>JAFBJZ010000898.1:0-1200000 GCA_016785225.1 Psettodes erumei | reverse complement strand
TTACTTGTGCTGAACACGCGCAATTCAAAATCCTGCATACTCGGACATTAAACGCAACCTCCGATTACACAATGATCAGGAGGGAAAATGATCTGAGTGACTGCACTGATAATATGAGATGAATGTTTCTTTACTTTCATGCAAGCAACCACCTAAGCCCTCTCTGTGAGGGGCTGATATTTATTTTGCCAATTATGCAGCTTATTGCAAGCAAATCGACACGATCGTGCAAAATCCACATGCCAATATGCAAATCACAATGTCTCCGATTTTAAAGCCTTAAATACAATTCCTGCATATGAACGTGTTGCCCGGACATTTCAATTCAATGTTCAAATAAGAATTACAGGCAGGGCTGTAATTCTTCCGATCGGCGGCACCTGCACGGAGACAAAAGAGGTGCTTGGCAGAGCAGCGCTACGGCAATACCGCTCGAAAACAACAACAAGTACCAAACGTTCACACTGCACCGCAATCACACGCACACGCGCACACACTGCACAAAACATTCAAGATGCACGCTGGACAAAAAAATAGAATAAAGGACAAACAAGCTCACGTTTATGAGACAGGAGACAGGAGACTTACCGAGTCGAAGTTGATGCGCGCTAAAATGGCGAAGGTGGAGGGGCTGTCACACACGCATTTGGTTCTGAATGAATGAACGGGGACCGATCTGCAGCTCCGAGCAGACCAGGACCCAAGCAGAGAGGAACTGCACAGCGAAGGAGAGGGGAAAGGCAGCGACGGGTTAGGAGAGGGGAGATCTGACAAGCCTCTCATGTGAATGTCTCATCATGGATTTTGATTTTCACACAGATTGTAAAAACGCTTTCTATATGTATATTTAGAATAGGCTTCTCATGTAAGGCCAATCTGATTTGAATTTTAAATAGCCCGAATACACAGAAAGTCAAAACATTTTATACAACGTTTAAATACTGAAATATCACTTCTGTGATCCAGGGAGAGAAAAAATTGTTTTACATAACTCAAGGTGTTCAGTATCATCTCAGTGAGCTTTCATGATGGCCTTCATATCCATGTGATTAATAGCCATCTGTGCCAGGATTAATGATGGTAGGCCTTCACAAGTGTCATTATTAGCACAATCTGTATCATTTGTTTCTATGGGTTCATCTTTCTTCAGCAGACATGAGATTATTGCCAACACTTGGCCAGTGCGCTGGGGAGAAAAGGACAACGTGTTCCCTCTTTTGAAGAAAGAAGGAGGGGAAGGTGAGGACAGGCTACACGGCACTTGATTTTTGTGCATCAAATTAAGTTTTTTCCCTGCACATTACAGAAAGTAAAATCAGTTATGAGTGCTTCATTAAAAGCATCTGTCAGTGAGATACACCTAAACAATCGTCTGATTTCAAACCAACTTCTACAAATCAGCAAAACTGCAGCATTTTGCTCAGTTCTTATTCTGAGCCAAACAAATCAAGATATCTCGTGTGCAAGTGGCACTCGCAGCAGATGCCAGAGAGCAGAGAGGAGGTTAATGAGCAGCAGCCTCTGGCTCTGACTGACTGGTGAATGCAAAGCGGCAAAGTAGCCGGCGGGTCCAGCCGGACAGTCGTCATGGCAGTTAACTGGCACGGGAGTAGGCTTGGCTGCACCGTTTAATGCATGCAGTGTTCGGGTTGTCACATCATGCAGATGGGTTTAAATGTTGCGTGACGAAAGTGCGATGCAGTGTTGGTCTAAAAAACAGCACGTTTGGTCATGTTGTTTCCTATCCTTTGTGTTCATAAAAAGCTCCAGATCTTTTTTAACAATCTGTATCTATCAGATTAAAGTTCAGTGGCAGAGAATCTAATTGACTGCTTCCTGTGATCAGACTGCTCTCAAACATATGCACCCCTGCAAGACGAGCAATGACCCCAAACTCTGCCATCAGCCACAGCTCTCTGCCATTTCCACTGTCTGTTTCCTGCCATTAATCACATCCGCTGTCAAGAGTGAATCTAATTTAACTAGAGGCACATCACCCGCCCTCCGAAAGTATGAGTTAATTACATTTCTTCCTTTGATTCATTTTTGCTTTTGCTTATGCTTTGACTCTTCTTATGGTTTATATGAATGAATATGTTTGTGGTGTGTCTGGGCACTGGTGCGTTTTCATTTCTTATCTGTCCTCCACAAGTGTACAAATCTATCTAAATGCAAATGGTCCACCTGTGTATTCTTCAGGAGGGCAGAGTGGGCCCGGGGCTGATTGATCTGGGCCGTGCCACCACGAGCTCCTTTCACAAGCCGTTCCAATGAATGTAAGCATCTTTTAAAAACTCCCGAGCTGTTCACTGCTGCAGTGACACATGGACATGACTGAGAGGCAAGGGAGGGAGAGCCACCGTTGTCCTCAGATTGACAAGCGGTGGTGCGACCTGTGGGGACGCTGCGATGAATTATCTCCCTGATTTACTGTATGTAATGAGGTTAGGTAGTGTTGCTTGTGTGTTTTTCTCCCTCCTCAGGATGCTTTAAGAAATGCAGGCGACCGTTAGATCGAAGTGAAGTGTCACTCAGCCAGAGCCACTGCAGATCATCGGGGCTGTCATTTCCTCAGTCTTAGTGTCAAGCAGTTAAGTATGTCAGACAGCTGGTGCTTCTGGCTGGCAGAGATGGGGCCAACATATTGTGGCATTGCTCTGTCCTCCTTGTCAGAAATGAGTGACATGAAACATGGCTGAAATATTATTGCTCTCTCTCTTTGTAGGACGGGGTGGGGGGGTGTTCTCATGCAGTGACAGATGCAGGACATCAGCTACAAATGAGGAGGTGAAAAACAACAACAACAACAACAACAAGGCCCATATCAGCTGACGAGGCCACCCAGGATAGAATATTTATGCGAGCTATGATTTAGATGCAGACGAGGGGAAAAAAAACCAAACTGTGGTCAACACTTACGTTTCGCTCTCGTCCCACGAGAGGCATGTCTCATTCATGGTGCCCTGCAAAGGAGAGGCAGATGGAGGAGTCAGTGTGAGGGATCTCTGAAGAAAAAGGAAAACGTGTAGGCTGGGACACCATACTATAAAACGTGTGAGATGCGACAGCTTGCCGCCAGCCACCTGCCCACATTTCTCGTCACCCAACCCCGTAATACATGTACGAAACTAAATACGGCTTCTTATCGGCTGCCGGGGACTAATTACTGCATGTGATTTATCATCATCATCATCAACTGACCCTTATGGGTTATGCTGTGATCTTTGCCGGGTTTCAACCGATGCGAGTATACGTAAAAGTCACAGAGTTGCTGCAAATGTCAACAAAATGTCAAGGTCTGTGCGCTGTGGTGAGCAAACACCCGTGGGGGGGGGGCTGATATTTTTCGTAAGGCTTCATTAGATCGGGTAACCGTTGCCGACTTACATTGTGGAGGTGGGGGAACTCAATCTCAACGGGGGAGGACAGGGGGGTTGCTGTGGGGTTGACGATCACCGTCACCACCTTGGAGTTGAGCAGGGTGGTGTTACTGTGGGAAAAAGAGAGGAAGTGGCGTGGGTCAGTGTGCTGCAACTGAGATACTGCAGCAGAACGAATGTGGTCAAGGTTTGATGTGGGGCACATTAAAAGATGAGACAATAAATGTGGTCAAAAATACACAAGTGTGGAGTCTTTCAGCTAGTGGTGCCATCTTGTGATTATGATGTGTATTTCATGGAGGGCCAATTTCATACTCGTAAAAGCAGAAAAATTGCATTACCTCTGGAAGGACAGAAGGGAAGCGAGGTTTCTGTAGAGGACGATGCCAGTCACGAAAGCATCACTGCCATCTGGAAAGAACAAAATATCTGGCTTAGACTCAAATTCTAAAGACTGAACCTCAGTTGATCTACTTAAAAAAATAAATATGATGTTTGCTTGATCTTACCAGCCTGCTTAATGGCCAAAGCATCACGGGACACTGAGATCTTCTCCTCGGATGTCCTGACCCAGTCCAACATGCCCCTCCAGCCCTTCACGGGGAAGGTGAAGTTGGAGTTTGTGGTTGCCGGGCGCTTGTGGATGCTCAGCACTAAGGAGGATGATATAGGCTTTGTTCAGCTCTTCATCTATGTCTTTTTCAGTTTTTTTCAATGCTGAGTTGGTTGAGGAACAAAACCAACGCAGCAAAGGACACTTTTTGTTTCATGCGTCATGTGTGTGTCTGACCGGAGTAGTCATTTCCCACTAAATATTCGAGGATGCCACCTCCACTGAGCCAAAACAGTCACACAAGTTGCAGGGAGTGATTGAGAGTGTGAAATTTACAGTTACTCTTACAGTGTTTGAAAGATTGACAGGTTTGCATAAATGCCATAGACTGCAGGGGTTCTGTGAAATATACTTCTGATTAGATGCACAACATCTTGAAGATGGCGCAAGTGATATGGTGTTGCGGATGGACTTGACACGCTGTCAGTTTGATAACTGATGCCTCCTGCCGCTGCTGCTTATATGGACTCAGATTCACAGGCCAGATTAAGATTAATGCGCTCTCTGGATGGAGAAAGGACAAATCATCCTGACTAGACGTGAGCAGGGAGCGGCCAGCAAAGGGGACATTTTTTTTTTTAAAAATCGAGGCTCACCAAAATTCTCTGTGACCTCGTAGACGTCCTGGAAGCCACTCATTTGCATACCGATCATGTTCACACAGTCCTCGACAAGGCGGAAGAACTGTTTTATGCCGGCACCCATCTGGATAAAGAGACAAAACAGGAAGAGTCAGAAAGAGGGCAGGGACACATTAATTTAATTTCATTACATGCAATTAACAGGTTTAATTGTGCACTTTGGCAAGGCTGCTGTTTATTGATTGTATGACCATATCTGGATTTCCTATTCTTCTTCCAGTCCAGCTTGTACTTATTCTTTCAGAGTGCTCAGCAGCAGACTGAAAAAAACACTTCTTGCTGCTATGCAACCTCAGAACTTCCTCAAGGCCATAAATGGGCAAAGCTGTTGATTCATACTCCGTTTTTTTTGTCCTCTCCCTCTCACGCAGTGGAAGGGAGGGCCTGCCCAGCTTGCGTGTCTCTGACGCAGAACTGCAGTGATGTGGGCGCAAGGTGTGTGCTTGTATGCGATGTGCTGTCCGTGTCCTCTTACAATCGCCATTGCTATGTAGGATGGCGTGGACGCTCACAGATTGCAAAGTGGGCGTTCGGCAATTCTCCCTGATTCCACCTCACTCTCTCTCTCTTTCTCTCACTGTCCAACCTTCAAGTTTTCACCGTCTCTTCAGTCGCAGTGGCATTTCGCTATCTAACATGTGCACAAATACGCACTTGCTCTCTGCAGTGGGAATCTTTTGCCTGTCTAACTTTTCTCAGCGGAGTTGATTAGTTGCAATGAAGGCGGGGAGGAAACATGTCAACAGGTGGTCAAACAAGACAAGGTCCTGTTTATTCTGTTGTAAGAATAACTTTGGAACAAATTTAAAACAAGGGGTAGTTGTAGATGATAACTCAGACTCTAGATGTTTAATTTAATTCTATTGTCTCTGTGACCTGAGATGCTTTTAACCCTTGATGCAGTAGTCTCATTGTATTCAGTGTTTGGATGAGTAAATGGGCATTCTGGAGTTTTAATTTCCCTCCCTGAATCTGTCCCGCACACACACTTATCTCATGACAAGAACGTTAGCATATCAGACTTTTTTTCCCAGCTTTCTCCCCCTCTCATAGATACACCCTCTTATCACGTACCAGCTGCACCTCTTCCCATTTGTCACGATGTTCCTCCTTCAGTAAGTTGCTGATGGTCTGGACGTAGTTCTGCAGATCATTAAATGGGAGGCACAGGTGTGAGAAGATACCAAATTTCACTTTAATGAGAAACTATTTTTTGTTCAGAAAAGCAAGAGCTAGACTGCCACATATTATTTTTAAATATGCAACACATTGTCAGGGATTAAAAGCACTCTCTCAAGCTGTTAAAGAACAAGATTCAATCTTACAGCGACGTCAGCATTGCTCAGTCTCAGCCTGGTCCCCTTGTACAGTTCAGTGGTGTTCTTCAGGATTTCCATGATTGCCAGAAGGTCGCCGCTGTACTTGGCCCCTTCATCGGAGGAGAATCTCAGGCGTGAAATCACCTCGGCGACCCCGTCCACGCTCTGCCCCAGCTGCGCTTTGGAGATGTAGTCCCTCGACTACAGAGTACGAGTCAAGAGGTTAATCTTACCGGTTTGACCGAGCTACTGTGAAATGAGCCATATGAGAACAGCAGATGAGTAGGTTAACACTTTAATTAGGGGACCTTACCAGCATCTGAATGCTCTCATAGTTCTTGGAGATGCACTTGACATGGGTTGGGCTTTCCCAGGAGGCAAGACCCACAGCGTCCAGAGAGCACCGGCGAAGAATCAGACCTGCATATGACAGAAAGTATGACAAAGTGCTCAACATATCTAAGCAAAGCAGAATAAACACATCACTGTCTTGGCCCTCCGTGTACCTGAGGCATCAGCAGGGCAAGCGATGTCAGCCATGTCTCCAGCGGGGGTTTTCTTCCACACAATATCTCCAGTGTTCTGCTCAGGGCAGATCTCATGGGGCTCTAAATGGTTACAAGAATAATGTATCATTTGATGACCAGTATATTCGCTTATTGCACTGTATAACAGTGGATCTATCCTCATCTTCTGCTTTGTATTGGAGTCACCAACCTGGGCATCTCTTCTCATTGCAACGCCTCTGCTCTCCCTTTTCTCCAGGACAAGGATCTCCACCAAAGAAAGGCCCTTCACAGACTCTCTGTCTCTGCTGAATGCCTCCACCACAAGTCTTGCTGCAGCTGCCCCATGAGCTCCATGCATGCCAGCGCCCATCAACTAAAAGCAGAGGATATTTCACACAATGAACTCTGAGCTGTGATGTCTAATTCATATACATGTTACTGGAAAATGATTCTTGAATGTGGGAATTTAGTTTTTTACCGGGACATTCTTTCAGGAAGCAGTTGGCCGTCTCTTTCCAGCTGCCGTGGCACTCAGAGCCTCCATAAGACGGCCCGTTGCACTCCCGCGTTCTCTGCATGGTGCCATTGGAGCAGGAGGCAGAGCAGGCGCTCCAGGCAGACCACTCGTTCCAGGACCCGTCCACTAGAGGGAGGCAGAGGAAAGTATATGCAAGTGAGTTAGAGTGGGTGCGAGGACAAGGCAGATCCTCCAGCCACAGGTACACTCACTGATGCCTTTAACATTTCACATGACCAACTTTAGTTGAGTTTAAGTAAAACTGAAAGCTTAAGCCTGGTGAGCTGTCCTTCAAACATGACAAAGTGAGTCTCAAGCTCTAACATTCACCATCCTTACAACTAAAATCAAGCTTATCTCATTATGGACATAATGAATATTGTTTAGTGTACTTGACTTGAGCTGAGAAGGCACACATCTTTTTTGTCATAGCGAGATGCAGGACTATTTGTGGATTTTCTGATTGACCATAGGAGAACATTTTCATATCCCTAATCTGGGGGGTCACAACTGTGATTAAATAGATGAAAAAAGTGAAATGTACAAAAAAATTACATTGGTCAAAATAAAATTTCTATCATGCTAAATGGACTATTAAGGGATGACCCAATTTCCCAGGCCTTTCAATTTCAAGAGAGATGTGCAATCATCTCTCAGTAATGACTCTGCCTAACAGCCAATCCTGTGATTCAGACACTGGCAGTAATGGAGCTGTGGTGCATAGGGACATCTGCTGATGGTAGCATGCAACTGCAATTAAGACAAAATCACTTTTTAAAAACTAAAAGCACACAGGATGATAATGACCACCACCAGACCTGGTGTGGAAGAGGTGGATGATAATAAAGATAACTCTACACATTGTACAATGGCTGTGACTTCAAAATGAGTTAAGACCTTGCAGCACACGAGTAGGTGGCAGAGCAGGAAAGAATTGCTTCTAATACAGCACAGTGTGAGTCACTGACAGTTGTTATAAAGCCAGTGACTAATGCCTGCTTTTATTCTGTTGATGCGTCAGATGTAATGTCAAGCTGCCACTGCAATTGTTGTTTGTGAAGGTGGTGATGCCAATAAGTGGTCTAATTAGCTCTCACACACGGTATGAATCAGTTCACCGAGGGGTCAACTACCACAGTATGAATACATGGGATCACAGAAGAAATACCTGTTTGATTGTTTTTTTCTTTTACATTGTACAGCCACAAAAACTAATCAGCAACAGGGGGGAAATGAAGATGCCTCACCTGGGCAGACTGCGATGTTGCAGAACTTGGTTTGTCTCAAAGGGCCGCGGCAAGGCTCTCCTCCGTTCTGGGGCGGCTTGCACATGCGGGTACGGTCACGATAACCACGGCCGCATGTGGACGAGCACAGGCTCCATGGGGTCCACTCGTCCCAAGCACCATCCACTGCACATCGGTTACAAACAGGTATATTTTGATGAAGATGAGAATTTATGCAAAATTAAAGTGCAACTTGTGACTCAATTTGAGGTTTCTGAGGCTGCGCTCTACAGGCACACTTTGTAAACTCTCCACTAGGGGGGGGCAGTCCTCCAGACAATCCATAGGTGCACCAGCCCTAAGGGAAATTTATTTCATTTTTGAACAGCAGCCTCTTTTCCACAGTCCAAATCTAACACATGTGAATGCTCAAAACTACATATTTTGCATGTCTGCATTCTCTTTACCTACTTCCCTGTTTCCCTTGTGACTAATGTATACTGTAGACTGTATAAATGGAAATCATTGAGGGGGTAATACCTTTTACTTCCCATTGTGCACTTCAAAAACACCAAGTGAGGTCCTAACACTGTCTGGATCACACTCTCTTTCTTTTTTCTCCCCCCCATCAGTCACTTACCAGGGCAGACGACTGTGTTGTTGCAGGGCCGGTTCTCACGCAGGGGTCCGGTGCACTGGGTGGTGAAGGAGGAAGTGGCGCAGACGCGGGTACGGCTCTGCCAACCCTCCCCGCACGTGACTGAACACGAGCTCCAGGAGGACCACTCATCGGTCTTAGCATCTAAACATACAAGAAAAGAAATTGTTAGAGGGTCAGCAGACCAGGCACTCAACTCTTTTGTCCAACTTTAACTTTTATGGTTGAACTTTTTTACTTTTTTGCACATTCACATCTGCAAAATCTGCAACATGCACAAATAATTTATCCCTAACTACACCATGGTGTGTAAAACATCCATTAACAAGACCTCCTTGTCTCACCTGTTTGAGTTGCAACTGCTCCGTGGCTGGAATCATCAGTATCGTCTCTCTTCAGCCCGATGATAGCTCGCAGACCCTGGCTCCTGTTGCGCTCTTTGCCTGAGAAAATTTTGAAATTGCATGATTGTTGCATTTAATCTGAGCCACTTGCAGCCAAGTGCTTTCAGCTAAATGACTGAATGACATGCAGGCTTACCGATGCAGGGCTGAGGGTTGCAGGCCCGCCCTTCTTCAACCGTTCCCTCGCACACGCTGTCCTCAGGCTGGCAGATTCGGCTGCGAACCTGGACTCCGCCACCACATTCCTGGCTGCACACGGACCAGCGGCCCCAGCCAGCCCAGGCCTCTGCAAAAGAGTCATGAGTAAAGATGCTGAGCAGGGTAGGAAACTAACATGGCATGTTACTAAACGGATCTGGTTAAAACTGGGACATGTAAAACCTACTTTCTTTGCACAAAATGTGTACAAATACATGACTATAAAAAAACTCCCTTTGTAAACTTTATACGTAAGAACAGGAAGTGAGTAATATTTGTTTTATGTGCACAGAAAGAACGAGGACGAGTCTTTGTGAGCAGAACTGAGCACTCAAGCTGATAGACGCTCCATTTGAAATAGTGATTGTTCGCTTTTAACAACTCGTTGTGTGAGCCATGGCAGAGCAGTGTGTAAGGCCGACAGGCGGGTTGCTATGACGACTGGAAGTGCTGCACTTCGATTTCCGCTGCCGTCTGACTGTGAGGTCTTTGTGCTCATCTCTGCCCCTCCACTCCCCCGACCAACCTCGACGCACAAACATGGCCTCTATCTCTCTCCAAACCCCGACTCCTTGCCAAGCATTAAACCTAACATGTCTACCTCAGAGAAACTGGAGAGCTGGTGATGTGTGTGGTTCAGGTGGTCCTGCCAATTAGGCCTTAAGATGCAGTGGCAAATTTCTCTAACGCTTTCGATTTACTCCTCATTACTTTGTGGCAGCGGAGTGCACATCCACTGCCTGTGCCCCCACCCTATGGACAGGGATCATTACCCTCAGCAACTCCTGAGACACAAACACTGAGCGATAGCAGGGCTGCAGACAGCCAGCAGCGCTGTGGGATCTTGGCGAACATGATCCCCCCTTCCCAATCAACAGGGGAGGTCATTTCAAAGAACACAACAAACATGGTGGAAGACACTGTTTTTGTTTGTTTCTTTTGAGGAGAGACAAGCCACTGAAAGTTTTGTTTTTCAAAGAAGTTGACTATGGAGGTAAATCAAGCCTAAAGTATTACAAACTTACTGGTAATCTCAGCATCTCGTCCGTTGTCTCTGGGAACATTAAGGCATTTCTCGACATAGACTCCACCCCTGTAGCAGCTTCCTGGTTTCCTCTTGGGGGCCTCCCAGCACTGGCAGGGGGTGTTCATGATGCCACAGGGATAATCATGGGTGCTACTGGACAGGCACTTCTCCAGCCACTGGCACAGCATCTGGCAGGCGGGCATACTTGGGTTCCTCTTGCCCACGACCAGAAACTCAGCCTTGAAATCACTCACGTCGTTCTCACCCTCTGCAACCTCCAGCCCGTTCCTTGGTGCCACTTTGCGGATCTGCAGGAATTGCTTGCTGGACTCCAGGTACGTAACTGTAGTTGAAGCATCGCACAGCCTGACAACCTCGTCGAAGCTCTCCATGCCCAGGTAGGTGCGGGAGGTCTCGATGAAGGAGTCGAACTGGAAGGTCCTAACCTGGCGGGGCACGCAGGAGTCAGTGGGCTTGGTAATTTTCATGTAGACAGTGTAGCGGCGGGGATCGGGGTTCTGCAGGGTCCAGGAGCATGGTGTGGAGGGCAGGGTGGTCGTAGAGGAGAAAACACCGAAGAAGCGACTCTGCTCCAGGGTGGCGCAGGTGGCGGAGGCTGGGCCGGAGGGAGTGCAGGAGGTCAAACTGAAGAAGAGCAGGATGAGGGCCACACAGGGGCCGCTAAGAGCTGACCGCGCCATTTGGTCGGCTTAGGTTGAGGACGATGATCTTGTTCCTGTGATTGCTGGTTTAACCAGGTTTTTTTTCTTTGACTTCTTTGTCTCAAGTTACTGCACTTTTCTCAGATCTGCAGACTTATCTTCGCAATCTCTCTGAAGAACCGATGGATTTGTAGGTTTTAGTGCTTCAGACAATCACTCATGTCTGTATCAGCGAGGGAGCTGCAGAGAAATAGGGGATGAAAAAGAGGGGGGAAAAAATCTGTCAGTGTGCTCCAACATCTAAATAATCAGAGCAAAGCACCAGATACAAGTATGAAGGATAAGTGCTTTCTCAGAATGAATTTGTTGGCACATTATCGATGAAATGCATTTTAACTGGACTGATATTCATGCATCAGGGATTTGCCTCAGATCAGTTTCATTTTGTTTCAGGGCAGATTCAATGATCTGAAATGCCCAGTTCTTCAGGACATAATTGCTCTGCACTGCAATTACAGTCCTTCACAGCAGGCTGGTATCTCCAAGCTCCTGCTCTATCCTCCCACTCACTGAACTGAGCCGCGAAATGCGTGCGTCAGTCTGACGTCCACAGAAGCATTGCCACTGGCAACCACAGACGCTTATTAGTTCTGTTATATGTACAATGCACTCCTCCTGTTGAGTGGTAAACAAGAGAAATGGTTTTCCTGTGTCTGGTGTAAAGTGTGATTACGTCCCCTACTGTGGCATTCTCAAAAACTGCCACTGGGATATTTCTTGTTTTACATAACAGAGCATTTAGTAAAATAAAATATGCTCCTGGAATGACAATCAATCCTGCACACAAATACAAATGCATGCATGTTAAGGCAGATGCATGCACATTTTAAACTTGTGAATCACTAAAACCTTTTCTAATCATGAATTCTTATGGTGCTCTGCAGAGGAGCTTCATGCATGCAAATGAGAAATCTCAGCATTTTGAATTGTCTCTAATTTATGTTCTCTGATGTTACTCATCTTGCAAACTTCCTTGACGTAAACGTCACTCTGCTCTGCAGAGAATCTGACCTGTGCCACACACAGTGACTAACTGCCTGGATAAAGAGCACAAAGACAATATCAAGGTCTTTGTATGTGGCTAAAATTACTGGAGATGCTTCTTGGTGCTCAAATGACTCTAGGAAACACGGTTGCTCAGCAACATCTTTAACAGAACTTCAGGGGCATTTTCTGCTTTCTCATGATTTCCTTTCTACTCTTCATTATTGGTTGTTGAACGGAAGAAGGACATCATCCTGCCAGTGAACAAGAATCATATAATGTCTGTATTAAGGAAGCTTAGGGTGTGATTTAAGGCTTACCAGCAAAAACCTGTTTGCTGTATCTGACCAAGGGGTTAATCATACAGACGGGGGCAGTGCAGAGACACAACGGCACAGCTGATGCCTATAGCGACATTCACTTTGAGGAGCACCTGCACTTTTCAGGCAGAGAACTCATAATTATCTGTCCCTCACATCCCTTTTCACATCTCTCCCTCCCTCCCGCTCTCTCTGCCTCCATCCAACCCTCCCTCTCCTGTTTGTGAGCAACACAGCAAAGACCTCTGCTTTGTGGAGTGGGTGCATCTCTCCCGCCTCCCAACAACCGGAAGCTCCATGAATGGGCATCGACAGTGAAAAGAAAGCGGTCCAGCTGTCGTAGGAGAACTCTGGGTCTGTGCTGCTCTTTTTCTAAATGGTCTCTCACTTTTTTTTCCCACCCACCCCATCCCTTCTGTCCTTTTTCTCTTGCTTGTAAACTTGCTGTCGTCAACAACATATCTGCAAAGCAGGCAGCCTAAAGAGAAGGCAGTTTGTTGTTATGGAGACAGGATTTTCTTTTTTGCAGATCAGGGTGTAAAAACAGTAGAGAACTGCAGAAATGCGACATGCTCTCTGTTTCTGCTGGTATGCACAGTTCTGTCATAGCCTGCATCATCACTGATGAGAGCCTTAACTCATATTAACTGTTTAAACCAAACCCTCTCAAATCTACATTGTAAAGCAATGAGAAACGTGCAGACATTTGACATGTGACACTTCTTGGCTGCAGATGTAATGCATGCAATTTGCAGATATAAAACATATAAAAAATATATAGCCTACAGCTGAAAAAAGAAAGACTTCTGTTCATATGATGGCACATCTGGTAACTGTTAAGTTACTTACTAGTACATTGACCACACAGTATGTGTGAGTGCAACAGACAGAGACAGACACTCCAGTGGTCACAATTTTCCTGACTTCAGTCTTTTCTTTGTAAGTTGCTGAAGCAGACCTGCAGCTGTTACAAGTCCAATCCGTCATCCACAGATTGCTCACACTCTTTCTTTTGCTGTGCCTGCAGCGAGTGTTCACACCAGTGTGTAAGGATTTAGACTACTTGGTGGCTCGGTTGTAAATTCATGTGGCAGCAAAAACAACAAAACTGTGAATCTAAAGTCACTGCAGATTGCTTACATGAACTCCCAAGCATCTTAGGACAAAGTGTTAAGACTGTTGTGTGTGTGTGTGTGTGTGCATTCAGATTCAAGACTTTGCTTGTCAGGCATTTAAATGAACTGGTCCTAGGTATCTCAGCTGTTTAGTGAATCATATGAGGAGTTTCTTAAGAGAATCATACAAGCAGAGCAATAAAATCCAGTCTGTTAAACGATTAAAGCAGACAGCGTTTCGTTCAATCAACTGAAAGTTGTAAAGTCACTGTAGTTTAAGATATAATCGCAAAAGCATCCGCAATAGATTGCGCACCCCTGCTGAGAATCTTATTGGTTTTGCATCATGCGACTCCAGCAACCTGTTGCCTGATCGTTTGCATCCCCTCACCCAGCATGGCAAACTGCTGCAGCAGCTACTACAGCGATGACAGGATACACAGACAGCAAAGGAAATCGAAGCCTCCGTAAGGAAACAAACATTAAGGGAAGATGACGCCTGTAGAAGCAGGAACCTGTGCAGCAATGCAACTCAAACGATGCACGGTGCTCGGACGTTTCAGCACAACAGAAGCCGGTTGAGAAAACTTGGAACAGATCGAATGTGCTGATACAAACTGAAAGCTGCAAAACCACATTCACCGTCACTTTGTGAGTTTGAGTAGTTCACCCACCATCGACACTTACGCGTTTTATGGAACATACGCAGACAGAAAGCGTGCATTCACAGAAAACGGGAATTTACAGGGAGAAGCAAAGAGTTTACCTTGAAAACGCGTCTTCTCTGAAGTCTGTCAGCGGCTCTCTATCCGGTCGCCGGGTGTCTGGGAGCCGGAGTCTCGGGTAGCAGCTGCTGAGTTGCACGGTGCTCAAAAGTCTTCAGATCTTTCGCTCTGGCCAAAAAACTTTCGCGGTGTTTGAAGCCGCGGAAAAGATGCGCCAGGTCCAAGCCCGACCCCGGGGATGTTTCGGGGTTCGATCCCAAGTTCCAGTGCAGTCCACTCTCACAAGCAAAGAAAAAATAAAGCGACTCTATCAAACTCCAAAGAGTTTACTACCAACTTTGTTTGGCTGCTAAATCCAGAGAAACTGGCGTATAGCAGAATGGGCAAATCGGTTGTGTCGGAGCTCCAGCAGACAGTCCGCGGAACCAAGCGCTCTGGTCTCTCGCTTGTCTTTTCTCTCTAAGCTCCAGGCTCTATGTTGGTACTTCTACTCCCGGCTTCGGAGTCTTCTTGCTTGTGGTCTTTTGCACTGCAAGTGGGTCCAGTCTCAGTGTAGCTTGTGGCCTGCTCCTGGTGGTATATATCCAACCCCGCCCCCCCTGCCTCAAGTCGGAGTCAGTGCGTGGATGGCGTACTGAAGTGAATTAGACAGCACCAAGACGCGCGGGGAGGGAGGGGAGCGAGTGTGCGGGGGAAGAAGTGTTTGCGTGCGTGCGTGCGTGTGTGCGCGAGAGTGACTGTGTCAGCGCACGGAGGAGGGAGGGATCTGTGCAGGGAGACAGAGACAAACGACCAGGCGCACCGAACTACGCACATATCAACGCAGAGCCAAAGGTACCGGAAAGAGGAATCAGCGGAATCGATGTGCATGAAACATGAAACATGAAACATGAAACACACACACACATAGGTGAATTGAACTCAACCGGGGGGCCACACATGTGAGATTTCCACTGCACAAGAAAGTTTCAGACATGGCATTAGTTAATACATTAATTATGACATGTCATTATCATGACAGCTCATTTGTTTGTAATTGCAACTAATCTATTAATCATAATTTGGCATCGTAATTCGTCAGCGACGGCGGTGTTTTCGTGCTCAGTGCTTTTCACATGTGGGATTCAGGGTCACTTCGTTCACTGAGGGGCGTAAAGCGATTTAAAGGATTAATTAATAGGAAACAAAGTTACTGAATGAATCACATTTGGTGCTTTGAAAACTCAGCTGTGCAGAAAGCGTGCCTTTTCCGGTGGCTGTCATAGTGACTGCGTATCTCCACAGCCAATTAAAAGTGGAGGTGAGGCGCAGACAGCGAGAGGAAACACCCCCCCCCTTCCTCTCTCTTAAGACACACACACACACACACACACACACACACACACACATGGACACAGGAATAGGCGCCCCCCTCTCCATCTCTCTCGCTCTCTCTCTCTCCAGGGATGTGGGTGGATCTGGGGTAGTTCTCGATGTGTGAAAGGGATAACCTAGCGTGGGTGTCTGCCTGTTGGTGTGATGTTGCTTCTCTACACAAGCTATGTGTGTGCGTGTGTGTGTGTGAGAGAGAAGCACCCTGAATAAATAAATAATGGTCCAAGCAACATGAGTCAGGAAGAATAAACCAGAGAAGCTGATTACAAGTGATCATCAGTCATTGTCCTTCCTCAGTACTGGACCAGGTGGGAGTGAGGAGTCATGCTGTGCTGTGCTGTGCTGTGCTGCTGTGCTGCACTGTGCTGTGTGCTGTGTTGTGTTGTGTTGTGTTGTGGTGGCATGTGAATTTTTAGATCCCACTCCTTGCTAGGGGAAAATTACAGTGCACTTTACAGAAGAACACATCAAGCAGTCTCCTCCTCCGTTAATTAGTCTGCCTGGTGCATTTAAAGGAATGTGTATTAAAGGTTTGTTTGTCTAACTTGACCTGGTGGCTGCGAGGTTGAGGTGACCTGCTTCCATCAGTTATGTAATCTCGATTAAGAAAGCTCTATTTTGAGCACATGTGCCAAATTTGAAGGCACCAAACAATTTCAGGTTGTCATTATAGTCATCATTACAAGACTTGTCTTGAACTCTGTCACCTCTGTCAATATACTGTAAATATGTCTTATTTAAGAAAAGTCTGTAAAAGTGCTATCACTGGAGGACTTTGAAGTTGAACTAAGACTCTTTTATTTGTAACTATGCTGTAGATGTAAATATCATATCAAATCATGTGGGTTAGTAAATTACTTGTGTTTTTAACATCAGTCCTAAACAAAATGTCATTGTCATCTTAGAGTCAAGTTTTAAAAATGAAAAATTAAACAAAAAAAAAACAACAAAATTGAATTGAAAATTGGTCATGTCCTGCAGTGTTTTAAAGCCAAATCAAATCCCTTGACACACACACACACACACACACACACACAGGTGAATTGAACTCAACGGGGGGGCACACGTGTGAGATTTCCAATGCACAAGAAAGTTTCAGTCATGGCACATGGCATTAGTTAATACATTAATTATGACATGTCATTATGCATTATTAACAGCTTGATCACACGTATATATTCACATGCTGTAGGTTGTCGCCATTAAACCCCATCATCATACTCTGTAGAAATGCCAAATCTAAATATATCATTAGAAGGTACACAGCAATTAGAGTCTTTCCCCGTTCAATCCAACCCTGTCATTAAGATGCTTTTATTCAATATTAGTCATAAATGTGCACGATCTGTTAGTGAAGTGGATGTTTTGTGCAGATTTCTGGGTGGTCAAGATTTGTCACTAAGAAGATTACGGTAGAAAAAAATATTTTAACATTTCCTCACCTTCACTTTTGCACCAGTGCATCAGACTTAAGCATTTTTTAATCATATCAACATGCAAGAAGAAAATCATATGCAATATGAGGCTGAACAAATCCCAGAAAAACCGCATAAGTCCTCTCAACCACAGCATCTTAAACTTTGTGGATAAAATTTCCAAACTAGCTGAAATCTTCAAGTTTAATTTTAGCTTACATTTCCCTCCTCATCCCTTCCACTGTCTGTGCAGAGAGCTTCTCAAACTGATGTACCAAATTCACGTCCAACTGTGTAATCAAATGAGCCATTAGATGCCCAGCATGTGAAAAGTTTGACCTGGTGTTCGAGAACCTCCCTCCTTCCTTCTGCATTTATAATGGGGGATCGGCAGGCACGAGGGACCAGGAGAAAATAATGAGTTGTGAGGATGAGCTGATGTTGATTAGCATAAACCTGACAAACAGCGGTGGCCGGTCTGGTGGAAAGTCTCTGGGCTGTCAGAGGAAATGAGACAGCAGCCGGGGGAGTCTATTTGTTCACAGTCTACAGCTAAACTGTCCTTAAGCAAGTTTATTTAACCTCCAGTCACTGAAGCAGAGCTGTTCAGTGGCCACAGTAAGACTGCGGGCATGTATGGTGCTACCACGGGAGTAATTAACAAATATGCACTATGGGCTAATAACATTAACATAATTGTAAACAAGCGATAGCAGAGTTGTTGCACCTGCTCATTCCAACCTTGAATGACTTCTGATGTGCCATAGCTCATTTAAAAGGGAGGTGTGGGTCGCTGTAGGCACGGTTACATAAACAAATGCCCATATAAGCGAATGTGAGAGGACAAAAAAAACTTAAAGAATCACTACCACACCTGTTGCCTCCACACTCTCAGGACAGGCCTCTCACCACACAGGTACTGTGGAGGTGGAGGCAGCACGAAGCTCTCAGAGGCCCAGAGAGGAAGCTGCCACGTTCAGAGAGAGGCAAATCCCCACGGAGCAGAATCACAGGCATCAGCTTTCTCACATAAATGGAGGAGATCTTTGTGGATTATTTGATTTTGGTGTTAAAGCAGCAACAGGATACATTTATGACTATTTTTACAGTCATTTAGAAAAATAAAGGTAACTGTGTTGACTCCTTCAGACCAAGCCCTGCTGGTATCATTGCACATGATGCCTTCATGGACCTACCTGCAGTTATGAGTTTACTTGGCCCCTAGATGGTGCTTTTTCCTCCACGGTTGTGCCTGTGCTCTGATACTGAGTAAACCAGCAGAGGGGGGTTATTAATCTGAGAGAGAAAATAATGGTTTACATAAGAAATACACAAATAAAAGGGAACAATTACCTGCCAATTTCATTAGAACACCGACTGAGTCACTTTTGGGTTGCAAAATTGCACAGTAAATGCAGTGAGGTGCTACACAATAGATTTTTATTTATTTATTTATTTTTTTTTTTTTTTTTTTTGGGGGGGGCACAAGCTAAGGCATTGCACGTGTCAAAGAACACTTGAAGCTGTCCCCTGCTGCATCTTTGGTGAGACACAGAAAAGGAGTGAACAGGCTCATGTGATGTTATTGTCATTAAGACTGAAGACTGTACTCCTGTTTTCAGATTGTTTCAGCAGATTGTTTAAAATCCAGCTGATTTGTTTCATGCTGAACAACTGCCACATCTTTAATAGGACTGGAAGTTAGCAAGAAAGAGAAAGATGATAAGATATTAAAGCAGTGAACTAGTAACTTTTAGAATGCCATAGCTCTGTGTATGTATACTCTGTATACTTTAAGCATGTGCATAAAAAATTCTGTGTGAAGATATGGCCAAGATATCATGGCACTCATTTAAAACAGAGCGTGATACAAAAGACAAAAACAGAACTCCTGGTGGGCGTTTGCAGGCGGGAACGATGCTGTGCTCCTCCGACTGCTTTCCTTGGCATGGAGTTGGATACTGCTTAAATGCCTTTTATTAATATTTTTTGATGCGTCATTTACTTTTTAAATTAATATAAGATGCACTTTACTTTAACTGGTTGAGGACAGTTGCAGACCTAGACCTTTCCATGTCAAGAGTCAGGTAGTTTTGCTGTTAAACCATGTCCACAGTGAAAAACTGCCTTATGTCACCTGCAGTGACCAGCTTGTTCCTCTTCATCCTCTGTTCACCTCTCAAACACAAAAGCTGAGAAAGCGAGTGAAAAGAATATCTTCAAAAGTCTCTCACCTTCACCTTCATCTCAGTGAAGCCAGTCAGTCTAGCTGGGTTTTAACTCTTTAGTTCACGCCATTTTGTGAGCTCGTCCCTCCTTCAGACCCACCTTCAAAAGAGCTTCAGTAAGTTTCAAAATGAATGATGGTGCACGACTCGGCCTTTTAGCATCATGCACCACTCTCCCAATCAAACACTCTGAAAGATTCTTCTAATGAAGCCTGTTAGGGAAGGATTTCAGTGTAGCAGCAAGTTGCTGTACTAAACTAACTTGTTAAAAAAAATTCTGTGGGCGACTTCACTCAAAACACATTTACTGTTGTAATTTAGGAGCATATAAACATCATCTCTGGGAGACAGTGCTGACGTGAACAAGGCATTATGCATAAGCATGAAGAATATTTCAAAGTGGAGTCAGACTGACTTCCACAGTTCAGACACCAACATGGGGTCGCACTCTTGAAATCGATGTACGACAAGGGCTCATCAGCTGGTGATAAACTCTGCTATTGTCTCCGATTTCCATTTATCGCTGAATCTACTGAACATCCCGGGTGGCCGTACAATTGCTTTGCTCGATCAATATGGACATGGAGGAGAAAAAAGGCCTGAAATGCTGCCGTTTGATTTGAGGCAGAATGATTTTCTTTAATGCAACATCCAGTAGAGCACACCTAACCCCCCCATTCTTAAGAGCAGGAATTGAATAACCAACCTGGATGGAGACAGGTAGTTCATGCCAAAAATGAAATCCACAGAATGTGACAAGGCATTCAGTTCAGCAAAATGTGACTTATCAGTTTATTTTGATTTGTATTAGGAAGACGAGGGTTCTTTGCCAAGAACACAAAGCCCATTTCAATCCAGTGGAGGCTTCCCTGCTGTTCTTCACTTTCATGAATGACAACAACAACAACAGCAAGCTGACAGCACACACCAAATCGCTCTTAGTCATATGAAATGGCCTTGATTCATTAGGAATCTACGGGGCAGGTGGTGTGAGAGAGTGAGAGAGGGAGGCATGTAGCCCAATGAGTCATGGGAGTTTTGCTGCACTGAGTGCCAGAGGAAGGCCTCTCCGCAACAGCTTCCCTGGGAGAGAAACTGATACGGCTACAGGAAAGACGAACATGGTGTTACCTGTGGATGAGTCGTCCAGTAAACTCAAAACAAGTGGAGGGAGCACGAGAGAGTATTTCATGAGATTGTTACCAAGTTAGCTATACTGATCCTTGACATTTTACAGTACAAAGGTAAAACTATAGAAAGGTTGGCTGCATGAGGGGCTACACACATAACATATCTACTGTAGACATAAATGTGTGGTACAAATGTCATTGATGAGTTTTTCCCACACAGTGTACTGTACATCAAAGACTAAAAGTTGGCACTCGGCCCCTTGCTGCCATCCCTGAAGACAGACGACAAGAAGACGTCTTCAAACAGCACATGCAGTATATCAAGATGAATCAAATTGGAGCTCAGAAGGTGATTGAATAATGGAGTTCTTCCTTCAGGAGAAAAGTCCTGCGACAGAAAAATACGCCAGTTGGTGAACACTTTGGAAACTGTATAAATCCTGTCTTTTGGCTAACAAAGCACAGAGACAGGCTGTTGTGGCTCGAAGGGGATTACTCATTTTCTCTCAAATGAGAGGTCCTCAAAGTTCAATTATGTGGCTCCAAGCAGTACAAAATGATTAGTGGCAGGGTTCTTGTGTATTACACACATTGCAATTTTGTTTTTTGTTAAATACTATAGACCATTTTCAATACTAAACACCCTTACCTCCATTTTTTTCACCCTTATGGCAGTTCTGTTTTCTAGCATGTAAAGAACATTGCATTGTCACAGGGATGCTAGCTTTTCTATATTTGAACATCATACATCAGGTTCTAAAAATCACACGCAAAATGCTGGCAACATCCTTAAATGATCATGAAATGTGCCGTATCATCTTGATTTCAAAGACGTATTACTTTCCATTCAGCATCTCGATGCGCTGCAAAGTTCATGACAATAAAAACCAAACAAAGGGCAAGCAGGGAGCTGTTCAAGGTTTTAGTTGTGAAAACCATGCATGGATCTGAAGAAAGGACCCGCATCATTCAAAGGGTGCAGAGTATCACAGTCATTGCTGTTGTTCTATCCCCTTATTTCCTCAGTGAAAACGTGTGGATGTCATAATATGTACATCATTTAGTTTGCAGGTCAGCTCTGCAGAGTCTTTGCTTTTATGTCTTCATTCGCTGGCTTGCTGTCTCCCTCTTTTTTCTCTCTGCGTTTCTCTCTTTCTGTCTCGTACATGTCAGGCCGGGGAGTGTGGGAGTCTGGAGGATGACTCATCTGTTGCACACCTCATCATTCCCTGGCCATATTTGGGCTGCCCGGAAATCCTTTTTTTTTTCTTCTTCTTCTTCTGTGCTTGTGTAGTGGAGAGGAGCAGACAATGTAGAGACAACATGATGAGCTTTTCACCTTTCTCTCTTCTTCTGTAGCTACTTTTTTTTTTTACGCCAAGGACCTCTGATTTGAGGGCTGTAGTGCCTTCATCATCTCAAGGACAAATATTCTGCAAATTTTAGGGCACTGCAGGGTTTTCTTTATTCAGGGAGCATTTTCTGATTTTTTGAGTAATGAATCAAGCATGGACTGGGGATATTCATAATCTTATATAATATTCAAAATCGTCATCTTTCTCACACACCACACATACATTCATTCATATAGGATACCATACACACCCACACGATGAAAACTAATACCAGATCAGAATCACTCTATTCATTAGGCAGATAAGCCTGACAAAATAACAGGTTTTCAGTGCCCCCCCCCATGTTTGATGGATCAATTTAAAATGTGCCAGTCTTGTGTGTATGTGTGTATGTAGGAAATGAAAAGAGGTAGTAAAAACACAAGTATTCAACGTACTTTTGCATTTTCTTTTCTTGATGTTTTTGTCTGCAGATGTGCTCATACACAGATACACCCACTGACCCACACACACCTTTGGGTTGGGGTATAGTGGCGTTTCCTGTCTTTACTTGTGTCGCGATGGAACTTTGATTAAATGCTTTCCATCTCCAATCTCCATGCCCAATTTCCAAGCTGCTGCAACAACTTCCAGTAAAAATAAGTAAAAAATTATGCTAATCCCTCTTAATCACTGCCTAGTCAAAAGGACATTCATGTTTACAGATCATACACTATGTTGAGTTAAGGCAGCTGTTAACCACAAAAATCAATATTAAGTCTTGAATCTCATGAACTCATCCAACCCAGCTATATTGTGGCTGTACTCTGCCAAAAAGCCAGACACAAAATACTTTGGTCTCTGCAAAGTATTGCAGCTTTGCCTGTTGTGTCTGCGTGTCAGAACATATTCAAACAGGCTCCACCCTTCCAACAGGAACAAGCAGGAGTGGGAAATGAATAAAGTAATCTTGGAGAGAGTTGCCCCTCATATACTGCCATTTCATCTTTCTCTCACCTATTTTAGGCCATTCTCCAGGAGAGGGATTAAGTCTGGTTTTTGTCTTCTAAAACAGATTAACTCAAATAGGCTTTGTCCGACAAGGTTGGGATAAATCCAAACTTCGTCTTTAATTGACTGAACTGGCTTCCTTAGGAAAAATGACAGTTTCTCCAGGACTAATTAGAAGTTTTAATCAATCATCCCTAAGGTGTTACTACTGTAGCCTCAACATTGTTAGAGGAAGCAACCTCTCATAATTGTCCCTTTTACTGTTGCAACTGTTTTCACCATGCATTGGATTCATTTTTATTTCAAAAGGCCTGTAGTCATGTTCGTATGTCTCATATTGTGTCACATATTGTATCAGTGCCGTACTTGTTTGGAATAAGATTATGTCTGACGCATAGTTAAACGCTAAACTATTGTACCACCGCTTACCACCAGTTATAAAGTTGAAAACTTGATTTTCACTCACAATTTTCCTCAATGGGATTACATCACATTTAGTCATCGGATCACATTGTGTTTGTGTGGTAAATCATTCAGTTAGCAGGGTCAGCTGCCGGACCCACTCACAGATACTGGTGTGGAGTGGGCGAAGAAGAAAAGACAAACTTATTTTTTAGTTATGCTTCCATTTGTTCTCATTTCTTTCACTGCTGTGTTTTGCTGCTCATTGTTATTGTGACTTCTGTTTGTTTGCTGGATCAATTTCACATCGCGTTCTTATGCGTTTGTAACGTCTGTGTTTAATCAGTTCAAATATTTTTACAGAGACATACATGTGACGGCTTGCATGTGCTCAAATGAAGTTGATAGTGGAAGAGAGGAAAAAGAGAATACACATAAGAGCAAACAAAGTCCATCCTAACATATAAAACACTTTTTTTTACAATTTCTAAAAGTCCTTTTTCTATTTTTAAGTTCATGGAATTATACACATGAAAATTACATGAAAGTAACCGTGTATTCACATTTTATGAAAGGCTCATTTCTAATGTCTATTTGTTACCGTGATTGCTGCCATTTAAAATAATTCTTTGTGAAACATTTTTTAATATCTTGATTAAAATATCTGATATGAAGGCATATTTATGGGACAAGAAGAGAGCGCTGTGTGTTTATTCAATACTACAATAAGTTGTTGGTGGAGGGGTGCTATATTTAAAGGTTGTTTTTTTTTGTCCACCCACATTCACATCCACAGAGGGAAACAATATTACAAAATCCTCGTATAATGTCAGTGAGTGTACTTCCTCTCTGATTCACTTGCTCCCTTGCTCATACACTCATGCGGAGAATGGGAATCACTATGACCATTAAACCGTCTTGATTGAGGCAGATGCGGTTTAAGTGCTATGACAGCATCTTCCAACGAGCAAAGGAAGGGATTTACTTTGGGCAGCTACCTATGGGTCACCGTGACTGAAAGGTGCGGTTGGCTCGTGAAGATCTGCGTCAGAGAAACTTCATCAAATCCCCTCCAGGGTAAATTTCTCTGCCTGTAATTGACAGCAGGGGAAGCCATGTGCTCTCCTTGGTGACTAATGTCGGTATAAGAGCAATAACATATTTAGTCATTTTGAACAGTGCGATTTGGAGAGAACACACTGGAGCCAAAAGGGGTCTTGGGGGAGCAACAGAGGTTATGACGAAAGTTCTGCATTGACTGCAGTGCGCACATCAAGTGCAGACACACATACTGCTTCACTATCTTTCTGATAGATTCACAGAGATACATGCATTTAGTGTATGAAATATGCATAGCAAATACATGCTGCTTCCCTTCTACATAACAGAATTCATCTAAGAAAGCTCTAAAAGCTCAAAAACTGCTAAAGAACCGTTTGATAGAGAAGCACATGAGAGTTTATTTTAATAACCTTTACTTCTGGGAATAGTTAATAGTAAGCCCAGGAGATAAATACAAGGATCAATCACAAACATCCATCACAAATATGATTTTTATGTGTTTTGTTTGTAATGGTTGAATAGATCTGATGAAAACCAAAACCATTTCTCCATGAAAAGTTGACAGCTCTTTATGTGTGTTGGTGGTCTAGCGTTTCATCACAGGATTTTTTTTTCCCCTCACACCTTAATAGGCGAATGAACAGGTTGTTTCCTCTGTTTTCCAGCTCAATTGGTCTGGTGTTTCCAATCAGTGGAGGCTGCCATCTACCCTGTACAGGGACAAGAAAAAATCACACCGAGCACAGTCGGGGGTTGAGTACGTTTGGACTATTTTTGGACTGCCTGCTTGCAAGGTGTATAAATAAAAATAAAAATGGGTGCTGTTTTCATCAAACTTTGATTTATGTCTTGTGGATGATTGGTCCTCATCAGCCCCACACATGCACGCACACACACAGACTAAATCGTACCACTTTCTCATGATGCCCAGTTTAAAAGGTTTTATGAAAGCTGATGAGAATTCATTTTCTAATGATTTATGGGTCAGTTTAGTAAAAAATTCTTTTGGCAACCAGGTGAGGAAAATGATTTTGGTTGGAGCTAATCCTCTTGCGGGTAATCCAATAATTCATTAACAGAATGTCTCACTTTGTTTACTTTCTAATAAGACATCAAGTACACAGTTAGAAATGTCAATAAACCATTAATTGAGATAATTACTATTTCAGTTTGCTCTGCTTTCAATTTTGTGGCAAATGTATCAGTTATTATTATTATTTTTTTACAACAGTCCATCAAGTTTGCAGTCGTAATAAATAGAATAGAATAAGTTTATGATAAATGCTTTAAAACTGATTTCCTGCAGCACTCTCCCTGAAGGGCTAGTGACCAATATACAGTACGTGACTATTTAAACATAACTTTCAGGGTCATGACAGCAACTTTAATCCCCATACTTCGCAGGCCCTGGTTTCACCTTCCCCTCACGGTGATGTCCTACGCGACTGTGACGCTTTCGCATCATTGTCCAATCTATTTATTCCCTCTCTTTGCGTTTGTTTTTGTTTGTGCAGTATGTAAATGGAATATCCTCCTATCACTTTCCAAAATAACAACATGTCCATGCTGGGAGGTGTTGTTCAGACAGCCAGTGACGAACAAATCTGCTCCCCCCCCCCAAACTGTGTGTGGTGATGAAACACCACAGTGGGGAGTTAATGATGATTTAGTTTACACTTCCCACACAGCTCAGGCCTAACTGTCGCTGTCCATCCCAGCCGGAATACCACTTGTATGACACATCGCGTGGCACCCATCACTCCAAGCACGTGGTTTGTGACTGATATCTCGGCCAAACGCCCAGGATGGGCTGATGACGGCTGGCAGGTCCCCGGTACAAGGCGCAAGGCTCCAACTCAGTCTGCCTCCTTGTAAAAAGTGCCATGAGGGTTGAATCATCAGTGGGCTTGGCGCACAATAGTGGGGCCTCTCACCCACACAATCACTATGGCGCCCCCCTCAGTGGACTTCAGTAGACGATACGTCACAGGGAGCCACCCACTGTATTTCCTATGTTATCTGTATTCATCGTGTATCAGGATACAGGATGATGCTGACATGAACCTGACGTACTGTAGGGTCCTGAAGGGAGTTTATCCATTTACCGCCCACCGATCAACCCATGGGACATGAGCAGGCTGTAAAACTTTTGCAGACAGCTAATGCTGTGAAAAAGTTACATGGCTATAAACATGTAATATATACTCACAAACATTGCAGTGCAATTTCAGAGAAAAGTCATCCGCGGATAAAATTTCACGGAAATGATTCAATACTTCTAGAAATTGGATGAGCAATTTTGTTTCAGTTTTTATGCTAAGCTAAGCTAACCCCATGTGGCTGCAGCTTCAAATGTCATATCCTCTCATCGA
Source organism: Psettodes erumei (assembly GCA_016785225.1). NCBI lineage: Eukaryota > Metazoa > Chordata > Actinopteri > Pleuronectiformes > Psettodidae > Psettodes > Psettodes erumei. Next base: position 1,173,314 of record JAFBJZ010000898.1, on the reverse strand, counting down.
ACTCTTGACAAGAAGCCATATGTAAAGAGTATTTCCCGCTACGTCAGTCTGTTCCTCTAAAACAATAGCTAAATGCTATTGCTATTTTAGCTAAAGCTAAAAGTAAAGGTAGTCACTTGCACATGTACCCACCTACACACTCACACCTGCGCACACGCCCATACCCATGTTCATGTATACACGACACGTACACTAACTCATGCAACCAGCCATGCACATAATACAAAGTAAAGTCAAACAATTGCTGAAGCAGAGATTTAGAGGCCACCGCTGCGAGAGATTTAGCTTTGATTCAGTTGTTTTTACTGGGAGAACAACCAGATGGAGTCAGTTTATCTAACATAATCTGTTTAATCCTGTCGGCTACTTCCACAGCTGGCTGCCCTCATTTGCTCGGCCTCTTGTTCTTGCTTCATCTCTGTTTCTTCTCTTGCACTCCTCTCTCTCTCTCCAAAATGATAACTCAAGTGTGGATGGAAACTGATTTCCCCAACTGCTCTGTTAAACAACAGGCAATCCCATTTGCTGTTGTCACAGTGTATGGATTAAAACAATGTTGAAAAGCTAGTAGAAATGATAAATGTGGGTTCAGTTGATATGCCTGCAGCAGGGACCAGCGTTTAATACTGGGCCTGAAATGAGCCAGTACAAAGTAACTGATGCTCCAAATAACCCCAAGAAACATAATTACCTTTATTTTCCTAGCAGATACCATGGATAAATCAATGGATTCAGGACTTTGTGAGGGCGACTGTCTGAGATTACCCGTAATGATTTAGCTTTTGTGTGTTTGAATTACAGGTCGTGGTGCTGATCTCGAAACGTGTAATGACATGAAACCTGGGTGGCTGCTCTCTCCCAGACTCGTGACTTCTGTCTTTTTGTGATGCCCACACGCTCCTTTGAAATGGACTTGTTGACTTCCACACGGGAATCACGATGTACTTTTCCACGGGAAGTTGATGTCTGGCAATGATTCTTAAATGCTCTTATTTTTGTTATTTTTTTCAGGGCTAATACATTGCTTCCAGCTTCCTATTGAAAAGCTGCTGCATAAGTGACCATTATACTATAGGAGTTGCACCACATACTCTATGCACTGATTTTATCAACTGTTCTTCCATATGGTGCCATCTAACCAGTCCCGGATGCTGTATTTTTCCATATTTATAAGTGAGCCACCAAACCAGAGTCACACCTCAATGCGTGACGTACAACACTGTAATTTTGTTGTGATGGGATCTGTCCAATCGACCAGAAAAGTCTGTCCTGACAGGAGCTAATGAAGGAGCCACATGCAGCAGTAGCAAACATGATAATGTGCCACTGACCGGTGCCTGAGTCATTCACATCTGCTGCCACCTTGACTCAGTCTCACTGTTTGACTCCAATTCTGATTTAGGGGTAAAAAAAAAAAAAAAACACAGTCATTTTGCTATTTTCCTGTTCAAATGAATCTAATTTTACCCAGAGTGCAATAAAGAAGTGTAAAATTCCATCTTTGAAGTTTGACTATCTTCCTGCTGTCATAAATGGCTCCACTGAACTCTAAATAACTTTCATTCTTTAATGTATGGCTTAGTCATAGTCCTTCAACATCAATATCTCCTCCAAGCTCATTATTCCGTTGATTGACAGAAAACCTCTAATACTTTATTAAAGCCTGAGGCTGACATTATTTTATCATTGTACTGTTTTATTGTTATATCAAAAAACTAATTATCTGTGCGGCCACAGCCTGACAGCTAAAGCCATGAACTCCATTGTCACCTTAAACAGTGAAAAACACTAATGTATTCAGTGATATATTCTCTAATACTCTCTGCACTCTCTACTTACAATAAACATGGCCAGTGTTGAAGTTTTCTCCTGAAACAACTCTAACTTTTCCACCTCAGTGTGGCGAGGACGTCACCGTGTGTGTGGAGACACAGATCCAGGTTCACAGTTAGGCAGTCAGACAGGGCAAAGGCAGCGGCAAAATCTAAAAACAGGCAGTGATCATCAAGACATGCTGGAAAGCTATGCATGTACAGCAGCACGAGAACATGGTGTGTCACTCCTTCATTAATGAGCATCGGGTTGAAATGAATTTATGCAGCCCAAACCCCAAATCAAATGTCTTATCCATCTGTGATTAAATAATTACTCCATTGGAGCCGATTGTATCGAATGCATCATAGGAGACCTGAGATTGAACGAGGAAGATGCACATAAAAAAAAAGTCTAGGCTGTGCACAATGCCAACTTTGACTTGGATAATTGCTGCATTTTCTGAGATTATTTGTTAAGCGTAGCTGTAGCTCCAGTAGCAAGGATCAAAATGCATATAATATGATGCAAAACAGTTAGGTTCTTGGTTTTTTAAACTTTTGTAGCTGTAACTTATAGTTTCCGTTATGGCATCGCACTTGCTGGAGATCATCAGATCATTCACATAACATGGCGACGCTTGTGTTTTGTTTCATATTCGTGTAAGGGAGCTGGTGATCTAACACACACTTGAAATAGCCACTCAGGAATCCCTCCCCACACACATACACTTTTTATTTTCCAAAAAGCAGAATGTGTGTAGGAGACTCAACCATCCAAAGAGATATCCGGCTGACACAAATTCTTAACCATTCCAGGATGACCCCCCCCTTCTCACACTCCTCCATTCATGAATTTATCATGAGGTGTCTTCAGGTTGGCTGTGTGATTCGTCACTGATGTGTGCTAACTATATCCATGGTGATGTGTGGGTTTCCTTCGCGCAATGCCCACTCTTCAGTGTGAGGGCAGGCAAGGGCTTACCGGGGGTTGGCGGAGGAGTGGAGGAAAGAGGGCAGGTGACGTGGTCAGTTGGCAAATACCAGTTGCTCACGAGGTACAACCTCTTTTGCATGCACCAGATATGGGTGTATCAGTGTTTTTTGGGTTTTATTTTTTGGGAAAGAGCCTTCAAGCTTTCTACCAAGCATAAATAGTTTTTTCAAATATAATATCAATACATGGTGGGTGGATTAAGAATATGAGGGAGAATATAAACAAAGAACTGAAAGAAGGTGATTGGCTTATTGTCCCGATGAAGGCCATGCAGAGGAACAGTGACAATGTAGTGACAATGTAGCGACCAGCATGGAGGAGCAGGAGGAGCACAGTTTGAAACAGGGAGGGAGCGTCTGAGCCTCTGTGGGAGGGGGAAATGACCTTCTGCAGTCTGTCATGGAATCTCTCAGTGATGTCATCTTAATGACATCACGGTGTAATCCCTCTGCAACTGGAATATTTCCATTACCTAGCAACTGAACTGGAGCTTCCTGCTGATTCATTCATAATAACCTCCTTCACTGCCCTCTGATATCTGTTATCCTGTGTTCCTATATGTGGAGCATCGAAAATGTTTTTTTCCTCCCCCTTCCTTCATATCTCCAGGGCAACGCCGGTCAATGCGTGGCAGAGTTGAAGGAACTGGCAAGTTTACTGTATGAATGAATAATTCCTATTTTATTGTGGCAGCTTGTGGTGGGAAAGAGGCAGAAGGCAGAATGAGAAACCTTCACAGCACATATTTATCCAAGAGGAGATTGCATATGAATCATGGTTTTGCTTTAAAAACTGTGAAAAAGCACCAATACTTGGTTAGCTGGACTCAAAAATGTTACTCTTTTTCTGTTTTCCACCACATTTTAATATCTAATCAAATTACTTTTTACTTCCTATACAGTCTGCATTCACATTTCTTTCTTCACTTCACTTTGGATTTGAATTCGCGCCCCCCAAAATTCTTGCTGCAGCAGATGTGACAGAAAAGACATTGGCTGAACCAAAACAACAAGCTGAAAGGTGCTATAACGCTTAGCTGAGGGGCATGGCAGGGTTGGGTGATAATAAGATGAGCTCTCCTACATTGCAGGCAGTAATTTAACTCATAGGTATGGACAAGTGCCGCTTTGAGTTGAACTTTGTAAATCCCCATGAATTTACATAGGAGCTTCAGATTTAGGTCAGCTCAACTATGTATACTCTATGTATACTAAAGACCCTTCTTGCTGAGAGGCAACAGTACTGAGTGACCAATCCATGACATACCAGGGGCTTATTTGTCCAATTTCCGTCATCATACTGTACTTAAATATAGCATGTCTTCTTTGACCGAGGGTTCTTCATTCACGGAACTGGCAGACACAAAAGATTGATCAGTTGGAAACTTGGACTCTTGAGAGATCTCATCTGGTGAGCAAAAATGATTCGTTGGCCCTTTCATAAATGTTGTGCTAGGCAAAATGATAATGCCAATGGGTAAGTCCATTAAAAATAACTGCTGGGATGTTATTCATAATGTGGTTGCTAAGCCAACCAAGACAAAAATAGTACAAAAATAAAACTTGATGACGAGGTGAATCAGCGGGAGAGCTTCCTGGAACAGCAAAGTTAGCTTCGGAAAAATATGACAGGTTCATATATGGCTCTTATTACAGAGCGCTTTGAATAGGTTCAGGTAATAATGGTGGCTGTTGGGTCCCATTGAATGACTAAAGACTTACACAGCTTCTGATTTGGTCAAGCATATACAAGCTAATATATGATAATATGTGTATTCTATAGAGAAAAAAATTACAATGACATGATGATGATGAAATCAACACGCGATACGGTCTATCTGCAACATTTTGAAAAGGCATGGATCTCTGCAGCCTCTAATGACTGATTTGCAGCTACACACATAGCCGTATTCAATCATTCAGTGGTGCATGCTAAATGGATGGTGTTTAAAGGGTTAATTCACCCAAGTCCCAACAACTCCTCCCTTTTTCACGTCTACCGACCTCTGCTTCTATACCAATAGAATGAATGTGACAGGCATTTGGATTTCTAAGAACTAGGATATTGTTTTCTGACAGACAGGCTGCTGCTGAGTTCAGAGCTCAGAGCAGCAAAATAAAATTTCATCCACCTCTATCGTGTGTTTTATTGTTCCAAACCTCAGCAAATGTAAACCACTGCAGAGTGCAAAAAAGTCCTTTTTGTGTGGTTTAAAAAGTTTTAAACCACAAAATGTTAACTACAATGACTAAAGATTTTCGATTGTTGATTTACACCAGAGCAGAACAGTGTAATGTCTGGTTTACTGAATAAATAAAGGGAGATGAAGGTGTTAAAGAGACAAAAGCAGAGACAAAGTGGTAAGGTCTATAATGAGAACACCAGGCAGAGACCCATGCTCTGTCTCTGCCTGGTCATTAGTCTTTCCTGTGTTGTGTAGCATAAATTGTTCGTGTGCCACAGACTGAAGACAAGTGTTTGATATAACAGTCTGATTTGCAGCATTTCTGATCTTCTGGCACCGGGCATCGTGCTGACACCTACGTCCTGACAGGCCCATATCAACATCTTTGATCAGCTTCACAGCCCGGCCTCCCTGGCCTTGTGGCACAGTTATGTAAGTCTCCCAACTGTCAGGAGAGGATTTTTCCTCTCAGAGAAATGTTAATGTATGTTACGAAATGAGGGCAGCTGCAGAAAATTTGGCATTGCTTAGGCAAATCATAATTATAAACCCTGTTACCAAATGTGGCAAGAGGCAACACATGGGCTGAATACTGAAATCTGCCTTTCTGATTTGAGTATTCAGAGGGGCTATTAACACATAAATGAGCTCATGCTAAGATTTAGGGCTCAGAGATGTAGAGAAAAAAATACTGGTTGTATCATCCAGCTGTTAACATCACTTCCTGTCACTGTTCCTAGTCCTGACGATCCTCTTTAAAGCACAATAGCTGCAATAAATTTACAAGTTTAAAAATTGTTTGGTTCACAATTCAAAACTTGCGGCAATTCAAAACCTTAACTTGCTCATATTAACCTACCATAAACCCCTATGTTGTGTGAACCTCTGACAGCAAGAGATGGATGTAGAAAGTCAGACAATGGCTGAGTGGGAAAATGATTGAAGGAGCAGCTGATACCCAACCAGCTGCTCAGCTGCTAATAAAACCCATTCAACCCCCACCATGAGCAACCCCACAGTGCATGTACACAAGCACCCCAGCACCTTCCTGAGTGCAGAGGAGAATGACATGTGTGAGGGATATATTAATTACATCATGATATTGGTAATCGTGAAGGATCAGCGAGAGAGATGATATCGTGAGATGATTAATGGGAGAGAGGAAAGAAGACATTGTTCTGTTTTAAATATCGTTCTAATCTTTTTGTGATTGTTTCATATCTCTCCAAGCTTTTATTGTGAAATATTGGGTAATTTTATGTCGTTGGGGGGGGGGGGTCTGACAAAAGGCCCCAATGAGGCACAAGCTGTCACAAGCCACAAACGTTGGAAAGCATTACAAGCTTATTGTGTTTTGTTATGTGGAATCTGAATCTGGAAAGTATCTAAGAATAAAGTAAAGTACAAGAACCTTAACGCAGTACTTCACTAAATGCACGTCTTACTTTGCAATCAGCAGGCGGTCTGTTTGTGAGAACAAGACGTAGCAGATTTTACAGCAGAGTGGTGAATGACTAAAATGTTTTTTATCAGGAATGACTAAAGGAAACCTACTGAATAAGTATTAAATTAATGAACTTTGCTCCATCAAACAGACTGCAGTAGGAGGAAGTGAGATAATGCACTCAAAAAAAAATTGGCAGCAGCATCACATCTATGGCAACTAACTGGGATTGTCTATGCTCTGAAGTGCACCTTTTTCCACAAGAACGTAGGCGGCACCTTTGTCGGGGATCACCTGTGGAGGTGCAGAGCTAATCAGACGGCAATACGCGCTGTGTTCCGAGTGGTGAACAGGAAATCCCTTTTATCGCCATGACAACGCCGTGTACCTGCGTCGGAACGGCGTCAAACAAGTCCCTGAGTCTCACAGCAATACTTTTTTTCCCAGTGAATTAAAGGAAAGCTTGCCCTTCAGCTTGAGTCATGTTATGATCTTAGTGTCAGGAACAGGATATGACACGAGCAGAGTCTTTGGTGCTCTGACAAGACCAATAATCATCAGCCATGGAATGACGAGCAGTACGGCCCTGCATTTTCCGATCTTAATCTATAACAAATAATGTAGCTTTATTCCCTTAATCTCTTGCTCTCCATTAGATTGACTGATCCCTGATTAGTGTAAAATAAACAAGATGAGCGGAAGTTGAAGTGATTTTTACGGAGGACATTTCCATCAGTTATGTTCCACATTTTAACACTGAACATTTTTTTTTACCTCTATTTACTTTGTGGACAGTGAGTGTTAGCACTGTGCAGTACCTGGGCGCAAATGAAACTCAAGCTCCATCTCTCCTCTCTTTCCTGCACTGACATGTCAGCTCCACAGGTCCTCAGTACATTTAAATGTGCACTCAAACTGTTTAAGCTCCAAAGAGAGTTGTGGTCTCTGACAATGGCCTCTAAGGGAGCCCGTAGGTAGACAAGAGCCTCTTTTGATACCACTGGTTCAGTAACCTGCATCCTCGAGTGGGTCCCTCTTAATTAGACTCACCGGCGGCACAAAGATGCACCGACTCTTATCCTCTTTTTGTACTTTGCAATTCACGTTAATCCCAACAAACAGTAGTACGTAAACTTTTCTAAGCTGCCACTGTCACGTTGTCAGGTAATGGTTTTCTTGAACTTGTGTGCAATACAGGATGGCTGTCATGTCTTTATTCCTTTTCTGACATGGGGGGGGGGTTAAAGATAAGGGAGGTAGAGGTCGTTTATTCAAACCGCAACAGTGTCCAAATAACCAAGTGAAAAAAAGCAGGTGTAAAATGTAAATGCCCAAAACTCACTTAACTCAAGAAACAAAGAAAAATACAGATTTTTTTTTCAGTTCCTGCAAACAAGGCAGAAAACAAACAGTGGGAGACTAAGCGAGAACAGAAAGGATGAGTTGGCCAAGACAAAGGGAAAGACATATACAAAAGGTAGGCAGGGATAATGAGGCACAGGTGGAAGAGACAATCACAAAGGTGGGAAGTAAAACTGAAAACCAGGCAACACACTGGGGAAATTACAAAAAACAGGAAATCACCCAACAAGAGTCCAGAAAATATCACAAAAGAGTCTATGGGGACAGGCTGTGACAGATTAAGGGGACTTTCACATAAATGCGTCAGAGGACAGAGGACACATGCTCATCAGATGAAAAGTTTCCTCTCACACGCTGCATCACTGATGGATGTTGAAATTTGTTTTTGACATCAAAGCAAACCTTCTTGTGCATTGTCTCAAGAGTTTTAACATTTATCATGTCATGAAAAAAATCTTTCCTGTCCTGCACCATGAGTTTAATGGACTGATTTGATGTTTGGTGCAACAAGAACTCAAAGAGCATCCGAGAAATATTACAAAACATTTTAATCATCGTTTTCCTCTGAGAAATGCTTATTGGACCTTTGAATGTCATGCAAGACTACTGAAAATGTCAAGACATGGGGGCAGTTGGCTCGAGTCTCTCACAATAACATCTGGACACTCCCACAAGACCTTCACACGGTGCCTGGTGACTCGAGCCTCGCTGCATATTCAGCATACTCAGCCTTCACACTAACTTGTAGAACCAACACCCTTCCCACCCTCAGACTAACGCTTCAGACTCGCAGGCCTGGTGCCCCTCACGTCCAACTGTGGATGGCTGCAAAAACCTTTTTAAATCAAACATTCATGTGCAAATGCATGTACACGCTCACACTTCTGAACACAGTGCTTCCATCTTATGCACACGAGACCTGTTTTACTCTGTAACCCGTGTTAATCTCTGAAGCTCACAGCAAAGCCTACTCAGACTGTCAGGGTTCGGTGGAGATGAACAGTAAAACAGATGGCTCCGGCAGAAGATGAGAAAGCACGGCTGTAAACAAGCCGAGTCGCTGTACAGTACTGAGGCCTTAGATATGCACGAGGGAAAAATGTTATCTGTCCATTTGGGCGGCAGAAAAAAGAACTTTTCAGCATTTCCTGAAAGTGAAAAAGGAACATTTTCCAGCAGGAAAATGTATTCAAACAAAAAAACAAAGCTTTTTTGGAATATTTTTCACAACAAAAGAAGCAGTATTCAAACTAGATTCTTTTTGTCATATCAATGTGATCTGCTTTTCATTTTATGTTATATTGTACGTTGTTACAGTGTCCTCCTTGTCCTCCTTTCATGTCATATTTGCCTGTCATATTTGTGGGGGCTGACAATGGAAGGAAAAATTGAAATGTCACTTTACCTCAAATTGTTCTCAGTGTTAAAGTCACAAGAGTAGAGCTGGACGATGCAGTTAAAACACTGTGATAAGTCATTAACATGCAATAATGATGAAATAAATCAGAAACCAATGTACACATACAAGGTGCATGAAATATAATGCTGCCAGAGTTCTGCCTTAACAACTTGTAGTTGTCACACAACAGCACATTCGATGTCATTAAAATGGAAAAGAATTTGTCGTGTTTTTGGCCACTTAGAGTAACACACTGATCAAAAAGACCAGGCTCTTCAATGCCCAACACCCACGCCCCCAAACACACTGGCCTGGCCTGACAAAACAAAACTCAACACAACGCCACTACCTTTGTCTTCTTGTCATCATTGTGTGATTAGCAGACATGGTGCGTGGGATAGACGGGCTGCCTTAATTATTCTGCTGCAATTTATTTACATTATGCCATTCTCCTACCTAATTATGACTGTGTCCAAGGGGACACAGAGTGACTAACACCTTGTCGCACTATTCATCTCTTTCTCTCCTGCCCTCGAAATTTAAATGATATCTCTTTCTACTCGTCTTTGTCATTCTGTCATTTTCTCTGCTTCCCTTTGATGGTCTCCCTCATTATCACTTGCTGTCCGGCTTGCCGTGCCCAAGCCGTCCCCTTTAGAGGGACCCCTTGGTTATGTTTCAGCACAAGGGCCCAACCCTGATAACAAAGCGCGGGCAGCCATGTGGACTTTGGCGATCCTTTTCCTGGCAGGCCCTTCATCTGCATACTCTCTGCTTGTAGACACTCAAAACACTGGGCAAAGTGATGTGAGTCAGAGGCGGGGGAAACACAGCTCACCTCCATGTGGGTGAAGCACTTAGAGTGGAGGATATGGGAGGGGAGGGATGAGGAGGGGCACAAGATGAGCCACAGAGAGGGGTAGGAGGGTCAGCAACGTGGAGATCAAGTGTGGAGCACAAAGATGCAACACACAGGAGCCACGTGCACTGTCCTGCCCTGCAGATCTATGTCATCTGCGTCTTATCTGGTACTTCATTAAAGCAATTATTTGGCATTTTGGAAAACATGCTTATGAATGACTCTCTTGCCAAGAATTAAACTACAAGATCGATCTCCACGCTCATATCTGTATGCTAATCACCGAGCTTCTTGTGTCATTTCTTTTCATTGAGCAAATTCAATCAGGACCTCTCGTCCCCGGTGACGTAAGACCTGTGTGAGACGAGTGTAAGACGAGTGTTTATCCCTGACATTTGGGAATGACGACGAGATGCGTTTGAATTCTCTGAATCATTTAAGCCTCTCTGACATTAGCGGTTGTAAACACTCCTGCGCAGCTGAGATCAGGTGGTAAGGTACCTGCGCCTCAAAGGCTCAATATTGATGGCTTGTGAATATTTTAGTCCAGTTACTGATTAAATAATTTTTAAATAACTAACACCACTGACGTCTGAAGTTTACAGGACTGTTTTTCAGGATGATGTCCTATCTTCCAGGCAAGTGATTTACACTTCAAAATTTGTCACAGCCATTCTGTTGCCTTCATTTTTGTTCATATTATTTAAAAATCTCTGTCCTGTTACCAGTACTTCTCTGCAGCGTCACTCTGCATCCCAGAAGCTGTGTAAAAATGGTAAAAATAAAATGTGGGATGCTTTCATTACCATGGACACTGACCTGTGTTTGTCCAGCTGTTATTTAACTGTACTTTAATGCATAACCTTATTGTTTAAATGTATGACTCAAAGCATTTCTAAAACTAAACATTTTCTAATCCGTTTCGTCAATGTATAACTATCCTCACTTTCAATTCACACTTTTCTTATGATACGTCATTCAACTTTTCCTCACCTCTTACAGAACCAGCAATCAGAGATTTTTCATGTCAGTTCTAATGATTGTACCATTACATGCTGTGAATCATTCAAGAATAATAGCACAGAAAAAACCTATAGGGTGGCCTACTTAGGAGATAATCAAGCTGAGCGTGTAGAGAAACCATAGGTCAGCAGAAACGTACATTATCACACGTCTGGGTGTGGACACTCGTTATAATATAGCAAGTTGGTTTTTTTTTTCCATTCATCATGCACCATGCAAATGTATTCAAGTCATTAAAAGTGAAAGTCAGGATACCAAATGCTAGACCTTGCCATGCTTTTTCAACAAGGATGGAGAGAATTTGCAGTCAAGAAGCTCCTCAAACTAACTGCACACAAGTGCTGCGATGACCAGATGTGAACCTGGACAGCTGTTTAAAAAAGGCATCATGTAGTATGCTTTACAGTTTGTGGTTAATGAACAGTAAGTTGTAAACAAAGTTTTTGGAAACTTATGGGTTGCCTTCCAGTGAACACATTTGTAAGACGTAAGAAAAAAAGAAAAAAAGTCTGACATTTATGCCCTTCATTTATTTTTGTGTCATCTACCGCCCTCATGAAACATCCCATTTACTATTTAGTGTCTCATTCCTATTCCAGCCAAGAAGATATTGGCTTTGGCCAAGAACAGCACATTATTTTATAGCCCACATTTTTACATCATTTCCTTTAAATCTTCACACATACGCACATTGTCTGGGGTGGTGACTGGAAATAGCTCGTTTCAAATAAAAAGAAAAAAAAAATCGGGCTACCACTTGCAGCCTGGGAACCATCAGTCTGCCAAACCCCCCCACTGCGCCATGGAGCTCACATGCGTCAGAGCAAGTGTTGGCACGCATCTAGGTAATAAGCATAATCCAATGGGAACGAAGAAGACAAGTGAGACAATTACAACTCATTCTTGAATGAAGTCAGGTTTAAATTAAATATGTATTTCACTGTGGTAACATTTACATATAATTCATTGGTTTTACTGGTGACATAATGCTAATTGTTGACTGTCCTCACCTCCTTGTTTAATCGCTCTAAAATAACGGCTTCTTGCAGTTGGAGTTTCAGTCATCATTCTCGTGTTGTAATTGAGTTGAGAACTAAATCATCATCCAACAATGCCACAGTGTGTTTGTCTAATCAACTTCCATTAACATAATTCCTGCCATGTCTGCCAAGTGTCATTTCCCAGCCTGACACGTTTGGCTGTATTCTGCCCTCATTGCAAATAAAGGTGGCATCTTCCCGGAGAAAAGCAGCTTTTTTATTTCTGTGTGAAACATTCAAAATAGTCCTCAGCAAAGCCATGCTGCCACGTATAATGAGATTACTCCCTCATAAATATGCATAAATATGCATGAATCACTTAGCGAGTGGGATACGGTAGATTTCCCTCCTTTGTCATGGCGTCTAAAATAACATAGGAAGGAACTGGATGTAGCTGACACTGTGAAATGTTAACGCTGCAGCCTCTAAAGTGTCAGTGTCCCAAAAACAAGTCACGGCAACAAGACAACTCCAGTCTGCCAGCGCTGTGCATCCAGACGTGCTCAGTCAGTCAGTCAGTGTTGTCCTTTTGCTCCTCAGAGAGCTGATGGGGAGATTATGTGTCCTAAAGCCATCTGGATCCGGGAGTCGACAATGTGAGGCCGCACTTCTGAAGGTGACGAGTTAGAGATGGTGCAGGAACCTGTTAGAGCATGAGGTGTCCTCGAGGTAAGGCACAGTCCTAGAGGTGTTCTTCCCACCAAATATTAAACTTTAAAAAAACCCGTCATCCGCATTTTCTACCAGTCCCTCAACTAAAAGCTGCACAGATGCTTCTTCCTGTTCCTCCCTTGCAACTTGCTTTGCACTCTTTTGCATATGAAGGTGCCACCACATACAAATAAACATTTGAATGATCAACTACACAACATTATTCCCCACTGTGCACTTTCTTTCTACGCCGCACCACCTTTCCATCTGATTCATGTTTCATAGTAGCTGTGTGGTGTGCGTACACCCACGGTTGACTATGAGAACTTGTTTAGGTCATAAATCGTTAACCATTCTCACTACCACACCACATATACACTCTCCCACACACACTCACCATACGCTCTCACAGCAGTTTTGGATAATCTGACTTGCTGACACACACATTTTGGCCTCGACTCACGCCTAAACACAAGCTATTTCTAAAGAACTATTGTCGGGAGCAGCAGAGAGGGAGTGTGCGAGAAGGATTATGGTGTGTAATTTACTGATATGGTGAATTTTTCCCTGGTCGGCTTCCATTGTTAAACGATGAGAAAAACCATGGCAACACCCTATGAATTTTAAGGGAACTTTAAAAGCCACCGTTCTTTGACTTAAATGTTCCTGTGAAGCCAAAACGTTGCTGGCAGGCTCTGCTTTTACTTTAAGATGGCTGAAACTATTTAGGAGTTTGAGCACATTATTTAATCAAGCTTCCACCCTCCTTTTAGGTTAATAGTGCTGTGTGTTTTTATAAACAAAACTTGCTTCTAGTTGGTGTTCTCTCCCAAAATGCATTGTCCTTCCACCATTTAGTCTCTTCAGTGTCTTGGGATGACTGCACCCTGTTTGCATTGTCTGTGTCGCCTTGTTTTTGTGCTGTTTGTGTAGCCGTAACACTGTTTTTGTGCTGCTTTGTCTCCATACCTAATGTTGTCTCATTGCACCTTGCTGTTGGCTTGTTGTCCACGTCGCTTGAACGCAGTCCCAGAGAAACTCTTTCATTTCTATCTTCAGTCTTGAGTGTTGAACACATTTCTTTCCTAATTTAACATTTGTAAAGCACATTTCTTTACTGCGTATTTAGAATCATGCAGTGCGTATACTGTTTCCCATCCTACCACTCTCTCACGTATTGTCAGACTAATAGCATAACTGCCTAACTCATTTTTTAGGTGAGGACATAGGCACTTATTTAGGACGGAGCCACCACAACTTTCTTTGAGTTTGCAAAAAAAAAAAGCTCTGGAAAAACTGACAGGGGCCCAATAGATCAGTCTCATGTACACTACTGTATGGTGCTTACATAAGAAGGTACAGTGATATGAGTGGGAAGGGAGAATTCATAACCTGAACATGTGTGTGTATGTATGTGTAAGACTGAGTAGGACTGCACAAGTAAGGGGGGTGCTGTGCTGGGGGTGTAGGTGTGAGCTTATGATGGGGTGTTTAGGAGACTTGTTGCCAAAAATGCCTCTCTCGTGTCAACATGCACACATGCAGCAGACACACACGCATGCGCACACACACCCCTCAAACTCAATCTGCTCCCAGTGAGTCACTCAACGTAGCCCTCAGGCTCTACTGTACCCTCCCCATATGGAAAAGTTCAGATGGATCATATGTGGGAAAACCTTGACTTGCTTACTGTACACCTCCTGTTCTGGATAGACAAGCTGTGATCCCTGAGGATGAGAGAGATTCCTGCACGCACACACAGAAAAGCGACTAACTAACTAACTAACTTCTGATACACAGAACAAGGGAGCCTTTCGATTACAATGAATCGTGAAGGTCAAAGCATCATCTTATTTATCAGCTGATTAGTCATCCTTAGCAACGGCCTCATCTTGTCAGCGATGGATTTAGTCATACTGTAAACTTTTCTCCACATGTGGGTGTCTGACAGAGACAAGACGATCTCTGACATTTGGAGAGGCACACCGCCAGTCGTGCCATTTCAGGGAGGATGTCGTGGTGCATCGTTTACAGAGCGCATTTGACTCCGGTCGGATTCGCCCGCCTGTCGCTTCTCTCTGATAGTGAACGCAGCTCGCAGTAAATGCCACTCCTTCGTGCACAGTGGGTTTTGTAAGAAGCACAAGCAAAACAAAACAAAAGCAGATTTGGAAATGGTGATTTGAAATGTCGCCGTCAGTCAAACTGTAAGAGGTTTACAGCTCGACAGTGAGTCAAGTCCGGTCAACTGTTTTTCACTCTATGTACTTTAATGTTCGCACACTATTACATCTCCACTCCCCGTGTCAAAACTTGGTATGAAGAATGAGCATTCCTTTTTAAACTTAATCACATTTTCTACTGCACTTCCACTCATTTTCGAGCTTTCTAGGTCAAGAGGAGAGAAACGGGGGAGGGAGGAGACAGAGAGGGGAGAAAGGGACCAGGCACAGTTGTTTATACTGTTGCATTTTAGCAGCATTACTCTAATGGTGATATAACTACAGCAACAATGATAGCAGCACCAATTAATATAACTACTGGTAATAATAAGGCAAAGTTACCTGCACAATGAGAACAGGGTGAGAGAGGACATGCAGTGTTGTGGTATAAACCCGTGGAGAGAGAGAGAGCTTTATCGAAAGGCATTTTTTGGGGAACATAGCATTGTTAATGTAAATGCAGTGTTCTGGATTAAATTAATCCAATAAATTATGGGGGTGGTTGGAGTAAAGTGTCACCTTAACGTTTAGTTTTTTATGATTGCTGCAAAGGCAGTGGAGAGTGTGTTTATGTGCCCAAAACATAATCTAATATCCCACTCCTCTCACAAAACAAAAAGCCTTTGATTAAATAAAATATGGGTACAACAGAGAAGAGAGAGAGAGAGAGAGAGATTTGTATTTTGCATCGCTCTATTGACACTGGTATTGATACTTAAAAAGAGACTAAGCATTGGCAGCATCCAAAATTTGTGTATCGATCATCCCGCCTTCAATCTCCTCAGGATTTGGGATTAATATTATAATGATGCACCAGCTATCTCGGCTCCACAACTACCCTGACCTGTCACCCGTCACAGGAACAAATCTCCCCCGGAACCACAGCCACCCACCGCTGAGAGCGGGGGAACTGTCTCAGTGTCACACTCTGCTTCTCGAGAGTGTCAGCCGTACAAGCAGGTCGGCTCATACGGGCCACAGTGATGCACAAACTCACACCTGCGCTGTATATTTCTATCCAACGGAACTGGATTATATGTTCACCACGCTTTGGTTATGAAGTGACGAGACGCCAAAATGATCCCACTACATGAAAACTTTTTATGCTGCGACGGGTTGTGCAGTTAGCTGAACAGGAATAGAGGCGCAAATCTGATTGACGTCAGCTGTACTCGGGTTCTGAACTTGTAAACACAGATATGATGTGGGTTTTGCTCTTGAAGAGAACATGTGGATCGGCAGAGGAAGACATGTACAGTACAACAATCAGTAGCTGGCACTTAGACCTGACTCATCTTCAGACACTTCCTCAAAAATAGATATTTAGCCCCCTTTCGTCATGGAGAATGTAAAGCATGAATCTATAAATAAATAAAGGAATACAGTGTCATTCATTCACCCTCCTCTCCCACAGTTCATCCTGTTCATACCATGCCGTAGCTATTCATGACTAAAACAACCAACGAGTAGCTCCATTATACCCATTCAGCCCATGTGAACTCAAATCTTCCTTTCCCCCATTTGGTGGCCTACGGAAGTGGTTTGGGAAGCACAACTGTGTAAATACGCATCTTGTTGAGATCCATTAGGACATAAAAATATGCCACCTCCGAAAATAGTGCACAGTAGAGATACAGGGGACTGGGCATGTAGGCAGATGCGAACAAAGACTGGTAAGAATGGAAAACACAGGGGATCCACTACCAGTCCACTTGATTCACTACAGGGTTTCTTTTTCTTATTTTCATATTTATATGACTATGATTTTATATCCTTTTAATTGGCCAGTGGAGAATGAAATATTTGCAATCTAAGATTTAAAACTAAAACTTGATTTCTTCCTCTTCACTTGGCAACAGCCACGAAATGATGATGATGCATGAAGATGATGTTCATCTGGCGTGAAGCATGAAAAGTTGCCTTGTGCTTCATGTTTGAACAAATTGCTGCTGCTGTGATGCAAAATGAGTGTGTCAGTGCACGGCAAAGTGCCTACTGCTGAACTGTAACAACAGCACTTCCACATCCTGCAAAATCAACAGAATATCAGGAGCACCTGTGCAATCTAACGCTGTGCATTGCAGCACCACTACAGCGGTTTGAAGCAAAATAGTGTTGACTGGATTCTGTCATGTTTTTCAGGAGGACTCTTTTCTTGCTAGTCTTGTTGTATTAATTTTATATTGACCAAGCAGCCACCACCATGTTGAGCATCCGGTGTGGAAACGTTACAGATGCTACTCCATATTTATCGACAAGACGTGTTTTAGACACAAAGAGCCAAATTGTTTAACGACTATGTATTACACATTATGGAGTTTGAATAGTTGTTAAATAAGTTGATCTGTTCATCAATTAATTCATATGGTCTGGCACATAATGAGACACAACAATCTGTTATTTTTTTCTGTGTCAGCCTGGCGGACAGCAAACTCTGTGGATGACCTGAATGCAGCTTAATAGTCACCCTGGCTTGCTGGAGAGAAGGTTTCTCAGGCATAAATTGTCAACAGAGAGACTATCAAAGGGACTGAGAGACAGTGGACTGAAAAACCACAGAGCGGGAAAAGTGACAGACAGGCCTAGTCAAGAGAGAAATGGACGAGCGGCGAGAGGCAGTTGCGGGCAGAAACATAACAGCCTCACATTATGCTGACGTGAGTCTGGCTCTGAGACAAGAGCCAGAGCAAAGAGAGCCATGCAGGGAGGGAGGGAGAGGAACCGCGAGCGAGCGGAAGTGGTGGGCGAGGCAGACAATATGTTTGAGTTTGTGCAAGAATGATGAAAAAGCAGTGATAAGAGAAATAGAGAGCTGCTACAGAGAAGTGTGTGTGTGTGTGTGGGGGGGGGGGGGGCTGCAGAGAGAGGAAACT
Source organism: Psettodes erumei (assembly GCA_016785225.1). Lineage (NCBI taxonomy): Eukaryota > Metazoa > Chordata > Actinopteri > Pleuronectiformes > Psettodidae > Psettodes > Psettodes erumei. The sequence continues at coordinate 1,155,448 of JAFBJZ010000898.1, read as the reverse complement.
ATGTTGTGGGAGTTGATGAAAATTTGGTGTCAGGAGATCAAAACAAAGAGCTTGAGGACAAGCCGCTGACAGGGAGGTCATCGTCCTCTGTGGCAGAACCGTTCATGCATGGACGTCAGTTGAATAAAGAAGGGATGAGGAGGGAATGTGATGTGAATATAAAGGAAACTGGTGTGTGTGTGTGTGTGTGTGTGTGTGTGTGTGTGTGTGTGTGTGTAATATATGGTTTTGATGTCATCAAATTACACTGTTATGATAGTGTCACTGTATGAAGATTAATACTTGTGTCTGCCTGCTGGTGTAGAGGCAATGGTGACATGAGTTGCTCTGAAAATTAAGGCTGCACCAATTTTTTATGAACAGCTGATACAGCTGAGACATTCTAGTGTCTTTCAGTTTGTTGTTTTGATTGTTTTGGCGTTTTTTTTACAGCTCACAACTTCACTGTTAAAGGTTTGCCCTTGTTGCATGCTTAGCACCGGACGACAGAGTAGCTGAGTTGGCGACTAGCTGATGAACGTAGTGGAACGTTGAGGAACTAAAGAGCAGATAAGTCAAACACACAGACAAACAAAGCTGAAAGAAGAGTTACTATCGGACTGCTAGAAAGTCCAAATTAATCTAAATTCTGCTAAAACAGCTTCACAAGATGATGACAAATCACTCCTTGCAGGTTTAACTTTTAAATAAATACGATATTTAAAACAATAACAGCAAGGGATGACAAAGTCTGACAAAGTATATTCAGAATCTTTGTTTTCTTTTTTGCATTTGTCCATCGTCATGCTAAGAACTTATCAGACTGTGACATAGTAAGTAAATAAAGTCATCCATATTGTACATCATTCTCTCTGCTTCTCATTACCGTCTAAAAGGTGGAGATGGAGGTTTCTTAACACGGATTGCCCGCTGACTAACAAAAATCAACAAACCACACTTTCACCGCTCTGTTCACTCAACACCTTTAAAGTCTGAATGAATGACAAATAAAGTAAAAGCATGTTGGGGGTGGGGGACCCATGACTGCACTCTCCTCAATCCTCTCTCAAAAGAAAAAACACCTTCTCGTTCCTTCTCTCCTTCTGTCTCATACCCACCCAGTTTCTGTCATTCTCTCTCTCAGCTGATTAGGTTTCCATGGAGACAGAGAATCACTCTGTAGGCAGGTGGTGAATTCTCAAGGGCTTGCATCAGCGGTGGAGTTTCTACTTCCGACAGGTTAATCGGCTCTCGAAGGAAATAAAAGAGACAAAAGAGCCGGGGAGAAATTCAAGGAAAATTAGAGCTGCAAACAGCTGTGTCTGTCATATACTTACATCAGTGCACACTGTGGCTCTATGCCATTGCCCATGTTAACACTATTAACTCAAAGTGCCCTGCTGCCTTTTCTGTTATATTATGCAAACCATTAGTATGCACTGATTCAAGGGTCAGCTCATCAGCAACCACATAATTTAGAAATACATACACAAGTGTTTAATCCTCATTTTTTCAACCTCACCACTGTATCTCACACAACAAGCAAAACTCGCCTTTTCTTTTGACCTTATTCAGTATGTAGAAGAGTTTGGAAGTGTTAACCCATTTTTCTTTGCTCTACAATAAGTTTGTACCACATAAGAAGAAGTTATCAAGTATTATTGCACCAGAAAAAGGAAATATGTCACATTTTATAACTTATGTAGGCCAAGCATGAACAAATCTGTACTTCTACTATTTGACAAAAAGTAATTCCACCAAGCCGTGCTAATGCCAGCTGGGGGCATTTACAATAAAGAAGTGTAAGGGGACCAAAAGTAAATTGAACCAAAGCCTGGGTTCTGTCCTCTCCGCACCTTTTCTCTGAGAACATTTTTTTTTCAAAGGCCGCAAAGAAAAATGTTGGTGTTCAATACCTGACAGCAAATCCAATACCTACTGTGAGAAAGTATTGACCTTTACTGGCGAGATCTCCAGCCTTTTGTGTCTCTTTGGTCCATTGGTTTACAATAGACATGTGAAGCCTGCAGTATGTATTCATGTGAAAGGGTAATAACTGGCTGTTAGAGGGCTCAAGTGGTGCTGTAAATGTCCAGCTCATATAATACCAGAATTTTTGCACTTTACATGCAACTTTCTCAGAACCAGCTAGCTAAAGCAGTGTTATGTGATTAGCACATTTTGCATTGAATAATATGACGATCGTGATTTAAACATATTTGCCTGACATCTTTGAAGCTGGAAAAGGAGCAATAGGGATCTCTAATCTTGGAAGACAGTGTAACAGTCATCTGCATGTTAAATATTGTTTTTCCATTTCATGACCTCTGGTTTTCTCCAAAGCACAGTCTGGAGCCCCGTTGATCAAGAAGGCGGCCTTCAAGTAAAGCGACTAGAGCTCCAAAAACACTTATGCTCATTTGAATAAAAAAGCGTGTTACTTGACAGCTCTGCAGAATCCCCACGTCAGTCCTCATGTCTCCCTCCGACCTCATGTTCTCTCCCTCTCACAGAGGAGGAAGAAGTGGAAGAAGTGTTTCTGGTGCTGTTATTACACAAGAACTTGGCTTCCAGGGGTCTTTCAGTTAAATAAGTGAGTCTGGTTTGTCTGTGCTGTGCATGTTGGCCCCAACAATGGCTCTGAAATGTCAGCACCCTAACTGTGCTGATAAATCCATGGCGCTGTCCTTGGTTCTGAACTAGCAGACAGATTTATAATTGCACCTTTTTACACTTTTTTTAACTCCAAGTCTGGTAGTAGTCTGTATATACCACTAAGTACTCCTCCATAATGGCTGGGAGCTTGGTCGACACAAACAAATGCCGGCTGGCCGGGGGGGGGGGGTCATGTGTCATGATGTGATCATGCTATTATCCTACTTTTATGTGATAAATATTATATATTAATTATATGCATCAAACAGAGGGAATTAGAAATAAAGGCCTGCTGCAGCAACTATTTGAGGAAATATGGTATATGTTTCTGGATGTGGGAATAAATGCTCATCAAAACTCTATTCTTGGATGAGATAGATGGATCCTGCATGATGAGGACAGTCGTTACCTTTTAGTACTTCCATAGCTACAGCGGAGCAAAAAGTAGACTTCATTTACTGGACCGGGGTTTTATGGGAGAGGGTTTTCAAATTTATGACATCTAATTACTTCTCATCAAAGGGACCTCTTCTTTGAACAAAATAGCCTGTATATATCACCACAATTTTACTTATTTTACTTTGACAAACAGATTGATTGAGCCACTTATAGAAGCACTAGTCTGACTAGCACCTGCTTTTGTTTTCATTTAGCATCGAACAATCTCAGCCAAGATAATGTAACATAATAGATTGTGCTCTGAAAATTGAAATACAAAGTGGTGCCCATAATTTAAGAGCTATTTTTTGCTCGACTGGCCATTTCAGCACAAATCTGGGAAAACAAGGAGACAGGGAGTATTTGCAACACTTTATAGTTGCAGTAAATAGACATTAGGCGGCATGTTGTGAACTCTAATCACTTATTCGATTTCGTTGGGTGTTTCTTTACATAATATGTGTTAACATGTTTCTGTTGGTTTGTTTTGTTTGATATTTTGCTCACAATACTTGTTATACAACCCAAACATGCATTACAGTAACAACCACTTTAGTTCAGTCCACAAGTACCAAGATTTTTTTTTGCCACCTGGGGGCATGTTAACACAACAGTGACACGTAATTATTCTATACAGTTACAAACATGCAGCAAACAGTTGCCTATTTCCACATCCAGCAGATACCGTGCAAACATTCATTAGCATTCATTTGGAGTCCTGTTTCTGGCTAACCTGATGAATGTAGGTCCAATCATTACTCTCTGTTTTGCTCTATTTCTGTCTTAACCAACTGCTGAGGGAATATTGGCTCTTTAGGAGCTAAAAGCTCCACAATGTTCATCAGCTAGTCACTAACAGGTAGCACACAATGGGATTATTAGAGCTTTTTCACTAAAAACTGCCATCTGCTGCAGTTAGAAACAAAGCTGATGAGAGCAATGAGACTGAAAAGTAAAACTTTTGACTCATAAAACCCGAAAAACTAAAATAATATCCATTAAAGTTGAGGGGAACTAGGGGAGTCACAGTCAGGCAATAATTTGCTCTGGATTCATCACTACGAGCGGCTGCTTTCACCTCCATTCCATATTCTGCCGAGTGCAGCTTTAACTTTCATCTCAACAAACCTGTGGCAAAAGGGAGGAAAGCTGCAACATCAAGCCTCAATGCACAGCAGGAGAAAGCTTATGGCTTTACATGTATGTTCAACGCATTAACAAAGTAAGTATCAAGCATTACTGTGAGGCTAACTGAGCTGTAATTGCCCTTCAAAATGGGCAGCGATGAACGTGATGGGTTGCCCGTCACCCATTTTGCACGGACAGATGTCTTGGAGGAGTTGTACGCCATCTGTCCCCATATTGAGTTGTGCCTCCTGGCACACACTGACTCCCTCCGACATACCCCCATGTCCTGACACAGTATTTTCAGTGCTTGAAGACACGCAGACAAACAGAGGAGGAATGCAGCAATCCTGCTGCTTCGTAGCTGGGGATGATCATCTCCAAAACTGAGAAAATGTTCTGAGTGAAAACACAGTCAGAATGCGCATGGAAATGAAATGTCCCATTATCTCTTGACAGTGAACCAGCATGAAATCAAAGTCACTAATACGACGTTGATCTAAATGACATGAGCTCTTCTTGCATGCATGAATCAGTCACTTCTCTGTCTGTTCCAGAGATGTCAAAACAAACTAGCCTACTGCCTATCTCAAGTGTGAAGTCAGCTCTTTAAGGCCTCACTGTCACAGGAGCAGATGACTGATGCCATATGCAATAATTTTACAAGTTTATTTAGAATTAGAACTGAGATTGGAAGTTCCTTTTATCTCAAATCAAGCACCATATATTATAATTACCACAGGCTTATGTTACAATCAAAAGCTAAAAAAAAAAAACTAAACTAAAAATTGGGAGCTGAGCTGCAAGTGCCAGTGGAGTTTGTTTTTTTTGTAAAGTTGAGTCATCGCTTCTACCAGACAGTGCCAGGAGCTGACCGTCCTGAGTGACTTATGCAGTCTGACAATCAGAATAAAAGTATAACAATTCCACAAAAACAAAAAAAGAAAAATCAGCACCATTGTGCCCATTGATTTGGAAAATGTACTGTTCGTTCCACTTGCACTTCCTGTGGCTGCGTCATTATTTGGTTTAGCTGCCATTTTTTCCATGGACATTTAAAAAACACAACAAGCTTTCTTTTGGCCGGCTTCGCAGTTTGCAGGGAGAACAAAAGTGTCCCTGCTCCGTGATCTTCTCATTTTATGAGGCTTCTAATGCAGAGTAGGTGATTACTTCATTGTGTACTTCTGATGTTCTGAGTAGAACTGCTAAGTAATTCTCAGTACCTAACAATGTGAAGGTTCAATTCCTATGCTGACGCCAATACAAACATGCCACTTCCAACAGCCCATTCTGATGTCACCGCTGAAGGAGATGAATTGTGGGGGACACAAACAAAATATGACAAAATACAACCAGAAGTTGTGTTTCTTCTATCATTGATCCACCGCCACAATATGTAGTATGAATAACTGCTGACACACCAGCCGCTCCCACCTCATCCCTGGGTGTAGGTTGCAGAATGGGCAGTTTCTGAAGCACGAGGCTCCGCGGCTAAAAATGATTCCCACCTGCGGCCCCAGCTTACAAAAACTGTCACACACGCCCTCGCACAAAGATGGAGCAGCCTAGCGGTCGCCCCCACCACCACCACCATCACGCTCTCTCTCGCCCCCTCACTGTTTCCTCCCTCTCAAGTTGAAACCAGGGTTTGTTTATATGTGGGAAAAGAGATCGTTACCAAAGGAATGCAGGTAAATTTCACTCGAATGAATGTAACTGATGTGAACAGGTGAACAAAAAACAAGTGTGTCAGCACAATCTGCAAGGATCCAATAATCACCTACAGTATTTAGATGAATGAGATTGGTTTCAACTGTTTATGTAAGTGATTATCAAAGATAAGTTTAATCACTGAGTTAAACATGAGTAGCACAGTAGGAGACTGTTGAGAGTAACGCAGTGGGCTGAAAAGTCACTTTAATCTCCTCTTCCCTTGTTTCTGTCCTCAATATTGAGAAGACCTTGGTGTGATGAATCACTGTCAGACCAGTGTGTGACTTGGTAAAAGTGTTGATGTCATTGTGGCTGTGGAGAAAATTGTGCGTCATGGCATGAGGGCTTTACTCGGGCACATCTGGCACACAGTGCGAGTTTACGCAGATGTGCATTTACGTACAGTGTGTGTACAGTACGTGTGCAGGGTGATGACAAAACACCTCATGCAATGGATGAAAAAGATTCATCCGAATCAACTGCTACATTGTAGGTTCTAATTATATGCACATCACGTACAACATGTTTCATTACGGGCTTCCAGTCACCACCGTCACAACTTTTTGTTTTTAAAGAAATAAAACCTGAGGAAACTACCAGAATCACTGCCTGAATTGCAGTTGCATGAGCAAACAGCTGAGCTGTCCTTTAGTAACCTCACAGCCTGCACTTACCTCCGGCAGTGTGTGTGGAGCTCGCTCAGACGAGGCATCTCCAGCACTCTTCTGCCTCTCTCAGGTCTAACTCAGCGTAGCAGGACTTCCGGTCTCATCTTTTGTATTCCCCTCATGGTGCAGTCCTCCTCCCTCGCTCAGTTTTATTGAAGAGACATCTGCGCGCACACACTCACACACTCACACACACAAGGATACTTTGGTTATATTGTGTGTGTGTGTGTGGTAAAAGCCGGTTCAGAGGTGGCTCATATTTGTGAATAGATTCACATTTTAGTGACTCCAGTGTGTGTTTACCAAAAGCCATAAACCTGTGAATGCATCTGAGAGACTTTGCAGCATTGATAGATAGATAGATAGATGGATTACTTTATTCATCCCTGAAGGGAAATTATGTAGTGCGGTGACAAACAAGCCACACTGTGTCAGAACAGCAGGAGACAAACTGAATTATGTCAGGCAACACCATATCACTTTTCATTACAAAACTCAGACATCAGATAGAAATTGAAAAGGTCATAGTAGAGAAGGAGTTCATGTTAATAGAGGGCACCTGACACCTTCACTGAAAAATTAAATGTGATGGGATGGATTTCTGCAGCAGGAAAAGTGTTGGAGGTCTTACTAAGACAACTTTGCCTGTAAACTTGTAAGTTAAACTTTAATAATCAGAGACAGCATACAACATGTGGAGACATTCCCGTGCTTGTTCATAAATTCAGTGCAGATGCTCTGCAGCTCCACACTCAAGTGTTGCACAGCCGAACAGCACATGGTAACACAGAAAGTGCTCCGTGTTGTACCTTGAGGGGATTAAAGCCTCGCTTTATGATGATCTGTAACTGCGTTAGGTTATTACAGTGGGCGGGAGGCGTTTTCTTAGATGGAGTTTACTTCAGCACAGCGCTCAAGCAGCCTCTCCACCCCACCCCCCAACTCCTGCTGCATCCTAAGCAGACCTCTGCAAACAGAACAGAGCATCAGGCTCAATAGGCTGGGGTGGCTGTGTTGAGCAAACAAGACCTACAGGAGGAAAAAGTTCAAGAGGAAAAGTTTATTCAGCTCTCACATGCACAATGCCTCGGGTCTGGATGCTGCTCACATGAGTGTCTCCTCAGGGGCAGTATACTGAAAAATCTTGCATCATTTCCAACTTCTCAAACCCAGATGGTGACAGGCGTCAGGGGTATCTTTACTGCGTCGGAAATCCAAGTTCTCCTTGGTCTTAACAGATACACGTGATTGTTTGCAGCACGTGCCGAAGCAATCCACGAGATCATGGATTCCCTCTCCTTCTCTCTCACTGATACAGCCTTTACAGTCAAAACTAATATCTGATTTGTGGACGGTGTTCCAGGAGGTTGATGGTGGTGGGTGGATGGTGTTGCGATGTGCTGGAAAAGAACAAGAAAAAAAATTGAAATGCTGAGATGGACAAACAGACACAGAGATCGAGAGACATGGACCGGAAGCGCATGGATAAATATGGTTATGTATCACTATGGTATAAGTGATATTAGACTCATAATAGACACACTTATGTCACTTGAGTTGAAAATACCTTTTGGTGCCTTGTTAACTATGGAAAAGGGTGTTGATATTTGTGCACTGAAGTTCAAGTAAGTTGCAAGGCAATCGCGCTCGCTCTGGCATTTTACTGGATCGTGTGAAGCGGTCGGACCGTTTGATTTGTATGATCAGACTCCATGCCTCTAGGAAGATTATGTGCCTGAAAAGAAACATGTTGCACAACGCTGGTGGCTTCGATGTGACATAACTCTCTCGTCTGACTGGGAGGGCGTCTGCTGTGTGGATTATGCTAAAACACCACGAGGAAAACAGAGGAGTTTAGGGATAAGCAAAGAAAGCTTTGTGGAGCTGTGTCAGTGGTAACATCCATTACCACTGCGCCTGAGCTGCCAGCCGCCAAGTCAAAATATGTTTTTAGAATAGTAGTTTTGGGTTGGTTTTGTTTTTTTTGCAGTATCACCAAATTTTCTCTAAAAAAACAGGATCAAGTGATGTTTTACTAACTTACTAATAAAAAACCCTTCTCTATAAACTGTAGTGGTGTTCCTCAGCTGCTCTATCCATGTGCCACACAAAAACTATGTATTGTATGTCAACGTTATTTTTATTCATCCACCTTTAACACAAGCACTAGCTACACAGATGCTTCTATGAAAAAAAAACCTGAGGTAAAAGGTTCACCCCCTGCAGGTTTTCATGGTGGCTGTGTAAGGTAACAGTTTTCTCTTTCACAGAGAAGAGTGACTGCGGTTAGCTTGAATTTGACGTCGTACAATGCACCCTGAGCTTTCACAGCTGAACAGAAAAAAAACACACCTCCCCACTGCCTGGACAGATGCTCAGCATTTTTTGTCTTTGTTGGTGATCATCCCTATGGTTACCAAACAAAGCTGTGACACGTGAGGATAAATAAGAGCATTTTTCAATTTCAATTTGTTAAAAGTGCACCAAAATGTTCAAATTCTGCTCTCATTCAGATCCAAATGCTCTTTGACATGGAAATTAGAGACTTAGTTTCCATGGATGTGGTTCTCACCATCAAAGATTGAACTGCTTTAAGCAATGAATTAAGCTGCTTCATGTGAGAGGCCTATTGTCTTGATTTGAGCAATGAAGTCCTGCACGGTCACAAAATAAACCCTTCACGTGAGAATTTCTCGGAGGGTCCGGAGACAAAAGGCTTTAACAATTCCTCCATCCAGTGTACCTCATTCAGTCCATTGGAGTTTAATGATAATGTTAATGTTCAGCCGTGTAATTAACGTGATGATGTGCGTCACAGGACATCAGAGCAACGTGTTCGTCCTCTTACGACCGCCTCACCCTGACCTCAGTGTTTCACTTTTACTCTCTGGATGATGCTTCACTGAACACGACGGTGTTAGGGCTGTTACTTCAACTGACGTGCATTTGTCATAGTCTGACTGAATCTCTTCTGAGGACTGTTGCATGTAGACAGACTGCGCTTCATGGACATTTGTCTGAACCTCAACCCAAAACCAATGTTCCAGGGGCCGTTTTACTTCACTTAAAACAATGAAATGGCTTTAAAAAAGCAGCAGATTCAGTCAACTTTTTATGGAGATTTACACCATGTACACATTCAAATGAACAAACCAACCTTCATGTTAAAGCTCATATACGGCAGATGGGGTGAGAGCTGCCTCGAGGTTCAGTCTGCTGTACATCTGCCGTCCTTGTCCTGATCTATGTAACCATCCGTCATATGATGCACGCAAGGTCAGAGGCGCGATGTCGTCGGGCAGAGCTGCGCTGCTGTAGACAGAGAAGTGTGACACAAGGTTAGAAGCCGCAGAGATGGTTGCAGAAGCTTGTAAAAGACTGTGACAACAGTGACAACTGAAGCTTAGCAAGATTCACTCCCACCCCACGATTCCTCTCACTCTGCTTGACATACACATCAGCAACTCGGCGACAGAGGTGGGTCGTCGTGCACGTCAGACGCATTTGCGTGCACGTGACACAAATACCTGTATTAACATCCCAGCCAAAAGCCAGGGGCCTCATTCCTGAGCTGTGAAGATGTTCTGAGGCGGCTTCTCTCTGCTGTAGAGGGGACACTCGCTGTCCCTTCGCTTGCAAAGCTGTAATTAGAGTCAAGAGGTAGAGCAGTTCTACTGAAACTCCATTTCCTGTCTGATAAGGACTGCCCCACTAACTTTTCTGTCTATTTCAATTAAGAGTTTCAGTGTGTGAAATTGTCAGGGATGATTCAGGGGCCTTTCTCACTTGGCTCCAGGAACCTGAGATAACATTTGCCCTAAACCAAGTATTAATGTAATGATCACTTACACCAGCACAATGAAAACGGCTGCAGTGTTTGGTCCTAATAACAATAGTGACCTAATGAAAAGGGAAAAAACGACGTGTTTTTGTTACATTGCAGTTTTACACAGCATGGATTCCTCAGCTGGAACCTGCTGTGAGCTGGTTTCTAGATGTCTTCATGCAAACCAGAGTCACACAGCTTGTAAGGTGCATTAACATTACTATCCATAAGGGGTGACGTTACGTTCTGGGGTTCTCCACGCTTCCCAGCTGTTCTGTTAACACGGAGCATGCATGAGAGAGTAGGAGGTGATAATGCTGTTGACAAGTCCAGAGCAGCAACATAACCGCTTGTGAGTTCCTCATCGATTCTGTACATTTCATTTTAACAAGCCCAGACTTGTGTATGACGCCTGCGTGGGAACGGGGGCTGCTGTTCTCCACCCCCCTCGGGACCGTGAGGAGAAACGATTGCCATAAAGTTTGGCGAACAAAAGGTCAGCTGATATGATGTAAGAGAAGAAAATAATCTGCTTTGTAATGCTGTAGCGTCATTCTTTGTCATGGTGCATATTGTGTCCAACTTTTTCCACTATATTACTGGGATGTGATGCTTTTTTCATATTCCACTTGTGCGGCAGAATGGATTGCAGGTCAGTGGCCACTGGCGTATTTCAGTGATCCTGGACACCATGGCAACAGCACTCAGCTCAGCCTGATGGATGATAAAAGTACTAAAAGCCTATTTTGCTGTGTCCACCAACATTTTAACTGACCACACTCTCAAAAAACCCAATAAAACAAACTGACTCAACAAAGTTTTTCTTGTCTATTTGTACAATACTGCACATTCTTAAAAGTGACTCCATCACTGATTGTGTCCACACACTGTACTAAGTTAAATATAGCAACAAACTTAGCAAACTAGTAGTTTTATTACATGTGACATTTAAATTCAACCAAGTTTTACACTGAAATTCCAAAGCACATGACTAATTTGTTGTTGTTGTTGTTGTTGTTGTTGTTAAGTTTATTTGGACACATCAAGTGGGCTCAACAAAGAAACAAAATGAAGACATCACATTTATTAATATCCCATCAGTGCCTACGCTCCCAAATTTGTCATCTTCATGTTTTCTACTGTCATGTCAGTCACAGAAACAGCGACACAATCCAGAATGTCTTTTCTGGAATCGACCGTGATTCACAGAGAGGCTATTTAAAGACTGTGGAGGACGACACGCTCCTCGCCTTACTTTTCTATGGGCAGAAGAATAAAGCTCTTTCAACTAGATGTAGGCTACAATTTAAAGACGGTGCCGGTTGATGACAGAACTGTCGTGGCCCAGTGATTCACAACAAAGTCAGCAGGAGGTTGTTTTGAGTTCCAGGACTTCACAACGTTCAGCGCACACTGCTGCTGCTTTCAGTCCGCTCGTACATCCTTAATGCACTCGGCCCAGTCACTGGTGCCCTGCCAGTCATCTGACCTGCTCCTCCTCCTCACCTGCTCACCTGTTCCCCACTTACAACTTAGAACAGCCTTGGTGAAACGCGACCACTGTTAAAGTATTGCTTATTGTGTATCGTTGCTTCTGGCACAGAAATATTTAAATATCCTACACACTGTGGCTTTAACCTGCAGCACACATATTGGTACTAGGTGTGTTGAGCAGCTTGTACTCACTACCCCCCCGTGCGTTCTTTTCGTTAGGCGTTGTGCTTCTCTTATAATTGCCTCCTGTGAGTAAACAGAGAACCCGCCGCCTTCCTCCTGAGACACTAATGTGACCCAAGACACGCGGTGCCATTACAGCAAGCTTTGAACTCTGTGCTGCAGTCACGTTGTCACACTCAGCATAATTTGTGTCAGAGAAATGACTGTCCTGTTGTGCACTTGACGTCCAGCCTTTGTGTTGACAGTAGGAAGTCACTCTTGGGTCAGGAGCGGAGAAACCGGAGGTGAACAGCCTCTTGCCAAACAACCCTTGGTGATGCTGCCAGCTGTGGTGTATAGTTGTTTTCTCTTTGGTGGACGGCTCGGTTGCGACCTAGATAGACGTATTTGAAAAATGCACAAATAGTTCTCGCCTAATTTTACTTCCCAGCCCACATGCATTATAATTTGCAAAACTGCAGCACAATTTGCGTAAATCATCCATTAATATTGCAGCGTTACCGAAGATTCCCCTTTGCGAAAGAAACTGCGTCAAACTTTTGGCACCGCTGAATTTCGCCTGCTAATGATGTGTCTTGAGAACCAAAGATTCACTCGCATTTCACTCTGAATTCATCCAACAGAGGAAATGACGCATCCTATGGCCTTAACGTTCCCCCACGGATTCCTTTATATCCTCAGCTGCTTTGCAGATGAACCAACATTAATTTTGCCTGTGTTCCTCAGCCAAACCTGGTCTGGCCTCTCATGTCTGAGACACTATTAGTGTTGAAGGGATGATTCAGTTTGGTACAACATTTCCTTTGTAAAATTACCTCCGGAAGGATTTGAACCATTTAGTTTTATCGCTTTTAAAATAAATGCTCTGTGCAGTATGCAGTGCTGATGTCTGGCCTTTCATGTTTGTATGTAGAGCCCTCGCTACTTTGCAGCAAATCACAAGAAAACTTGCAAAACAGAATTAGAATCAAAATGGGCCGCCAGCACTTCTGCTTCACCGAAATCTAATGGAGTTAAGTTTTTAAAGTCAGTGCAAAACTTTGAACAAATTTCCAGAAAATCTACTAAAGAAAATGCAAACAACACAAATATGACAAGCATTTCTCCATTCTACTGTTACAGGGGCAGTAAAGTTTCCAATGAATGGATCTATGTGGACGATGTGACAGAAATATGGCCTTTGTGTATATACTGCATGCACGGCCAGATATAACACAACTGTTTCCTTTTACAGTGTTGACTTCAACCTGTGTCGACAGAAGGCTAGGAAAAAGAGAATGTTCGAGATGAAAATCTTGTTAAGGACATATGAAGAGTCAGTAATGAGAGCAGAAATGTACTTCATTGTAAAGATCGCAGCATGTAGAGTGTGTGGGAGGAGTCATTCAGTGCAGAAACACTTGGCTCAGCACCATGTTTGTGCTTACGTACACAATGATGCAAATGCATTTACAGAGTACAGTCAAAAATATGCTGAATGTTAATGAATCATGTGCCACATGGAGCACACGCCCGCCCACACACACACATGCACAGAGGGTTTGCACAAACAGGCTCTGAAACAAAGAAAGCGTGCCCCTCCCACACACCCACCACCACCACCACCATTCAAAACACCAGGCGATCAACTGTGCGTTAGCGCCTGCTCTCAAAAGGCAGACGGGCAGGCAGAGAGAGATCTACGCACACACTTACACACTCGCCATCCTACGCCAGCACGATCTTACAGCTGCGCCGCAGGGCTGAGTCTCTCAGTGCGTGACGTGTTCCCCTCACCGTTTGACCGCAGGCCACCAGCAGAGGAGCGCGGCGCTGCTGCGGGAGGGGGTCAGGGGTGACCATGAATCACTGCCTTTCGCCGTGGTTCGTCATTACGGACTAATGGTCTACAAAGGCGGAGGGGAAGTGGATGATGGCTTTTTATCTCTCAGCAACCGTAAGGTGTGGGGGGTGAAAAAGAGTTACATCCAGTTCAATCACCGACTCAAAGTGATTCCCTGAATATGTGGAATATACAGTAATAACTTTCAGCAGTTACAGTTCTTTTGTTCTTCTTTTTTTAAACTTAATTTCTTCTGATCACGTCTTTTCCCCACACCAACCGTTTAAAGTGATGTCATAGTGGTTACACAAAAGGAGACTAGTTAAGTCAGTGCGTAGCCTACACGATATAAATACACCCTGCCATAACGTGGGTAAAGTATGATTACCTGTAGGTCTGTTCATGCAGAGGGGGAGCGTTGCTCTACAATTCAGAATCCTCCTCCTCATGTGTGTATGTAATCAGTATGATTAGTGCCTGATTTAACACATTGTCATTATCAGCTTGTTTTAAATTTAGCGTTGTTGCATTAAATTTAGCGTTGTTAGCATTGTTGTATGTGTGTTGTCTGCTCGAGAATACAAACGTTAGGAAAGGATGTTCTTTCTCTTTTCATAACCAAGAGATGTTCTGGAGTAATATAACTTGTTTTTGTCAAACTGTGATAAATCAATTTTCAGCCATATCCAACATGCTGACATTTACCCCGACAACTGCTCCAAACAGGTCAGATTTTCAATGTGTGTTATGAGTTTAAGGCGAGATGCTTCATTCAACACCAAATGTAGATGTTGCAAAACCTCTCACTGGGGCTGTACAGTCTGACCTGAAGTTACTCGTCACGCATCAACACAAGTCTGCAGCTCGGCTGTGTTACAAGTGCGTCATGAGACAAAATGCATAACACAGAAAAATATGCAGATGGTTGACAAGATGGTTGAATGAAACCTTTTAAACCACCTATCTCTGATGGACATTGCTTTCCTGTTACTGCCTGCAGCACACCTCAGGTAAGAATGATTAAATGCCTGTAGACCCAGTCAGAGGTAAAACTGGAGAAGGAGAAGATCTAATGATGCTGCAGGACTTTGCTTGGCTCTGAGTTTTTTCCACTTGAACGGTGGTGTGCTTTTCAGACTCGCCACATAACATTAAAAGACATGGCATCAGATATTTTAAAAATTTTGCTGTATCATGATAAATTGTGGTTAGGGGGAAGCAGGACAGCAGTGGGTTTTTTGCTACTGAGAACTTTAATGAAGCTTTAGAGCCCTCTCCAATGATTTATTTATTTTACTCACTTTGAATACAAATAAGACACATTAATCAAACTTTTCCCCCACCATTTTAAACTTTGTACTTGATATGTATGTTATCCATTATCTGTCCATGACACTGCACAAAGTAAGACTAATTATTCAGCAAATTAGCCTGTTTGATTAAAATGCACCTTTGAGGGACCATCCAATTTAATGGTCAATTAATAGCGGGCTTCTCCTGTAAACCCTAGACCCGGCATGTTAAAAGCATTTCCGAAACCTCTGAAGTGATTAATGCCAGGCTTTAATGCCTAAAAGCTCTTTCCTGTCTTGCTTTCATCAATGTGGCCTTTTCATCTGCGTTTTCGTTGCCGCTCGTGTTATTTAATGTACTTCAAACACATTCTATAAGGCTGAGAGAATGGACTGTGTAACCCTAACCCTTACCCTATTAACCTGTATTACCTGACCACCAATACTTAATTAATAACTGCCAGCAGCTTCATTAAAGGAACCTCACTGACTTCACTGAGGGTGCGGTGAGCGTGGTGGGCCTATGTTAATCAGCCGTGGTAAAACATAACGCAAGTAAAATAACCCTGCTCCCCAGGTGCCAGGAAGACTGCAGCACTCATAAAGCTAACTCATATCCTCATTACAAACCAAGCAGCCAGAGTGACTGTGCAGCCAGTAATGTGCACGTTACTGTGTATGACAACTAAGAGCTCCAGTGAAAAGAGGAACACTAGCAGCAGAGGGTCCCTACGTACACCGCCATATTTTTAGCTACTTCCCAGGAAGATATATTTTTTTGACCCCTGTGGATCAGGTCAGAATGTGAACTAATGGTTACCTTACCCATATACAGTAAGCTATATCCCCCAAAAAAAAATCAGTCTGTGAGATGTTAAAAAACAAAATGCATGACTTTAAGTACTGAAAGCTATTTCTACCTGGAAACATGCACGCATGTATCATGCTCGTGATGATTGGCACCACAATCATCATTTGGTGACTTTATTTCACCCTTAGACAAGATGGGCTGATTAGTGAATTAAATCTGGCAGAGTAAAGTAAAGCCTCGATGTTGGGGATAGAGAGCAGCTGGAGTCAGTGATTCGATGTGGCAAGCGATTCGGTGGCGCTTCCTGGATCAGCACCATGAAAGCTCTGCGAGGGTTTCCCAGACCAGAAGAAAGGAGTGATCCATCCAAGCTCACTTACAAAAATGAGTCAGTCAGATGTGTGAATGTGCGATCAGGCTGTGATGGTCAGTACAGGAACCAGGTGCAAGACAGTGTGTGCTGGCAATGATCTTTATTTTACACAATCCAAGATTTGTGCACAGTGTTGGGCTGTAAGCTAAGGCGAAAATTTATCAGGGTTGGAGGAATGGTGCAGTTTTGGAATCTTTACTGCTGCAAGAGACAAAAGTGCAAACAGATAACTGTTAGAAGGACATCTAAATATGTTTTCTCTGCATGAGTATTTTACTATATGTACCATACGATCAGTAGTCTGTGTGTGGACATGTATGTCTCACCTTGGCCTTCTGATTCTGGAGGGGCAGACAGAGCTTAAACTCTGCTGGAAGCTCATCCTCAGAGTACAGTCTATCTGAGAAATAGACTCTTCGAATTCGACAGTTGGCATGGATCTGAGAGAAAAACAGATCAGACATCATCAATGGAAGGATAACACTGATTTAAACACTTACTATAAAAATCTTACAGTCACTGGTTCCCAGACTGTCTCTGTGCACTGACCTGTACGCGCAGCGTCTCAATGTAATTGGTTCCGTAGGCCCTCCTTGTGAAGTCGGACAGGTTAAATTGTATCTGGTTCCAGCCTTCATCTAGTCTCATTGGCATGGTGCAGCTGAATGGATTCACCCTTGTTGTGCTTTGATAATTGCTTGCACGAAAACGTCGCAGAACATTTGTATCATCCAGCACCTGAGCGTTTCAAAGATGGGGAGAAAGCATGAATGCAATGAATGAAAATGAAAACATAAGCAGAATTCAGTGCCTTCCCTACCTGGACTTCAAAAGTGAAATACTTCTTCAGATTTTTGATGATCATAACCAGGAAAGGAAGTCTGATTCCCAGTGTCTTCTTCGGGTCTGCCGGACATGTTATATAGGTGGTACTGTAGGGGTCAGAGGAAAGTAGTTGAGATGGGGGAAGAATGAGTGTGTTGACCTGAGCTGAAGGAGAAGTTAAACAAACAAACTCACCTGACGTTTACCCCCTCAACCTCCAGCACAGATGAGTGGATGTCATTGTCTGTGACTCGTTTTATGTGGCCGTTTCTCACCTGTGAACATAAAAATATCACATTTCTCTTGTGTTATGTGAAAAAAAAATCACCTGTTTCTCTCTGGTAGAGGAGCATCATCACCGACATCGACTTGACAGGTGCAGATATATCTTTACTGATACAAAACACTGCAACACTGCTCGTTGGCTTTGGCACAACCAGTTAAGGAACCCAGGGTTAACTTCAATCTGAATCACAGCTTACCTTCTTGTCCCATATCTGAAGTGGGTTGCTCCCGATGCTGTACAGGATAGACAGAAATCCACTTTGGAATATGTTCCTGAACATTTTTGCTGTATTTGCTTTACTGTCCACCCAGCCTGCAGAAAGCTCTGTTTGTTTACGCAGTTAGTTTCCGCTTCCGTGTGGCGCGAGGTTCCAATGTCGAAGTTGTTGTTGAGTGTGTGGGGAACGGTCAACTCTAAGTTGTTTTGGTGTTGCTGAGAGACAGGATCGCTTAGATGTGACTACAAAGGCTCTTAAACGGTGATGCAATTCAGTTGCCGCAGCAACAGAGTCAACAAGTTGATTTATGATTATTATGATTCAATCTTGAATAAAACTCACTGGCCATGATGTAAGTATTCAGATATGGCTTAGAAAAATAGACAAAATTAACGACAATGACATGTTCATGGTTACTCTCCTTTTAAATAAGCACAGGAGACCGTCACACAAAGTGCCACACAAAACAAAGCACAAGTAAATTGAATTTTAAAGGAGAGATCCTTCCTGTCTGTCTCCAGCACTTTAAACAATCTGGGCCGGGATAGGTCTGACAATGGTTTCAAATATTTGAACAAGCTGCGAAACATTTGATCAAACATTAGCCAGGCACTTTGTATAGTGACTCCATTGATAAAAAAATAAATAAATAAACGAGCAGGTCACTATTAGTTTCCGAAGGACTAATGAGGAATTGTTTGACATTTCAACATGCACTACACAGACAGAAACACAGAAATACACCTGGACATACATTACCACATTGTGGCCATCTCTCTGACTGTTTATGTTACTGTGGTTTAAGAGGTGCTGTTTCTTTCCAAATAGCATATCTGTTCACAAAATTAGTGTAAACGACATTTGTATTTTCTTCTCCATTTCTTTTTCTGTGTGTGCTTTTATTTCTCCCTCAGTTCATAGAAGTCTATGCATAAATTTAATGCAACTGGTTCACAGGTTGGCAGCTGAGTGAAAACATCTACAGGAACAGTTTACACTTCTTCGTCTGTTTCTCACTATTATTTTCCCCTCTCTCTTCTCTAATTGAGTCAGGTATTTACACAGAAACAAACAGAGGTGGAACAGAATATATATAATTTTTTCCCCCTCAGACCTTTCCAGTGTTGGACCACCCCAAAGACAGCTTTAAATAAACGTTCCTGGAAAAAACCCCAAAAGGACATGGATCATAACACGGGCAGCTATTGTCGAGCCATCAGGTGGGCGCCTGTGTCACTGATCCACACTGTACACAGCGAGCGGTTGCAACCTCACAAGTCCGCTATTTAACCCAAACAGATGATGAAGACGATGACGCACGGGCCTTCCCCAGCACCCTCTCCTCCATATTCATTTGGAGAGCCAACGGTGCATGATTTTAGTTTTAATTAGTGCATGCGAGGAGATGGGCAGATTCATATTAACAAGCTAATACAAGGCAATCGGGCAGAATGTTAAAACATATTTGCAGTTTCCCCTGAGAAATTCTACAACATGAAGTGTTAAGTGGCAACTTAGTATTGTTGGTTCAGTGTTTAGTTAAATAAACGCAAGTTAAATGAAACCCTGCCCCCCGAGCAGCCAGGCCTTTGGATGAGATGTTAGCTGTTCATAATTCAAGTGTAGTAGGGGTTTAAATATATAATATAAAAATTACAGTCTCTGTGGGTTCATTTCTTCCCACTGTGTGTTTCTTTCCTTTTTTTTAATCCAGTGCTTCAGTGTACTTGTTTCTCTAACAGGATGTGAGGGCAGGCAGGGGAGGAAACAACTGGAGGTGACAGACATCAGTCCACCGAAACCCAAATAGAAATCCAATAATAACGCTGACGTCAGCATTCAGGTTCAGGAGCTGGACGTTGATTGCATCAAAAACGCTGCAGAATGAACCGGTGTAGGATCTCTGTTTAACCCTGCACCGTTTGTTGTGATAATGAACGGCTTTGGGCTGGGACACTAACACAGAGTCACGGCAATGAGGATTTAAATGAACCCGGCTGAGCGGGGCATACAACAACAAATCAGGCGGGAGATGTCCTCACAACAAGCTGTCAATCTGCATTTTGAGGCTAACGGGAAGAGTGCCAGCTTTTATTTAAGGGCACTTCCTAGGAAACAGCAATTAGAATCCTCTCTCTCAGGTTCAACTAAACAACAAACTACTGAGCTTTGTTGCAATCATTTGTCTTTCTCAAATGCCACCATTATAATCACATTATGTGGGGGCACTCGTTTCTGTATTAGGCCTTTGTTGATATTCTTTCCGTACCGCAACATGAACTGAAAGTGTAAAGCAGCTACTGTTTATGTACATTTTTAGTAATTTAGGAGTAAAATTACATGAAAAGTGTGTTCAGGATTTGAACTTCTGAAAATATTGCTCACCATAAAGATGCTGACTATGAAAATGACCTCTACTTCTGGCAGTATGTGTAATTGTCATCTCCCAGTGTGCCCTGCATGAGTCTGTTTGATTCCTTGACCTTGGAAAGTAAAAGCAAAACAATCATAACTCAAGTGATTCCATGTATTTACTGTTTTTCAGGTTTGTGTTGCAGTCTGTTAGTCGTGTTGTGTAATTGTAGTGTGAATCATTGCTCTGCTCATTTCGTCCTTTCTAATTAAATTTTAAAAAATTCTCCAGTTTGGGTTTACTGCCTGAAAAGGTGTTCATGCTCCCCAGAGGAGGCCCCCTACAACTATTTTCACATCTGACTCAAGCAAAACTAAAGCTTTGGGATTTCATTATTAAAAAGTGTGAAATTATTATTACAATAATCCTATCTTTTAATGCAGCGCTAAACTTTCTCCCTTTGTTTAATTTGACTATGAAATAAGGAGTATTAAATACATGTTTTCAAAGTATAAACTACTTCTGAGAGGTGCATTACTCACAGTAAAAAAAAAGAAGACCAGAAAATACAAAGGCTTCAAAGAACCAGACACACCACACGAACCAAAGCATTCAACTTCAAACGGGTTAAATAGTAAATCTGCACAGTGGGTGAAAGTGCTCAGAGCCACACTGGTGGGGGTCTGGTGGGTTAAGGCTCACGAGCGTTCAGCTGCCCGGCTTACAATGCTTCGAGCAGACTCCCTTGAGCCCCCTTCACCTTCGGGGGCGTGTGACAGGAAGTGACTGATGCGGCGCTGTTAAACAACTCCTTTAACTCGTGGTCACTTCCACTGAGAAGAAGTGAGCCCTCTGCATGTCTCTGATCTTTCACCTCTGCCATCTGCATCTGAAATCTATTAACCTGACATGTGTCCCTTTAAAGGCTGAGGCTTCAGCATGAATACCTGCTGAATTAAAAAGAAGAGAGCCCTCCGTCAGCTTTATCTGTTTGCCTTGAGGTATACTGGTGTTTAAGATACACAGAGGCGATCAATGATCTTCTATACAGCCTTTATTTCAGAATGAATCCCGTGGCTCTCGCCTTTCCAGCGCCTGCATGACATGTTCGAATAATCCGGAAATGATGAATCATGGCACATCCTTGAGACGCCAAATTCAATTCAGAGAAAAGGTCAGTCGAGCCACAAACTTGTTGGGCACTAAAATGTTTCTGTGAAGCCAGTATGTACTTGCAGGGAGCACATTTTCTTTCACGCGCAGCCTGTTTGTGGTGTTCTTTCCAGGAAAAGCCCCTCATGCAAAAATGTCAAAATGAAGATTTTTTTCCACTTAAGGGTAATTTCCTTCGCTTTTCTGTTGATATAGAAATGACTTCCTTTGAGCACTGAAGGAGCAGCAAAGGGAAAGCATCAACATTCTTACTCGTGATTTTCATGAAAACATTTCATAGTTTTAACACAACTTGTGGTCCACATTTTAGTCATTCAGGGTATATAATTGCCTTTCTATAGATTTGTTGTCATTGTTTGTGGTGGAGACTGGATGCAAATAGCCTTCATGTGCACAAAGGAGAAATCAGAGATAAAGGGTGTGTAATCAAGCGTTACTATTTGTATTTTCATCTCATCACTGTCAGCCTCACCATCCCACAGACGTCAGAGCTGTATTAAGTTACTGCTGCTGCTGCTGCTTCACATTAATTTGGTCCAACAGAAGATGGCTTTCACTGTGAAGCACTTAAAGGAAAAGCATTATTTTTGTCACTAAGGTCTGCACCAAACTGCTGTTGTCATGTTGTGGAAGGGGCTTATTTGAAATTTGACTCAGATGAAAGTGAAAGGCTGCACACCTCCTCCTCCTCAGCAAGGTAACTGTGCCCTGCTCCTTGTGGACAGTGTGTCATGAAGTCAGATCAACTTCTTTATAAAAAAAACGGAAGTTTGTTCATAGTGAGCGCCCACACACAGACACACACACACACACACACCAGTTGCTACTCTACTGGAAGGAGCTGCAGGAGAGTTTCCAGTTTGCAGTCACCACACATTTGAGCAGGACTGAAAACTGAAGGCTTGAAGCTTTTAAAAAGATCATCCTCTTGCAAAGTGTGTTTGTGTGTGTGTGTGTGTGTGTGTGGCAGTGCAATTCAAGTCATTTCTGCCATGACTCATGTTTGCAATCAAATGCATTTGACCAAAATAAGCATGGACAAACATGTTTAATTCAAGTGGCCAAGTCAGGGGCTCGATCTGGAAACAGAAATGTTGGTAAAAGGTTCTCTGTCCTTGCTAAAGCTTCCCTGAATGTCAGCAGAACAATACTCTGCAGACAGGAAATCCTTTTTTGCCACGGGCAAACCCATCAGAGGGAAAGTTGCCAAGAGGTGTTGATAATCGGAAAAGCCTTCTGACAATTACAGTGAATGAAAATGAGAAGAATTTACTTTTTCTACCGGTCTGGTGGAAGCACTCAACACTGTAATTGCCTTGGTGAGCTGGTACTTCCAAGTGATTGCTGTAGGTGTTAATTTTCTGTAGCTGCTACCTCCCTTAAAATGTCATTGACGTCACCAGAGCAAAAAACCCCCCCAAAAAAACGGCTAGCCTCAACAATTTCTCACAGACCCTATTCACTCCTAGTCAGACAGAAATTAACCAGGCACACACACAGCACAGAGAGAGAGAGAAAGCAAAGCGAGTGGGTCGACTGCAGTTTGAGAACACAATGACAATATGTGAATGTGAATGACAGCACTCCAGCAGCCTGAGCTGAAGCGGACGTCACTGAATACTGATGGTGAAAAGAGGCAGAGAGAGCAACACAAAGACATGGAAACAAAGTGGAAATGAAACATTTAATGAATTCTCAAATGCGGGACTGAGTCAACACACTACACCATGAGATCAATCGAACTCGCAAACTGATATCAGTAAAAAAAAAAAAACCTTCCTCGATCTGCAGGACCTGTGGATCAAAAGCACAGGATTTCTTTTAAGAGCCTCTCTTGTCTCCCTCTGTCATGTGATATACGCCACTCGTCCACACTTTCAGGGAAAGAGTTGAACCGAGTTGAAAAGGGAACAGCGCATGAGTCAAACATGTATAAATTGGTGCAATGCTGCTTCACTGTGAGTGAAAGTATTCACTCTCATAATACCTTTTTGCTATCTCGTTGAATGCCTCTGCACAATGAATGCCTGAAATGCTGAATGAAAGTTTACTGAAGGAGCAGAAGACATTCCATTTGAATATTTGTTTTTTTGTTTAATACAAAGTCATTTTAAAAAGAAATGCTGCTATTCCACCAAACTACTCTTCCAAGTGCTCCGCTCATATTTGCAGCAAACTTCTGTTGGAGTTGGAAATAAAATGGTATTTACACAGCCAGTGTTTCTGTCCAGATAATGGAGAAAGTCTCCAGAGGGCAAGGATGTATACGTGTGCTGGGCTCTCAGCCAGGCGGGGCAGTGATCATATGCTTGGGACAAGAGGTGAATTTTCAATTTTCAGCTAATAGCAGGGTACCTGCGCAAAGAGCAGCGATTGACGCACGAATCATGGAAACTTTATCCTCTCTGTCAAATGACTGTCATCACTGCCTGGAGCTGGTGCAGAAAGTCAAGTAACTGAGGTGCATTATGTAGTAACAGTCCATGACAACTAAAACCAGGATGACAAGTTCAGTTTTAATGATAACCTAAAAGGGCCTTGTGTAATTTCCTGAAGACGAATTTAACCTGAATAGTTAGGATCCCACTGCTCTTAATGAACTGGATTAAAGTCACTAGACCCAATCCTTGAAATTATTTTCTTAATATTGGATGTGTATCCTACTGATAAGGACGGGGCCCATAACCCCTCCATCTTTTTCCCCCTGCAGCCTTTATAGATGTAGAGCTTCTGTTTGAGTTACGTTTCCTGAGGTTTTATCTTTTCTGTGCTTGGCCCATGGGTCAAGAAGCTGAAACTCACCGAGACCTTGGATGTGTTTGGGCTATGCATTAAATTTGATTTTACTTTTAGAAAAGTTAAACTTCTAGAAACGCTAAAAGGAATTTGTTATTCCTCTTAAAAAAAAACTTGAAAGCGCTGCTACATTGACTGGGGTACGTTGTGAAGCAAGTGAAAAAAGTAAGCAAACATTAAAGCAGCTTTAATCTCAGTATGTTTTGACTACATAAAGTTCTTGCAGTTAATGTGTTAGTGAAAGTTCATCCAGTGGACATGCAGCAACATCAGCATTCACTTGGAGTCATGTTTGAGGGAACCTGATGAAACCCAACATTCATTCTCCTTTAAACTGTGTTTTGTCTGCTGAGGGGAACGATCAGGGCGCTGAAACCGAAGTGACGAGCCTGGTGGTACACAAACAACGCTATACACATTACACATTTGATCCAATCTAAATATGTAAAAATATTGATTACTGCAGCTTTAAAATAAGACCTTCAGTGTAACTGAATATGTGTTGCAGGAGTCTTTGTAAGCTTTGAGCTAGCCAACCTGATTTGTTAGCTTATGGAGTAATAAACACATAAATGAACTGTAATGCAGGTGGCAGATAAGCTTTTAAGCTGCACTCCATTTGTTGTATCAACCCTGTTTCCATCAAACACATTCAACTGACTAAATGTCCACTCTCTCCGACTTTAAAATCCTTACATATGTAAGACTTTCTTGCAAAGCCACATTAAAAACATGCTGGAAGAGATCACTTCTACCACAAAAATGCTTGAGCAGTTGGTCGTAAGAGGTTCTTAGACAATCTAAGGGACTGTACAACTTAAACATGCCACACAAACACCCTAATCAACATAAAAGACCCTGTATTTAATGTCTGTCTGCCTCTTTTCTTCACACCGACATGCAGGAGAACACGTATATGACTTAGTGAGAACCCGGTGATTCCACCTGATGGAGGCAGAGATGCTGCTGCAGAGAGATTTGCCTCATGCCGTTCTAATGACGCACATCAAACTGAAAAAAGAGAAGGGAGAAAAAAAACCCCATATGCTCGACAAGGCAGAAAGGCAGGTGAACAGCAGGAGCATGAAATCCGTGCTGCACTGGAAAAGTGAAGCTTCCGTCGCTTTCAAGTTTCTGCTGCAGCAGATGTCTGCAAAAGCATCCCGCTTTTGCAAAACATAACAAGACAACTTATGTCTGACAAATAAGACCTCACTCTCAGAACACAAATCCTCCATCTGCTGCTGGCCAGGTCAGCAGTAAACGCAGGCTGCAGAAGAAGCGCCACTAAGTGAACACCAACTGCCCTCACCCCCAGGGTGCTGCACCTTCTCACGGGCATGTGCACACAAACACACACTTTGCATGTGCAGGTGCACACAAACACACACTTTGCATTTGCAGATGCACACTGCCAACAGGTCACTGCCGGAAGTGAGCACCAAATTTAGGATCATGTTTTTTCCAAAAGGAAGTTGCTCTCTTTTTCCTTTTTTTTTTGAAAGTTTCCAGACGCCATCATGAATATTCTTCATCAAGACGCAGGGAGCTCCTCTGCGTTGGAATGAAACGTGTTGTCACGGTAACTGAGCCCGACATATGGAGGAAACCTTAGCTTGCGATAGTCGTGTTGCTGTGGTGATGACTCTACTCTGAATAAATTAAATGAATTTGACAAAGGGGAGTGTGAACGGTGAAGGCAGCTTGCCGTTCAAATGAACATCAACATAAGATTGGTGATTTCTGCAATGGCGGTACACAAATACAGAATGTCGCTGCAAGCAACTTGTGAAGTATAAGATAAAAAGCAAACCAGCAAAAGGGGATAAAGTTGCAGAACTGATCTGAAACTGTATTTGATTGCATATTTCAGATCATATTGCTGCGCCCTGCTGTGCACAATTTGTCCCTGCACACACTTAAACTGCCATTCAGTCAGTAAGTGAATACTTGAGTGTCTGCACTATGCAAACATTCATTTTGTAGGGACATTTTTTATGAATGCAGATCAACATGATTTCCTGCAACAAAAGGCACAGCTTCTGCAGAGATGTGGTCTAAAGAGGGAAGGAGGAAATAGGACCCATGCTCCCCTTTAACTGAGAGGTCAGGGTAAGAAACGGCGAGAGTGAAACATTCAAAGCGGAAGCTGCATGTGTTTGAGACACTCGTTATGCAGGGTCTCTGCAGTGTTGTAATTACAACGGCTTGCACTGGCCATCAGTGTCTGGTGGAGCCTCAGCTTCCGGCAGCGGCTCGATACAGAATACTAATGCCGCAATTAGTGTAACCCAGCAACAGGAAGTTGGCTGCCCTTGAGGAGAGACGAGAGAACGGAGCTGAATACATCGCTCTGATACTGACGGGCTCTAGTGGCTGCTGTCTGGTGGTTCACGCTCTCCGACTACACCTGAGACAGAAGCTGGAGCAGTAGGGCACTGCCATGGGCTGCGCTGACAGGCATGACTGCAAGGAGGGGGGGGAGTTAAAGGGGCATGTCAAAGTCAAGTGGTGATAATTGACCAAATGTTCCTGTTCTCATCCCTGTGAAATACTGTCCAAGCAGGCTCTGACCCTGACTTGCATTTAGAATATGTAATCTAAGAAGCAAAGTTGTTGCTTCTTCTCTTGTTTTTGGCTGCAGCAGGCACCCGTAATCAGCACAAAAACACACAGTAACAACTTCCTGGTGAATGTGGTGGAGCAATTAGCAGCTAAAAGAGACAGATACTTCACCTCTGGAGTTGGTGGAGACCAAAAACAGCGCTAAAAGCAAAGGGCGTGAATGAATCATGGTTTTCCATAAGCCATATCAACTGAAAGGGTGATGATATGGCGGTCTCCATGTTACCTAGTGGTTGATTTACCAAACTTAACCTTAGCTCAGCCCATGTTACACAGAATTGTGCAATAGTTATAGTTAGAATAGTTATGTTTGGGGAGTTTGGGGACACAAACTCAGGTGGGTGAAGGTACCGTGACAGAAATGTTTTTGCTGAAACATGGCCTCAGCTTGGACCCCTCCCCACTCAGTAGCCCCATAATGAGACTGAATTGTGTTTTTTTCTGTTTGACCCACTGAAACAATTAAAGGGGTATGAGCTGTGATTCAGAGGTCCAGACACCCCCCAGGGTATTAATCTACAGGTATGTTGTGAACTTTCAGATGGACAGAAGACATATAGTTGTCCACTGTGGCATAAAAGCCCATTAGGAATAACTATCCAGACAACGGCTCAAAGTTATCGGATGGATGCCTGCTAATTGAACTTAATGGTACCATTTGTGACTCTGCAGAGTGCATCAATTCAACCTGCTTGTCCCCCTCTCTCTCACATCTCAAGTGGCAATACGCGATACGTGTCCTGCATTCGGATGAGCCCGTAGCTATGGAAACTCGTCCTCGAGTGCGAACTTGTGCAATACAATGCACTTTGAACACTGCGCAGCACTTTCACTTGAGTGCAGTTTTCCCCTTGACTTGCTTATTGCAGAGGCCTTGCGCCCATTATCCCAACGTGAATTGACAATGAAATGATAGACACAGTCCATCTTCAGCAGTTTGTATCTGCGGCAGGTTTTTTTTTTTTTTTTTATGAATGAGTAGACAATGACATGTGTGAGTCTGTGCCTTCATTCATGGTGAGTTTCTTGGCTCATGGAAAGGAGCAGGACTAAGAGGAGGGAGGGTTACAAGTTGTCATGCCTCACACTGCCAACGCATCTACTGCATAATTTAAGGATTATTTTAAGCCTTATTTTTCCCTTTAAGTTAGCTGACAGTATACACGTTATTAGCATATTATCATTTAAATCAAACTGTAGGAGGGGAGGAATAATGTGAAAGTGAGGTGATCTGACACTTTTTTATGACTATCTTATACTTTTACATAACCTGTCAATGGCCAAGAACTGTTTCATTTAAAAGTTGTAGAGCCATGGTAGATTTTTTAAAACTGAATTAAAAAGTGAAAATTGAAATGGAAATGTGATGACTTAATAAAAGTAGAGCTCTAGAATTTTAATCACGATGTCTGGCTGTGCTCCATATTCTTTTGCTTCCTGTACAGTTCTTTTCTATGATGATACATTTTCCTGTTGATCCCCAAAAGTCCAGGTTTGAAATTGGTGTTGATATTAACTTCCTATGAAGGACTTTTAAGGGCTGGAGTGGGAGAGAAGCTATTATTTGTTTGCCATGCAAGTGGCCATGATTACAGTCAGGGAGTCTGATTTGTCCAAGATTGCACCACAAGAACAACTTGTTCAGAAAAATTACCCCTCAAAGTCACAATTGGAGAAATATACAAATCAAGTGATCAGGGAAAGTCCAAAATAACCTGTAACATTCCTTACAGTATTAGAAAATACTTTCTGTGCAAAACCAATGAACTAACTGTGTGAGTGTGACAGACTGACGGCGTCTTAAAACTGGCTGAAGTTTTTCAAAAAGTTAGTCTCTGTATGATTTATTCTCAAAATTTATCTTAAACATGTTGAATACCACCGTCAAGTTTTGTTCTAATGTGGGTGGGAAGACATCGAATGGAATAAAACGTCTATTGTACTTAAGTGGGCTGAGCTGTCAAATAGCTTCCCAGTTAATATCCTTAACAGTGTGCCAAACTATCACTCATAATTATTAAGTCAGTCAAGTAAAAAAGTAGAAAAATAACGTGCGCCCTTCATGCCTGCAGTTTGATAAGTTTGAATTATTTAGAGGAGTACATAATAAAAAGTTGTGTGTGTGTTGGGGGGGGGCTGCCTAAAAACTCTATTTTGGTGTTTTACAAGCGGACTTCTTGTAGTTCAAGGTCTTACATCACCAGACATCATCTGAGGAATAATTTGACCCCGACCCGACCTGGTCGGTGGCAGCAATATCTCAGTCACCACAGGTCATGAAGTTGTGTAACAGCTAAAAAATAACCGCACAGCAGAATTTGCTACTTTTTGCAAGTTGTGAGACAAAATAATGGCTGAATAGTTTGACCCCATTTGAAAGATTGGACATAACCGCTCAAACAAATGATTTTGTGAGCTGAAAAATCTTCTTTAAACTGAGATGTCTTTTCTTGAGGTTGTATTAGAATTGCTATCTTTGCTTCCCCCTCTACTCACTGAGTTTGAATGAAGCACCCACTGTATGTTTTAACAAAACCTCTTGTGATGCACTTAGTTCTTTTTTTAAGATACTGACTTTCTAAAGTACTATTTCCAGCTACGGCAGCCTCCATTTTGGGTCACAGTGTCCTATAAATACGTGTCTTGAAAAAGAGCCTTTGGTTGCACATAGGCAGTCATTATGTTTAATGCCTGGGAGTGAATTCCAGAAACTATTTTTAGTCGCTGCAGCTAATAATTTACCCACATTTTCGATCACAATGCCTCTGCCAAGATGTTCCTGTCTGAACAGCCTATGCCCACTGTCTGCTGAGTATACGCCATTCACGGTTTGCATGGGGCTATTAGGAGCTCGCCAGAAATAAAACCTACACAAGACAGCATCACATAAACCCACAGGTGGCACCCTGTCATTGTCACATTGGCCATGGCACGGAGTCTTTGCAGACCCACCACAATATGGGTGACAAATGCCATTAATGCGAATGAGACTTTGTGCGCAATTTGCCCTCCCATCTTCTCCACTTATCACAGCCATCTTCAGCACTAGTGGGAGGGATTTCTTTAGCCAAATAGCATGCAATTGAACATGCCTAATTTGTACATCTTTCCTTCCTGTGGACGGAGAGCACTTACATATAGGAGGAAGGGTTGAGTCATTCTTATTGTGTGATTGCTGCTTTCATTCATTCACTCTCTTAGTTCATGCTGCCGCACAAAGAAAAGAAACTTAAGGTTAATGGTGTGAGCACTAACAGAAAATACCTCAGTTGCGTCAAGATAGGAGGTGAGTCATGAGCACTTGATGATCCATGGCCAGGTAAAACCAGAACAAATGGCATGCAGAAGTCTCAGTTATGATTTTGCAGAACTTCAATTTGGAGTTTTGTCCTCTCTCCCTTTCTTTCATTTTTAAATTCCCTCCCTCTCCCTTTTCTCCATCAGGAAATCTGTTTATGGAGCTCCTGCAGATAGGAGACCTGTTTCCATGGGGACTGCTGTCTTTTTAGGCGGGCTAGACATATGTGCGTAAGACAGTCATGCAGCTCAAAGAGAAAAGTTTTTACTTTGATATACTTAGCTCTTGACGTAAGAGAAATCCCTGACAGCAATCTTCAGATTTCACTCCATTTAATCAATGGCCCATTGCAGATTAACAGCATAATTTGAGAGTTTACACAGTAGGACTGATTCACAATGGGGAGTGCACAAGGTTAAACCAGCAGTTACGTCAGAGATACAGTAAATACAGTTACAGGGAGATACATTCTATACTAATATACTGTGTATAGCATATTTGTCTTTGGCAATGAGAGTGATTGTGTCCCTTCTCTGGACCCTCTAATGCCAAGTTAGGGTTTTTGCATGCATGTCTGTCTATAGAAATGCGATCCTGCCTCTTTCATGGGCAGCGAGGACACAGCTTGACACTGTTGTTGCTGCAAAAACTTTTTACAGTTTTTCTCCAAACTAGAGTTACATGTCATGGTCCTCTGTGGAGTGGACTGGATGCAAACCTTTGCATTTTTCAAAAGTTGTAAGCATAAAAGTATATTTGTCTAAATGTTATGATAATCCAATCAGGGGTGCAGGTGCAGGAAATAAAGGAATGCTGCTTCTTGTTGCTTCTAAACTAGCCTCTTGTTTATAGCATAAAAATGAATGCATACTGCCACCCAGTGTTAGCAGGTGTGAGGGTGTTACTCATAAGTAGCTATGCTTGTGAAGTCATACCGGAAGTTTTATGATAACTGCAGCTAAAAGTCAAGCCAATCTCTTCTAGCAGCAGTGCAATGACTTTACATAACAGTGGGAAAAACAAGCGTGAATTAGGTTGTATATTATTTAATTTAGATGTGTGCTGTTGATGACATTCACGTACAGTATATTTACACTACTCTTGACAGAGGCATACAGCACATAGAGAACTACACAGATCCAGTGAAGGAGTCATACTTATTACAATGTCATAATTAAGGTCAAAAGGAGCTTGGCAAAACCAGAAGTTCAGATAAAGCCTCTGTTTTGTACAGTGAGTCACCAACTGGAGGCACCCATCATGAATTAAACCGAGGAGGGGGTGGAGCAAGAGTGCTCAGAATCTATTCAGCAGGATACGAATGGAAACACAAGCG
The DNA here is from genome assembly GCA_016785225.1 of Psettodes erumei. Taxonomy (NCBI): domain Eukaryota; kingdom Metazoa; phylum Chordata; class Actinopteri; order Pleuronectiformes; family Psettodidae; genus Psettodes; species Psettodes erumei. The sequence continues at coordinate 1,124,157 of JAFBJZ010000898.1, read as the reverse complement.
GACAGCACTGACCAAGACAGAACCGCTTTCTTTTATTTGTTGTGACTGACAATATTTCAAAAGGGGCAAATGTCAAGAAAACATCACAGCAATTAGAATAATAATAATAAAAAACATCCTAGTCATCTCCAGTGTTCATTCATGTCATGTTGATTAAAAATTCTGAGCAGTAAGTTCATGGGTAGATAGCTGAATAAAATGAGCAAAATAAAATGCGCTATAATTCACCCCGCAGGCCACAGTGGTAACACAAAACAGCAGAGAACCATACATGAACTCAGTGAATAAAACCTGCCAGTGTCAGCTGTTCACAAAAGTCTGTAAACACGTTTGGTCTGCTGAGAGCAGCGTCATGGCGTCACTGCACACCTCTGTGTGCATGGAGAAAGACCTGCACAGACAGGTGAGCTGAACTGTTCTGAAAGTGACGTACATGGAAGGCACCACCCAACAACGTCAGAAGAGATCTCTGTTATACGTCACATCAGATGTCAAACGCTGCTTGACATGTTTGACCTTAAAGACTCACACTTTTCTCTTTTCCCCACCACCTTCTGCGTAAGCACACTGGATACTGGCCTCCGTGTTCAGTCTTTTATGTGAGTGCTGGCTGCACTGAGACCATGGAGATACTAACACTAGAAGTCCTGTGGGGAAACCAACAAGAAGAAGGCCTATTTTTCCACTCAGCATACTGCAGAGGTTACCATGTGCAGTGTTGTGGTTCAGGACTCAAATGGAGACAAAATGAAGGTGAAGAAAGTGAATAGTCCAGCGGAGCACAGACAGCGTGGATAGAAACCTCAGGAGCGCGATTCTCCAAAGGCAGCAGAAAACACCGGGCAAAAAGTCAAAAGTCCAAATACACTCAAGAACAAGAGATAAACTAACACTGGACGTCTTAACATAATGAACAAGACGAACCGGCAAGGTTTGAAAGAGGCATATAATCCATTAATAGTTCAATTCTGTTGGACTGTGACCTGGAAGTACTTAGGCGGCACCCATGATTAGGGCAGGTTGAGTTCTCAGCGGGTTAAGGAAAGGAGCTTCGGTGCATCCTTACCCCACCCGTGCGCTTAACGCGCTGTTGTAGTTTCACAGGGGCAGATCGACAAACAACATAGAAACAAAAGAGCAACTGTTTTATGTTTGTGACATGACTCATAACTTCTGGAAACTCTTCTGATCAATAAATATAGATTTCTTCTCTGTCAGATCCAGTTAGGAGTTCATGGACGAGAACATTACATTTCATGTTAACAATGTCATCACCCTTACAAAATAATATAGGTCTACAAATTATGGAATGCATAAATAAATAAATACATTTTCTCTGTTTAACAAATCATAAAAAAGAAATAACTATCAATGTCAAACAGGAATCGTAGGGCCAACAAGAGTCCCAAAAGAGGTCACCAGACTTCATGCAGCTACCAGTAGGAATGGTAAAAGTGTCCCACCTTCGCAGGTGCAATGATGCTCGCTAGCTAGATCTCTAAAGTAATTTAAAACACAAAATCAAAGAGTGTTGCACTGCTTCTGTCACTGCTCAATTAAAACCTCCTCCAGTCTGTGACCTTTTTACAGCAGTGAGTCATTAACACACTCGATATGAGCACAGGGCCCTGAATCTGTTCAGTACAATACAGAAGGGGAAACTATTCAGCACTGCTAAATGAGGAACTTTTGATTTTCTTTGATTATTGATGTCAAAAGGGGCAAATGTTACGAAAGCAATGAAGACACATTGAATTGGTCTCTCAGAATTCAGGCTGGTACGGAAGCCCAATATTTTCTTTTGTTCAATTTTGATGTTAAACAGGTAGTTTTAAGTTTTCACACAAGAGTTTCATTCATGAGAAAAAAAAGCTGCTGGCCACAGTCACCCTCAGAAAGCTTTTGTCATTACTTGACCCTGAGAAAAATTCAGTCATGTTCTTCTGAGTTTCAATGTTTTGTTTTTCTTTTTAAAAAAGTGCATTCTCTTGGCTGCAGAAGGAAGCCCCCTCTAAAAAAACAACAAAAGAGAAAGAGTGGCATGACATATGGGGTAACCTCAGAAGACTTCCTCTGCATCAGGATGGGCCACAAGCAGTTCTCTGAGGGTTCTGAGAGCAGGGTGACATTTTACTGGATGAGAGAAATGGAAGAAAAGGAGAGAAGCTTTTCATGTGTAGATCTCAAAAAGATAGAATTGAATTGGTAATCTACCCATCATCTTTTCCTGCTTCAGGGTTAATAATAAAGCCAGAGCGACTCACAGTACATAGTGGGTGAAAGACTTGTCAAAAGGTCAGTCCATCACAGGACTGACGAAAATAATTCTTAGTGGTAATTTTGACTGTATCTGCATGCACTGGCCTGGGAAACTGGGTCAACTGGAGGAAATCTGGGTCACATAATGGATTTCTATTCAGGGAGATTAAATCATGTGAAAATGAACCTCTATCCAATCAAGGAAAATTGGTTTTTATAGTGGTGCGGCTTAATACAAAAGTAATTATGTTTTAACTTCCAAATAAGTAAACGATTCTAATAATTTTCTACAGTGACAGCCACTGATTAAAAGCCATTGTATTTTTAATCAGGGTTACGATTTTAGCCCCAAATGGAGACAAGCGGAACAATAGAGGTAGGTCAAGATATGAATTAATTTAATATTCTAAAAGAGTCTTACAGTCTCTCAAACAGCAAACTGAAAAGAAGGTGCAAAACTAAAGAAGTAAGAAAGTACGAAATGTGCAAAATTGGAGCAAATGGGGCAAAAGCACAAAGAACACGATCACAAAGAAGCTTGTACTGTGCCACCAGAAGATGGCAGTCAAATTAATGGTACGTTGTACATCTCTCTTTATTACAGAGTCGTGCAAATATATATCAGTATATAACAATAAAATATAATTATTGATGTTTTATTCCAACTGGAATTTCTCTCTGCTCATTCATATACGTACTTTATTCGTGGTTTTTAAGTCCTGTCTCTGCTGTAATGAACACTCTCCTCCACTAGGTGGCGGTAATTACGCTAATGTGTCGACATCTACACGGAATCCAACGAAGAAGTCCGACACCAGGTTCAGGCAGGGCTTGAGTTACAAGTGGGCAGCACTTCGGTCGCCGGGGGTCAACACGGCAGGTAAACACGGCCTGTCTCGACTCATTTTCAGACCTGTGTCTTTATAAAAACGAGCTCGTTTTAATGTGGCTCGCTCAGAATGCGAGCTGACAACTTTTTTCTGCCGGACTCGAGTAACATTAGAGGCAAGAAACCTCCTGGAGCTAGCGTTAGCTTAGCCAGCTGTTAAATACCCTGTGCTAGGTTCAGCTAACACAAACAAATAACGGCTGATACGTTGCTCCGCAATACGATACGTTATAGGGAATATATCATTTCTCGTTCGCGATACATTAAACCATTATGTCGTTGGGGTCACGCTAATCTCGCCATGTCCTTTCCCTTCGTAGGTCCCAGCTGTGTACAAAACTGGAGGAGACACCTTGCTGCGGCAGACTAACAACATTAGACACACGTTACATTCAAGCTTCGTCCCCATGGTTCCAGGAGACCACTAGAAACACTACTGGGCGGACTCGAACCGGTATCCAAACAGGGGAGTCCAGATCTTGCCCCCCACCCCGCCTTTGTTTACCACTGAAGACAAATGGTTTTGAGTCATGGATCAAGCTGTTGTGGACAGTCCTGTTACCCTTGTCATCAGGGCTCCCAACCAGAAGTACAATGACCAGACCATCAACTGTTACCAGAACTGGACTGTGGAGAAACTCAAGGCACACCTGTCAGACGTGTACCCGAGTAAACCGGTGAGTCTGTCACTCTGATTCACTCAGTGCTGCTGTTCAATGTAATGCTGATCGCCCTTGTTGAATCACAATTAAGAGTTGTTTGTTGTTGTCTTTTTGTCTGTATTTGGAAGGATTGCCGGGAAATGTGGTGATAGAGAAACCATTGATGTAAACAATCAAAACATTTGACTAATATTCCCCAGCCTGACACAAACCATCAACATGAGTTACTTGGAAAGCACTGTCGCCTCTGTATGTCTGAGATCAAGATGTGAAGTGGTTGTGATGAGATCAGGCATGTCAGATTTACATTTCCATCCTGAAGTCATGTGGAAGAATGGGAAAGGAATGCATTTGGTTTATATTTAAAGCTTCATTGAAAGGAAGGGGCGTTCAGATTCCTGTCGTATTGTGCTGCTAATCTTTGCGCCCTTTCCTCTCCACTTAGTACTTGTTCTGATGCAATCATTGTAAACACACCGGGACAAACGGACGCTTTCTCTGTATGATTGCACTTTCCCTTGTATTGGATAGCATACATAAACTGTGGCATATTTAACAACAAGGCAACTTAAATAGGTTCCCAATTGTGATTGGCCAGGTTCTTGACCAGGCTATTTGAATTCCTGAATGGCGGTACAGTGAATGTAGGCTTTAAGAGGACTCACTCTGACCTTGTACTCCCAGTTTAATCCACTGTTAAGACCCACTTATCCTGACTGAGGTTACAATCATCTCATCCTTGTTACTCACTCACACCAAATCTCTGCCTTTTGATGTTGTGACCTACATTACCAAGTTTGCCGCTGTCCTGCTCATTGTTGTACTGCCAACATTTGAAAAACATCTTTAAAAAGGAAATTACAGTACAATTCCTGACATTGTTGCCAGTGTACAGATCCTCACCTCTGACCCATTATCATTTATTAACCTTCTTAGAGCTCCAAAGACCAGAGGCTGGTGTATTCTGGGAAGCTGCTTTTGGATCATTTCACCTTAAAAGATGTGCTCAGAAAGGTAGGTCCTCTCTGTTGTAGGCCCGCTATATGGCTGTAAGCATATGGACTCCTATGTCCAAGTCTCTAATGACTGGAGGCAGGTGCCTTAGACAATAGTTTTCTTCTTAACTTTGTAGTAGCAGCATTTTTCAGATTTTTTCCTGTTCTTTTTTCTTTTTGTTTGATTCAAATACATTTTTATTTCCCAGTTTTCTGCTAGTTTTGTCCCTCAGTGCCGCATCAAAATTTACATCTCAGCAAAAGTGGGTGGTTATTTTACAGAAAAACCATTCACCTGTAGTCAGGTGTTGATTGAACATGCAACACTTCCACTGTTTGATCATGAGCTCTGTTGGCTTCTGCAGCAGGATGAATACCATATGCTCCATCTGGTGTGCGCCTCGCGGACCCCTCCCAGCTCCCCCAAGCCTCCCTGCAGCCGTGGTAACAAGCCTCAGGAGAACTTGACCGGGCCCACGGTGGGTCGACCGCAAGATCGTCACACACACACACACACACACCTTTCCAGTCATTTCATCATCACCACGTTTCCTTTCATCATCCAGCTCGCTGCTGTAATCTACACATCCCTGAGGATTTGAAAAACATTGTGTGCCTTTTTGTCCCCTCAAGATGAACCACGATATTATTATGAATATTCAGAACTTATTTTTCTGGTTATAGCATCTCACCAACTCAAACAGCCCTTTGGCTGGTCAACAACACCAGGCATCTACAGGAGAGAGCGATGATGGGCTCAGACAGCGAGCTGGACCCTTCCCCTACCACCAGATGTATTCCCAGTTTATGCAAAGGTGAGCGAGAGTTACATGCTATTTTAGTAAGATTATTTATCTTTATCTCCTTTTGTCTGCAAAGTCAGATTTTCTGCAACTTCTTTGTCAGAGTTAAACACATGGAGTCCAGGACGCCTGAATACCAAAAGCCATCGGTAACACATCCTTAACAAATCTTTAAGCTCCAGTCATCGGTCTTCTTTTCCAGCTGGAACCATTACCCACCGCAGTCCCCCCCTCCCACAAACATGCCTACTTACTACAACCCCATGACGCTCATGTGGTGGCAGCAGCTGTACGCCCGGCAATACTACATGCATTAGTAAGTCGCCTCATGTTTCTGTCTCTGCTGGATGTTTACAGAACGTCGTTCAAGCGGTGCCAGTAAACCATCCCGTCTGTCTCCCTCCCTCCCTCCAGTCACTTACTGGCCACCTCCAATCAGCACCTCAGGCCAGACCAGCCCTCCACCCAGTCCAACCAGCCCGATCCTCTGAGTCAGCGCCCACAAGCGGATCGTCGTGGCAACCCCGAGGTCCAGATGAACGCCCAGGGAGGGGAGATCCTGAATGAGGACGAGCTGAACTGGGACTGGTTGGACTGGGTGTACACATTTTCACGTGCTGCGATCCTGCTCAGTATAGTCTACTTCTACTCCTCCTTCAGCCGCTTTGTCATGGTGATGATGGCCATGCTGGTGCTGTACCTGTGAGTGAGCCTTCTTACGTTTACTGCCACCTCCACTACGACCACAACTGCCTCAAAACAGTCTGTTAAAACATGAAATGATTTGATGAGTTTCTCCTGTAATTGTATTGGACAGATAGGACATCCTGTTTTCATAGTGTTAAGGTCACGTGATTGTCTAAATGGTTTTTCAGGAGTTTTCACGTGTGAGTCTCCATCTCATCTCACATGAAATTCTTAACAAGAGCCTCCTTTTACCATTTATTTATAAAAATGGGTATCATTAAATATCATTCAGTCATGAAATCAAAGTCAATAGTTCTTTTTTTTCCCCTTCAGTCGCTGAACATAAAATCTTAACTGTGCTGCAATGAAGGTCCTTGGTACTAACTAATTGGCAACTATTTTTCTTTTTTTTTTATTAAATTGGTTTTATAACCCTTTACAATTTTTATAATCTTCATCAAGTCATTTAAAGTAATTTGACATATACCAATTACAGGTTACACACTCATTGTTTTTGCTTCTGTCTGCAGGCACCAGGCCGGCTGGTTTCCTTTCAACCTGGAGAACGAACTCCAGCTCCCCGGAGACAGAGCCAATCAGGACGATATGGAGGGAGAGCTGCAGAATCACGACTTACAAGAAATGGTGGCTGCCTCGCTCATCCTTCTCAGCTTTATCTAGATCATTACCCCGGGGCCGATGGGATTTTTATCTGTCGTTGAACGTTTTAACTAAAGTACCAGTTTGCAGATCTTTAAATGATTTTCAGAGAATGTTTCTGCAGATGGATACAACAAGTGGAAATCCATTTCAGACTGAGATGACAATACTGATGAGCCAAGAATCCTTTGAAACACTTAATCTTTATATGATAAGTCTGATTTGCTCAAGACACTTTGAGTCGAGCTATTGCTATAGTTAGCTCAGCAGACATCTCCATTTCACATTCAAACATGTGGCAGTCGAGTTTGTGTGCTACCGTAGCTCACGTGGTCGTGCTCTTGTAATTCCCATGCAGGAAGGAGCGATGGACGAAGGCTCGGACGATGAAGGGGAGAGCGGAGAGGAAGGAGCGGACGATCCGAACAGCGCCCCCCAAACGGGCTTCCTGTCCTCCACGTGGTCGTTCATCATAACCTTCTTCATGTCGCTCATCCCGGAGGGGCCGCCAAACGCTGCCAACTGAACCGCGAGCCGCCGCAGTTCCTGAAGAGAGGACAGAGATTCCACCTGTTTAGGGTAACCGTTGGTCTGTCACAACGCAGTGTTATAGTTTTATCCCACGTCTTAGACTTTGAGCCGAAACACAAATGACTGATTTAACCTGAAAAGAGAACGTGGTCACTTTTTACTGAACTTTTATGTTTGTTTGTCTGCACAGAGACAAAACATTTTGAACTGAAAAATGAAAAGAACATTAGTTTAACTTCCATAAAGGATTGCTAGTGATGCCTTGTAAACATAGCAGAAAATGATAATAGTCTCTGCCAATGCCATGTTTCTATAATTTATAAGATAGGGACATGCAGGCACATTTACAAAGAGACATAATTACAGCACTACTTGTATTTAACAACCTGAATCTTTTTTTTTCTTTGTAAGCTTTTTGAGAAGCTCTAAAAATTTGTTTAAATAGTTTTGTTTGAGTTGTAATTATTTTATTTTTTTGTAATTGTGGTTGTATTCTACAAGCAGCAACTTCAGTCCAAAAGCTGAACCACAGCGAGCAACCCTGACTCATAGAGCGAGCGCCTGTGATGAATGACATGAGTGGGGTTTTTGGCCTCAGAGTCCATAAAATGTGTCTGAGGACATTGTGTAGTGTGGTAAGGTGTAACATGGAGCGTCATTGTAAAATGTCCTACTGTCAAATAAAGCACTGCCACGACGCAGAGTTCATGTGGGACGAATCAAGCGCCTCTGAGTTTGTGAAAACTGGCTGCTGCTGTTACATTAATCATGTTGTGTACCAATAGTGTGGATTAAACCTGGCTTCATGGTAACAGTCACGTGCTAATACAATCTGTTCTCACTTCAGGCGCACGATCAGAAGCAGTGCCACAAAAACATGATTCATTCTCAAAGTAGGTGGCATTTCCCTTTACTTTCTAGGAAGGGGGCATGAGATAATGTTTGATTAAGGAAAATTTTACACTTATCATGTGCATTTCATATATATTGCGGAAGCATATGCTCCTGAAATGTAATTTCATTAATACTCTTTTCTTGAGAGCACTGATAGTTCTCCCACACACAGTTTAAGTATTTATCGATATGACTCAAATTGTGAAACGTTACCCAAACATAACCTCTTTGTTGGAAGTAACCATGCAAGAGAAGTTTTCGTCATTATTTCTTTTGTTTTCCTTGTAACTGCTTCAAAGTGGAGCGCACGGAAGTGTTTAAAACCCGCGTGAGCTTGACTACACACGCTCTTCCTACCTTTGCGGGACTTTGTCTGACGCGTTTTGCGAACCACCAGTGTGAGCCGTGCCTCGCGGTGTTTTCACTCAGCAGTCGGTCACACACGCCGTCACAGACCTGGGAGGAGGAGGAATCAGTCAGACCGGTTCAGAGCGGAGGCTCCGCAGGCGGAACAGGTGATGCGGAAGTGACGGGGCAGCGTGCTCGCTGTGCTCACCTGTGGTGTGTAACACGGATCTCTGCTGCCCCCATCTGTCCTTCACATGGAAAAACACTTACTCAGCCTTGTTACAAACGCCTTCACAGTAGTTTGTCTACAAACTCATCTAGTTTACAGTTAGGATATAAGGAAGGATGAGAAGGATTTAGATTGGTTTCTAAATTACACTACAAAGATAACAAATGTCTAAGTGCTCTCAAACTATACAACATGGACATATATATATATCTGTATTTCTAATGCTAATTTCTGGCCTGTATCTGCAATAAAATAATCTAGGCTGATATATCTGCTAAACTTGGCTAATTCATGAATTGGTTCTGCCAGAGCTGTGACTTCACCTTATACAATACAGGAATATACTGTTACTTATACAGACATAACTTCTATACATGGGGATTTGACTTTTAAATTGTCCATGGTCCACCTAAGATGAGGAAGGCGAAGAAAGAGCTGCACCAAGAAGTGTACTGGCTAAAAGGAAGACAGGAAGAAGGCGCCATGTACACACTTTTATTGCTTTGCACCGATCGGCCGGGACACAAAAGTCACCATTCAGGCTAACAGGTTGTAGTGTACTTCACTGATGTCATGTGTCTGTACATCAAAACAAATGCGTGTTTACTACGTGACACTGGGTGTGATGGTGGAGCGTAAACACTCGTCCTTTTTGTTGCAGATGTTGTTAATCCACCTATATAAGGTAATATATCTTAACTGAGACAGATGATGTGAAAATAGGGTCTTTTTTCTAATCAAAATAAACATAATTATTATGAAATTATAGGTTTCTTGGTTGGTGGATGTTGATTGTGATGAATCCACTGATAACTTACAGTATATATGCGAACAGCTATAAACATATAGGACTGAATTTAAGACTCAAATTTTTAGAAGAGAGACTTTCGGCACAAATGTCCACAGACGTCCATTTCTGACATCGACAGTACAAACATCAGACGTTTGCTGATCATTCAGAGCAGTGTCTCCAAGTACCTCAATATTGATTACAGAGTTTTTATGTTGTGAGCAAATACTAGAGCTGTGGTGGTAGAACACAGGCGCGCACGCACACACACACACACACACACAGTAAAACAGAAGTTAGGGTTACATTAGTGAATGGATGAACTACATCGTTTGAGTCGTCGGCTCGGGCTCACGTCTTCACACAGACGTGGACCGACACAGACGCAGGCCTGTGCCCACGAGCCGTAAAGCGGTTCAGTGTCGTAAAGCCACGGCGGCACGCCAACGCGTGTGCACCTGTACATCGGTTCTGAACACTTAAATTATCAGTACAAGACTCGCACATTGAAGAGCTTCGACAAGGCACGTAAGCTATTGTCCGTACAGTCACTGTAACTACACACAGAGACGCACACAACAAATAAAATATTGTTTCACAAATCGCCTGAATATTAGCTAGGCTCATGAGTCCATACATTACACAGTATGGAATACTTATTGCTAAAACAGGACTGCACTTAGCAAAATAAGGACAACTTCATAGAATATAATAGTTTTTCTTACATTTACTGTAGAAATATTTTGCATAAAATAATTTGCAACGCTTGCCACACCAAATGATCTTTTACGCCACACACACACACATACACTATTACCAACATTAATACAGACAGTATAAAAACAGGTGCGACTAACTGGGGTTTTTCTTTTTACTCTGCACCTCGCTATATTTAGTGATTTGGAGCATTTATTAAAATAGTTGCGATGGCAGCGATGACAGGAGTACAGTGGACAGGTAGTTATCGCTGCCTCATGACAAAAATATCAAGTGACCACGCTCAGAAATCCCTCAAGATTCCTGAGTTGTTTATCTGACATTTGAACAACAGCTCTACAGATACTGCAGGAGGAGAATTAACCTTTTTTTTTTAACACACTACAATCAATCATAGAAACTATACTGGCAAAGTGCTTACTGTACAGTACAGACTTTATATATGGCCTCAGAAGTAGGTTTTCTATAATGTTACGAATGAAAAGAACACACTATACATACATATTGTGATACCTCTATAACAGCACATCGTATAATATGAACAGTGAGGTTTACAGTAAAATCAACTGACCAACTTTTGAGCAGCAATATCAATACTAAGTGTTCTCCTGCTGGGAGGAGGAGAAATGATTTGTAAGTAAATCTATAAAGTTGTGTGCAGTAGTCATGTGGCGCCACAGTAGTAGCAGTATCTATCTGAATGTACCTCTGTTTTGGTTGGTGTCATTTACTGTGCCAGACCAATCATAAAAGATATTCCTCTGTCACTGACAGTACCTGAATGGCTTTAATCAAATGAAGCTGGTGTAGTTCAGCGAAAGGTCTCAGTCTGACCTAAAATACAGGGAAACAAAACAAACAAACAAACAGTGCAGAAAAACTCATGGTGTATGAGCTGCGAGAAACAAACATGTACAGTACTCCGGCTAAAACAATGAGGGTCAAATTTAAATTAAAATACACAAGGGGGTTAAAATAACATTAAACTCACACAGTCCAAAAATCCCCACCAGTGAGGCCCCTTCCTTTGGCATCTGTGGTTTAAATGGATGATAAGAAATTGCTAAACAGTGAGCGTCGGTGGGCAGTGACGGCACAATTCTGTCATTCCTGGGAGAAGTGCGCCCTACAGTACGTCGTGGCGGCCGGTTTAAGACTCGCGGCCCCGGGGGAGCTCGCCTGCTGCCCTGAAGATGGGAGCTGTGGAGGCAGGTCGTGCTGCTGCTCCAGCTCTACGCCCCCTCTCCCACTAAAAATGGTGCCCGATCAGGGGGGGGAGTGTTGCGTGGGAGAAGGTGTCGGGGGAGGGAAGGACCACCCTTCAATCACAGGAAGGTCTCTGTGGTGGAAACTCCTCCGGGTGAGTCCGGGCTGACGTCCACTCTAACGCAGGCCACCTTCTCCTGGCTGTCAGGAGAACAGGACGGAGACAGAGACAACATGAAAGCTTCTGCAGATTTATGGTGGAGCGACTGCAAATGTGAGATTTTCATGGACCAGCCACTCACTGTATGACTTGCTGATGACAAGTGCCTTAAAATATACAGCTCTCTCACCTCTGACAAAAAGTTTTCAACTCATGTAAAAAAAGTCAAACTAGTGAAGCGAATTAGATTTTGAAATAAGAGTACGCCAAATTAAAAGCTACAGGAGCTTAGCGAGAATTTGCTGGTAGACTGCAACACTCGACACGCAAGATGACATTTGTGCAGTCTACCAAGTTGCCTAAGACACAGCAGCTGCTTTTTGTCCGGGTTATAATATCACATTAATGTTACGCATGTGGGAGCAGCAAAACTGCCACTGTAGCCACAAGACTGGAGTTCCCTGCCCTCCGTGCTACACTTTGGCCACTTCAGAGATATTTACTACCAGGGGGTCAGAACTACAAAAAACAAACACACACACACAAAGAAGAAAGGCGTGTGGACATCAAATCAGTGGGAGGGGTCTAAAGAAGCAGACATGCATACAAATCAGCAACTGCAAAAGACATACAGTATGCTCAATGTTAACGTCAAGAAATCGTACATTAGAGGATGGCCATGATTTGATTGGTTACAGGAATTAAATCCTTTCATGAACAACAAACATTTTATCGCAGACCACTTACCCTCAAAATAGAAAAAGAACACAACCAACAGCACACAAAGCAGCGTGTTTTAAAGTTTCTTAATTAGCTGAGGACCGACAGTTCTGGCCATGCGCACAACTGTCTCAATGAGCGGGGTTAGATCGGACACAACAGCCCCGCTACCTCGTCTTCCACTGGAGGGCTGTGGGTCACTAGTCCTATTCTGTACGATCTGTTCAGGATGGACATAACAACACACAGCCGGCTGCCAGGGTCAGAGTTACCGTTTCACCTGCGTATGTAACGTGATGCATCTGAAAACGGGTGTGCAGCTCTACTGCTTTTCTGGATTAAGACGCTGATTTAGGGAGGAAGTAAAATCACGTTGGAACCATTCATATTAAGTATAGTTCATGAAGTGTAAAGTTGTATATAGCTGCATATCCAGAGAAGATTATATTTTTGATTGATCCTCTACTGTTTAGTTACTATAATGTCTCGCTAAGCATTAGCAAGAAAATGCTGCTTTTCTCTCCAGAACTGGGCATCAGTGTGGTTACCACAGGTGCTCCACCTACCTCCCTGAGAGTGTCTTCACCGGGATGTTGAGCCGGTTCGAGCCTTCGTAGCTGACCTTCAGTCCCATCTCCTCTTCCTCCTGCAGTCTGGACTCCTCCTCCTGGGTGAAAATGCCGTTGCAACTTATAAAACCAAACTTCAAACCAAAGATTCTTCTCACACACACTGCTAACAACCATCAGTCTCATGTGACTGTGTTTATTTACTGATGCATTAATTATAAATGTGTTCCTGTCTCCTCCTTGCATGGCCAGTAGACCCGTGCAGTATCCAGACTACAAACATCTCTGGGGTACTGTGTGCTGTTATTGTGATTACCAGCTAGACAATGAGATTTAGGCGATTTGTGAGGCTGGAGCCTCTTTGTTTACACCTGTGACTCAGAGGGAAATGAAGGATTTTACCAGCTTTTCGCGGGCTTTCTTTTTCTTGTCATCCTCTTTCTTCTTCTTGCTTTCTGGCATCAAGTCGTCCAGCCAGCTCAGCTCTCTCTTGGTGAAGAAGAAGTCTAAAAGCTTTCGGACGAAGACCAGTGCCAGAACCTGGAGACACACGGATAAGGAAACCATTATTACAACAACATCATGGAGATATTAGGAATTCTATTTGTTATTACAGATGATACACACTCTAATGTGGTGTGACAATCTAATGGTTTTATCTGCTTGTAGCAGCAGTGAAGTGATAAAACGAGCGACAGTCACTGAGGTCGAAGTCATTACCATCATGGGAAAGACGACAGCTGCAGCTGAGGCCTTGATGACCCAGAGCAGCACCAGGCAGGTGAGCTGCACCAGGGTGAAGATGTGGACCTTCCACAGTGGCACATAGCGGAGATAGATCAGGTCAGGCTGGTGCTTGGCAGGCATGCCAAACAGCTTGATCCTGTCGAAGAACTGCGGAGAGAAATGAGAGGAAGGAGACTCAGTGTGGGGGATAACAAGAGCAAATGAAAAAAAGGTCCGGAAAGGCGAGGGGGAGACGAGAAAAAGGAAAAGTCATGAAATGCATTATTCATGAGGGAGAATCGTTTAACAAAGACTCTGAATTACAATCAAAAGTTTGGAAGTACAAGAGCCAAACTTATGTCCGCTAACAGCTCATCACTGCCTTTCTGTTCAGAATCAAAGAGCAAGTGATGTTCAAAGAGCAGCAAAGCAAAGAGTCTTACTTGAATTCCTTTGAGGGAAGAGACGCCCATGTAGAGAAAGACTCCATACAGGACTGGCATAGGAATGAACTGGGAGGAGCAGAAGTCAAGCGAAGACAGCATGAATGATTCAACTTCCTTCAAATATGAAACCATGTATCTGGGCGTTTTTTTGTTTTGTGACCTTTCCTTATTCCCAGCAGGAAGGAGGGGGGTCAAACTATGGCCCAATGATAGTCCGTAATTTAGTAACTGTACAGGTCCATTAGGTATTTGTTGCACCAGGATAAACAGAAAACAAATCCAATGAATTACACAAAAGCCCAAGAGGGTAATTTCTTTTTTTCCCCAACTATAACATCACACCATCTCACCTTGAGCACTGACGTCATGAAGACAGAACAGCCCATGAGGATGAAGATCATGAACCCGGTGACGCGCTGCTCTCGGATGCCCAGGAACTTGGGCTGCTCCCCCGGGGCTGAGCAGCCGGACTCCACCTTCAGGCTGTTCACGTGGGAGATGGAGAGGACGGTGGCGGCCACGAACCACGGCAGGCCCATCAAGGAGCACACACCCAGCATCACTGAGACCAGCAGCAGGTCCAGGTGATAACCACAGCCTTTCTGTGGGGACGCACAAGGAAACAGGTGACAACTGAGCATTGTGATGAGTCCCTGTGGAGCAAATGTACTCCTCAAGTAAAGTATAGTCAAGGATCATACTATATATATATGAATCATTTACCCATTCATACTTGGAATATTTGATGTGGGCTGATTTTGCAGTGAACCACTTGTATAAAAAACACAAACTAAACTTGTTCTCGTATAGAATCTTTCCCTCATTAATCTTAGATGCCACTCAGCTATAGTTTGCACAACTGGACACCTTGGACAGAAAGCTTTTAGAGGGTATAACGGGTATAACCCTTAAGTAAGTGGGACCTTGAGTTTGTGCTCCTTGCGGTTGATGATGACTGCGGTGATCTGCTGGTCCATAAAGATGAGGATGGTGCAGAGCAGGGCAGGAAGTGCTGACACCAGCAGCGTCCACCAGGGATTTCCTCCTAATGGGTCCATCAGCCAGCCCCGGTTCTTTGATGTAGGCTGCAGGCAAAAGGCAGAGATGTGCTACATTTAGCCTACAAGGCGTAAAAGATTTATCTGGGAACATTTGATGTTGTGAGCGTTAGGTTTTTCAGCATTAAATATAGACATCTGCTTAGAAAGGAATACGAATACAGGTTATTGCAATTTGAACATCCGCGCACGATGATGGACTGGAACAGATGCCTACCTCAAAGCGGTCAGGAACGTTCAGTTTAGGAGAGGGGACACCCATGAGGTAATCCACCACCACCATGATCATGATGGTTAGAAATACAGCAAAGTCACTGATGGTGGAACGCACCTACAGCACACACACACACACAAACGCAACATGGATATTTATTACTCAGTTTCAAATTCACCCTCATACACACAGACACAAATAGAAGCTGCTCCAGTACAACCACAGTCGTATGCTGCATGTCAGTAATAATTACATGTGTCAGCACGAGACAATACAAACCCCTGCCTACACACAACACTAAAAGACGAGCTGGTGTTGTGTGGGAGGATACAACGAGATCTTGCTGCATCTGTACACTAACAACTGATGCAATGTTAACATTCACATAGTGTGAGAGGATTTCAGCGAGATCTCCACACACTTGCAGGCACAGAGGTGTAGAAAAAAAACCACCTGATTCAAATGTGGCTTTATTGATGTTTACATTTTAACCAGCAACATGAAACTCGAAACTCGACTGTAAGATGTTAAAAGCCACCGTTTGTGGTGGAGACAGCAGTAACATAACAAACCTGAGCGATGTCTCACCTTGGTGGGAAAATATCTCTCTGTCTTGAACTGCTTGAGGAAGGAGGAGAGGAAGAAGGTGGTGAAGAAGAGGATGACGGACCAGAAGAGGACGTCTGGGATGTAGGGCCCGTGGTGACCACAGGCTGGACCCACAAACTCCCCACGGAGGATTCTGCACATCTAGAAAAAGGGAGGAGCATCGGTCACGGTAAACAGTGGTGGCCCAAAGCACTTAAAGTTGTTGTATTCGTGTTCACGTGCCTGTGCAAAGTACAATTCGGCATGATGCTTTACATGCAAGTGTGAGTGTAACCGCTGCACATCGTGACACCGGTGGCCACTGTGCCGCCTGCCTCACCGAAACATTGAGGTCGTTCCATGGGATGGAGTCCGGGCTGTATCCTGTCTGGTTCCACACCTGCTCCAGCTGAGCGGAGGCATTGACTGGTGGAGAGCAGCGACACCTGGGGACAAGAGAGCAAATGCACATACGCACATATGGTCCAATGCGGGAAAAACGCAGGGCTGCAGCAAATCTGCTAGCAGCAGTTATTTTTAAACTGATTATTTTGCAAGGGGCCCATTTTCATTTCAGCTCTGGGGAACAGCTCAAGCCACCACAATTACAGTTCTCAGCAACAAGAGCAGTGTGTTCTTGGTGCAATACTATTTGTGTACTTAACACGACAATCTGACTTGAAGTGTGAATAATAAAAAGGGCCATATTTCTGCATGACACATTTATTAAAAGGCAAAAAAGAATCTATTTTGTCACTGAAGAATGACTTTATAGATTCAGTGCATTAATACAATCATGTCATAGCAATAAATATACATAAACTCTATATAAATATGATGCAAACAGATAAACCACTTCTGGAGTCACATAAAAAAAGTTTATAATACTAGTAGTTAATACTTTCAGCATATGAGTATTTACTGTATATTATATTATACACTGCATGTACATGTATTCATGGCTTAATTTACTACCTGTTGAAGTATGCAATCGCCTAAAAAAAGACTAATACACAAGTAAGTGAAATGTCAGCACTCACGAATACAGGGTAAGGTTGTCCAAGTTGTTGTGCATGTTGACGGGGTAGTACTCTCCCAGGTGAAACAGCTTCTCCAGAGCCTCATAGATGAAGATGATGCAGATGAGCGCAGCAAATGCCTCCTCCGTGAAGCGGGTGATGTAGCAGACCAGGGAGCTGGCGTCTGTCGCCACCAGAATGATACACAGGAAGGCTGTCCACAGGCCGATGCTCGTCCGCAGCGACAGGTAGGACAGGCCGTAATCGCTGGGAAAGAAAGACAACGATGACACGGAGGAGGGCGGAGAGTAGAATTTGTGCTGTTGCTGTTTGCTATGCATTTCATCATGTCACAGTGAAAGCAAACTTGCTCAAACTTACTTGCAGAACTTGAAGAGGATTTTCTCAAACACTAAAACGGGCCCCGTGCTGCCAAGAATAGTGAGGGGCTGGCCTGCGAACAGCGAGTACGCCACTCCTGTCAGCGATGCCCCAAATAGAGACTCGATGGCACTCTGCAGACACAGAGCAGAGGGAGGGCATGAGGGAAGGAGCAAGTGGGGGAGATGAAAGGAGGGGGGAGAGAGGGCAAGGCTGAAGGACAAAAGAGAGAGAGGGAGGAACGAGACCCCCCCACCAGGACGCAGAGTTTTGATTAAACAGACACCGCGGGCTGCGTCTGAGAGGCTAGATAAACTGTTTGAATTTTTCCCCTCTGCTGACTTTGTCTCTGTGAAGCCTCCGCCCGCCGAGTTTACTCAGACACATCACACACACCAGCACACAGGCCGAGCCTGTGCCAGCAGTCGCTGGTCGAGGAAGGACATCTGGGTAAAAAGGAGGGAGCGACAATAAACAGAACAGCTTGTGAACAAAGAACTCCCAGTGAAAGACGTGGACTGAACTGAGTGTATGATAAAACTGAAGAAGAGGGGGAAAGATAATGGTGATTTTTCTTGACACATTAATTGACCTGCTTCATAAAAAAGTGATGATATAAGGCCTCTTGTTGCAGTAAGTGGATGAAAGAAAATGCTCTTTGCGTTGAGGAGTCTAGGGAAGGGAGCAGCATCCATTTTCAGTGATGAAGAGGATTACAAAAATAATTTAAAAGGTCCTTCTTAGCTCATCTGGCCGACTGTGGCACTTAGAGAAGCAGGGGTTATTGGTTTGATACCCTCTGGGTTCAGAGTACAGACATTTAATGGCTCTCAGACTCACAATGTTGCCTTTTGTCGCCTCCCCGAGCAGACCGCCGAACGTGATGACGGGGGACATGCAGGCGCAGTAGAGGAAGAGGATGGAGGCCAGACACTGCAGGCTGAAGGAGTCCCTGATGTCGCTCCAGTAGAATGGCGCCTTCCGCTTCACATCTAAGATCAAACCCCCGAATATCCTGAGGAGGACGGAGGCAGATATTCACGTTTCAGTTTCAGCACGATAATGTGACACAATAACAGTGGCACAATTACTGAGAAAATGTCATGCAGCACATCAGAGTTATGTTCAGAGAATGGGAAGAGTGAAGCAGACACTCCTGATGCCAATATGGTTAGTTACTACTATGTTAGTAGTGTCCCCACTGTGAAAGAGAGGGAGTGTCATGACACTGGGGAACGTGTATCTGTAAAATTCATCACCAAAACAGAGTCCAGATTATTTGAACCGGGGTGTGTCTTGCATATACTGTGCACAACTAGATAAGGATTCTTCAATTTGCTTCTGTCTCTTTTTACGTTGTCTTTCCTTTGAGGGATTCTATTTTTTGAAATCCATTTCTCACCTTGTATGTCTTTTTTCTCTTTTGTCTGACACCTGTCCGATTGCTCGGCTGCGAGGCGTTCTTTCATTTTCTCTTCCCCCAACACCTCTGGAATACCTCGATTGTCTGCCTCCACACCCCTCGCTGTCTGTCTTTTTTTTTTTTTTAAACATAGCTTCAGTTTCTGATAGCTTTCCTCACTTGAGCTTCATGCGGTCCCTCGCTCTCCTCTGCGCCTGAGCGGCTCCCTCACAGTAGCGGTGAAAAGGAGAGGGAATCTGTAAATAATACAGTGCCTCCCGACTGATGAGTGTTTGTGTGCGTCTGTCTGAGGTTTCAAATAAACACGCTCTCCTCGCTGTGTGGCCCGGGCTCCAGAGACCCAGCACAACCTATCCATAAATGTCAGCATCTGAGGCTCAGAGTGCAGCACAGATCTGCATCTGCACAAACACTTCGTACCATTTAACTTTCACTAAATTGAACTAAAATCTTATGATTGTTCACATCCTTGTCAACTGTAAAGATATGTCAGGGACCATGTAGAGAAACATTTGTTAAAGCTTTTACTTTACAAAAAAGATGGCGCTTGCAGCGCAACTACTAGTTTGTCATGTCTTTCATCTCATCATCCTTCAGATTGCTGTGACAACAAATAAGCCTCTGTAGCTAAGAGACAAGTGAGGTGCTTTGACTCCCACATTTTTCCTGCAACATGAGGCACTTGTCTCAGCACAGCCAGCATATGTTAAACACGCCTTCTTGTAACTAATGAAGTTGGTAAATTAATTAGCACATGCTTTAATTGTCAAATGTGTCTTTGTCAACCACACTGCTAGCACAAGTGGTATTATAAGCTACTTTAATGTATAAGGTCCATTTGTTTTACAAATGACCACGTGATCATCTGTGCATGTTGGCCGCTGTGCAGAAAACATGCACTGCACTCACCTGCCGGTCCTCTGCAGCTCAGGTCCCACGTGATGGTCCTCCTCCTTTTCCAGCTCCCCGGCCGGAGACGCAGTCCCGTTGGGCTGGGACGGTCTCTTCCTCTTCATCTGCACATTAAAAGAACATTCACGTGCATTGTGGTTTCATTTTGTTTCAGTGCCTTTGCTGTCATGATGCTTTAAATCCATAGGGGGGCAGTCTCAGTGTGAGTATAGTGGTATGACACAGAGTGAGATGTACAGATATACACATAGAGAAAAGTCTGTGGCAGCTTCTTCATATCAGTTTGTTGAACCAAACTAATACAGAGTAGGTCTCGTAAATGTGTGTGTGTGTGTGTATATATATAGTGTTAGTATGTAGCTGGGCAATGATCTCTGCACCAATACGTCTACACGTTAAATCTCTATACGTCTGCAGAACAAAACATAGAACAGATTGAAAACAAAAACACACCTTTGTAAGCACAATGCCAACACTTTAAACTCTCTTTGTTGGAGAGAACCACCGACCTGTGAGGGGACATTCTTGGGGGGTTCGATCCGAATCGTGGGATCCCATTCTCCAGGAGGCAGGACAGTCACTTGATCAAGGAACTCGTCTATCCCAGAGAGGAGATCTGTTCGGTCTTTGGCTTTGTACGCCACGTCGTGGAAAATCTACACAAATAATAAAAATAATATTAGTACCTGCAACTACATGTTAAAGCTGTTCATGGTCAAGGCCAAGAAGTGAAGGAGAGGGCATTGTACCAAAAAAGAAAAACAAAGAACCAGCACAGCAAATCCCTCAAATGTGTTATAATCCACAGATTTTCTTTGATACAGTCTTAAGACGTGTAAAGCTAAAATAAGGTTACTGATCAGATCCTCTTACCTCATCTGTCATCAGCGTGGCCATGGATCTGCCAATTTCATGGTACTGCGGCCCTTTGCCGTGAGGACCCAAAAGCAGGAAAAGAAACCTGTGACCAACAATCAAAGTGTAATTCACCATGATGAACAGGTAATTGCAACACAAATCACAACAGTGTGCGCTATATTCACTTGCTAAGTTTCCTGCAGCAGTACCGCCACCGCTAATAAGTGCAATATACCTAACCTGTCAACAGAAATGTGTACGTGCACCATGTTCTGGCCAATGAAAATGTCTTGCCCCACAATACGCAAGATTTCTATTTGTAATCACAAAAGAACAGCTCATTCATTCATTTTGTTCTCTTGCTGTGTAATGAGCATGGCAGCATCACTGCAGGTCCTTAAATATCACAGACATGGAAAACACACTAAACCTCCGCTTTTCTTTAAATTGCTGCCAGAGAGGGTGACCGATGTGGAGACTCTAATTTTTGGAACAAAGGCCTCGTTCAGTTCTTTATTACTGTACCTGGTGGGAACAGGCACCTCCGTGAGGCCCGTGATGAGGACGGCGGGGGACAGTCGCACAAAGGCGATGATGGGCTTCTCCAGGAAGTCCACTTCTCCCACCAGCACGTTGGAAGCCTCAGCACCCGGAGGAATCTTTTTCATGAAATTCATGTCCACCTGAAACCAAAGGAACCAATGAAACCGAGGCGGATACACAGAACAAAAAACCAAACAAAACTGAGGGAAAACACAGACGAGGAAGAGGAAGTTGTGACTGAATAAGCGACTAGGCCATGGGAAGTGCAACAGAAGTTCACGCATTGCAGCAGAGACGTGGGAACGTAAGGGATGGCAGCATGTCGTTGGGAAGCAATGATAACCACAGATAAGGAAAGCTAGCAGCTATAATAAGAACAACATAGTACTGAGCAAAGACTGTCCGCTGATAAAATTTCTTTTCATGTTCCCTGAATAAATACAGTAGGTCTGTCTTTTATGCAATGCGATCTGAGGATGGCAGCAATTTGTCTGTGTAGGAAACACAGTGCCTTCATCCTTCTTTTGTATCTTCTGACTCATCTCAACACTGCACCTTGTTTTTTGGCAGTCAAAACGGATGGCTCCCTTATGATAAGGACTCAGGGCGCCCTGCCATTTTATCTAATGGATGAGCAGCAACAAAGTGGTAAGAGGGATGGCGGCCATGCGAGGGAGGAATTTGTAAAACTAAACACAGTTACATAACTAAGGAGACTTAATCCATTACAGGTGGAGCAGTGACTGAGGATGCCTCTTACTGAGCCTGCAGGAAAAGGGCCGGTGGGCGTGTGATGTTTAAAAACACAGGCCGCTCAGAAGTCCAGGAAATGAGGCAAAGCAGGATGGACCAGAGCCTTTCCACCATGACTGACTGTTTCTGTGCTCAGTACAGCGGTCAGGTTACCTTGCTGAAGTCGACACTGCTGTTTTCTCTACTGACCCCTGCTTTGGACGACCTCCTCTCCGCCGCCTTGTTGCCATCCAGGTTGTTTGGGACAGAGTTCGGAGACACGAGCGGTCCTGGGAGGAACAGGGGGGTGAGAGAGAAGGCGGTGATGGACAGAATGTAAGGGAGGCTGTGACTGCAGGAGAACAGCTCGTGACGTGGTTCAACGTGAAATGCTATTTTTGCTGTCGTTATCAAATGCAATGGGTCTTTCATTTTTTTTTTCTCTACTCAGGTTTTAATTTTGAACAGATGGTTCAAGGTATTGACCGCTGCTTTATGGCATGGGCTCAACAAATGGGAGGCATTCACTCTCACTTGCCAAAAAAAGCTTAATAGAAAGATAATATCCTGAAATCATGCTGCTGCACACATATGCTTGTGATGCAGCGCTATGTGTTAACAGTTTGATGTTCATAATCAATTCTGCAAACCAGCTAAAATGTTTCCACAATAGTTGCTGAATTTGCAGTTTAATGTTTTAGGCTGCAAGTGAAATAATTCCCCTCCACTGCAATGCTGTGACAGGTCTCCACAGTGAAGACGAGCTGTTGCTGATGGCTACCAGTCTGTTGAGCTCATTAGTCTTCTGCTTAAGTCGGCCCCGCTTCGTTTTGAATTCACGTCAGCTTTGAGCTGAAGGGGGAGCGGATGTGTTTGGTATGTTTGACAGTTTTTACAGTCGTCAGACTTCAGCACTTTCAAATGTTGAAGCCGTGGCATTTCTGAGGCATAAATGGCTCGGCAACGCTTCAACTTTGCTTATTTGAGCTGTGCCGGATACAGGAAACGCTAGCACTTGGGGTTGACATGAGAGCAGGAGATGAAATGAGGCAGTAATGCATTTGAATCAAAGAATAGCATGTGCATACTATCCTCTGAAATTCTTTTACCAGGTTTTTCTTTTTTCCACCTCTATAAACACATTTCACCAAACATCACCCTGAATGCCATTTATAAACATCAACAGTGTCCCAGATCCAGATTAAAAAGCACATTTTCTGCCAGCACATGGCTTGGCCAGGAAGCCGTACCCTTGAGCTGCACCGTGGAGTGGCCGCGGTGGAGGCTGGGTGGCTGCAGCCGCTGAACAGGAGCATGATTGCTCACATACCTGACAAAGCCTCTTGGAATAAGGGAGGGATTAGCTTAGCTCCACCAACACACTTCATTCAGGAGGGCTAAGTCCTGGAATGCACGGACCCCCACCCCCCCCCCCCACACACACACACACACACACACACACAACCTTTTAAAACAGCATCGTCACATTTCGACCTCATTCATGAAGAAAAAAGTCACGTAAATAACTTTTCTGATTAAAAGGTGAAAGGAAGATATATTAATTTATATCAGCTGTTGGTCTAGTAGCTGTAATGTGTGGCTTCTGCTTCAGAAACCTAACCAATCATAGAAGAGGGGACTCACGTAGAAAAATGATGAAGCCTAACACTACGCCTCTGTTCAATAGATGGTGTGCTATTTCAGGTCAGCGTGGTTGTTTTTAAAACCTCCAGCGTACAACACAGCACATCATTACACCGTGATGACAAAGGCTTGAAATCCACCCCTCCCTGTGAGCCCCCCCCTACACACACACTGATGTCAAAATGCTTGCCTCTTGGCAAATACCGTATATTTTCCTAGAGGGGAGTACAATTACAGAAGCTTGTCAGCTATAATAAGACCACCCCAACCTTTCGGATCCAGCTCCTGCCAAGCGATCACCGGTTCTAATGACCCATACTTCGACATGGAGCCGTTCCCGGAGCGAACCGAACGGACATCCACACACGCACGCACAGGCTAATAATAACCTGACGAGGTTTGGTTTGGGAGTGACAAAAAGTCACTGTTGGTGCCACTGTGATAGTACATACAGTACCAACACAGCCAGCCTGGTCCCAGGCTTATATTTAGCTTCGGGTAATCAGGTAAAAGAATGTTTGTTCTTAGGAATCGATGAGAGCGAAGAGCGTGGGGGACAAAAGATGCAATGGTAAAAGCACAAGGATAACACAAGCATAACATTTATGATTGTGTGTCCTCATAACCTGAGGATAAAAAAAAACATTATTTTCTCCATTATACTTTATACCAAAAGCATCTTAACAGCTAAGGATGGCAGAGGCATTTCACTTACTGGTATCAGAATTTAAAACTGTTTTTCAATCATTTCTGACAACAAATTGTGCGTGGACTAAGCAATACATCGTTAAGTCCATCCAAAGGAACCTAAGGTGGAAGGCCAGCGGCTGCAATCACTGACATCTACCGTGAGAGCACGTAAAACAGCAGCAGCTTGGCGTCTTCCTGTCTGGTTTAGGCAAAATCTATCGAGATTCTGTTTAAATCCAAATGGTACTTCCTTGACAATGATATCCTACTGTAAATGTATCTAAATTTAAATGTCTTTTGCTGATTTTCATGCATGCCGACTTGAGGATGAGTGTGTGCAACTGCATTATAGACGACATCAGCCGACACAGAAGATGAAACGCCTCAGGCTGAGATCAGCGGCAGAGTGGAACAATGTGATCGGGACATCCCCGTTAACGAGCCTTTCATGAAACAACCTGACTGAGAAGAGTGAGATATGGAGCTATACACAGTGATAAAACATCACAGGACACATGATGAAGGACGGGAGAAAGACAGACACAGACAGAGGTTGAAGGTAGCCGTGCAACTGCAACCAAGAAGGTGTGCAGGGGGACGAGGCCAAGCGAGGCAGAGACGCTGAGGAATGTCAGGAGACGGAGAGAGAGGAGGTCTAAAGGGCACCAGCATGTCTGAGTGGAAAGAAATGGGTCAGTGGGATAGACAGAAACAGAGAAGAGAGAGAAAACAGATTGATGAGGCGGAGAGGCAACGACTTTGTGGATAAATAGAGTGGAAGGAGCGTCGTAGCGAGTGAGCCTGGCTGAGGGTTATTGATGAGATGGCCGCAGCGCTGGAGGGTTGGACGTTAACGGGCGAGCAGAGCTTTCATGCTAGTGCTAGTGTTCTCTGTTCAAGCCGTGACTCACACTGGCAGGCTACACAGATATTTGCCTTCTAAGGGCAGCAGCTCGAGGCCCTGGGATGCCGAGGACGCTCGTCGGCAGAGCTGCGGCGACGCCCCCTCGTCTTCCGCAGGGTTCGGCAGGTCGTCGTCCTCGGGAGGCGATACCACCACCTCAGGGATGCCTTGAGGGCCGGGGCCCGCGCCACGGGTGCGCGGTGGGCTTTCAGAGGCGCCCCGAAAGGAAGCGGGAGTATTTTGAGGGGTGCTGAGGGGCGAGGGGCCCGGGGAGGGCCCAGTGTTGGAGGAAGAGGAGGGCAGGAGGTGGCTGAGCAGGACGGAGACTCGGGACTCTCGTCTCTGGGACAGGTTGGAGACAGAGGAGGATGCCCCTGGCTTGTGGAGAGAGAGACGTGAAGAGGACAGGCCCTCTCCTAACAGAGGAGACAATGGCAAAAAAAAAAGGAGAGGAGAGGGGAGGAAGGAATAAGGGATGGAGCAGAGAGGAAAAACATATGAAGTAGGAGTACATCACAAAGATGGTAACTGGAGGAGACAGAGCCGGAAGGGGTGGGCAGCAGAAGCGTGGCGGAGGAGCCGTTTAGAGAGACTCGTGCTTGCAGAAACGTGAGCGAAAAGCATGGTTGTGTGCAGAAGGCGAGAGGAGCGACACCGTGAGGCATGTGGGAGGGTCCGCGAGGGCCAAACAACTGGTCTCACCCGGCTCAGACAAACAAACCAGTCGCACAACGTGACCGAACTGAGGCACGGGGGTGTCCTCGGATAGGCTCGCATGCAGGAGAGGATGAGTTAGCAACGATGTCAGTGCGCTGTAAGCAAACATGTGCTCAGTCATTAATCACAGGACATACTCATCTTTCACACTACAGCTATCACCATCACCATCCATCAGTATATAGTTTGACCTTTCACAGCTTGGTTCCAGGTTTAATGACATGGCAAGGCAAGCTCGCGTGGAGTAATGTGGCGTTTCTCTCATTCTCTAACACCTCAGGCTGGTGTCCAGCATCTTCAAATGCACACCATACGCTCACACCGCCGCGGCCATGCCGAGTCAAAAAATTACACAATGCTGTTTCCACTTTGCAGGTAAAGCAGCACGTTTCCCGAGGAGTGAAAACAATCATCAATTCAAACCCCAAAGCCAGGCCAGCCATCCAGGTTAGCACGATAATTAGCACCCAGATTTCTCTTTCGCTAAGGGAACCGACAGTTTCCATATAGATCATTCACTAGATTTTACTCACTTTTACCATCCGCCTTCTATGCTGGCATTGAGGGATTTGAACAGTGGATTTTTAGGAACAGTTCCCCCAAGTTGTGGTGGAAAAGGTGGTGGAAAAAGAAATGCGAGTGCATCCTAGGATCTCACCGTTTCTTTCAAGCAACAGTGGGTCAGAATGTTTCTTGCCTATGTCAGCAATGGAGCGCACCAGAGGGATGCGATTGCTGAGCTTCCTCTCGTTCTGGTGGTGGTGCTTCTTCAGCATGGCTTCGCGCACCTTGTCGCGCAGGTCCTCCTTCAGCTGGCCCGAGGCCACCATGCTGTCTATCACCATGTCTGGGGCACACAACAAGTGTTTCATTGACCTCAGGCTTTCAGTCACAGTGCTCCGTCAGAAACACAGCTGAAATGGCATCAACACATCTCAATGTGGGATTTCAGTGCGTATTATAAAATGTACCCGCAATTTCCTCGATACTGTTGGCCCTCATATCCAGCATGACCGTGCCGTTGAGTATACAGCTGCGCAGTTCAAACAAGCTGTGCAGGGACAGCGTAGCCACGTAGGGTTTACTCCACCTCTCCCCACCGTCCTCCACGTCCTCCTCGAACTTCAGCCATCTGTAGATAAATGACAAAATGCTTTTCTTAAACAAAAGATGAATATAAGTAGCGTTATGGTTCAAGGACACATTGTTCCCGGCCCAAATTCCCCAGCTGATTTTTTTCCCCTCTACAAAATCAAATCTAGCTTTTCAGCACACGCAAGTACTGAGGCGCTGCGTAGGGAGTGAGTCATAGTCCAAATCTGTCCCTTTACTAAACACAAGTTTTATCAGCGAGGGAATGAAATGCTGGCCAAATGAAGTCACAGCTGCACTCTCAAACTCCAACTTCTTCGAAAAATAAAAGCCTTGGTGAACTTTTGTTTTACTTGAGGTTGTTCTACTTGCTTGTAACAAAAAAAGGCAATTTAAAATAATCTATTGCTGCAGTACAGCCCTGATTCTCAGGGCTACAAAACCAAAATGAATCACACAGTGATTAAGATAATTCTCTCCAAACACAGAAACTAAAGGAAGTACTTTTATCACCGGAAAGGAATGATGATGAAAACCTGCCAAACTATGGAAACATACGCCTCAAATGGTCAGTGTGGATCCAAGAACCCAGCAGACCTACGGAGATCCATGGTGCTTTTCTTTATGTTGTCCACCCATGAAGTTGCAATACTGACCTGGCGGTCTCCTTCCACTCGGTGGCACTGCCGTCTCTGAAGGACAGCTCGTCCATCTCTGTGAAGAGGTCGTGGGGGACGTGCTCGAGGTCGTCGTCCTCTGTTCCCAAGATGAACTGGACCCTCTGGGACGGAGTGTCTGGACACAGAGCCGGCAAAGGCCAAATGTCATGATCTGAATTGTTAACAATGATTAAATTCAAGAGGCTATTAAAAGTACCGTATGTCAGCTTTGTCACTGTTTTCTGGGGAAGTAAATGTATTTATATGCAGCGACTGCAAACATAATTTTGATCGTTTGCTTGGATGACGGGGAAATGTGGAGCAGAAGCCAGATTAAATCTGAAGCGAAGCAAAATATTCTTTTCAGTCTGGGTAGAAGAAGACCAGTACATCACTGTAATAGCTTTCCATTCTGGTGCATAATAAATCCATCTGCGTGCTTGATGCTGAGAATTCTTTCTGCGGAGAAAGCACGTAGGAGAGAATGATGAAAACTCGGCTGCTTTCCAGGAATTTTCTTTTCGTGTCTGACTGAATTAGCGGGCAGATATCAGGACATCTGGAACCAGAGAGAAAACGGAAATAGATATGGCAGATTACAAGACTAAATGCCACGGGGAGGCAATAATGGGATGACTGGATGTAAAAAGAGAATTATTTTAAGATTTTTTCTGATCCAACTGTGCGGATGAAAAAAGTGCTGATTCAGAACATATGTCTGATGAAATCGTGAGGCGCTGCGCCCTCGGTTAAGTGCTCAGAACAGCTCTTAATCCTTCGTAGAGTCAAAGCATTGTTTGGGTCCTCAGGAGTCTCGCAGACTCATGCCAACACACATCCACACATCCCTTTAAATGTCATCGTCTTCAATCAGTGTCAGCGTCTGGTTTCCTGTGGCCTTTAGCGCCTTTTAGAGCTGAATGTTTGATTCGTAACATTTGAAAGACGGACAAGTGCAGGCGGGCTCCGAGCAAAGCGGTGCGCTGACCTGCCAGTCTGTGCATCGTTAGGAGGGGATTTGAGTCCAAACCACAGCACCTTCCTGTCACTGCTTCACTTTACTGACTTGGTAAGACTCATTGTTTTAACATCTGTTTGCTGCAGGGGTTGTATTAACTGCGTGGGTGCTCAAAAGTAGGCACTAAATGAAATAAGACCAGAGAGTGGAGCTGAGAGAGAACAACAGGAAAGCAGGAGCGGTGTCCGACCATAAGAGGGGGATTCCCTGCCATCGTCCTTCCCCTCCTCGGAGTCCCTCTCTTTCCTCTTCCTGTGGTGCTTGTGTCCCCGGTGGCGATGCCTCCGCTTGCTCTCCCTTCCCAGAGGAACGTGGACGCCTACGTACACTGCTCTGTGGCCTGGGCAAAAGAGAGGGGCGAGTCAGACAGCTTTACCTCGACACTGGCATTCACACAAACTGCAAAGGGGAAAAGAAGGATGGCACAAATAATATTATGTAAAAATAGGAATGGTAAGATGGCATAAAAGCAGGAATACAGTTCAGCTGCATTATCAGTATTGAGTACCTCAGAATACCAGAAAATACAAAAAAAAAAGCAATAGACAATCTAATTTCAAAATCTTTATGAAACTTTATGAAAATGTAAACTCCCTGAGTTGAAGTGATATTTAAAACAGAATCACAGTTCCTGGAACACACACGGCTAAAGTAAGAGACACTAATGTTGGAGACAGAGAACAAACAACTTGTTTCCATTCCTTTTGAGTGCTCCTGATAATCTGCTTCAAAGGAAACCAGAGAACAGCGTTTAACTTTTTCACTCCTCTCCACCAGCGTTTTATCTGCTTCCCCTCATTAATGTCGCTGCCACACACAAACCGACGCCTGAGATGCAACCGCCCCGTTTCTGCCCTACATACGGTGCCAGTGCTCATTCTTCACAGGCTCGCTCTCTTTGACTTGGGAGGGAAATGGAGGAGGAATGAAACCAAGATGCAGCACTCAGAGGGGGTGGAGGTGGAGGTGGGGGTTGGGGGGGACACACCGGAGATGAAAGAGGAAGGAGAGGGGAAAATAAACCTGACAGCTTAGCTGAACAGAAAGCAGAGGGCTCCAGGGTGTCACAGGAGGAAAGACTGGGATAAATGGAGATATTACTGAACGGAGGATAAAGGACATGAAGTGTGGTGGACTCGCATAGAGAGGGGGCAGTGAGGTGGGGGGTGGGGGGGGTGGGGGGTGGGGGTGGGGGCGATAACACCTATGGGAGACTTCGTGGTGGGCTGCTGCATCATCTATGAAATGAACGGCAGAAACTTACTTTCCAGCTCGTCCCTTTCATAGTTAGTGTGAGTGGCGAAGCTGGTCTTTCCATGGTCAACTATGGCCTCTTCATCTAGACCCTGAGAGAGAGAGAGAGAACAGAGGGCAGGTCAACTCAGGATATGTTATCATTCTTCATATGCAAACTGAATTTTACTAGACTGTTTCACAGTTTTTTTATGGACTGGTGGATTTCCACTTGCTTCTTTTTAAGTAGTCGTGAATATGATGAGAGGTTACAGCTGCTCCCCTCTCGTCTTGGTCTTAAATAATAAAAATAAAAGACACAAAAAACCCGTCTGACACAACAGACTAAAAACAAGACATGTTAGCAGTGTAACGGAGCAAAGTGTTGACAGATGCTGCATTAAAATCCAGCTCCAGTCCAGCAGTTAGGAACTGGTGCCATCACAGAGGGTTAGTGGGTTAAACCCACAGGTACAACCCAAAAAAACTAAACAAAAAGGATTTTGGTCATGCACATGACTTTTCCACGACATTTAACCATGGAAGTCAAGAGAAATAGCTTAGACCATGGTCTGGACAAAAAAGCAATGAAGTGTACTCAGTGTCGACGTGTGTTTGAAATACAGCACAGAACACAACTTTGACAAATAGCTTCAATTTGGCGTAAGATGCGATAATAACTGCACAGTTTATCTAGCTCATTAATTTCTGACGCTGTGTTTAACAACCTCAGCTACATGTGTAACACAGCAAGGCGTCAGTGATCGCTTATCCACAAACTAATTAGCCTGTTCTGTCGTCTTCATATATTAAGGTTCATAAAAGGTGGAGTTTCATAACAAGAGACTGGCTATGTTCATGAAAAAGGAAGTTATTAACTGAAATTGAAATATCAAGAGATAGAGAGGTTCAATTACAGGAGACATAAAGCTGCCAGTATCCACATTATTCATCTTTTAATTAAATTATAGTGCACTAAAACAATAAATACAATACCCAAAGGCAAAGTGAAGTGGTATACCCCCCCCCCCACCACCACCACCACCACCAGGGGCTCAACCATCAGCAGTGCGTGCTTCACCTAAACCTTTAACTAACTTTACGAGCAGTCCCCTGACTCCCCGCCCTTAACGGCCAGGACATTTAAAGTGGCCACACATACATCGTCTCTGATTACTGCTGCGTGTGCGTCCACAGTCAGTCACTGTGGGTCCACCCCGATGTTCCACCGACCGGAACCGCGAAACAATGACAGAGCCAGAACCTTTTGTCCTGTCATGTCACTGCTCTCCCTGACCCCCCCCCCCCATCAACAAACGAATAAAACACCTCCAACAGTCCACACACACGCTCTATCTGCGGTCAGTGTGTATTTCAGCTAAGCATGACGTAGATGTGACCAGGAAGGCAAAGCTTATTTTAGACGCACATTCATATAGGGTGTATAAATACCACGGGGGGGTGGTGAGCTAATGCTGGCTCTGACTGTGGGCTGATATAAAACAGGCTGAATAAGGGTTAGATGGCGGAGCAGTACTGAGGATCACAGCACTGTACTTCCTATATCTTCTCAGTAGCTCGGCGCCTCCATGCATCTTCAGATATGCCACATTCGGCCTCTTCCACGAGTCATCATGTGATCAGAAAGCACTTTGACAGACGCAAACCTGCCCTTCTCCCGTCTGCTGGACAAACACGTCGGTGCAACATGGTCCCCGATTGGAGGATCCTTTGGAGCCCTGCAACCAATCACAGAGAGGCACTGCTGCCAAGCAGGAAAGAGCGGAAACAAAAGGTGATGATGTTGGCCGCACGCTGAAAGGATACGCGATACGGGGAGGATATCAGGTCTTGCGGGGCCGACGTGCCAGAGACGGCGCTGAAGTTTCATTCTGATGAAAAGCACGTACCCTGCGGCGGTCAACCGCTCTGCCTGCTCCAACACTGGCTCACTCACTGAATATGTGTTACCATAATCACTCTCCTGTTAGAAACCCACCTACAATGAGAAGATGCCATCTGTGACTGTGTGCGTGTTGCTCATGGATTTACATGACAATGAGCTGCGTTGTCCCACCGTGCCTTGATGAGGAGCTGCAGTAACCGGCGAGAAACTAATCTTTCCTCATGCTGGGGTCCCCCCCCCCCACACGCAGCAGACCAAGGTCGAGTAAACCCAACCAAGGTTGACTAAAAGTGGCCCGGCCCCTGGTGGTCGGTCATGACTGAGTAGGGTTTCAGATGAAAACACATGAGCAGCGAGCGGCGCGTCAACATTTGGGTCCATCGGTCACGTGAACCAGTGTTTACAGTGTTTACAAGCAGGGCGCAGAGCGCCGGCGTGACGCTCCTCTTATTCTTAAGCTTCTTAAAATACCACTACCACAAATCAGTTACTTTTACTGCAGAAACACCTGTTTACAGTGTGTTGTCGTCATGCAGTGAGTCATATGCAAGTGTTTAAATCTGCTGCACCCCCGCACCCCACGCCGTTTGGTACAATCTAGGGACACATGATGCAACATGTCACATAGCTTTGTCCAAAATAAACCCACCGGTCCGTCACCCCAGGACAGGGAGGTGACTGGCCGTGATGCCCAAAAAGCACAGCTGTGGCTGGGCAGCAGGAGCAGTGGCGGTTTGGATGGCAGATGAATTGCCAGCTGAGTAAGAAAAGCACTGACATGGAGAGAGGAGGGATGTTGACAGAAGGCAGATGTGTCTCCAGCTGCATCTGCTTCCAGTCTGGATATCCTCAAGAGCCCTTTTCAAAATTGGGAAGAAAGGTCGCAATTCGGAGCGTTCAGGCTCACGACTGTGTGTTAAAAAGGCCACAATATGACGCTCAGTGCTAACAGGGAACACAACGTGACCCCCGGTGTGAGCTTAGAAGCTGTGAAAGCATGAATAGTGTTGAAGGATACTGTAAGCCCTGTCTGGCCGGGCTCAAAATACTTCAGAGGGGACTAATGTGGATGAGAGGAGAGGTTTCAACATGACAGTCAACACGTCACTTCTCACCTTTCTATTTTACTCTGTTCAAACTATTTAACTACGGGAATTTTGCGACCTAACTTAGCTGCTCTGAGGCCGTTCAGCCGGCAACCACCACGAGAGAGCCTGAAATAAGCCCAGGTCCTCTGAGTTCTGAAGTTATACTGCACCAAAAGTCCATATTTATGATGCAGTCGCCACCTGCAGACATGACATGTCGCTGTAAACCTTTAGAGATGGTAATCATCAGCTTGGATTCATTACAACAGACTCCAACCCAGCATCAAGGCCTCAAATTTAACATCTCAAACCACCCATTGTTGATTATTATGCTAAACTCTCATTTGTATATTTTGAAATGATTAATACCACTGACGAACTGCCAAAATGAAGTGTGAGACTAAGTGATATCAACGCTGGTTTTAACACGTTTAATTTGTGTTGTTGACAGTTAACTCTCAGGTGGAAGCCGATGAAGTGCCAGCAGCCCGTAAATACCCAAAACACCATCCGGCCGACTGGCTGCAGCTCTGAAACAGGCAAC
Source organism: Psettodes erumei (assembly GCA_016785225.1). Taxonomy (NCBI): domain Eukaryota; kingdom Metazoa; phylum Chordata; class Actinopteri; order Pleuronectiformes; family Psettodidae; genus Psettodes; species Psettodes erumei. The sequence continues at coordinate 1,090,643 of JAFBJZ010000898.1, read as the reverse complement.
GTCTCATGCAGCTGACCGCCAACCAACACGCAATTATTTAAAAAGCTGCCAATAAAAACAGGCACCTACTGTGTGCGTTTTAGATCTCCCAAAAGGGAACAAACACATCAATTAAAGAATACAAAATGGTCCGTGCTGCATCTGAAAGGGTGCAATCATTCCTGTCTGTATATGAGGATTTTCTCTGGCTTGTATGGCAGCTTAAGTGGTAAAATCACACTTGTGTTGGGTTTCTGTGCAGGGGCGGGGATTTACGGTTCACATGGACTTTTAAGAGTAAACACAAGGCTTCACCATGTTTCCATTCTTTAATCCAGTGTGGGGAGTTCACACAGGAAAAAAACAACTGAACTGAACTTCAAGCAAGGATTCCCGAGTCCAACACAGAAGTTACGATACGAGCCATGTTAAATAATCTGGTGGGAAAGTTCTGCTCGTGTATGGATCCTGTTTGTCATCAAGATGGGAGGATGATACTTGAAAATGTCTCTGCATGCTTGTGGATCAGTGATTTAGCGAACACCTCTCAGGACAGCCAGACAGCAAATGAGTCCAGCGGCCGCCCAACAGGCCAACAGGTCCAGTTCCGTCCAATCACGTTCCCCTGCTCGCTCGGCTGTACCCGGGACCCGGTCCGATCCAGAGAGGTGTCACTTGATGAGAAACATATCCTTAGAGATTACTGAATGTCTCTGTCTCACCCTGCCAGATGCACAGATGACAATACTGACATGCATCTGCCAATTAATGTTAAATGATGTAACCAATGAAATCATGGCTGAAACAGGAAGCAGACCACTGACAGATTATTGACGACTGATAATCAAGTGATGCTCTTAGATATTTTGGCCTGTCTTCTCAGAAAGGATGCTCAGCGGGTGCTAGGCGGCTAACGTAAACACACAGATCCGGCAGCAGTATTTTGCTGACTTGTGCTTGCTAGCTGTTCCCTTACTTAGCTCCGTCCCCGGAGTCTCGCCGTGTCTGAACGAGGCGCTGCCAGGACGGCCGTCAGGAGCCGACGTCCCGTATCTAACGTCTCCTGAATGACGATGATGATGATGATGTAGTTCAAACAGGCAGCCAGATATTTCACTTGGCAGAGACACGGACCAAACAAACAGATACCAATCATAGTCTCCGCTGAATGTAACCAATATTCCCAAACACAAAGATGGAAACCATGCCCTCTTACAGCCTCACAAATATTTCCCCCTCTCTCTTTGTGGATCTGATTTTAATGCCCCCCCCCCTTCCTTGTTGCTGTAGACATTTTGTGCTGTTGTGTTTTTGGCCAGACTGCGTGGAAACAGTCAAACAAACATCATCTGTGCTGACAACCTCAGCAGAGCCATTTCTTTTCTTTTGTTTAACCCTCCTCATCTCTCTCCTCTCTCCCTCCCTGTTCTCCTTGTCCCGCTCCTTCAAGCAGCCATAACGGTCTCCGTCGGTTTCCTGCTCCATGAGGCGATTCAGGAGTAGAGGGGAGACGTTTCCATTTGGCGAGGCATGTCCTGTGAGGCTCTCTCACCTTATCCCCCCTCATCCTCACACCGTGCACTTGCCCCTGTTCATTACCTGCTCTACAGTAAATGAACACGAGAGGATAAACCAATGCATGCACAGAGCCCTTCAAGTACCCCCCCACACACACACACACACACAGTGAGGAACGTGCAAAGACACACACAGGACCAGACGTACCGTAGGCACATGCTCCCCTTCGCTCTGTTCATCCATTTAGACTAAAACATCCGCAGGGACCAGTTCCTTCTTTCTGACCGTGTGTGAGAGCTCAGCGCTAACGGAGACGCTGCTGCGCTCGTCTGCTACCTCTTCCTCCGCTCATCTCTTTATACACAGGGAGGGTGGGGGTGGGGGGGTGGGGGGTGGTTGGGGCTGCCTCAGAGCACACGGCGCTCCGCTCTACCCCGTCAGCCCGCTCTTTGCTCAGCAGCCAATCCCACCATGCCGCCATGAATATTTTATTCGCCCGGCCAAGAGCTTAAGAACACACACCGCCACACGGATGACACACCCACACGTTTGGAGGACATACAAGTGCTCACCCGCTGAGGTATTCAGGTCACAAATGAAGAACCCCCCCCCAACACGGATAAATAGAAACAAGCACACGTGTGGGCTGGGCATTCCTCAGAGGGTGCAGTGAATTGAAAAGGGACAGATAGCTGGATATTCATCAGGATTCTGGAAGTCTGCGTGGCCTCGACCTTGACACGCCTGATTCTCAGCGCAGCCCTGACGCCGGACACGTCTTTCAACAACCTGCAATTATTACTTTCGTGAAGAAGTACGGCTCATTTGTCTTCTTTCCACAACAAGGACTGCTACATGAGAAGGGCACAAAGAACGTATTCCTGAAACCCAAGTCGTGAGTAAAGGGTCTATTTTTCAATTCAAGTCAATGCTATGGATCCCAGTCCTCTCCAGAGGTACCCCGTGAACGCGGCATCCGCACCGGCACCAGCCAGCTCCAAATAGACTAACCACGAAACGTAACTGCAAAGGTCAAACCTAAAATTAAGGTGGCCCATGTAGAGTACATGTGAGGAATAGAAAATGTGCATTAATTTAAATAGAAAGAGTGGCATCTAAAAGGTGAAACATACCATGAGCTCAGACATCATTTGTGATGTTTCCCAGACTAAACTAAAAGCAAGACCAGTTGCAACGTCACACAGCAAAACGCTCATATGAGTAAAATGAGTTTTGCATCAGAATTCACAGCTTTCATTGTATACTTTAGACAGTTATTTTGTTGTTTGGTGTAGTTATTTCATTGTTTTTGCTTGAAAAATGAATGAAACAATCAATTCTGAAAAGAGTTGCCAGTTATTTGTCTCTAACACTAATCAACTTATCACCTAACTGTTTCAGCCCTAAAGTCAACAACAGGGTTCGAGAGAGCCAGAGGTGGGACAGGTAAAAAGACTGCTCAAACCCTGTTCACACGATCGCCTCCACACACCTGGCCATCTGTGCATGAAGCCAGTGTGAGCGTCCATCAACTGTCCAACCTGCTGGATCGAATAATCAGCTCTAAATATATAGGCAACCTTCACAGAATCCCTGCTTCTCGTAAGGGGAGACGGAAGGATTTGCGTTGAACCGTGGGCTGAATCTGCCCCTCCCAGTGTTTGCACACAAGACGGCGCCTTGGGGGAACAAAGGTTAACTTCTCAATGTCTCAGATCCATTATCCATGCCAGTGGCCGCCACCCACCACAAAACCAAACGCCCATTTTACACAGCCATGAGGACTCGGGCCGCGCTGCACGGCAGCGTAAAGAGGTTGATGAGTTCAAGTTCTCCTGTAATTGGATGAGCTTCCAGATCCTCTCTGCAGACATGCTCGAGAGAAGCAGAATACGACTTAGAACAGTACACCCCTGGGTGCTTTGATCTGCTTTTCTGTCTTTCACATTCATGAAATTACCTCTAATGGCGTCGGTCTGCACATGCACAAGCTTCATAATGTCAGCATTTCAGCCACAGTCAGCAGCATGCCAGTCAGACCTGCAGGCAGGTGTCTGCAGGCCTGAAAAGTAGGCCTGCGATCCAATCCTGCCCTACTGCCACAGCTGCTACTGATGGTGAACTCAAAGGAAAGTCAGTTACCTCCAGTGGAAGGCTGTAGCTCTACAGAGCAGATCCTTATTTATAACTGGGATGCATTGAAATGTGTGAATTTAGGGCACAGAGATGTTAGATGAGCCTGCCAACTATGATGCCTTCCTGTGGATAAGCAAAAATATCTCAAACTGAAATTCAGCTTTTATGTACATGTGCCACTTTCCATTTTATATAGCAGGCTGAGTCACTGCCTGCCAAAAGCAATTAAAAGCTTGTGGCCTGTTGTTCCGCTTAATCACATCCTACTTTCTGAAAGTACGTTTCATTCCTACACAAAGCAGACAGGGTGCAACATAAACAAACGTGCTCTCTGTTTTGTACACCAATTAGCCTGCAGCCCATAATTCTTTTCATCGTATTATCATAATAGTATAGCGGAACAGAACAGAGCACCATCAGACTGGCACAGAGGCTCACTCTGCGTAATGACCCATTCAGAGCAATGCCACACAGTGAGTAAACTTCATAAAACACTCACTAACCCTGGCAGTAAGTGCTAAGCCAATAATAGTCCAGGTCAGAGAGCCCACACCGGCTGGACTAAAACCCTCTTTCAGTCGATGGGCAGCAGGACACGTAAATGCCCTTCTTGGCAAGCTCTTAAACTTTCCTCTGGCAAGCCGGCAAACCGCTGACGTAAAGTTCAGTTTAATCAGACACACTGATCACACGCAAAGTCAAAGAAACTCAAGGAAAACCCGGTGGTTGTAGTAAATCTGTTCAAGGAGTCATGGACGATTGGGATTATTACTGCACAACATTCTGGTGCTGTTTTTCAGCACAATGTGCATATTTATTAACTGACAGACATCAGAACAGCAGCCACTCCACAATGACAGGACATGAGCTGGGTCTGGACATGATGCTAAAAGACCTGCGCTGTCTGTGATCAGCAGCGTTTCACTTTCAAAGTGACATTTTGAACACTCCTGACAACAACACTAGTCAACCAGGGCTTAGTATTGAAACCAGATTCATATATTTTAAACATGCACACACTAGCTGAACGTCCCATCCAAAGCCCAACAATAGCATGTCCTTTGGGATGTGCATTTGGATGGGTTAACAGTTAATAAGCCCAGAGACTTTACGAGGCATCGGGCAGTTGAGTTACTGCCTGCAGGGTCCTGTGTCACTACGAACGTCTGGACTTCCACACCAGAGGATGAAGCGGGCGGCTGTCCAGCAACTCCTTTCCATTGAACAGCAAAGGGTCAAGTTTCCTCAGACATATGCACATGTTCCTATACTCAAAATATGTGTGTGTGTGTGTGTGTGCGCCTAGACCAGCGCTGATGTCCGCACAAATTCAAGCGTGTATTTTAAACTTAGCTCTGCCACCAATTTCTTTTTAGGGCCTGTTCACGCAGCTGAGTGTTTGATGCTAACAATCCCATGTCTAACTGTAAAGTAAAGTAAAGTTACACTCAGCAGGCAGGATGTGGGTCTCTACTGTCAGTTACAGCTCAGTTAAAACACCACATCCACACTGTGTGTGAAAGTTGCAACCTGCTGTGACTCGATCTTGTGCAAAAAAAAATTCTCTTTCAGTTCCAGTGTGTATCTCCCCCCCAGCTGCAAAAGCTTTCACAGCAAAATCAACTGCATTTCCTGACTTGCTATTTCGGGCTCATTTGATATGCAAATGAGCCTTTTTATGTCAGTAAATGTACCAGCAGATCTTATCAAGTGACGAGCCGGGACCCATACCTGTTGAACGTAAAACGCTCCATCTTGACGTAACGTTACCATTAATCAATTACAGGCACTATGGACTGAACTGTTAGACCTATTAAGACAACACCAAAGACTCATCTTCCTACTTAAATGATGGTTTTAGTTTATTTAAATGCTTGGACAAACACTTAAACTCACCAACTAACTCACCTAACGGAATACGTCTTAATTTCAATGACGATCACATTTGCGACTTAATTGATGAGGCTTGACCCTGCTCGTGTCCGGCTAATTCACTATCATAAATAACACACCCAAGAAGGCGAGGCGCTGACGAGCCAACTCAGGACTTAGTGACGAGGAGCGTCCCCTAGAAAATACATGTCTGAATTAACGCCGTGACTGACTCTATAACGAGGGACCCGAACACAACTTGTGCCCACGCCACGTGTCAGACGTAGAAAGCCGGCTAACAATAGTAGCCGCCGGATGGTGCCTCGCTGAATCTGACTCCCGAGCATCCCTAGTACTTCTACGGATGCTTGGCAAACAAGGGGCAAACGCGGACAAAGAGCCACACGAAAATAATGGTGGGCTAGCGGTTAACTGTGTAGGGCGGGGACTTACTGTTCTCAGGAGGGGTCTCATTTGTTCCGAAGGTTCGTCCATTCCACCTGCCCCGGTCCTGTGCCCAACGCTGGCGCTGTATTTTTTTCTCTGCCGGTTTATGAGCGCATGAGACCGGGTGGCCGGGTGACACTTGTCAGGACTGCGAGGACTGGCTGTGCCTCCCCTCGCGACGCGGCGAGGACACGCCTCTAAAATGATTGACAGTCATTGATTACCAATACGCTTCAATACTTGAAAATTCTCAGCCAATCAAATCTAAGAACGTTTGAACGAGGGCGGGGCATCTGCTATTGTCGCCTCAAAGTCACAAGCGGGCTTTTTGTTTTTTGATTTATTTATTTTTTAAACCTATTTTACCCTGCTGGGTCGACTTGTGCTTCCATCACTTCAAGCATAAGTTGGAAAGGCGAGAACTCTGTTTTAAAATTCAAGTCTAGATCCACGACGAACTTGCGAGACATAATAATAGAAAAATAATGCTGGCTACAGTGGGCTGCGTTTGGTAATTTATGGCTAAGCCTTCACATTCTATAGATTTTTATGAATGAACAGTATTTGCACTAACTTGAAATCAAATTCCTCCACAAACACCTGACACCGGTCTATCATCTGCTATAAAACCATCTTTGCTGGTCATGTATTAAAAATTGATGGAACAACTACAAAATGAATGTTGATTTTCATCAGCAGATGGCAGTGCTGTATCAACTAAGTGTGACCATGGTAAGGCAGCAGCTTGCGATGAGAAATGAAAGAGTTGTATTTAATTCACTCTTTAACGACAAAGCTTTAAGTTCTCTTTTATCCCTGGTCATTTAGGGTACATAATTACAAAAAATGAAACTATCTGCAGCAGCCTAAACAAAAAGTGCTTGATAGCTCAAGAACAAAGCTATAGATGGATGAATGCATTTTGAGCCTTGGTGGTAAATGTGTTATGTGATGGAATAGTCTTGGCCTTAGCAATAACCTTAAATGACCCAGCATCATTTTATAAAAACCTTTCTTCCAGGTGTATGGAGTTTAATACAGACTATTATAGATAAATAGAAAGTGTGCCCCTGCCATATTTACAAAGAACACCCTCAGTCATGTGAATACATGCAAAATCACTTTCATATTCATGCCATAGACTAAACTGGGGAAGAATACCATACAGTTCGAACATAAATCAGACAGGTGCAAACAGCAAAAGTCTGCTCTTGCAGAAGAGTTCCTGGGTGTCTTCCTTTAAATAGAGCCCGTTCCTCACCCGCCCAGCTACCTCCGGCAGAATCACGCGGTAGCTCAGAAATAGATCTGCGAGGTGGGAGATCAAACTATCACCTCTTAATTGTACCCTGAGTCTTAAAGATGCTGAGAGCCCATTAGCGCACAAAGAAGTGTGCTGTGTACCGCTCCTCAAACATGCATCCACATAATACAGCTGGGAGATGAGTCAGAAGTTAGTGGAAGTGGGAGAAGCACCACACTGGCGTCCACCTGTGCTGGGACTCACGTAAAGAGATGCAGACTGCAAGGTGTGGTGGTGATGATGAGAAAGAAAGTTTTCTCTTTCAAAGCTTTAGAATTGAAAAAGGGTGGAAGAATCTACCGAACTGGAAGAATTACAACCCTTGCCTCTTAATGTTAAATGTAATACCCATTTTTTTTTTAAAGCAGGTGACAAGAGGTGACAGGTTGGAGAGTATAACATGTTGCAAGCCACCAAATAAATATTGACTGTGTCATATTTTGTCCCAGAAGCTGTACAAGTTAAGAGTTCTTTTTCCCCCAGAGGATTTAGTGGATGTTGTTTTTCTCCAGTGGTGAGGCCTTCTCAGGCTGCCAAGAGAGAAGGAAGAGAATGTGAAATTCCCAAATCTGTTGGAGCGCTCCATCAAAGTGCCAATGCATTGATTTTGACCACATATCTTTTCCACCCGGCTGCCTCTGCATGCCTACCCCAAACATTGCTCTCAAGACCACAGTCTTGTGGGAGCCATAGTGCCCCTGAATCCTGTTCAATTCCTTTGGGACCCTCCAAGAGGGGGGGGGTCAAGGCCAGTGACCAGCATGGTGTATCCAAATCGACACAGGGATGGGTAGATAGTGGGAGGGGAAGGTTGTGGAGATGGTAAATGGTGGTGGTGGTCAGAAGGGGAAAGTGGGAATGGGGACGGGGGGGTCCTGCCTGTTGAGGTACGTCCCACTGCCCTCCAGGGGGAACACAGGGGTTTGAAATCAATGTGCTGTTAAGTGCAGCTTAGCTGCGGGATACTCTCTCCAACATTATCCATGCACCAGTGAGCCAGGCCGCTGCACACACCGTCTGAGGGCACCGACCCAAGGCCTCCGGTCCCTCTCACCTCCGTGCTCTCTGCCAACACTCAACGCCTCCCTCCAAACATTTGTGGCCCTGCTAACTTGAGACTCATGTCACACCAGGGTCTTACTCCAGCAGACCTGTTAGCATTATACCCGAGCCGTAGTCAGCCAACCCTCCAGATTCACTGCTGACAGACCAGATCCAAAGAAGGCAGTGAGACTAAATGAAGCATTGTGTTGTGTACATAAACACCTGGGGAGAGCTAAAAGCAGACTTTATCAGCATCATAAATGTCCATGACCTCCACTTAATAACATAAAGAACATGTGCTCATGATACACAAAGCAGAATATGGTGTCAGAAAGTGTCTGCATATATTATTGTGAGGAGCTTTATAGTAATCCCCAAACGTGGAACATGAAACTGGACCTGGTTCTTTGGTGTGGGCCTGGTTGTTGAAATGGTTTTCAGAATAAAACGTTGGCTCATCATTAAGGATATGAACACCGGATGTGACTCATATCGGCTAATGACATTTAACCTCAAGCTCTCTAATCTGAGAATCCTTTGTGAGCGGATACATCACAAAACAACCAAATGGCCGTTTGAGACTCAAACTATCCCCAGGGAGGAGTTTTGCAATAATTCTAACTGGCTTGATGATCATTTAACAGAGGTGACATTCATCAACACATCAGAAGGGGAAATATAGCGTGAGGAGGAAAAAATAATCGCCACTGTCTCAGTCTTGCCTTGTCTGTAGGTTGCTTTTCTAAAAGGAACGTCTGAAAAATCTTGACCCAGACACACATCTGCCTGTGGCTGCATTTAGTCAGTGAGAGCAGTAATAGTGTGTGACTGAAGGTGAGGAAACGGCCTCAGGCCTTCATCTGCGTTTAGATGTCAGCCCTCCTTGGGTACAACGTCTCCATAGCATACATGGCCTTTCTTACATGAACTCTCAACATGGTCACCAATGGATGGCCTGAGGGAAGGGCACAGACACGCAACTGTTCACACACACACACACACACGCACAACAAGAAGGCGAAAGAGAGCAGTAAAGTTTTACTAATACACTATACAAACCACTGGTTGTTCCTTCTCAGGTTCCTTGAGGCCTTCAACTACACTCATTCGATCACTGAGATTTTACGAGCACGGTAGTCAATTCTGCCGCTCTTATCCCAATGCGCATATCTCCTTTAAGCCAACATGGTCAGAATATGTGGAAGCATGCTGTAGAGGTGTCTATTGATTGCTGTGCTTCTTGCATGAATGGCTGAGAAAGACACAATCTATCGACCTGTTGCTGGATTTCTGGTGTAGTTGGGAATGTCCAAGACCCGTCTGTTGTGAAGTCGTTTAATATCTGACTGAGGAGGATGTTTGTAGATTAAATATGAGAAAAATATCTCCGTTGCAGTATGTGTCAGTCATGCTGTTGTTGTACATGTTACTTTATGGACAGGAGGTTTCATTCCAGCTGGAGGATGGCAGAGATTAAATCTGAAGGGCCCAGTGTGGGTGATCTGATGGAGGGAAATACAAAGGTTGCAACAATTGCTATTTTTGCTGAATTGTAAGTTCATAAGTTACATGCGTATGAAATTCTCATTGGTTTTCTCTCTGACTGTCATCATGTCACTCACTATCACATCGCTGCAACTCTCTTCTCTCGCGTGTTCTAGTTGCGGTGGCTGTCCACAGTCGCACCACCTCTCAACCAGTGATGAACAGAGTTCAAGTCAACACAAACAGGAGAATAAAAACATCATCAGATGCTCTGGAATACAACTTGCTGACACGCACAAGTGCAAACATTTTTATTCTCCGAGGCTCGAACTCCCCCCCCGACGAGCCTCCTTCTTACAGCTTTCCTGAGAGGCCAGGGCAATCAAGCGCTCTACCTTGTTAGGAGGTGTTAATTGGAGTTAGTCAGACTCCTCACTTTCTCAAGGAGTCTGACAACAGAATTAATTAGAATTTGAGTATGTAAATCAATTCAAATTGGGGTCCTTATGGGGGAGGATTTGAAGTATTTTCACTGAGGAAAAACAGGTGCTGAGAACATGAGCCAAGCAGTCTCCGTGACTTCTCTTTTTGTGAATTTTATCTTCACTAATCCAGTTTCGGAGAGGACATGGACGTTCAGTATAAATAGAGGTGTTGGGCTGTACATTGCCCTGAGTTGGATGGATGATGGACCATTTTCCATTTTGCCTACGTTCATATTTTCTAAGTACACATGCCTCACACACAGTTGCATTACTTAGGTAAATTATAAAACGTGTGAAAACACCATGGCAACAACAGACGGAATAGTAGGACTATGTGCTTTTGTGTGCTTTTCACCTAATTGGCTCTGTGTTGTGCATCATGTCATGTAAGACATGCAAATCTCATATTTAAATCACACTTCGCTCCCTTGAATCAGTGTTACCTTGTTACACTTATTTGTTGCTTGAAAAGGATTGCTCAGCTCTTTTGGTGCATTGACGCTGTGGCATGAGAGTTTCTGTCGTCTGTTCACAGGAGCCAGAACACAAGACAAGGAATATCTCACGGACTGTGGCCTTCAAACAGAAAATGAGCTATCACTCGATGCCATCCCAGGCCCTCATCTTCATCTGGTGTCGTTTCATCTGCACACGCTTATTTGTATTTATGATACCTGATTGTGTTTGCATATTAAACTAATCTTTTTTTTTAATTACACAAAATGTGCTTAATTAGTGGAAAAGACTTAAAGCAGTCAAAGCTTCTCAAAACTTTATTTCCCATTTAACACTGATAGAAATTATCTCCCTGTTCATATGCAGTCTGACTCCCGTTGCTTACAGGAGAAAAGCTGATCACTTCGCTTTATTTCATTAAACAATAAAGTTAAATAACGAAATCCCTTTTACTGTACCTCACCCTGCCTGAAAACATTGTATTGTTAAGATGCAGGGTAGATTTTATACTTTTCATACTAATTGTTGCAATGTCAATTTTTGGCCTGTTATTTTGAAACCTTTATAACAAGCCATAAAATACAGCAAGTTTACAGCCGTCACCACATTCACTGTTTAACAAGACATGTCCAAATTTAATATAGATGTGTAATTTACAGTAGATGTATTTTCCTGTAACTGCTGAAGTTTTTGCATGTATGGATTTTTTTAGACTGATCATCTTGAGAACTGCCACAATTCTGTCTCCATATATGGATAAAATATACAGAGGAAGACATTTGGACGATGCTTTATGAAAAGCTGTTTTATTATCCATTCAATAACACCTCCATGAAGACAATTTGTACAAGATACATCACATTCTAAAGTGCACGAATACTGTACAACGAAAATGACTTAAATACGCAGGGGGGGAAAAAATCACATTTGTGGAAAAAAAATTTGTAAAAATAAATGAATAAACATGCTTTTTCAAAAACAACAATCACTATGCATGTTTCTGCTCAGGTATGTGAGAGGGGCTGGCCTGGGAAAATAACCTTGTGCAGCTTGCTTGGGGGAACACTAAGCTTTGGCACCTTTAGAGAAAAGAGAAAAAAGACATTAACAAGGAATGGCGAGCACTCAGTAATAAACAAAAGAATTGGATATAGTTTCAATAAATACAGTCTTAGGGGCTTGTGTAGAATGCATAATAACCCATGCCTTTTGGGTTGTCCTTGTTGTACTCCTCCGTAGTCAAGTCTTCACACTTGATGGTTGGGGAGTTCTCTGTGCTCGAGCCCCCAGGAGACATCCTGCGCCTCTTGCAGACCATTGAGTACACGCCAGAATCACTAGAGTCCACAGATTTCAGTGAGTGGGATGTCTCAATCCAGGTCGAGGCCGGTGGCGCGCTGTCCTCCGGCAGCTTGTCTTTAGTGGCCCCCAGCTGGTCCTCCGGGAAGGCTGGGGGGCTCGGACGAGGAGACCAGGGCAGGCCCGTGGTCATCTTGCGCTGGTAAGTGCTTCTGGTGCCCCAACCGGCAGCCATGGAGGCGAAGGCCGAGTCTGGGTAGTAACTGAGGGCGTGGGATGTCTGCAGGGACAGGGGCTTTATACCATAGGACAGCAGGCTGCTGGTGGAATAGTCATTGTCATAGGACAGGTCCAGCTTGTTGGAGCCTGGCTGCTGGACAGGGGGGACGAACCAGCGCTGGGTTGAGGCCGCGGCGCCAGCGTCCTCGCTCTGTGGGGAGATCAGGCTGTTGGTTTGGGGAACAGCCCGCTCGCTGGTGTAGAATCGGTTCTGAGGCAAATTGTTGACAAACTGGTCCTGGAAGAAAGGCTGCATGGCATAGCGGGCCCCAGGGACAATTTGGGTGGAGCGAGGGGAATCTGTAGGTGATGGAGTCAATCTGTCACTCTCTGGGGCTGTGTACATCCTGTTCAACAGATGAAGAAAAAAACACATACAAAAAAAATTAATTGCAAGACAAATTTCAGAGCCCAAAACAGGTTTCGCAAAGTGTACCGCAGAGAAAAAGACATGGACCACACTGCTTGAAGTGTAAAAGACACGTACGAGTCATAATTGTCCCGGAAACCTTTTGCAAATGGGTTGTGATCTATCTTCAGCTGTGTGATCTAAAAAGAAGAGAAAATAAAAGAAGACATTATCATATGGTTTAAGTAATGTGCATATTAATGTACATCTTATTGCAAGTATCAGTAAAGTAAGGCCAAAAAAATGCAATAAAGAATTAACAAAAACACTGATTTGAAATTTTTTTTTTTTTTTTTTAATCAAAAAAACCCAAAACGTATTGTAAATCTTACATCTGTGTTCTGGTAAGCAGTGACAGCTATAAACTGGTTCTCTGGGAAGGTGAAGGTTTGAGTTCGGGCCTCGTTGCTCATGTCCTCCACCCCGTCTTCTGTCACCTCCACAATGTGCAGTCGTGGTTGGTATTTATGAAGCGACTGCAAGACTATCATCTGCAAAGGGAGAAACAAGTGATAGTCATACAACACTCTCCAAAACCAACACCAACCATCAGCTGCATGTCTTTACAGTTCAGTGCAAAAGGGGAACTTCATTATAAATATCATTAAAGATGGCAAACATTCTTTTGGTATCATTGTGCCAAAATAATAAGAATCATTTTTTTAAAGATAAACTATGTAAATAAATAAGTAAACCCACCACTGTTGGCACATATTGAATTTGAGCTTGTCAGAAATTGATGTCTAACCTGTGTGTTGTTGTTGTTGGCCCCTTTATTGTTGGTCAGCTTCAATTTGCCAAAAGAGATTTCTTGTCTCATCCAGTGAGCACCAGTATTTGGGGATTCAGGATGAACATACATCTTGTTGCCTGGAATTGAAACATGCAGTCAGTGATATGACAAACAGAAAGCTGTTCTCACTGAGAAACATGCATGCAAATAAACCACACGCTGCTTTTCCCACAGATTTGTTTTTCTTCAAGACTGCATATTCTTCTGGTCTTCTGCTTTATTTTATATTCAATTAGCATGCTGCTGAAAAAGATAGTGAGATGAAAACACAATAAAACATGTTCTTGGATTTTAAATTTCTGATTTGGCTGATAAAAAAAATGTTATAGTGGCTCAGAGAAGAGCGTATGAATTTCTTTTCACTTCAATATAATAAAATTAAAAATAATTTAAAATAATGTATTTGAAAAAAGACCTCCCTCTATCAACATTAAATTATTAAAATTCAATTTATTTAAAGTTAGACTTCTTCACAGTAGCAGCCATTTAAAGGGCATATTTAATCAGCAGTGTCACATTGTTTTTCCAACATGACTTCACAATTAAATTCTACTGAATTATTGCATGAAAACACTGAAAATCAAAAACTGTCAAAGGTAAAAGAAAATCTATTTGAACATAATTTTGCACCCTAATGAGTCTCATATTCCAAACCTGTCGTGACTAAATGGAAAATCCGCTGCATAATTTCTAACATTTTATTAATGTCTCTTTCGTTTTATGAAAACACAAAAAAATTAATTTGTCAGAGCTAAATGCATTTTTATAAACAATAACTCACCTTGCATATTATTGTCTGCTTTCCCACAAGTGACCCACTTTCCTCCCTGAAAGCGCCAGTGATTCGGGTCAGCCAAAACAATTTCTACAAAGACATTGTAATGGGCCGTGAGGTTCAGTCCAGTGATGTTGAAGCTGAGGAATGGGAACATCCGCCTGGGAACCAGGAAAACAAGAACAATTTAACAGCAGTTGAAAAATTAAAGCAAGAGAAATTAATGTCTTCGTGTTTTGCATTTCACAGAATGTTTTACTTCGGAATTTCTCTATGAAGTACATTTGACTTTTTATCAGTCCCATTATTGGACTATTTGCGTAAATGTGGATTGAAAATTTAGCAGAAACGAAGACTTGCAACTTAAATCACCAAAACAAAACAAATGCGTAAAATGAAGATATGGATCGTGTGCGTAACAATTTTTCTCGTGCGTAAAAGTGCTGAAGAAGAATGAGCGCTGCCTTGAAACATAAAAACAAAATGAGTTATCTGGGGATTTCACAAACGGCTTCTCATCTGTCGTTTCGTGCCCGTCGAATTTTAAGCAGGCCTCCTGAACCTCATCTGCTCACCTGCCCTGTTTGGTGATGATCATCTCGGTCTGGTGCCGGTGGAACTTCAGCCACAGAGGCCGGTTGCAGAGATACACCTGCGCTCGGGCTCCGGCGGCAGACCCTGGCAGAGACATGGAGCCAATACCCGTGGCCGCCCCGGGATAGGAGGGGTACAAACAGCCCGGACCCTGGCTGAACTGGTACCCTCCGCTGCCAAACTGGCTCCGGCCGGTGCACACGGACGGGGAGGAGAAGCCCGTGGGCTGCAGGACGGATCCGTAATGAATCGAAGCCGGGTACCTGGTGCTGCTGGACCCGGTGTACACTGACCCTGTCTGTCCTGCATAGGGAAAGAGGGAACAGGGGCTTGCCATGTCGTTACTCGCCTGGGACGACGAGATGAAGTATCTGTCAGAGCCAAGTTCGTCTATGTTGTACCGCCGCCCGCTCGTCAGCTCGTCCTCGCCGAGCACAGGGGAGCCTTTCCTCCCATCGGGCCCGGTCTTAGTGAAAGTGTCCCCCTCGCCCAGCATCCCGTTTCCCACCCCGCTCAGGTACTTCTTAGGAGCGCTGCTCGACTCTGATTCCGTGCGCTCGACTTCTTGATACTCGAGCTGCGACGATGGCCTCGGGCTGTTGTTGGCGCTGTCCGATGAGGAGAGGTTGTAAAAGGTTTTGGGTAAACTGATGCTAGCGCTGGGAAGGATGTTCTCTAACTGCATTGTTATCAGATGCTGCAATAAATAAGAAGAAGAGTTTCAAGAGTCCAGAGGGTGAAAATCGGGCCGAGGAGGCGACGCACAACCACCCTGGTTGTTGTTTTCTGTCTCTGCACGCCTCCCTCCCTTACGAATGATGGAAGGAGGTGAAACCTTCTCCTCAGCTACGGAGTTTCAGATCAGATTGTGGGCTGGACGTGGGATGTTCATCGGCTCTTATAAGATGCACTTCTCCATACACCCAACTGATTGTCAGCATGAGGGGAGGAGCTTCGTGGAGAAGCATGCAGGGGCACCATTCCTATAGCCATAAGGTTTAATTCAATTAGATAGTGTTTGGCAGGAATAATACCAAGAGAACGTATCGCGATTTTTATTTTTTAAATTCCAATATCCCAGGCCTAGACTTCTCTCCACACAGCCATTTAATGTATATATACACCGTTTTACTTTAAATGATGAGTACAAGTAATCTTCTGTTCGTTGTAGAATTTAAATTAAATGTAAGGCAGAAACAATAAGAAAGTCTAATCACTAAATACCCCCCCAAAAATACAACTGCTAATAAAATAAATCAGTTACATTTCACCAATCCTGACTCCCTCATAGCGGACGCACAGTCACCTCTAAACTACCAGCTACGGCTTCAAGTCACCGGGGCCGACACACACACACACACACACACACACACACACACACACACACACCACCACACACCACCACCAGCAAATACATTCAGATCGTCAAATTACTACCACACACTCCAGGAGACATACCCTCGATTAAGAGTACATCTCCGAGACGTTCCCCCAACCTGCAAACACTCCAACACACGTTGAGAGAAAAAAAATCACATGTGCACCTTATTTCCCATGATTGGACTCCGTGGCGTCTTCCACTTACAGGTTTTCTGCCCTGTCTGTGGTAAAACTATCGACTGTCAAAAATGACTGAAAAGATAAATCTGGGCAAAAAGAACATTTTGTATCTTCTTTATTTTTTAAATATATATTTGTATTGTTTTAATTCGTCTCGTCTTAAGAAAACAAGAAGGAGCAGTCAGTGGACTTTTATTCCAGACAAGCTCTTCTTCCATTTTTCTCAGGCTTTGTGAGAAATATCTATATTTTGTTGTCTGTAGCTGGGCTTTATCCCCTTAAGAAAATGAAAAAAATTGAAATGTAGTCTACATATAACCTCCCTATTTTTGGAGTTTGTGTTTTTATACACCCTTTAAATTACTGTTAAATTATTCACTAATTCCCACAACCAAGAAGAAAAAAACACTGACATTAAAAGTAGTTTATTAAATATCAGGGAAAATTAACCATTCGGCCAAATTAGATTGTTTCTCTGATTTATTTTACCTTATTATAAAAATAAGCTGTGGCTCTAAATATTTGAATACAGTTTGATCATTATCATGAACCACTCGATGGGGACGAGGTTTCTGAAAGTGGACACTGCAAAAAATTACTGCAAGAAGAAAAATAAAGACCCGAGGAATATATTCACAATTGTAATCTTACATTCAAAACGGAAAATGAAAAATCAAATATGTTTGTCGAATACTGATTTTTTCAGAATCGATTGAGTGTCTACACATACACACACACATTGAAACAAAAGCGAGTGAAACAGATCGATAGCTCCTGAAACCAGAAAAAAATAAAAGAAGCACGTTGCACAACAAACGCACGGCAGCTCAATACTATAATATAGACGACAGTCAGGCCTAAATATGAAGGGATCTCTCCATAGTGATGCGGGGCAGCGCTCTCTAGTGACCGGTCAGGATCACTGGGTAACTTCCCAATGCTCTTTTATACTGGAAGTAACTTCACACTGTAAAAGAGCTGCATGGAGGCCGTCAGCTCGCACTTTTTCCACTTGCATCTCACTTTACATCATCCTCAACTGCAGTGAACCCAGCTTGTGTGTGTGTGTGTGTGTGTGTGTGAGAAAGAGAGAGAGAGAGAGAGAGCCCCTGACTGTGTGTGGGCAGTCTGTGCATGTGTGTCTTAAAGTAAGGGGGTTGGGGGGTAAGGGGTGAGATGAATTTGGGGAAAATGGGGATACAAATCTGTGAAAAGCTAAGGGAGCGTCTCAGCTGGAGGCAGATTGGCTCGTGTTAGAGATGGGACGGTAAAGCTGGCGAAGGGGCCGTCAGGGGACCAGGGCTACATGAATACAGTGCACAGTCTGTCAGTCAAGACTGAGACCCTTCCCAGATTACAGCGCAGTGATGGAAAACACAGAGCATGAGACAACTCATGTCAAAAACCTGATTCAAAGTCAGCTCTTATTTATTTTATCAACAGAAAATCTCGCTCATCTGCAGCATGACCAAAACCTGATTTTCACCAGTCACCAATCCTTTTCTCCGCTCCTTGCAACAAATGCAGAATTACTCTGGGAAACTTCTAAAAAAAATAATGCCAGCTTTCACGTTTTGGTCAACTGGGTAATCTAAGTCATTCATTTAGATTTTTTAAAAATCAGATGGAAATGCTGCTCTTTTCTTTGAAGCGAGTTGAGTGGACATGGTTGGATGAAAAAAGGCTTTATTGGCACTGAAAATATGAACTGTGAGGATCATCGTTGGCCTGTGACGTTGATCTCAAACATCATATTTTTTTGTGCATCTGTCTGTTTACGTCTCCTCTCCTGCTCTCACAGACTGTCTTAATGATTGTGTTGCTTCGGGCTGTCGCTCTATGGTTAGAGAGTAAACCTGCAGTTCAAAGAAAGCTGCATTTGTATAAGAACCAAAGTCAAGCTTTTCACACCTGAGCTGTCAGCACCTCATTAGTACAATGCTGCAGTGTAACCCTTCTTATTTAATGGGGTCCATGCAGTAGCATACAGATTATTGATGTTCAGGGAAGTATTAAAATTAAGCTTGCAATTTCTTTACATCCATGTGTGAAATTTCCTTTGTGCCAGAGATTTCACAGCTGATCTTTCACTTTACAGCTTTGTTACACAGATGATTACAGGCCCGTGGAGAGAAAACCCCAGTAAAACAGCCTTAACATTATTGTTTTAACGGCCGTGGACTGTGGTAAGTTGGTTTTCCAAAATGACCCCTGAGACTCAGTTGCCATTTTAAAGCTAGAAAACAAAATAAACGTGATTTACAGGCCACCTATAAATAAAGTAATTCCAAATGAGGTGGATGTTTAGGTCCGATTCATAAAGGAGCTCCCACTTGTGACCTGTCAGCATGTTCCTTGACCACCTATAAAAGTCCAAGTGCGTCTGAGATGACCCTGTTTGGCCCCGGGCCAGGGCTCGCGCGACAGGGGGAAGGGAAGTCTTAACCATATTGTTGTCAGAGTAGATCATCAACAGAGCACATGAAAGGAAGGCATTCCACGTTTTATGGGCCAAGGTGGCTACTGAAGCCTTTGCTCCAGAGTGAATTCATGTACCCCATTGCAAGGATTAATAACGCAGGTCTCATTAGAGATCCCTGCCACCGAGACCCCTGGAGGGAGGGGTGCTGGGAAAAGAACCGAGTGCAATGTGCGCCGTGCCAGCGCTGTGCTCCTCCGCAAATCATCATCCTCAAGAACATTTTTATTGGAAAGAATTTATTTCGCAAGTTTATCAAAGATGTCCCCCAGTATATTTTCCAGTGTGCGGGGATTGCTAACATTTAATCAAAGCGGCAGTCCTCGCACAAGGAAAGCTTATGTTACCGACATGCTGCTGTCTTCAAAGATACCAAGGTGACAGCTTTCATGAATTTCCATTTGGGTGCATATTGCTTTCATCAATTACTTTCTCTTGTTCTTATTTCCTTGTCTCCCCCATTTTGGTCATGATTTAAACAGCACAAGGGTTTCCCCTCCAGACTGGACAAGACGTGTTTTGTATAAGATAAAGCCTTTCTTTCCATTTCTTTGCCACAACGCTTTTTGCTTTTTTACCCACAAAGAACATTAGAATATGTAAAGTATATTCATGTTTGATGTAATGTAGGCTATTTCAGACATGTCATTCCAGCAGAGCAAATTATCATGAAATGAGAATCTTCCCGCCATCTGCAACCAGTCAGTGAGTGTGACCCACGGGAATTCTCTTGTCTATATGCAGCACGTTTGAATTCCTCAAAATGCATTAAAATGCGCCGGATTGCGTAAAACCATCAGATGCTACTTTGCGTCATATCAACAGATAAGTCTCAATGTCAGCATGTTGCTGCATGCATGCATGTATGGTTTTCTTTTTTGTTTTGTTTTTTTGTCTGGCCTGTGGAAGCAGTGGTGGATTATTGCAGAACCGTATCTGGGGATATGTGAGCCCAATAACTTCTGTGATGCGTGGGTTTTCAGGGGGCAACGATAATCCACTGTGTTAAGACAAATCTTAGGAAAGGAAGGTGTACTGGCTGAATTCAGGGAAATAGGATTGAAGCTGCACTCAGTGTATTTGATTCCCCAATGCATGATAACATGATTTTTGGATTACTGCATTACAGAAAGTGTCACCCGGGGCCTGTGGGAAAAGCAGCAGGTACACAGTGTGGAAGCAGGGTGAGTTTCAGGTGCTCTCTTTATCTGATTTTTATCCTCTGTCACAAAGAAAGTAACTCCATGTATTGTCATGCTTATGGCACTTTTGAAGCAAACAACAAACTTATCTCTCCAAAATGTAATGCTTTCAAAAGCTTTTCAACATATCACTGATTTGGATTTTTTTAATCACACTAAAGTAATTACCAGCAGCAGGGGGTTAACTACATTTTTTCTCTTGAATTGAGTAAGCAGATCAACGAACGGATTTTGACACATACACGCTTTTACTTTCGCGCATTGCGTCGTCATGGGCAGAACAAGAAGTCGCTGCCGCCGAAAGTGGATGGTCGTCCACTGGCCCGAGTCTCACCCTCATCCCCCTTTTTAGCATCAACCTTTGTTGACCCACTTCTCCAAGCCAATCCTCCAGAAACACCAGAGGAATTGACATGAGGGACCAGAGCAAAATAGCAGGTGCTAAAAGTTTGACAGCGTAGACTGGATATATGTGTTCCCTGGAACGTGAGGTGTAAGAGAGGGTGGCAGAGAGTTGTATCGACTCGGCATCAAGCCTCCGAGATAACACGCCCTCTCAAACAGGCATACTCTCTTGGCTGAGTTGGGGGTGAGCTGGGGGCTCCAGCTCGTCGACCAACCGGTCAATCAAGACGCAGCGGCCCGACCCGGACCCCTGGTTCTCCGTCCTTTCCCATAGCACTATTACTGCCAAACAAGCTGGGCTTTTATCACATCGCTCAGCCTGACTCAGAAACTGCATTTCAGAAGGGCCCTTTTTTTTTTTTTTCCAGTTGCCTTTTTTTTGGACAGGGAACACAAACAGATTTACACCACAGGAGTATTCTGCTGCTGCTCCTGCCTCAATGTGGTTAAATCAGTGAGTCAGAAGTGAGAATGTAGAGTTTTAACACTTCTCTCTCCTGGTATGAAAGCTTCTAGAGCAACACAGAGGAAAGCCCTAACTGACTTACCGTCTACCAACCAGAGGCATATGCTAGCGGGAGGGAGGGAGGTTATGTAGACATGATTAATGGTTTAAGGTTGACCCCCTGGTGAAAGAGGGATGTTGCTTTGGCATCTTCAGTCTCCTCTAGGGAGCAGGGACTACATTCTCAGTGCTAGAAGGCCCTCAGATGCTCCTTTCGGTTAAACAAAAAAAAAATCATTGCAGATCCCTCATTTATTTAAATATTGGACACCTTTAAGTCAATATTATTATTTATCTTTATTGCTTTGTGCAATTATTTATTGAACTAATTGATCAAATGCCAAATTATTCACTGAAAAGGCTAGTATTTTTGCTGTGGAGAAATGCATCCAGCAGCCATTAGATATAATTAGAGACCACAGAATGCTTTTGTATTAAAACATTTGCAGCAATTTGGCAGCTGTATAATTTAGACGTACTGGGTCATGCCATGCACATGCACAAAAATGTGCACACATATGCTCACACGCAATCTATATATGCTCGGTGGCATGCGCACGCGCACACTCATATATGCACACACAGAGGGACCTCAGTGCATCGGACACCCTCAATATTGAACCCAGACCTAGGCCTGGTCTCTGTATTTACATGTAATTGGTCTACAACAATCTGCGGCCCCGCTCGTTTGCTCCGTCCCTCCAGCCGTCTGGGCCTGGGGAAGAGAGCTGCTAGTCAGATGGGGGGACCGCATCAGATGGGCTCCCGTGGTTATGGAGCCAAACGCTTCGAAGGGAGAGGGAAGAGGCTGCCCGCCTGGCAGCCACCGAAACAGCAGGGACTCCCACATAGCATGGAAGCGGTCCACGGTTTGCTCTCCTTCTCTGACTGGGGAGCAGGGGAGAGATGTAAATGACCGAGCACGAGGATTGTTTAAGGATGATGACCAAAACTGACATCCTTGAAGGGAAAGCCCGCTCATGAGCGGCTTCCAAATAAGCTAGATGGGACACTTGAGTCTGGCTTTCTCCGAAAGGGCCGAGAACCAGGTCTTTTACTTGTGGGCAGAGGTGTTATATTTGACAAGTGTATATGTGGATGTGGAGGGGTGGGTGTCAATGGTAAGAAATTACGAACAGCAGTGAGCAGGCATATCCAAGTCACATGGTGGAGGGAAGGAGCCTGTCTGTATTTGTGTCTTATGATCGTCTGTCAAGTGTTTGTGTGTCCTTCTGTGCTGGTGGGTCAGATATGGTGGAGGTCTGGACACGTGGACCAAACATTCTGTCCGACGGGGGAGCGCTCGTTTCGAGGTTCATCTGATGAATGCACACCTTGATAGGACAGACCAGCTGAGACCCATACCTGCTGTTGATTGTCCAGACCTCCAGGGGTTGAAGTCACTGGAAAATGCTGAATTTTAGTTGTTTGTGTGTCTACACAAGGCTTCACAGTGTCTGGTGTTGAATAACCTGTAATCAAAGTGAAACAATTAAAAAGCAAGATGTTATTTACTTGGTCTTCAAAAACTCTATGGCCTTGCTCCCTACATTTCCCAAGTCAGTATCGATCTTCTCATCTAATTCTCGGAAAGAATTAAAGAAGCAAAATTATTTTAAAAAATGTTGAACTACTCCTTTAATTTAGTATGCAAAGTTACAATATTTTTGCTCGGTGACACCCAAGCTGTCCTCCACAGCTGTCATGGAAGCATCAAGGGGATCCCCAGTGATGGCCAACCCTCAGTTCAAGACCATGACACACCAGGATAATACCCCCTGACCTCCCCAACCCCCCCACCTCTGATTGAAGAACGTTCCCCACCTCCTCACCAGCCCAACGAGTGATCACACCTTCAGTGCAGGGGTAGACAAAAAAGGAGAGGCCCAGGCTCATGTGGTCTTATATATACATATAAGTGTGAGAATGTGTGTGCGTGTGTGGGTCTCTCTGTGCGTCTGAAGTGTGCTTGTGTTTGTGTGTGTATGTGAATAGCTGTGTGGGGGACAATGCAACACGTTTAACCAATGTGGGAGGTGTGAAGACGGGACCTGCTGCAGTCAGAATGAAGAAAGAAGAAAAGTGCTTTTGCTTTGTTTTCACATTTGGAAAAGTGCTATTAATTATGGTCATTGTTAGGCTTTTTGGTTTCACTGTCTCCCTGTAGAGTTGTCAGTTGTTTAATGTCAGGGGCTCTCTAAGGGAGGAGCAATCACAGTAACATGAACATGTGCTCAGACTTAATACATCGATAAGTTTCAACAATTTGACCTTTTATACTTTGCTGCTGAAGTGACTTACGTCAGTGTTTGGGGTAAGGCTATGGTTTATCTGACCTGTGTGGTTAGCAGTGGCTCATCCAGAGCTGCAGAGGGTGTGAGTGGTGACAGTTATGCCACCATAAAGCTGTTTTTTCTTTCACTTTGTCAACTGGATGTCACTGAATCTTATTTTTTTTTTTCAATTTTTTAAATTTATTTTAAAGTCAGCAGGTGTGTTTCACCTAAATGTACTTTATGAGATTATACACAAGGAGTGAGGCCACTGTCCTGCTACCACAGCACGAGGGGTCATGTGTAAAATAAACTAGAGAATGACAGGGAGCCTTGACATCCTTACAGTATGGATACATTAGTTTTTTTGGTCTTGTGTCACACTGATACCAACACTTTTCTCGTATGATGTAGGTGCACAAGCAAGTCCCCTGTCTTTCACCTTTAGATGTGTGCTAGGTGTTTTAGCTAGTTGCAGCACAGAAGGCAAGTTGCATCTCCGTTTTCTTTATAAAGCTCTGTGCCCCACTGAAACATCAGGTGCATTCTAGTACAACTAAAGACAGAAATGAGAAATTAGATAGAGACAGAGAGAGAGAGAGAAAGAGATACAACACAGTTTACACACCAGGGCACAGCTTGGCCATCAGCATCTCTTGCGATACCTTGAGGCTTTTCTTTTTTTAAATCTAAAAGGAAAAAGACAGATATGATCAGATACATGACTGAAATAACTGGGCATTTAGAAAACGCGAGCTGAGGCCCATCCCAGTTAACACTGCTCGCTCTCGACATCCTGCCAGCCTTGGCAGGGGCCTTCATGGCCCGGGGCTCAACCCGAGGGTGGGCAGGCATCAGCCCGACTCTTGCCAGTTAACAACGTTCTCTTCTCTGCTCTTTGTAGCTTTGTGATTCCTACCTCAAACAGGGTCACTAGTTGCTGCCCCCCAGCCCTCTGCATGCAGGTGATCTAGCTTAGCCTT
This sequence comes from Psettodes erumei, assembly GCA_016785225.1. NCBI lineage: Eukaryota > Metazoa > Chordata > Actinopteri > Pleuronectiformes > Psettodidae > Psettodes > Psettodes erumei. The sequence continues at coordinate 1,066,362 of JAFBJZ010000898.1, read as the reverse complement.
GACTCCCCCCCCTGCAAGATGAAATGTGTGTGCGATGCTGCAGGCTGCTGGCTGTCTTCCCTGCCGAGGCCAGAAGGCACGCTCTCCAAGTCCTGCCAGCTTCTCCACGGTCTGGGGCCACTGATGTCAGAATGGCAGGAGCTTGTAGGCGGCTGCTATTAGTGAGTCCTCTTCACGCCGGATTCAGGAGTTCCATCAGCTGGTTGTGTAACTTGTTTCTTGTGGGACAGGAAGGGGGTGGGGGTGCATATCTGTGTTGTGGTGTGTGTGTTCAGGAGGGGGGAGGCGTGAGGAGTTGGGGGCTAACTTTTGGCTCCGAGCAGAGCGGTGGCAATGGATCCTTATCCACAGTAGTGACATGATACTGAGCTAATTTCATAAATTAGCGACTCCAATAAGCATTTTGAAATAAAACACAGACCTAATTTTTGATAAGTACGCCTTAGAACAGCTGTCCTCCCCACTCCTGTGTTTATGGTTCAGTCCTGCCTCCTGTACGGAGCAGCAGCAGGGGCGAACCATCACATTTGGTGCCCAGCGTGGGGGCGGTTGGTGAGCTGTCGAGCTCCAACTATCCCATGGAGCTTTTCTTCTGTCTTTTCAGTACAATTTTGACTAACCTCATTTGCATCTGCTAATTAGATCCTGTTAGCATAATTCATACACATGACACCCTTTTGAAGCTAATGAATAGATACATCTCCAGACAACTCGCAAAGAGCGTTTAATGAGACTCAACTTCGTCGACAATGCCTGTTACTGCGAAGAAGAAAGTTGGGGAAGGAAAATCAGAGGCATTACATTTTTTTGCATAAAACTCAGGTGGGATTTTGATATTAAAACTTGATAATGCAGTAAGATAGGCAACATAATAGATTCAATAATCAGTTGTAAAGGCGTTTATATATATACATATTCAGTGGCCGCTTGCACACTTCATGTGTTTTTCTTTTCACACTGAATAAAAAGTTTTAAAAAAAAATTTGTCCATCCACTTGTAATTATCTGAAAGGACAGTACAGATGGTGGGATGTGGATCATAACTGCGTCTCTGAAATCCTCAATCATCTGTTTCTATTTAGATAAGGCACATGCAAAAACATTAAAACTATGCATATTCATTAGGAGAAATGGTAAATATGATTCATCTTATACAGCTGGGTATTATTCACAGAGGAAATGTGTAGAATGGTGCAGAGCCTTCCTGTCAGAAAAAAACACCCTGCACTTACATATTGGAGCTGCTGATCTCTCCATTATCAGGATGTGTTCCTGGTGAGGGTTCACAGCTTTCACAGCGATCCCCTTTGGAGCCGGGTCACTACAGGAAGTAAGTCTGCCACTTAACACGTTGTTCTGTGAGCTATTTATTTTCAACTTCTCTGCTGACATCAAATTTGGTCATATGTTAGCTTAAGATGTTAGTTCCCTCGCTTTTTTGTTTCGCTTGTTTGAATTTCCTTTTTAACATTTTCAAGTGTAAGGACTGATCTCTTTTGATGGTTACACTAACTGGTCAGAATGAGGAGATAAATCCATCACATTTCTACACTAGATGTAAAAATGATGACAATACTGAGTGAAGTGAAGCCATAAACTGGCACTCAACTTTACAGTTACATACATATATGGTCTGCCCACCTGACATGATAACAACTCTGGATTGGGGATTTGCCAGTTTGATTGTGTTAGTTGTATCCCCGTGTGTACTGCAGTTGATTGTCTGCCCCACCCTGACAGGTTACACCTGTGTGTTGTTCTCCCTGCCTCTCTGGTGTGTATATGTAGTCTTAGTCTTTTCTCCTGTTTTCTGTTATCTAGAGTCCCCTCTCTTCTCAAATTTGTTTTTGTTTCTTGTTGCCACTATTTTTTTTCTTATGAAGTATTCAGCTGCACTGCTTTTAAATGAGAACAATTTAGAAAAGTGCAAAATTCTATTAATGTTTTAGCATTTGGGCAAGAAACAAAATAAGGAAGATTCAATTATGTGAAATATAATTCACATTATGACTGCCAACAAAACACATGTATGTGACTTGAAATTAGAATTTAAAAATACACCTCCCTCATATAACCGCTTACTTTGTTTTGCACAAATTCATTTCCACATTTGGAGGCTGTGACGTGGTGTGTTGGAGTTCTGCTCCAGTCATTCTGGTGTGGAGCTCCACCTGGCTGGTTGAGTGCAGGCCCAGCAGGGAGTCTTGAATCATCTCAGCTGAGGCCTCATGGCTTGGCCTGGCTGGAGCCCTCATGATGTGATACCATAGTGAGCCAGGCCCGAGTGTGGGTGCGCGTGTGTGGATTTTGTCTGTGCATGCGTATATGTGTGTATGCATGGTGATGTGTGTGCTTACGTACACGCTTGTCCGTGTGTGCAGTTGAACAAGTGCATGAGCGCTCAAGTGTTTGCGTGTGCGCGCGTGTGTGTGCGTTTGCTCCCGTCTGCTCCCTCCAACCGGTTGATCTTTCACATTTCGCACGGGCAGGAGGGACAGGAGGCTGCCAGGCTGCGCCCGGAGCCTGGGTATAGTACGGTTAGCAATGCCCGGCATTCATTAGCACCTCCCAAGCTGTCTGCACTTTTACCAAACGCTCTAGCTAGCTAACATGCACTGGCTCCCTGCTCCCTGCTCTTGTCACCCCAGTAAAGGCCTTCACCATGCGTTGGCTCCACTCAGCCACAGCTGAGGCCTCCGCTCTTGGCTTGGGCCATCTCAACTTTGTTACAGTTCAGCACAGTGACACAATGGGAAGCCTGGCAGCTTTGCAAGAGTTCACAGAACTTTCTAGAGATAGAGAAGAATGTCAGTTCCGCTTGCACACTGAGATACTTTATTCTCTGTTTCAACTTAGCTTTATGTAGGTAAGGTACTTAGAAGAGAATATACAGTACTGTATGGTTGGCAATAATGTGGATATGGGTGAGCCATGTGGCTGTAAAGAGCTCCAGTTAGGGTGCTGGGCAAAGTTCTGGGTTCGGTTCCCGCTACCTCTGGCTTGGCTGTGCGTGAAAAACAATTGGTAGCGTTTGCTGGTGGGAAGCTGGTGATGGGTCATGTCCGTTTTGCTGTCCTTGAAAGTCCCACCACAGAAAAAAATAATAATAATGATTCCATTTTCTGTTATAAATTATAATCAAAAGTGCTCATAAACTGAAACTGAAAAACAACAGCAGATACATGAGTATGGAAACACAGGGCAGCATTTTAGCATGTGTGACCAGAACACACACACAGTTAGCACTCTGCTGAGCGGGTCACTACACTTTACACAATCTTTTGACTTCTTAATGACAGATCTCAGGGAAGGAGAGAAGGAGCAGGGAGGAGCGAGCTAAAAAATCATGGCTTAGGACTGAAGCTGTGATTCTGCAACAGGCAACATTACACAAGGTAGTGTCTCACCTTATCACTCATGTCTTTTTTTTTACACTTCCATAACCCCCGCCCCCCACACACACACACACATACACACATACACACTCATTCTCTCTCCCATCTCATATGTTCTCTCTCTCTCTCCCGCTCCCTCACAGGCTCAACAGGCTAGGAATACCTCCGGGAGCTGTGACCAGGGTGCAAAGAACCCAGCAGGAGTGGTCCTGGCACTTCCCAAAGCCAGCTCCATTAAGGCTTAAATATACTCCTCACCCAAGTGTTTCTGAAAACCCCTTCAAACCAAACTTCTTAAAGTCTTCCATGGTTCCTGAACTGTGCAGGCATGTAGAGATGAATGAAATGTTCCAGCATGTTTTTAAGCATGACTTCTATGGTCATTTCATAATTTAAACTAATGGCTATTAGTTAAGTTTATCACCACCAATAATTGGATCTCGTAAAGGTGTAACAGTGTGTGGAGTCACACAAGTGTGTAATTTCCCACTTGTGTGACTAATAAAGGATTATCTTATCTTAACAGATACTTTCATTGTAGTATATAGACTCATCTCCTCTTTCTCAGAATCTAGCATCATGAGAAAGCAATCAGTGCATCACATACAGATAAACAACTCCTCTGGTCATTAAAATAATTACGAATAATTGACTTTGAAATCGACCCCTATGATGTTATGCTTTTAAGAAGATGTCTTTTTCACAAAGTGCGAATGATGGTGACAGTGAGAAGTGATCAGCAAAGGTATACAGTAATCCTTTAAGGATTTTCATAGTGTACATTTATTAAACCATTTAGTTTCATTGTAAGTAACGTGTTGCTATTACATTTTTTTCACCAGCTTAGAAGTTCTGTTTTAAAGGCTGCAGCCATTTTTTTGCTGTGCTAACAAGCTTCTGAATTCTAACAAACCACCAGCATAATAAAAAGCTATCAAACGAGACAGTTAAAATGTCTTGAAGTTATCTGATAAATGTTTACTCAGCTGTAACCCTTATAATTCACTCTCACTGCTAGTTGTCAGACTCATTTTCTCCAGCGGCGGACAGGGCACCATAATGTGTGCCTGCAGGCTACAATAAATGCCGAGGGTTTTAAAGAGCACAGTAATGTGGACTGAAGGTCTGCGCCACGGTTTCATGGTTCTCGTTTAAGGCGCACCATGTTCAGTTCTGTTCCTCCATGAGCAGATCCATCTGTTAGCCGGATTCACTGTAGCATGCCACGCGCCCTGACAAACACTTCTAAAACGTAGTTTCAGGCTAATCATCTCAATGGAAGACAACCCGAGAAAAGCTGTTCCTTCACATCCTGCAGCAGGAGGGGGCTAATGACATGCGATAGGGAATGTATTTAACTACTGAGCCACGTCATTCTCAATATGCTCATGATGGAAAGATGGATGGGGAGGAAACAGAGAATCTAAAAACTAATTAACACTTAAGTGCATGACAGGGCTGTCATGTTTGTTATGTTGAGAAGATTAAAAATTCTGTTCCATAGATTTAATTTCCTAATTTTCTTTAATTTACTTTGTATATTGTGACTTTTTGATATTTAGCCTTATTTGCAACTGAATGATTACATACATTGTCATACTTGAAGACAAATCGCAAATATATTTTATAATTAGCACAAGTTAATGTTTTCTCCTTTTAAGAAAAAAGCAAACAGAAAATGTAAGGCTCGTCACAAGCATGAAAAGAGAGTGAGACAAAACAGGCTTTTTTGGATCTGCAAACATCCGCAGTGGCAAAGCTGCAAAAAGGCCACCGCTGACTGGAACTAATTTTAGGTGATGCCATGCGCACAGGACAACCTGCTGGGCCCAAAACGGGCCTTCGCCATACCACGACAAACAAGCAAGTGGGCGAAAAGAGAAAGGGAAAATTGAAAAATGCAGCAGCCCACGCCAGTTTTTTCTTTTCCAAGTGAACAATACCATCATTGTTCAGCGGGGGCTCTGGCACGGCTTTACATGGTAGCAGTTGATTGTTTTGTAAAATCAACAGCTTAGAAAATAGATTTATGAGATTCCTGGCTCCTTTTTCCAATGTGGGTAGACTACATAAATCTTTATAAAACAACCAGTTTACCACGCAAGCATTTGCGTAAAGGCTATATTTTTCATTTACATGTATATATATATATGTTTCTCTGAAGGCGGAAATTCTTCGTAGCACAGGTTGGGCCTTCAGCAATCTGTGGGTGTATCTGCATCAAGTCAGTTCCCTTTCTCCTCAGCTCACCATGAGCTGTTTGGGCAGATGCTAAATGTGAACAGCGTACCCAATCCCAGCTCCCTGGATCCACCCCTCACTCCACATTCAGCACATTGGCCTTTGTCTGCTTTAATTGAGCCCCCCCACTCCATTTAATGGCCTGTTTAATACTTGAAACAGAGCTAGCGCTGGAGGTTAAATACATCTTAATGCACTGCGTTAATCCTTTCATTAAAAGAAATGTAAGGCTGGTTGAAAGCAGCAAGATTGCCACCATTAATTAGGGGGGGGTGTCTCTCTGCTCCATCGTGCTGCTCGGCCAAGCCGCGTGACACCACTTTACATGGTAGGATAGGGCTGCATAAAAAGAGAGGCCGCCAGCCGTACAAACTGCTAATACAACTGGCAGAAGTGGATCAAGAAGGAGCCAGAGTTTTATTTAGCAAAGCGTCAAAAGAATCTGTGGTTGTGCAAGTTTCAGCACACTATGCTCTTTGCTAAAACTTCAGCAGAGATTAGGAGTCTGTGTTCTCTTATTTGAAATAATTAAAATAATAAAAGTGTTAAGATGATGATGATGATGATGAAAATGTATTTTGAAGACACTGATGTTTATATAACACTTATTTTCCTCCGGTTTCATATCAATATTTCATTCTGCTCTTGTTTTAAAATAATAACCTGAACCCTAATTTACATGTTTTGACCCACACTCATTTTTCACTTTTCGTCATGAATATCTTTTGCCTTAAAATTCACCTAGTTTACACTGGTATCACAGTCTCTACATTGAGACTAATTAATGCCAATGGTGGTCACAGGAATTTACCAGCGAGGCTCATTTGTTTGTTTTTCGCAGGGAGGACAGTTGGCACAGCAGCATTTTGATCCCTGTGCTGCTGCTGTTCCTGACTCCTATACAGAACAGCCCTCCGTCATCCCTCTCCGCATGGCGAGACAGGCAGGGCCCTGCGTCGTCTTGTCTGGGCTCCAAGCCATGCTCTACGGGTGAAGGCGTGTGGTCGCAACACTCCTACGTCCCGCAACCCCCGACACCACCCCCAACTCCCTTTCTTTCAACCAAATCCGAGCCCAGCTCCATCAGCCCATCCTCTTCCCTTTCCACTGTGCTTCAGACTGACTGAGGCGCCGCTCTTTCTCCTCCTCTTTACTTATTTCAGAGGGTAAGAGCTTCAGGGATCTGACCCAATCTGAAAAGATATGCCAGCCTCTCAAGATCAGAGACATTTATTAACCTGCAGATATGATGTCACAGGAGAAGTCTGAGGGCGCTGAGGACAGGTCCTCTCTGGAGTCAGATAAGCAGATTGCAGTCATCTTGAACGCTGCTCCACCAACCACCCCGCTGACAAACCAATCCTCCCACCACCCCCTGCCCGCGTCCCCCGCCCCTGCTGCTGCACCCTGCTTTAATTTCCCGACACTTTGAAAGCTTTTCTCACTGTATATTTTATCACTTTTTCTTAAGACTTGCGCTCAGCTACGCCTCAGCTCCTTTTAAAATACAGAGCCAAAAAAACAAGACAACTCGCTTCTTGGATTCTCTCTCTCCCTCTCTCTCTTCCTCTCCCTCATCCCATTGTGAACAGGCTTATTGGAAAGAGCGCACTTAACAGAAGAATTTCACACTGTATCAGAAAAATGCATCTTTTCACACCTGTAAATATCTCGTCTAATCTGCTTGGTAACCAGCCCCTCTGAGGGAGGGCCACATGCTGTACAGCAGAGGGGAGATGGTGGAATTTGCTTCCATTGCCAGGACGAGAAACGTAATGAGATTACAATGTAATGATGTTACATATTAATCCTGTAAATTGCAGGATTAAAAAAATTGGATAGTGGAATCGCATTGCTCTTTCTTTGTCGTTGACTTGCACGTGCAAGAGTGTATTCATTCATTGTTTACTAAAAAAGAAAAGTTGAATAAATAGCAGCGAACGTTGTCTATTAATTCCTAACATGCGGCCAGTGAATGTTATGTGATTGAAGTGTGACAAAAAGTTGTGAGGTTTATTTATTTATTTCGTTGTTGCTGTTGTGATGGAGCTGGTGGATCTGTGGGCGTGCTAATCGCGCCGAGGTAGAGACACTCCGAGAGAGGAGGCGCTCATTACGTCTCGACGTGCCAACAAGTTCAGGAGTGAAATCCTGCGGATGCGAGCACATGTAAAGTCATCATAACATTGGAACAAGGTTATCTGAGAAATGGCAGTTTATGTGGCAGTTTACGTTTTACCTTCATGAATAGAAAATATGCTGACTGACTTGGATCTGTGTGCGCAAATGATCATAAACACACGTGTGCGAGTGAACAACAAACACTCTTGCATGGACATTTGCACACTCCAAACACTCTAAATAACCTTGATATTGATAAAAATATTTCACTCTTGTTTTGTTTTGTTGTTTTTTCAAACAAATGTTAACATCGATTATATTTTTTTTCCAGGATTGTTGCACATTGTATTGTTTCTCTTTTTTCAGCAAGTCCCGACATGTAGCTATTGATCCTTGTTCCAGTCAGTCCATCAATTGACATGCTGTTGATGAACAGGTGAAAATTTCAAGTGGACAAGTGTCAGCATGCCCCGTACAGAACACCTCCTCCCTCTTCGTTACCCCCCCCATGGCTCTCCCGTATCTCTAATTGCTTATAGACTACACACCCCCTCTGCCACCCCCATTCCACAACCTTCCACCTCACCCCCGGCCAGAGCAGGGCCAGAATGGCGGTCGGTGGACCTTGGGAGAGTGGTCTCGTCTGGGGCCCCCTCACTAACACTCAGCCCAATGTGTTAATAGATCCAATGCCATCTTATTTTCGCACTTCTGTTAGACGACAAGGGGAGGCCAGGCGGGATCGGCAGTCTGCCGCGCTGAAAGAGCTGGAGCAAAGGGAGGAGGGGGAGTAGGAGGAGTAGTGGATGTAAGGGGGGGGCACTGGTAGGTTCAAAGCACTCCACTGAGGAGGTCAACAAGAAGGCAGGGGGCACAAGTTCAACTGTGCAGTACAGAATGATGGGATCAAGAAGGGAGTAGGGCCGATGTACTGTGGGAGTGAATGCAACGAAGTGTGGATTGATGGAGGGATGGAGGGCCAAGAGCTTCACCTGTTTGATTTATATTGATGATATAAGTACACTTAACCCATACCACAGAAACCTCACAGATGAGAAAAGAGTTGTACTTTTTAAACAGAAGGCACAGTTGAACAATGTCGTCCTGAAGGTAGCAGAAAACACAGGCAGCGTGAGACTTAAGTCGGGAAATGTTGAGCTGCAAAGCTTGCTGGGTTGGATGTTGGGGCGGTCGGTTGAATGTGGGCTACAGTGTGAGACTGGAGATCAGGATTAGTGTCCTTTCAACCAACAGAGAACTTTGGGTTCGTTTAACCACATTTAATCAGTGCTATGTAACAAAACAAGAATAACAAAGCTGATATGAGTCATACTGGAACAATCTGATTGGTATGTGCAAGACTGATGCACCGGTTGCAGTTAAGTGGGAGAACTTTGTGGGGAAGTTCTCACATCTCATTTAATTATCTTTTCAATCAAACAACTTCAACTGGTTTGATAATAAGTAATCTTGTGCAGTTGAGATTAGTATCACCAGACTCAGCATTGCTCTTTTTTTCCTACGTGTTATTTCAGCCTCCTGTTAAAGTGATTCATTTGCTGGTGACCTAATTCAAAAGCTTCTTACCACAGTGAATCAAAATGAAGCCTGGAAAAATCCACCTTAGATGAGGTAAAGATATCAAAAATGAAACTGAACTGGATGGTGGGTGAGGGGCATGATGTACATTTTGAGTGGCTACAACAACTGTGGTTTTCTTGCTCCTACTACACTGCTACTATCAGGGTAACGTTGGCCCATCCGCCTTCACTTATAAAACCACAGCTGTGATGAACAAGTTAGAGCTGGTTGTCTCATCTTATCATAAACTGTTCTGGAAAGTTAATAGTTTCTAATGCTATGATATGATGAAATAATGCAGAGAATTTAAACACTGGCACGGTCTCATCTGCACTCAAATGCACCGAGCAGTGACTGAGTGAATATATATGCGTGGCATCAGTGTTTCACAGTGTTGATGTTTTACTTTAAGTTGCAACATCTCCAGAGGCCTATTACTGCAGGAGGCAACACTCACTTTTCACAGATGAGTGAGTCACATGCAGGAAACAAGTCACTGTGGAAAGAAAAAAAAGGGTTTTTGATGAGTAAGAGGCAAATAATAGACTGCAGTTACTGAATTGGAGCACAATATTTATTATTATGTATTTGTTATACACAAGGACTTCATATTTCATATTTTTTGGGTACTCCTTTACGTGTATGTGAGCAACATACAATGTAATAGCTTCTATCATTTTTTTTCACACCCCATTGTGGTTGAACAGTCCTACAAACGAAGACCACTGAAACTGTTTTCTGATGCACCTCCAGTCTTCAGATTGTTTTGCATGAGATGTGGAATCCCTTGTTTGCTCTGCAACGCCCACATGGTATCAAAACATTAGTCATAAGTGTCATACCTGTCACTCCTGAGGGGTTGCTCCAAAATTGTGTGCTTTCTTTTTTCACCTAGAGTGAAATAGTGTTTTTCTTGCTTTCATGTGATTTCTGATAAATCACATGCTGCCAATATGCAGATTACAGGGTTTTTTTGTGGGTTTGGTACTAGAGCCGCACTGTAATCCACTGTAGTTTCAGTTTTTAATCATGATGCACTCTAGTGGCATTTTTCTTCCAGAGCAGCTACATTCAAAATGCAGCAAACCTTTCTCTCACTTGTCGCAGTGTCAGAGAGCCTCATTGGCTCTCAGGAGAGAAACTAATAGCACCTTCAGATCTTTCCAGATTATATCCCTGAGATGTAAAGGTTAAAAAGATCATAAAGTATAAAAGTTATATTGACACTCTGAAGTGTCAGGGGGTGGGGGAGGGAAGGAAAAAGGGGGGGTGGGGTTGAAGGAGGAGCAGAGTTTGGCTCTGAGCCAAGTGTGTCTTAAGCATTTTGGGTCCTCACCTTGTGCTGCCCCTGTCAGGCTGGTCGTGGTCTCCCTCTCTGGGCGTCGGAGATGCAAAGTGACAGCCAGGGTGGCTTCCATGTCAGCGAGGTGAGACTAGGCTCTCCGGCTAGATGCCCTCACCAGGACCACCCCTTTGGGTCTGCCGCGTGTGAAAACAGAAAAAAAAAAACCCTCACGCTGCAGCAGTGTCTCACTATGATTACATTGTCAGTGCCCCCTCCCAACCTGTAAGATATCCCCTCCTCCTACGCCTCCTCCTCCCTTCCTTCAGCTTCTCCGAGATCCGACAGTGGCAGTGATCGGGATGCTGTGATCAAAGTGGCAGAGTGCTAAAACATCCATTAAGCTTCTAATTGAAGAGACGGTAAGAATGGGGGTGGTGGTAGTGGGGGGGTCATGTGATGTTGTGTGCATCAGTATGACAGAGCTCGTCTTGCAGAGGTGAGAAGTGACAGAGACTTGTCAAAGGTCACAGTCGGCCAGGGGCCAGCAAACACCACGCTGTCGATCCACGCTGCTCTTTTGTTGGCGGTGCCCGTTCATGCCAAACGCATGGACACACAAATCCAACGCACTCATGCTTTCATTTATCTCCCGCACCAATTTTTTTACACCACATCATGTATGTGTAAGAGGTTTGTCACAGGCAGGTACACACGTCTTCCTGTCTAAAACCAAGTGGCACACTAACACACTGTACTTAAGATGGTAAACATTATACCTGCGTGTTACCATGAGCGCTTTAGCTTGCTAACATTAGCATTTAGCTCAAAGCACTGATTTGCCTGAGTGCGGCGTGGCAGAGATGCTAGTAAGATTAGCATGCAAGCTGTAAACAGTGATACAGATATACACAAAATAAAGATGGTACAATATATTGTCATTACAGTAGTTTGATTTGGCGACATCAGATCACACGACTTGAAAAACGAAACCTAAAGATAACAGAGAACAGTAATTCTGAAAGTGTTTTTGTCTTCTGCATCACCCCAACCCCTTGTTTGGGTATTTTTATTCCCATGTGAAAAGGTCTGACACTCTCAGCAGTTATCCAGACAACAGGATTCAAATACCTTAAATGTTTATGTCATAGTCTGCCCCTCAAAGACTCTGGTGTTTTCCTGTTTAATTTAGTAGCTCCCACTTCATGTGTTTTACTACCTTTTCACTCTCTGTCTTTGTTCTTTTCCCGCCCTTGTCATTGTCTGCCCTGCCTAAATGTGTTCCACCTGGGCCCAATTAGCACTGCCTTCCTCATGTAGGCTACTTAAGTCTGCCTTTACCCTGGTTACTGGTCATTGATGTCCAGGTGTGTTTTCCCTTCCTCAGTTGCTCCAAACTGTGTCTTTGGTAGATTTAGAATTTTTTTTTTTTGCATTTCAGAGATTTTGGTTTCCTTCTTGGTAGCTTATTTTGTGCTGGTCTGCCAGTGTAATCAAGTCATGAAATATTTTGTGTTAGGTTACTTTTGGTCCAGGAAAACCACAAAAGACAGGTTATTGCAGAAGATTATGGCGGCCCATAAGTTGTGTCAAAACAATCAAAGTATGACGGGTAGCAGACATCCAGGAGCATCCTTTGCTCTCTGAAGTAACACGCATATGCTTGCATGACTCACATAAACCATAAACTGCCCTTCAGAGTTTTTGTCTCCCTGCTGGGAGGCAGTAATGTCCGTGTTTGTGTTGGTCAGCAGGGTCTCTGTCCACACAGTCAGCAGGGTCAGTGGCCCCACAGCAGGACCTGGACACCAGGAGAACCACAAGGAGGGGGCAAGTGGGAGTACCAGCTGAGGTTCGGAGGGGTCTACTCATTCTAAAATCAAAGCCAAGGCCTGTGATGCCAAGTCCCCCCCATCCCCACGCTGTGGTTCTGGCCTCGACACCCTGCGGTTACGGAGGCATAAACTGGCATAGGCCAGCATAAGCTTCCTCATGGCACTGCATATGATTAACTGGACCATTGGGCAGCTTGGCCTGGGAGAGGTCTGGGTCCTGGGCATGAGTCCACAGGGCACGGACAAGGACAAGGCAGGCTTTGCCAGGGTGGAAGCAGCTCTCTCCTCTTGTTTACATTTAATGAAATTTTTGTGCTGACTTTGAGCGAAAAACATGTTTTATTCTCAATTGCATCAGATGGAGCCCTCTGCCAACATCAGTGTCTCACACTTTCCAAGGCTTATGTATGTATGTGTAAAATTCTTCAGATGCTAGCTAGTCAGGTTTTTACAAGTAGAGAAGGTGCCAGTGAGTCAGAAAAATGTGTGTCCGACGATGGCTCAAGTGTCTCATGTTTAGTGTGCACACATGATCAAAATTTGCTAAAATAGAAAAATTGGGCCATCAGAATGAAATATTTGAGGTTTTTTATAATTAAATATTTGAGGTTTTTTATAATTATTCTCGAGCTAAATTACTGGAAAAAAATTAAAGCACTTTAACAGACATTTACAGTGTGCTGGATTTTTTTCCTTTGCAACCCAGTTTGTAGGTTTCAGGGAGGAAAGCGTTAAGCAGCAGGTTGATGGGATTTAAAACAGCAGTCCAAAAAGCTGCCTTTAAACATAATCAAATCTTTTTTCCTTCACACCTCTAGCTTCACAAGTGCGACTTCCGTCTGTTGCATCCCTCTCTCCCTCTCCATCTTTTTTCTCCCTCCCTCCTCCTTCACAGCTTCTGCTTCCTTTACATTTTTTTACACTTGCAAATCCCTGCATCACACAGAAGATGAAGGAGAACTTTGCCCTCATCACCATCAAGATACCCAACTAAGACCTCGACAGTATCATGTGCTATGTTCACATTAATGCAGTCCGATTTTTATGACCGCTCCCAAAACAGAGAAATGTCACATCCAAACAGGATAACGTAAAAGTACTCATCTCATGTTGTAGCGTGAACTTTTGAAAATGCTAAATTAAGGTCGTCAACTGTCAGAAATGGTAAAGCTCTTCTGCATAACAATCATCGACTTCTGTGCAATCATTCATTTTGAATATTTATATAGCTGATGAGACGTTACAAGCAAAGTAGCCACTGATCCATATTTTAACATTTGTGAAAGGTGACAGAAAGAGCTGGCTATTTGTCAAATATTTCTGTTCACTCAACTTCACTCCTTAAGAGCTATTCTATAACACTGATGTACTGGAGGAAGGGATTTCCTTTTTTATATCTTTGGTGTTTTGGCAAGTGGAAAGCAGACTTTCATAAAACTGCCTTAAAACACAGTGTTTTCAAATTTCTCTGCATTAGGTTGAAGTGGACCCAGACCACCTTATCCCCCACTTGTACCCCCTACTCCCTTCCCCCTCTATCCCATCCTCCTCTAAACCCCCAAAGCCTCTTACCCATCTCCCCCCTCCACCGCCACCACCACCACCTCCCTCTCTTCCTTTCCCTGAGGGCGATGTGGCATTTCTTCCTTCAGCTGGCCGCCTCCCTGGGCCTGTGCTGTCACCCTGGATGGCTCCTAGCATGCTGCGCCCCCGCTGTGATTGAGCATTACGAGGTGTTTCACGCCTCCGTGCATTAGGCGAGACGGCAGGGAGGGCATTGGGTAAATGATACGTATGGATCACAAGGACAGCAGAGTTCACAGCTGGGTCAGGTCAGAGGGAAGAAGGCGTTGGACCTGGATCGCGTGACAATCCAAGCGTACCCATCTGCGCACCTGCAAGCATGCACACAGACTACACTTGCATGGACAAAGACATGCACAAGTACACCTGCCAGCAGTTGTTTTGCATACACGTGTGCACATGGAGAATGGGAGCGACGTCATGAATGGATTGACATTTTATTGCACTCGTAGCAGACACCAGACACGCTGGCATTCACAGAGTTAATAAAAAATGGCAAATGCAACCACATTGTACTCTCTTTCCAGCCCACTCATCGAGAATCGTAGTGACTGCTCACTTCATTTTGCCACCACCATCACTGTATGTCCTCAAGAAAATTTTTGGCCGATGTAGCGAGACAATAACAAGAGCTGAAGTAAATTTAAACACTGTTCTTAATCCATCTCCATGCAGGAACAGACAACGCTTGTTTGAGCTGGTGAGAGAGTCTGTAATTAATGTGCTGTGATGAGGGGCTTCTGCCCAGTGACAGTGAAAGACCACCTACTGGCTTTTAATACTGCCTGTCAATGTGGCCGCAGGACACCGAACACAGGCCTGATTCAGCTTGGGGGGCTGAATGGGTGAGAGCTATGCAGAGAGACAGGCACGAAAAGGAATTATGCATCATATCACATTATGTGTACATAATTATCTTGAAAATCAAATGAAATTTTAAAGAGATAAATAAAATGACAAAGTTTTGGCCAAGCCAAAAGACTTGTTGTTCTCAAAAGTACGTGTCTACAATATACAGAGCAGCAGTTTGATATCAGGGTTCCCATCTCTGACCTTTCTCCAGATCCTGTCTGAGTTTTTTGTCTCTATAGTGCTCTGGTCACGCCTGCTTGACCCCCTCATCACCAGTACACCCCCTACACAAGCATGTATAATCACATGCGTGTGCCAAAATACAGTCTCAAACACTCATGCACTTAAACACGCATTGAGTCCTTGAGACGTGGCGGCCACCGCAAAATAACACTTCATTCACGGCTGCTGTACATCCTGCAGGGTCGGGGCAGTGTTTGTGATGTGCTAACAGCCATTTGACCTGATTTGCAGTGAGTGCAAAGCAGCTCCTTTTTCAGGAATCACTATACAAGCACATGGAGAGAACAGAACGCAAACAAAAGTGACGTGAGAATTAATAAAATAATTCAGCTTCAATCACTCGACTAACACAAAAGCACCTAAGCGACCTGTGCAGAGTGTTTCTGCCTTATATTGTGTCACTAAGTGCCTGTTGTTGCCCCTCACTGACATGACACGACGACACATGACACCGGCTCTGCCTTTTGATTTTTTTATATCTGTACATACTTCAAACATAGCTATTTCAGCCTGAGTACACAAACATGTGAGTACACACACAAACACACCAGGTCCAGGTTACATGCTACCACTTCACCTGTAATATACAGGACCCAGAGTACCAGTGTAGACACTGGAGTTAAGTATAGGCTCTTGTATCCAGGCACCTTGTACAGCTGTAGGGAGAAAATGATTTCCCGCTACACGTCTCCCTGTCTACTCCTCTGCTCCAGGAGGGAGTGCATGTGCCACAACAGAGCTCTCCGGATCAATACAACCATCCAGCAGCTTCACCTGCCTGCATGTCAGTCTACCTGATGGCTTGTCGCAGTCTCTGGAGTGTCTGGAGGATTTTAAGTCTCTGGTTGTCACTGCTGACTTCTTTTTTCTCCTAATTTCTCTTTCTTGTCACTTACCTGGTCTCTCTTTTGCACACACCCTCCTTGCCATATTCTTTCTATCTCTCCTCCTTCTGTTTTTTGTTTTTCCCTGCCTCGGTCTCTCTGTCCCTCTCGCCCTGGCTGCCTGCAACCCCGGGGCTTGACAAGCTGGCCGGGCCGCCGCATCTGCCAGCACATCTTTAGCGGCTTGGCAGCGAGGAACGTCCGTCACAGGTTGTAATCAAACCTGCCTGGAAACTGAGCAGGAGGAGAGAGGCGAGAGGAGGCGGAGGGAGCGCAAGTGAGGGGGAGGGCCCCTCCTTCTGCCTGATTAATCATAATGTAATTTTAATTAAAAAGCACAGTGTCAAAGGGTTTAGCTGCCTGAGAAGTGAGCCCAGATTGCCACGCAGCAGCAGCCCCCTCAGTCTGCGGGCAGGAAATGCGTCCTGACAAATCCAGGCGCCCGGGCCAAGAAAAACAAAGGCCACCATTACCAGGATATTGTCATTGAGGGAAGAGCAGGGGTGTGGGTGAGAGTTAAGGGGGGTGGGGGGTGACATGGATGATGAGGGGACAAGCAAAGGAAGGAGCACAGAGATGTGAGGGGATGGGATGTGGGGACAAGCAGAAAAAAGGTTGGGGGTCACACTGTCATGCCAATTGGTGCTTGGTGCAAACATCCACGTCATGCAAAGAAAGAGTAGAGGCAAAAGTGAGGTGTGAGAGATTGTGGCATCGTCTTTCGTCAAGGGTGGATATCATAAGCTTTTGTGAGCAATGCTGTAGGCTGCTTAAGTTTGTTTACATCTCAGGTGCGTGTAACGTCCACTCAGCATCAGGCCAGGCTATATTTACGCCACCTGAATCAGGGGTCGCTGCATGCCGCGGTGTCGGCTCCGGGCCAAACTGCGGCTGAGACGATGGTCGCTGCTCGAGACAGAAGGGCAGAAGGAGCCGTGGTGTCACCGGAGGGGGGCCAGAGGGCTGCAGCCAGGGTCAGGGAGAGTTTCTGAGGAGACGTGGGGTGTCAACATGGCTGAGTGGAAAGCAAAGCCAAACACTTGTGGTGACGCAGCATTACCCTGGATCGTGGCGACAGATTAGGAGGATTACAGACATGGGTGAACTTTGTCTGTGCAGGGGTGCCCATAAGGTGTATTGTTTTGGATGCATGAATGTGAGTGTGTGTGTGTGTGTGCAGTGGTTGAAGATGTACTCTAATCCTTAAGTGAGTCTTAAGTGAAAGTCTGCCTCTCCCAAGTTTCGTAGGTAGAGGAGGGTCTTCCTCTTTGCATGATTTTTTTGGTCCCTAAGATATGCAATATATAATATGTAAAAAATACATATCAAATAGTTACCATCAGTAATTAAGGTGCTTGCCACAAAGGTCACTAATTCTGCTATTGAAGTATATTGAATTGCCACTGGTGCAAAATACATTTGATCAAAAAACTGCACTACAGTATAGGGAAAAGAGAAATGTGGTAAAATGTAAAACTGAATTGCATAAATCATATTTTATAATTTAATCCTGTTTGATCTGTAAAATTTTAAAAATTAAGAATAGGAGTCAGATAACTGACTGAAGCACACTGTCCATGAATGATAGATGAAGAGTGAAGGTAGGGTATACATTGCCTGAGTGAGACAACAAAGGAGATAGATACACCCCCTGAGAGAAACAGGGGCTAAAAGCTCTGTGTTCATACCCTTCTTCACTCACTCCCTTTCCCACTCACTATGGTTTTGGGGGGTGGAGTGGGTTAGTGGCCAGGATGGATGACCTTTGAAGGGGTGCAGGAGAAGGGGCCCACCAGCATCCGGGTGGGGCGGGGGGCTCCCGGGTTGAGGTTTTGGAGGTGAGAGACCGTGAAGGGCCCTCCACCAGGCCCTAACAAGCATTTGATTTCTCCCTTTAGGTGTCGTGTGCCTGACTCCTCAGACGAGTCTCTAAGCTGCAGAACATCCTCTGAGGCAATTCCTCTGTGTGAGCATGGACTCCCTTTGACTGTTGATGGTGAGATTATTATTTTATCTTTCAATAAAACCAAAATCCACTACAAAATGTTCTAATGATGAATAATTTTGTATGGCATTAGTTACAAAGTAATGGCTGCATAGCTGGGTTATTGTACAGATTTGCACCACTGTACAAATGTTCTTTTCTGGTGCACATCGGACTCGTGCAATTTAGTGATTTTTATTTGAGTTTATACTTATTACGCCTTGATTCCTACAAATTCCACATCTTACTTCTGTTTGTATTCCTATATCTGAACTTTCTTTTTCAAACATTTTAAGTCTAAGCACGGCAATCAAAGAGGATAGCTAATTAAGACCTGAAGAAAACCTCTGGTAAACCTCTGATCTTCTGTTAATTTGGCAATTAGAGGCTAATTTGCTAATTTCCTTCCCATTGACGGCTGAATCCCATCCATATGCCTGAGTTAACGTCCCACTTTTTTTTGGCCTTTGTTCGCTCAACCAACTCTATTTAGGCCTTTTGAGCAGTGATAGCTAACAAGTGCTGGAGAGACCTCGAAGTGCAGGAGAATAATGAGGTCTCTGTATGATCTGATATGGCCTGTATTGTCCTGTGATCTGGGGACGCCTGTTCCAGCAGAGCGCACACATACACACACACACACACACTGTAGGACACTAACGAGGGTCTGAGGAACCTCCTTTGACACCTGGGGCCGGAGGCACAAAGCACGCCACCCGCCCCACTGAATGGAGAGGCAAAAAGAGACAGATGACGTGACTCAAACTAGCATTAACACGCAGGTAGCTAACAAAGCCAGCTCTGTCTCATTTACATGTCAAAAGCGACTACACATGCTTCAGGGGAGGGAGGCATATGTACCGAAATGTACAAATACAATGCATGGATGCGTTACGTAAGCAACAGCGCACATATGTGTGGGTGTGACACAAGGAAACACACACATGCAGCTACAGACCAGCCTTACGAGCCGAGTTCATTACGAGGAGGAGATCCTGCCCATTGGATCAACAACTGAGGAGAGAGAGGCAGAGTCACTCGCTTCCTGTCAGTCTCCTTTTCACCCAGAGCTCCTGGCGCTGCGGCTCTTGGTTCCCCCTGAACAAACCACCCGCTGGCTGCCTTAACCACCCTCTAATAAACCCATCTGTTGGGTCATTATTGCGTCTGCAGCCATCTGAAGAGGGGAGCAACCCTGCAAAGCAGGCGGAGAGAGAAGGCTTAGCGCACGGCAAGTGGGAGAGGGAGGAGGATAAAATAGAGTCAGGGAGTTATTTTTGTTTCACTGTCCTTTTACAGAGAGTCAACCAGACGAGAAAGAGGTATCTATCCCAGAGTTCTCATTGGGAACCAGCATAAATTCCGATGGCGTCATTGTTCTTTAACAATCAACATTTAGTTCACAGCAACAAGTTAAAGGAAGTAACTTGTCTGTTGCCATTTTAAATCAAACTAATTTACAC
Organism: Psettodes erumei; assembly: GCA_016785225.1. NCBI lineage: Eukaryota > Metazoa > Chordata > Actinopteri > Pleuronectiformes > Psettodidae > Psettodes > Psettodes erumei. The sequence goes on along the minus strand of JAFBJZ010000898.1, from coordinate 1,046,897 downwards.
AAAGTGTATAACCTGAAAAAAATTACTACTGTAGAGGTGAAGTACCATAGCCCCATAATTGCCCCCACGGCAAATAGCTTGGCTGTCAGAGTGTGTACAACTGTGTGAGTGTGCGCAGGCTTGTGTACCCATGTGCACTGTACGTGTGTGCTGTTCCATTGGCATGGGCAGCCGGGAAGGGCTGGTGAGGCTTTAACTTTGCTAAGCTTTTTCCTGCCAGGTCCCTGGGAGATCCCACTGTTCGTTTATATTGAACTTTGTAGGCCGGAGGCTCTGCCAGGCTCCCCTGCCTACTGCTGTAATATAGGAGCTGCTGGGGACCTGCACAGCCAGTAAGACCTAGGGAGAGAGACACAGATCACACCGGCCCTGTGGTTATTACATTTACCAGTGTGTGTGTGTGTGTGTGTGTGTGTGTGTGCAGAGGGGAGTGTTTTTCCATAGCTTTTACAGTCTAGGTGTGATGTCTGGCCATTTAGAAGTGTTTGCTTGTGTGAATTTTGTGTTTGTACAATATGAATTATTGCAATAAAAATCACACAAATTTTTCTGCCCTGTACGCGTGTGTGTGTGTGTGTGTGTGTGTGTGTGTGTGTGTGTGTGTGTGGAGCTGGCGATACTCCACCATGTCCTCTCCAACTCACACAGCCTCTGTCATAAACAGAAACAGCCTCTGGCAGGTGTTGCGTTGTGGTGCACAGATATGTGTTTCCCAATGTGACACACACACGCACACACACACACACACACACACACATACATACACACATGTACCTGAACACATGTCCAAACACACACCACTGGGAATCCCCACAGGTGAGCCTTAGAGGGCAGAGTCAACACCTTATTATTAAAATGCACAGGCACCCACATGTGCACACACACACACACACACACACACACATATGCACTCTTATAGGTTATTAGCCTTAGTCCAGATATAAATTTCATTCATTTTTAGATTGTAATGGGAAAAATGAAACTTCTACAGGTACTGAAAACTATCTTCAGATCAAATTAAACTGTACATGGTTATTTCCATTTATTTATTTACTTATTTTCCTGGTGCTGTTTCAGTTTATTTCCCATTTTAATTCTGTGAAGCTTTCTTTATCGGCCTTGTGTTGCTTCACTTGCCGTGACTGATTGTCTGCCCCACCCTGATGTGTTCCACCTGTGTGTCGTTATCCCTGCCTCCTGGGTGTGTATATATAGTGTTGGCCTTTCCTCTCTGTCTTCATGGGTTAGCCTGTTGTTGCTGTTTTGCTGCCATTTTATTTCTGTTTTGGTGGATTTCTGCTCCCTGTCCTCCCAGTGTTCCCTGGTTTTCAAGGTTGGATTATCTTGGCTCATTTTGTTGTAAGTTTTTGCATTTTGCTTCTTTTGTGACACTGTTGTTTCAATTATTACATACTGCACTGCGCCGCCCCCATTTGCCTGTCTTGGTCTGCATTTTGGGTCCACAGTCAAATTAAATCAACTTTTTATTGATTTAATTTTTTTGGGGGTTGCAAAAAGACTAAATTTCATCCCAACAATTCTGCATTTGGAATGAAAATTGTAATTATGTAATTAAATTACATACCATACAGTTAGACAAGGTATAGAAAGATACAGATTTTGGTTTTTATCAGGAATATGATACAAGGTTTTATTTGTAGTGCAATTATACATGATTGTGACTGAAAAATGCATTGATTGTTACACAGCAATAAAATCAGATGCAGTCAGTTTCAGCATTTAGGCAGTTGGTTGGTTACATAAATAGTAGTATTTTTCGAGGGCAACAAAAATTAATCAGGAACTCGACAAACAGGTGATGAAAATCTGTGCTCTGCCACCACAGATTGGATAATCTCTACAAAGCAGAGTGTTTATACCTCATCCTGAAATAGCAATTCATCAGTGACCCTATAGTGCTATTCTCTGTCCAGGCCCAAGAAGACAGCACTAAATGTTCAAGTGGAGGTAAGTGCCGGCAAGTCCTTTGACAATACAAGCATGGTTTCAAGCTCCCGCTCAATACAGCCTTCTCCTCAGAGGGCGTGAGGAGGAGGAGGTGGGGGAAGTGGGGAGCACAGGGAGCAGTTGGGGTGGAGGGGGTCATAGAGTGTGCAGCTATAGGGACTTGGGTGTGGGCGCGTGCACTGTGTCTCCTCTACAAGGTTTTGCAGAGAGACGCGGTGCTCTCCGTGGAGAGGGAAGATGTCGTCTCCTTGCTTCAGTGAACCCTGCAGCTGTGCAGAGCGCGGGGCTAACAGGGAGGAAAGGTCCTCTCAAAGCGTAAGACAAACCAAATCCCCTGACACCTGCTGAGACAATAAGGCCCAGCTTTGAGATGTAGAGCTGTTAGAACAATACCGGAAAGAAAAGATGTGTACGACTGGAATTCAAACTGAGGTTAATGGGTCAAATTAACAAAAAAGAGGCTCGGCGCACAGTGGGAACCGATGACATTCAGCTGTGTGGTAGCTTTACTTTTTCACACTGGTAAAACATATGTATTTCCAAGTTGATGTAAACATTCACCAATTCTTGAGGCACTCAGCGAAAACAGCATGCTGTTAAATTGCTAAGCATAGTGAAGATGTGCAGTGGTTCAGAAGTTTGGAGCCAAATATTTTTCGGTCATATGCATTGGAAGGACTTGCTCTTTGCTGTGCAAAAATGCACTCCAGCTTTTACATAATGGGCCGCAGGCTCAGCCGAGAGAAGAATAAACCACACGGTAGACAAAAACACCCATCAAATACTGTGATTCCCTCAGCAACGCTAAATAAACTGTGTGTCACACGAGGTTTGTGTGACGCTCTGATATAATGCTGAGGTGAAGAAGGGGCCATCGTGTCATCTTTGGGAGAGGCTGTCTCGGCCTTGACAGAGAAATGTCACACTTATCACTACAACCGGTCAACCTCAGCACTGAAGTCATGAGACAACGACGTCAGAGGCCTCGGGACGCCGAGACGGGCCGTGTGAGTGAGTTTGTTTGGGTGTCAAACTCATGGCCCGGGGGCCATAAGACTGACGAGCGATGAGTGAAAGGCGAGATGGTTTTGTAAAGTGTAAAAAAACCCGAAAAAGTCAGAAAAGTCTGCAATTTTGCCATTGTGCCATGATTTTACTGGTCTGGCCCACTTGAGATTAAATTTGGCAGTATGTGACCCCTGACATAAAATGAGTTTGACACCCCTGGTTTAAGACGGGGGGGCATTTGTGTCACAGAGTTTCATGACACATAGGCAATCGAAATTTGTGTGATGAATTGTGAACTTGTCAAAATGTGTGCATGGTGTGTGTGGTTAGCGACAACTCTGTTTGATGACGACAGCATGACCGTGCTTCCCTCTTCACAACAAGAAGCTTTACATTGTGTTGTCACTTTAGGCCACACAGTTGCTAAAGTAATGTCTTTGTCAACATATTTTAATTGCAATTTGGGATTGGGATTGCAATGTTGCAGAGGAGTTAAGATCAGAGTTATATCAACATCTACTGTTAGTTAAAGATTGTGGATGTGTTCTGTAAAGAGTGCTAACAAAAACAGAGCAACTGACAAGAACATTTGTGCCAATTTGAATTTTATGGTTTAACAAAGGGTCGATCTGTATGGATTATGAAGGTTATTCAGTTCAGCAGTTATTACATACACGTATGCATATGCATGCTCTGCTCATGTTGGGTTTCTCAAAATAGTGATCGCAATCTTTTCCTGACCAAGTGTTTTTGTTACTATCAAGAAGTTGGAAGTCTGCAACGCTTTGTGACTTCCTCATCACTTTTGCTGCCCTCAGTCCTGAGCCATTTGGTCCAGCAAAGTGATTTTTTAAAAACAAGTTACAAATACACTGTATGTTTCAATTTCAAAACCACAATCTTTCTCCAACCTCACCCATACTGTATGTGCCATATACATATGTTGCAGGATGGCATATCAGTGTTGTGTGGCAGTAGGACAATTGGTTATGCACAAATGTGCAGCCACAAGTTTAGTTTAGTTTTTTTTTTCCCAAGTACAACTCTTGACTGTGACTGTGCAGACACACAGATGGAACAAAGACAAGTAGTTGAGCGCAGCCTCCTCTCTGACAGAAACAGATTCTTCCACACCTCTCCCTGTTCTGCCTGAGGGCTTCTCACAGGTACGATTTCTTGCCCTCGGTTCAGGAGCTGAAAATGAGAATCTCTAAATTAGGAGTCAGGGAGTCGTGTCGGAACCTGACCCTGGATTCTCACCTCCTATCCAGCCGGACCTGTGAATACTGGATCCAATCTATATGGCTCTGCCATGCTTCTCCACTCTGCTTTTGCAATTTTATTTCGATATAATATCCTTTCTCTGTAATGCCCCCCCCATCTATTCAAAGCGGTTTGTCTTTTCCCCAACTTGCTATTTAAAGTGAAAGACAGTACATATTCAACTTACTGTTATATTCATTGCTTTGCTTCATGTTAGGTTTACTACAATTCATTGTGAGATCCTACATAGTTATACAAGTCAATGACAAGAAACGCATGCAAAACAAAAGGGGGCAATAAGTGTTTGCACCTTCATTAAATGAAATTATGTAGATTTTTTTTTTTTTCTTTTTGCAGATGGAGGCATATGTCAGCTCACCCTGCGGGGCTCCACAGTGACAGGCCTGGGACATAGCAGCCCATTACCACACACGTCCCACCAGCTCCAGTAGCATTTGGTGAGGTTTCAGCCCAGTCCTGTCCAGTCCTGAGCAAAGAGCCGTTGCTCCGCAACCCAGCAAAGCATGGCCTGTTTCAGTGCTCTGGGATGTGCTCCATCCACAAGGACCCTGGGTTAGGCGGAGATGCGGACTTCGCCCGACCCGTCGAGGAGGAGGAGGAGGAGGAAGGTTGGTAAAGCATTAGTGGGCCCTGCTGGTGTGCTGGCCCCTGTGAACCAGGCAGTGATTGAGTAGTAGTGCCTGGGGCTAAACGTGGCACCTTTGACAGCGTCTGGGTGGCACTATAGTGACGGCCAGTGAGACGCTTCTGCTACATTACACACCAAATGGTTGTTGGTGTCTATATTCATGCTGACTTGAATTAAGGGATTACAGTGGTAGACAGCCACGGCATATGGATGAGGAGAAAAAAGGGAGACAAGAAATCACACTGGGCATGATCTATTTTTGATTCACTGCACATCCTTTAACACTTCACTTGATAATTTGCATTTTAGGCAAAACCCATGAGTGTAATTTCTGTATTATTATCAAGAATGATGTTACTGAAAAGTGTTTTTAAAAAAAGAGTGAACAAAAATGAAGATGAAAAGGATAAAAGGTGACTTCTGAATGTCACAGTCAAATATTTATGTCTCCCACCAATCCCAAGTTCTCCTTGTAGAAGATGAAGGAAAAAATGGCACAGTTACTTTGATCTGAGTGTGAGTGGCAGCTCTGTCCTCTGTTAATCAATTCCTAAAGAAACTTGAGCCAGAGCAATGCTTGGTCCTTGGCGTAACTTAGCACTAACAAAGTAAACATTAAATAAGGAAGAAGTTTTACAGTGCCAACAAAAAAATATATCCCTTTGGATGTTTACCGCTTTTATTACTTCTAAATTGAATCAAGGACAATATAATTTGATGTTTTGACAAGAATTTGTTTAAAAAATCTACAAAAGTCTACTAGTAATAATAGAGTAATGTCAATTATTTTAATAGAAATAATGTAAAATAAGTGATTGCATAAATATTCATCCCTTTTTAAAGGGACTGATCTAATTCAAAAAGGTCCAGCAAATTAGGTTTGCAGGCAGTTTGCATGCAGAAGAACATTGCTTCATTCTCTTATTAACTCCTACGTCTCTATAATGCACAACCATTTTGTTCCTTGCGCTAAAACTACAGCTGAGTGTAGTTTTAGTAGTAGAACTCATTTAATGTCTAGCAGTCTGTCATTATTCATTGGTGGGCTGCAACCTCAGGTTCACTGTATCAAATTAACATGTAGTCTACTTCAATGAATCCACCAGGCTCTCCATTATGCTCAAAGTAAACTGGCACTCTCTCGTACAAACGCACACGATAACCGGCGACAGACTTCGCTCATCACACTTGAAAAACATGCTGCTAATGGGGAATGAGGGACATGAAATCACTTTCAGTGGGAGATAAAGGCGGCATTGTGGAGTGGCCGTGGCGGTAATTACGCCACACGGACCCGTACTGGAGGAAGCTATTTAGCGATATGGCCCCGGCCCGGGCCTCCACCGCTGATCTCATTTGGCTGCATTAATTAGCATGCTCTGAGCCGTGTGTCTCGGCGTTAACGCAGCAGCCCACTGCTTGGCTGTTGGGTTGGTTAGTTAGGATGACTAACACGACAGTCTGTTCAGGCCTGGTGCAAACGTACAGGCCTCCTGAACTTCCTTACACCTCGCCGCTGCCCCTCCTCCGTCGTAATCAGTCAAAGACAGCTGGGGCTGCACAGAGGGCACGGCAGCTCGCCATTCACCGCATTCAGAGCAGTGGCACAATAGAGTGCACAGCCTGTCCCGATCATGGAGGCAAGAAAACGACCTCATTTTTGTTTGTGTTTGAAATGAGCTATCTAATCATTACATGCCCTCCCACAGAAGGAGGGTGAGACATTTGATTTTATGATGATAAATATGTCAAAATAGCAAAATTTATTGACCGCTCACATGAGTGAAATGGCGCTAACGATTCTTTACATGTGGCGTGGAAAAGATGACACAAAACTTCTCCTTTTCAGCCCAGCTTTGTTTGCCACCTCCACCTCGAAAGACAGAAATAATTCATCTCACAAAGTCACAAAACTGTGTCTGTTCAAACAAATGCACATAGATGTTTATAAATAAATGATAACTGTAAAATATCTTGGTCTCCAAATGCAACAGATGGACCCTGTATCCCTATGTATCTTTTCTAGCATCAACAGAAGTTTAATCATGCAACAAATTTATACTTCTGTTACATAAAATAATTAGCATTGTTTTTTTTTAAAAAAAAGATGAAGGCTGTGTTTCCATCCACAAAACCACTGTTGCTAATGTCTTACAACTGGAAACCTGAGAAACCAGAAGCCTGCTTTCTGTGTGGCCCTGATGACTCTTGAACGCCACTTACAGTTCTAACACTTTTAAAATGCGGAGCCATTCAGGATGCACAAGAACACCACCTGCACTCTGACAACCAACCACATCAGAGACACACTCCTACTCTGTGTGCATGCTTGTTTTACTGATGGCCTGCCAGTAACTGCAAAAGAATGAAAGGTGAGAACAAATTTCTCATGTCTTACTGTGCCGTATCAGCCAAGGTTAATGTGAATAGGACATATTTTACTTTTACATCACTGTGACATTTTTACTTTTCATTTTGCATAAACCCGTGAACAGAAGACCCGGGAACTATGGTGGCATATGCTGAAGGTGAGCCATGCGTGGCAGCTAGGTCAGGCAGCAGTAGGTCATTTCCATAAGGTGCCGATGGAGCAGGTGATATGAGGGTGCTGGCATGAGCGGGGCAGAGGTAGTGGGGCAGATGGACCTGTCTTGCACTGACCATGTATCCCTGCACCCCACTGAGGCCCCAGGAGGGGGCTGAGCAAGCTCCCAGAAAGGAGGGTGTCCCACTGAGACCCTGGCATTGAGCCCTACCCAGCCTTGGCCTGCAACCATCTCCATAGCCTACCCCACCCCTCACCCATCCCTCGCACCCCACCCCACCCCGCAAAAAACACCCTTGATGCTGACCAAGCCCTCGGGGCTCAGGCCAGCCTCCTGGGCTAACAACAGCCCAGACAACAAGCTGGTTGAAGGGAAGGCCATGCCAACTGAGAGTGCCATGGATGGATACTTGTACGGTCTAACAGTGCTGCAACAATACAGTTGTGTAGTCAAGACTTCATTGCAAATTTACCCTATTTTGAACTCAGGGAGACATTTCTGCACTGACAACTAAATATCTGAAAACGAATTGTCAGTTGAAAGAGTAACCTGTCTATGCAGATGTAACTTCATTTTACTGCTTCTTTGGAGGTCCAGTCATGTTCCGTTATGTGGCAAACACACACAGCTTGAGCTGTGAATTTCCTTTGCAAGGTGACATTTCCTGGTAATGTGCAAATAAAGCAGACACAGAAATGCTGTCACAGACAAATACTGAGGTGGATCCCTTCACAAAAGTTGACAATTTTCGGTTAAATTTAAATAAACAGCGTTTTATTGTGGGAGTAGTACAACCTTTAGCAAGGGACTGAAAGTCAGCATTTATTTGAACATATTTGATATTGTGTAGTGGCTGTAGGCAGGGGGGCTGGAATCTCAAATAAGCTGTTCAAGCTATTATTCTCCTATGGAAACCCAATTTGCACCACAGTGGATTACAAGTTGTGTTTATCGACCCCGTAGCTGCCTCTCTGTGGCTGCATGACGCTTGTTTAAATCATGAGGGAGGAGGTTGATGGGGGGGCTGCAGAGCACTTGATTGGCGATAATTGGTTAAAGGACGGTATACAGTTGATAAAGAGTCTAAATAGCCAGGGCTTGAGTAGTTTCTGTCATGTTTCACCACTTCTATTTCAGTACCAATTAAACCCCGTTGAAGCTGCCATGATGAGAAAATGGAGGTGCAAAGGATGTGGAATTGCTAAACACCATCATCGGCATACTCTGCGTTTATTTATGTGCCTTTTTTTCAAGCATATTTAGAGAAAAATCATGTTTTGCAGATATTTATCCAACATTTCTTGATGGGTTTTAACACAAGTGGGTTATTGTACCTCCAAGGAAACCGCTGTTTCCCTTTTTTTTTTGAATCAATGATTTGATGAGATTGTATGCAAGATCTTTGAGAATTTATTTGGAATGATGCTTCTGATTAAAAAATGAATTACCTTTGCTCATTCTACACCCCCCAGATTATCCAAACACAGAGGAGGAAAGTAAGGAATGGACAGAGAGACTGAGTGGTAGATAGATGGAGATCAGGAGGCTCAGATGGAGATGGATCTCTGGAGATATCTACTAGTGCTATCTTACCGTGATCAGCCACCTATAATCCACAAGGACGACTCGGTCTCATTTCAAAGTAAGATGCAGGGTCGCATTGATTCCACTTGACTGAGAGGAGATCTGATTCAGGTTTTGAATGTGAGAGCCTAAGTCCGCCCTTCCCAATTTCAGTTCAGATGAAATTGGCTTCGGTGCATTAGATATTCTCTCGCTGCCCACTGGACCATGCTGGATGCAGTGTGTTGTCACATTGCGAGGGGTAAGATAGCATAGGGTTGGTGTTGAACACACATCTGCACAGCTGGAGGGCATGCCCATTCATGATGCCACATGCAGACCTTGGCCTGGTGATAGCAACTTAATCATGACTTTGGGAAATAAAGATATTGACTGTCTTGCAGAGTCAGATAAGGAGATCATTACAATCTTCATCTGTTTAATATGAAGTTACTGCCAGGAGCTGGTTAGCATAGCTGACTTTTTAAAGAATGGAAGAGTTTCATCCAGGGGGAGTAAATATCTGATCTTGTGAAGCATATCTCGATCTTGTTTAATATGTACAAAAACCAAATTGTCAAATCTACAATTATAGTATCTTTTTGTTATACTTTGGAGACAGAGTCAGGCCATCTAGACCCCCACGCGACTCGAGTCTTTATGCTACGCTAATCTAAGATAACCATCTTCTAGCTCCTATCTTCATATTTACCACACAGGCTGGGAGAAGCGAAATGCACGGGGCTGATGTCTTATGTGTGTTTGAGGATACTGATGAGGCTGATGATAAGAAGCCAAGGGGCCACAGCTGAGGAGTGTGTGCCCCCGCCCCAACCCACCTCCCCTGTTGACCAGGCAGGAGTCCCTACTCCAGGCCTCTGTTTACGTTTCCATTTGAGTGTTTCCCCCCACGGCGCTCCATCCAATTCTCCTCAACAAGGGAACGTGAGTACGCGGGGTAAAATGAGAGCGGGCTCATGAATGGAGGGGGGACAAATTGACATGTGGCGTTTTGTGAGGTGAGTGCCCAACCTCTCGACTGCTGATTACCATTCGCTAATGAGCGCGCCGGTTTGTGTGTCTCCCTACTTTCTCTCTCCCCCGCTTCTCTGCAGATTGTTCTTTCTCCTCTCCAGCTTTGTGCAGGCCCAGAGCAGCCAGCGGACCATAGGTGCACTTAATAGGGAGACGCACACATCAGTAATTAAAGCAGCGGGAGGCCTTGTACTATACCAATCCCTCTTCTTTAAAGCCCGCCCTCCCACTATAATTCAATCCTGTCTGCCGAATTGATCATTGTGCAGGGCCAGTTTTGCCCCTGGCAGTTTTGTCACTTTCTAATGATGCCTTTCAGAGAGGCAAGGCCTGTGTCCTACCAGCACCAGGACAAGTTGGGGCCAATTGTTGTCTTCAGGCGAACATCACTCCATCTGATAAAACGCCTTACGTTCAGCCACAAGCAAACTCCCTCACGTGTACTGAACATAAGAAGAAGTAATGCAAACAAAAGCACAAAAAGCATCAAGACTCATTTCACTGCGCCTTCTTTGTCAGAAAATCAAGTTAAGGTTAGTCACAGAGTTGCCCAAGTTTGACCCTTTAAAACACATCACTGAGGACTAAATGAGAGGGAAGCAACATCCACCTGCTAGAAAAATTGTTTGCTGCTTGGATTAAGGACTAATTACAACCTATTAAAAGAAATGGGACTTTAGGTTGGTGACCAGACATGATTTATGACTGATATCATGGGTCTGTATCTTTCAGACAGTCATATAAATATATATGCACAAACATGGCCTGGCTCGTGCTCAGCCTTCCTTGAGGGCACCTCTGGCTGTGTCTTAATGTTCCCAAACCTTTCGTGTGCTGTGCTCAGCAGACTAAGACGATCCATTGGGAATGTCTCTCACTTCTGCTGGTCATAGTTATTCAAAGTGAGTTGAGGCTCAGCTGGGAATCAATGCAGGAAAAAGTTTAATTTTTGCAGCCACTTTAAACTAAGCCAAGTCAGCTGACAGCTGTGATGTTGTGTGAGTTTGAATTGTATGTTTTTGAGAAAGTGTTTGATGGTGAACTGAAGCCAAATGGATCTCAGATGTAGTATGTTAACTGTGCTTCTGCCATTTTCTTACACTTCTTCCTCTTCACATCCGCTTTGCACAGGCAACGAGCCATAGGAAATCCCAGTGGTGTCGAGCAGCAGTGCTTCCTCTTCATATGCTGACACTCCTCGTGGCTATAGCTGATAGTGTGGCGTACCCAATGTAATTAAAATAACCCCCATTTTAACACGGCATTCTCTGCTTCTCTGGGCCATGTTTGTTCTGTTTCCTGCCCTGTTCAGCCCCCCCTCCTCTTCCTTATCTCTTAGACCCCCTTGAGTATGGCGTTTTACATTTCTGTTTGTAAAACTGTCAACACATCCACTGGCTGTACTAACGTGTGATTTAGCGCCAACAGAGAGGAGGGATAGAGAGTGAGAGAGAGGCAACTGCATGAGATCTTGCACATTCTCAAAGTGGAATATTTTTTCACTGTTATCCCCCTAACCCCCCAGCTCTTCATCCCCAAAGATACCTTGATGTTTGTGAAGGTTTTTTGTGTTTTTTTTTTTTTTACCCTTTAACAACCTCATTTTATCTTTGGCATTTGTTACCTTCATTTTCTAAGATTTGCCATTGATATTATCATGTTATTGGGGCATTTTATTTGAAATTTGATATTGTAATTTGGACTTGTCTTGAGGCATAAACTAAATCACTATGTATATATATATATATATATATGAAAGCTTCCTTGATTCAGTTCAGTTCAACCAGGAGACAGCACGCACATGCGAGAGAGAGGAGAACATGTTCAAAATTAATTGGATTAATGTGTGGAGTTGAATGGTGTGTGTGTGAAATTTACACCTGTCACACTCCTGTCAAATCATACATCCCCTGTCACTGTTAATAAGTACCTGTGGGGAAGTGGCAGCACCTTAGGACTGGAAAATAAATAACAACTGTAAGATTCTCCTTTTTGCTCGTACACATCATACGACACAACATACACATCCTGGACACATACAAAACAACTCACAGATGACATGCACATTATACACAGTACCTTCCATGATAAAAGTTGGGGCCAATTTCAGCATAATAATTGTTAGGCAAATGCAAAATGGTAAAAAGAAGTAAAATCATTCATGAAAAGGTGCATCAAAACCAACTAATTTAATGTTCAACTTATGACAGTTTGAAGTACAAATGTTGTGTATAAGTATGTCCACAATACAAATAGTTCACAGCAAAATGCAACACAAGCATCGTCCATCACATGCCACATAATAACAGTTCTTACAACCACATTACTTCCCACCAGAAACAAGGGGGATCCCACATTTTAATCTTCGAAATGCTGTAGCCTGGTCTCCGATTGGAGATTTTTTTTTTTTACTTTGGCTTTAATTTACACCTCTGTTTTGCAGCTGTGAGAGGGGAATTCAGATTCTGTGTCTTTGGAGAGGAGCACTGGCAGCAGAACATTAGCTCATTTTAACGGCCAGTGTAATAATCCGTGCAGCAGAGGGCCTCTGTTGGAAACTCTGCTTTGCACTAAAGCACTGGAGGCTCCCCTGTCAATAGCAAGACAGTCACTTCATTACAGCTTCACAAGTCACCCATTTATTATCTATTGGCCCCATCAGAGAATGATAGAGCACGGAGTCAGATGTTATGATATATTAATCAAAGATGCGCCATTGTGTCAAAATGTAATTTTCTGCTATGGGGCCGGAGATTGTAATTGTTTGATTTGATAACAGAAATATATAATGTGCCCAGGGACAGAGCAGTACAGCCATAAACAGATGAATCTGGAGGCTGAAGATGACAGGCTGTTCTTTATTGTTGAAAGAAACATATATTTCTACCATTTTTGCCAAAATGAATTCAATGAAAGCAGAAGTTTTGTGTTTAATCTTAGAATGCATGTATCAAATAAATTTAAAAAGTAATGAAATTTATAATGAACTCAATCTTTTTTCTGTGGTTTAGAAGGTTGTATCGACAATTAAATGTTTACTGTTAAGTCTGCTTAAGTATTTATGACAATATTTTTAACCCTTTAAAAGTTATTTTGCGGAAATTATTAATTTTATTTAGGAAAATAAAAACATTTTTCACTAATGTCTATTGCGCTTTAATAGACACTTCTGAGTTACTGCTGACATCTACTATATTTTGAGAAAGACCAAATTGCAAGGGAAAGCGACACGCTGCTTTTCTAATTAACTGTTCTTTGATCAGTCAGTAAAATCCAGTGACCATGCCTCCTCTCACAGTTCTTTTAATCAACTTTAAACATTTCTTTAGTACCTACTTGGACTGAAAGAAATTTAATTTAAAAAAAGCAACACTTCTGAGGGCTGTAATGTGTGAATCCACAGACATGTCTGCATGAGCGTAGTGGCTCACTGCCGATTATAGTTGCACCAAATGTTGAATAGGAGTTTCAAAAACACATTCACGAGAAGCTGTGACAAATTCACTCGCACAAGCAAATGCAAAAGCTGACCCCAGCCAACAAAAAGGGGTAGAGCAAAAAAAAAAAAAAAAAGCCACAGTAATGAGCAGGCAACTGTAACTGAAAAAGAGGAAGGAAGATGCAGAGCGCACAAATGCAGAGACAAATTTAGAGATATTTAACTTTAAGAAGTTTAGACAGAGTTTAAAAGTGTTATATCGAATGTTGATAATAATGACATAAAAGGACAGATTGAAATAACCGGACATATTTATATGTCATACAATACTGACGAACCAAACAAAAAGAGCAAACAACTTAACCCCATGGAGGCAAAGTTAGCTGCCACAATCACAACAAGCAGACAGAGAGCGGCAGCACAAGACCCCGACAAACCCCTTTCACATGTAATGATTACTCCCCTTCATTAAAACTGCTAGTAGCCTAACCCTGTTAGACTGGAGTAGACTCACTACGGGTAATCGTGAAAACACTTTTAATCAACGCACAGCAACAGTAGAGACCTTGCTAGAATGCATTCACTCCAAATAAAGCAGGCTCTTTACAAACAGGCGCAGCAAAACAGCTAAGACCCTGATAAGACTCCTCACACTCTCCATGGCGAAACCTGCCTGTGAATGTCTCCTGACAGCTTCTTAGCCCTTGTTAGAGAGAATCACTTCCCTAATGATACAGCCCAGCTTGGAAACATCAACACACGCAAAGTAACACGGGCATGCAGTTTTACATGAAGTATCTTGGCCTACACACACAAACGCTTGCAGCTGCAGACTGAAATGAAAGTAAATGTAAATTCAGGACTAAATTCTAATCTCTCATCTGTGAATGGGATATATTTTATAAACAGAAAGCAAAAATGTGTAGCCAAAGATTGTTTAAACATTTAAATAAAATTCAAGAGAATGAGTCAAAAATGAGACACAAGCATTTAGACAATTTCAATTTTATACTAAGTTTATTGTATTTAGTACACTATTTTGACCTTTTTATGATTTAATTCCTTCAAGCTCAATTTATAAATTTAAGTCACTTAGTGTCATGCATTTCTCTGGTTGGACCTTTGAGAAAAACTGCAATAAAACAAAATGGTCTATGTTTATTTTTTACAGTTCACAAGCACGGACAGGAAAAAAATGCCACCTAATCACACTGTGGCTAACACAAATACTGCATATGTGCCTGCTCAGAGGCACCCACAAAACATGCACACGCACACACACACACACACACACACACACACACACACACACACACACACACACACACACACACACACACACACACACACACACACACACACACACACACACACACACACACAAACAGGGTAGTTGACACATGGTATATCAGCAGGTGCAGCTCTTTTGTACTCTTGCTAGTTTTAGCAACACATTGCACTTTTCCCTGAATATGTATGAAGCACATTTAAAATGGAGTTGACTCCTTTATCATAACCATTGAAATATCAGGAATGCAATACAGTGACTTTTTCCTTTTCTTTTTTTTCCATTTCGCTCTATTTTTACCTAACTTCTATCTTCAATATCTACAGTTTCTCCTTTTGTGTTTACAGTCAGGGATTCTTATATTGAGTTTTCCATCTACCAGTACACAATGACGACAAAAATCAATGTGTGACTAAAATGTTTCAGGGTCCTGTTCAGTGACTGAGAGGTGTTTATTCTCTCACACGGCAGCAGTTGTGTTTTGGTGATGATCTAGGCAGCGTGGTGTGTTTGAACTTTGACTGAGCTGTCAGCGCGTGGGTGGAGATTGAGTCATGGGGTGATATGATTTTGACAGGTATGATTCAGTGGCGAGCAGCAGGCATGCGCACGCATGAACAAATACACTAACACAATGATTAAAGTGACCCTAATAATAAAGGTAATTGGGTCAATGATGCTAATTGCTATACTGCAAAGTTTGCTAACAGATATCCTTCACCTTATTGGGGTTTGCAATCTTGACCCAACTTTCTCTTACTGTACCTGCATTCCTTTCTATCTGTTCAGGTATGCTACCCACTCTCTCTTGTGTAAATCCATCTCCGCCAACACAGGCTTATCCCACAGATGCTATCACTCCTTCATCCTGGGTGTGAGAAATATGAGGGCAAAAGGTGCTACTCTGTAAACAGGCCGGACTCATCCTGCCTGCGAACAGTGAGGCATGCTGGTAACTGCTACGACTTCACAAGACTGCTTTGTGACACCCACCCACCCCCCTTCCCCGTAGCCACTGGGAGTCCTCGGACTTTTACATTTGTTAGATGTCACCGCAGTGTGGCAATATAAAGGCACGACAAACCCATAAACACACACAGTGCAAGCCACAAGGTCTAAACACTGTGTGTTTGACTCTGTCCATGATGTTCACAGTGGGCTTATTTAAATCAATGCCACACTGTGTCAGAAATAGTAAAAAGGCAGATGTGACATTGGTTGTGTATTCACTTGCAACTGTTGGCTGTGAAGCCACATCATGAAATGCAGTCTCCATCCGATGCTCTGCGTGGGAACAGCAGACTCCACGGCCATTCTGTCTGCCTGCTCCACATGCTCTTAATGGTGTGCTTAACGCCTACAATTTTATATATATATATATATATAAAAACATGATTGGACCAAATTACTTACATGTTGCGTCAGTCTGTAAAAAGCTTAACATCGAGACAGTGGCTTTTAGTGAAGTTTCCCAGGAGTACGGCAAGCCACGACAACAGATGAGAGCGAGCGTCACCATATATCTCGAGATCCCTCTTTTGAGTTGATGACACTGCTTCTAGGGAATGGACAGAAACATGGAAATGACCCACAATTAAAATGACAGGTTGAGCCATGCAGTAGGTGTCTAAAAAAAAAAAACACCTAGGAAACCCAAAATAAATCCTTTAGAAAGCAATCACCACTTCTTTCAATTATGATGCACAGTGCAAAACTGCCGGGAGAAAGAAAAACATGTCACATGTATATTAAAAAAGTGTGAAATTTTTATTTGTAGGATAAAAATGAACCTTGAATAATTCCCAAACTATAAAACAAGGTTGCTGAAGAGTCTCTCTTGCTTATGCTTTTGATCCAAAGTCTCAAAGTGCCCCCTAGTGGGATTTTCCTGTCTTTGCTCTCAGCAAGGTCTGGTGAAAAATTTGACCCCATAATACAGTCTCAGTAGTTCAACTGTGCTAATTAAGAGGGCATCCTCAGAATAGGATCACAGGATAACACTGCATCTGACACGGTTGGAATGCGTTGTTTTCTGTACCATAACAAACTGCTAAGTGTCTGTGAGGGTAAACTGACTTCACAATACCAAGATACAAACACAGGCAGGTTATAACAACACTCACAATAAGCTAAAACTGGGAGGCAAATGTATGGTATTAAAAGCGCAATCACATATTACTCAAAAGTTTTAACCACAAATTACGGATTCCTGTATGTAATTGCTAGAAGACATACTATCTTAAATCTATGTGTTCTGGCCCACTTATATTTTCCTCACTCACTATACCACCCTGGTCCAGTCCCGTCTGGAAAGTGAATATCTTTACAGCATTGAAATTATAGCTGAAAGCCACAGTCAATGCTAGCTTTCTCCTACTCCATTTGCATTGCCGTTATTCAAGCCACATGGAGCATGAGGAAAAAGCTGGGCAGCCTGTGTGCGGCAGCCTCCAAAGCCCCTGTTGATTGATAATACACTCTGTCTCTCCATCCCTCCATAACTCCTTCCCACAACACAACCTGGCACCTTGTTCCACTGGCTGGCCCTGAAGGAAAACAATTACCAGAGAGGCGGAACAACAATACCCAGAAAACATCTGCTTGTGCCGGCTGGGGCCACTGACATGCTTGACTGTTTGTCCCTGCTGGCTTCCATGGAGGACACATGCCTGCCTGGATATGCTGTGGGTCCCGTGTGTACGGGGCCCAGTCTCCTGCTCTTCGCAGCGCTTTACCCTCCGCCTGTTCGCCTGTCGATCCACCTGCCTCCCCGACTGCCTGTCTGAATCCTCTGGCAATGGCGGGTCTCTCAGAACAGACGAGGGCCCGCCTGTCAGAGCAGTTGTTCGTCTGGGCAAATTCCTTTCTGCTTGGACGAGACGGCGCACCAGTATGGCTCCTAAGACGAGGCAGACAGGAAGATGGCGATGAAGATGAGATGATGGGCCAACACCCATGTGATGGCTCCATCATGTTATAGGTCAGCTCAGCAGATGGAAGGCCCCGTCTTCAGGGTAAACACTGCACACAGAGCTTCACAATGATTAACGAGCATAAATAAAGGAATGATCACGTATGTACTATATTTCATCAACTGGAGCCCTCCACCCACCCAACATTCTAATGTACTGGCATAGAAAGGGTGACTGAGCAGATGCAAACACCCAATAATCTACTGGTTACCTATCAGCAAAAGGGTTTAATCCAAGGGCCTTCCTGTGTGGAGCTTGTATGTTCTCCCTTTGCCTGCACAGGCTTTCTCGGGGTACTCCAGCTTCCTCCCACTCCCCAAAAGAAAGAAGGTTAGGTTGATTGGTGACTCTCAATTGCCTGTAGGTGTGACTGTGAGTGTGAATGGTTGCTTGTCGCTATGCGTGGTAGACTGACGACTGCCTTCACCCAATGTCAGCTGGGATTGGCTCCAGCACCCCTGCGACCTTGAACAGATGAGCGGTATATCAAATGGATGGATGTATAGTAGAATCACATTTTTCTAAATTCAAACCATTACTTCAAATATGCCTTGTTGACTCAGTTTATTGAGTTTATATTGCCACCTTGTGGCCATCATTGAGGCTTGCTGATTAGGTCCCAACAGAAAGGACAAGACCCCCAGCTAACAGTGGCGTTAAAAAAGAAGAGATAAATAAATACAAAATACCTGCTAATTGAAAGCTTTAAATAGGCCTTTGAAATATGACTTAAGCCAATTACCCCAGCTTTGGTTGAACTACTGAAAAAATCAAAAGTAGATTTATGTCATCAGAAGTACATTTTCACATACATCTCACCCCTGTATAGAGCAACTTTAAGCACATAGCACTTAGCCGAAAGACAGTCAATGGTACTGCTGCCACCATCACCATTATGATGATAACGGATATTATGACCATTATTTGTAGATTTTCACATAAAAATCAAGTCTCTGTCTTTTTTCGTCTTGAAACTGCACGTTACATAACAATTCTATTTTCTGCTATTACTGGCGTGGCTTCACCTCAACTCCAACCGGGCAGGTCGGCCCCTCCCACGGTAGTAGCGCTTCTGCTGCTTTCACCAACTGTGGGACATATCGTTAGCTGCAGGCAGAATGCTACTGTTTTTAGATTATGAAAATTATAATGACTTTTGAAACTAATTTATGGCTTAAATGTTTGATTTGGTTTGCATACATATTTCCTTTGTTTCTCTTCACTGTAACCATGTCACTTGATTTTTTAAATTATAATATGTAAATGCATTTAAATTTAGTCTGAATCATTTACAAATAAAACGTTATTCCAGTCATGTAATTATCTTGAAGTTTAAGGTAACAGCAAGTTGTAGTTTTTTCGTAAATACAGAGGCACGTCTGTTTATTTAGTGAGCCGAGGCTTCACATTACCCTCTTGGTTCTCGGGCTCAGGAAGTTCCGAGGAGCACGTGAAGGCACCATGTTTTGACGCGGGCTCGGTGTAACCGGGAGGAGGGTTTGTTTGGTGACAGCCTCGGGGACACGCCCGCCGTGACAGCAGCAGCAGCAGCAGCGGCAGCGGGTCTGCGCGGCGCCGACACCGCACGCTGCCTCCCGAGCGGCGACTGAAGTGTCACACGCCCTCTCCGCCGGTGTTTTTGACGGAATAACTTCTGACAACTAAATGAGCCGGTTGCCAGTTGTTCTGCCCCAGACTGTGGCTGCAGCTGCCCGCGTCAGGGCAACAACAGAGATGTAAAACAAGTTGCGCTACCGCATCTTCTTCTTGATATGCTTCTGACATAGCGAGGGGCCCGGGAAGTGACAGAGGTATTTCGGCACTGCTTTTTTGGTATTTTTTTGTAATTTTTTTAGGTGCCTCGGTGACTTGCTTGAGTCAGTGTGTCGCCGCCTACGGTGTTGAAGTCCCTTTAGCGGCGACATTTACCTCATTATAATGTTTACAAGTCGCTCGAAGTCGTGTAATATGCATTACTGGAGTCGTTTTATATGCGTTCAGTTATAATGTCCACTGGTTCCTGTCGCTTCATTTTCCCGTTAGCGTTATATGAGCGCAAAGCAGGCGCGTGCACGCTAGCAACTCAGGAAGACGCCAACTTTGAAGTTTTTTTCCCCAGCCGTCGTCCCTAAAAAACCCCAAAACATTTATGCTAACTCTTCACCTGCTAGCTTACTAGTCCAAACACAGGTGCGAAGGTGTAGACATAACAACTATCACTTATCACTCTTACACTCAGTAAGTGGCTAATTTGTACCTATTACTCCTATCGAGATGAACTACGTCACGCCTTACGTCACAGGGGTTAAATATGGGCCAAAATAAGGGTTCACCTGTGCTGAGAAGGCGCCATGTTCTGTAGTTTGTCTTGCTGTGCTGGGGTGTTAAAAGGGATTAGTAAAAGGTCCTTCAGGACATGTATTTATGAGGCACCAACTGACCTCATAACTTATTGATGCCCCCCCCTCCAGAATATAGAATGAAGCAACTGGGTGCTAAACATCACTCGGGTGATGATTTCAGATCTGTCCTTCAGACAAGGTGACTTCTTGTCTTTGCTTGTTGTCTCTGCTTTATTGGTAGGGGACTTGAACACTCTGCACCTGCACCTGATATAATGCTTTGCAATGAATCTTTCTTCCACACATACAGCTTTGGTTTTCAGATTCCCCTGAGCAGTCAGACAGTTTTTTTTTAAATTTTAGGTTAGGGAGGTTTCTGCTGCGACTGAGTGTAATAAGTGCTAACCACAGATTGGTTGAATAGACTCCTTTTTCTCTGCAACAGGTGTTTTGACCTGACACAGCAGGAGAAAATAAAAACAGGTGAGGCTCAGTTCAGCTCAGAGCCAGCATGCACAGTACCAGAGCTCTGTTCGCACCATAATCAGCAGTTTGAATGTTGTTACTGTAATTTAAGACTGTGTTGACATGTCAAAAATATTCAGGTGATAAACAACCTTTATTGAAAAAAGGAATATTGCTGCCCCGAAATTCCTTGTTCCGATAATAGATGACTCATAATGTGGGACTCCTGGAACAGCTGCTTTTTAAAAAATCCATCCAACTGACTGTATTATGAAGATTTGGGTTTGATAGAGACTTTTATTATGAGAGTCAAAGATGTTGGAAAACACATCTTTCTTCACTAAGCCTATGTGTTGTCACATGTAGAAATGCAATTTAAATGCAAATACTGTGTGTGTTTACAGTGCATACAACAAATAAATCCATATTTATTTTACCAGTGTTTCACTGAGAAAAACAGTGTGTCAGTACGGTCTTTTGTGAAGCCTTAACGTGTTCATCTTATCTCATGAAAATTAAGTCAACATATTATTATTATTATTATTGTGCTGTAATATCAGCTCCTCAGTAGAAACCAGCACTTAAGGGAGTATACTTACAGATCTGATTGTGTTTGACACCCTTCTAATTCATCTTTTTTTAACCCTGCATTTTTGTCCTTTGTCCCTCTGCCTTTTCCACACACTGCAGAGGAAGATGGAGGTCCAGAGCTGCGTTCAGCAGGCAGAGCCCCCCCGCCCTCTGGGCTCTCCTCGGTCAGGGGCCAGTCAGCAGAACGAAGTGGACGACGGACAGACGGACGCCAGTGGCGGGCCTTCCTCTGACAGCCACAGCAAGGACGCAGCAGCCAGCAAACCAAAAAGATGACAGAAAAGTAAGACTGCAGACTCCCACTGCTGCATGTTTGCAGCCGCTGTGCTGCATGTGTGTCTGTACATGTATGTGGAGAGTGATGAGATTCTGACCGTCTGTTGAACTTTTCTGGCTGATATGTCGTGTACTTCCACACAGTGAAACTATTAATCATTCATCGTGCTGTGTCTTGGTTTGCTGAAAGGCCATGCTGCTTTGCACTTTGAATGCTTTGTGGTGTTAAATGATGTCATGCCTCTTGCTCACACAAACCAGGAGCATTGATACCTGCAGAGACATGTGGGTTATGTAATGTTGGAAGAGCTTGTTTGCTCCTAAGTGTTGCAAGAAAAAGTGAAACTGCGGGTTCTTCTGGGTTTCAGCGGTTGCAGAGGAAGTAGGTGATGCGTTGTTGCCATGAAAACCATGAGCACTTAACCACAGGTATGATATGTACATGTAGAATTGCTCACTGTTACGTGCAGACCCAAAGTAAGTGGCTTGTGCAGTGGCCATGTGCGAATACTGATTTGCAAACACATCAAGCCTCTGCCGTCTCGGAGCCCTCTGCACGACGAGAGTGACAGCAAAATTCTCGCTGGCTCTCTTCCATCTCTGGGGCGTCAATCACGCTTCCACTGGCAGGAGCCAGAACCTCTTTCCGTCAATCAGCCCGAGAGGCTCTACAGGCCTCGCAGCGCAGAAGAGATAGAGGCTGAATAAACACAACAGATATAGAAAAAACATTCAGTAAGATGATAGTACTGACTGCTACTGGCAGCTCTGAATAAGATGCTTGTCATGGCTTGCTTTATCAACGAGGAATCGGCGTAACCCTTTAGGGTCTTCATCTTGTTGCCTCAGGCCAAGGGGCTTCAGCAGCATTTAGAAAACTTAAAAAAACTACTGAAAATGTCAAATAAGATAATTGTTGTGGGCGTGGTGCCAACTTGTCTCGGCAGGGGGCCTCTGACCAGTGAAGAATGTACTGTGACTAATTCTGTAAATCTACTGTCTGCTCCTTACGGCTGTTTTTTTCAAACGTGAGCACAGAAATGTCATTGAAAGTGGGATGGTTTCAGTCACGAACTGCTGCATTATTATGCAATCATATGGAAATAAGACTTCCTTCATTAGAATACATATTGGGTGAAAGTACAGTGCTGTTTTGCAGCTGCCTCTCCGGTTTGTTTTGTCGACCTTTCAGAACTGTTTCTCACGGTGACTATGGAGTTGTGAGAAATGATCAGTTGCCAGCTTGGTATATGTTTCTGCCCACTGACACTGTCTGATAATAATTGTTGCAACAGCAGAATGTAATACAAAATGTTTAAAGCTTTTGGTGCACATATAAGTCAGATATTTCTCTTTTCCCAGCGTTGTCGTTTTAACGGTGCAGATTAAAGGAGAAGTAAGACATTTTGTCTTTTTTTTCACACAGTTCATAGAAATCTGATATCCCAGACGATTTGTCGGGAACTGCCAACACGCACACATGACTTCCTTGTTGCTTTCATTCAATTTGCTTCCAGCTATTGGCCTTAAACCATGAAGTTCTGATTCAATTTTTAAATCCCACACTGACTGACACATGTCTGCTTGCACTGTCTCCTGATGCATCAAAACGATGGGGGCGCAAATTCGGGTCAATAAGATTCTGAGCGTGTAAACACTAGTAATTCCAACGTTTAGCCTCACCGCTGATGTAATTTGTTCAAATATTTGTTCCCAGTTCACAGACATGCCCATTCAAAGTATGTGACTGCAATAAAACGTGCACAGTGTTTATGCTGAACACAGGCTTTTGTCTGGCAGCTGGTGCTCTGTTGTGAAGCTGTGATGGCTCAAGGCGTTTTTATTTACTTTACTTTTTTATTTTAACAGTGGGTGTCAGTGGTAGACACCAACCTACAATGGGCATAAAGGCCACTGCTCCTGTCATTAAATATATGTGTGTGTGTAGTTTTTTTTTCTATTTGTTGGTCAATTAGCAGTGGAGTCAACACATGCTTCAGTTTACTGATGGTGGCCCTGGGAGTGCGTTTGCCTCTGACAGCGCCTGACCAAACAGTCGGCAGGCCGCCGTGTCATCGATTAACCCAGACAGTTTATTCATCAAGGTGTCATCGCAGGAAGTGGACCAGTGTTCTTGTCCTTGTTCAAGGGTGCTTGCCTGTGGCTCGCCCTGTTGTTTATTAGCGATACATCATGGAGAATGAGGCGGCACGGCTCTGGCCCGCGGGCTCCAGCTCGTAGCGGCTGCGGCGTACGAGGCCGTCCACCGTGCAGTCAGCTGTTGCGCAGAGGTTAAGGAAGTCGGCCGGTGAAAGTAAATTTGCCTGTTTTAATCCTCAGACTGTATCCAGAATCTGACTACCCAGGGGCAAAGAAGTCAAGGTTTAAAATTCATTTTACTCTCAGCAATGTACTGATGAAGTACCCTTCAGTGAGCACTTAATCCCTGAGTGCTCCTGCCTGCGATGTTATCTGCTAACTGCGGTTGTGGCTGTGGGGTTTTATGTCTTGTGAAGCAGGGCAGTGGTAAAAAAAAAAAGAGCGAGTAAAATTGCTCACTGAACCTCTGGAATGATTGTTATTTTCACATTTTCAGCATCAGTATAAGGGCACGCTCCTTTCACATGGAATTTGATTCCCATTGACGCCCTGCTGTCAGTAAACCAGTCGGAAACCCCGTTGAATTTTGCATTATTGGTTCACAATGAAAGCATCGTGGAGTTGAAATTTGCCAGCACATGATACCACATGACTCACTGGCTCTACTCTAATATTGTGTCTGTGGTGGGGTGGCTGTGTAGCGGCCGGGTTCTGAATGGAAAATAAAGAGAACTGGATGATTTGGATCCTCAACACTAAAAACACATCGTGTGTCCAGGTGGGTCGACTTCAAACGTTTCTGCACGATGCTTCTTTTTTAACAACATGCTTACATAGCTTTGGTTTGTTACTATTATTACTTTAACAGGTTTGTCCCTTTGCCAGATTTGAGAGTCAAGCCGTGAAGTAACGTGTCATTATGGAGGAATTGCTGAAATGACAGATGGGACTAACAATGGCAACCAAAACCAATGTAAACACCAATGAAGTCCATACATTTTTGGCATTTGACTGTTAAATTTCTTCGAGGCCCAGGTTGGCTCCTCCTGGCAGGTATAAATTTCACCGAAGATCGGGTCCCTGCACTTTAACCCCAACACGACCCCCAGCACCTCACTGCAGCCTGACCCCCGCCTCGATCTGTGACCCGAACCCGAGTGCAGCGCGTGACCTCCAAGCCGCCCGGAGGGATTGTTTCAACGCGCATCCCTGTGTGTGCTTGCGCTCATTATTCCGCAAGTTGGATTCATTTGAAATCCCAAAGTGCGGCCGACCACCAGTGACGATGAGTCACACTGCTGATTTGGAAAATTGCACTAATTGGTATCATTATGGCCTCTTGACCTTTAAGTCATTAACTGCACTGGAAGCAGAAATATGTTAGCAAGCGTAGAGCCGCTGACACTGCAGTTTTTTGATAATTATTGTCTGATTTAAGAGTGTGTGTATGGTAGTTTGTGTCTGTGCTTGTGCGCGCCATCACTGCAGACAGAGGTAATTTAATCTCTTTCTCAGGGATTGATCTTTCAGGCGTGGAATGGAGGAGTTGTCCCGGTGATCGCTGCTGTTATTTTGACAACACAAATGACAAACGTTGGCGGAACAGAGGATGCAAATTATATGAAATGGCTACAACTGATGTTTTTGTGCCCACTTCCTAATGAGCGATCTGAAAATTAAGATCCGCGCAGATGTTACTAAATCGGATTAGAATGGATTTCATGTTTGTTCAAATCGGTGAGATCAGTTGTTGTGAACTGCAGTTCAGACAAGTGGAACTTTATTGACTTTGGGAGGACTTGTTGTCCAGATGCTCTTTGACCATTTCCCTAATGGTGTCTGGCTCGTCGTGACTTTAAAGTTAACTGGAAGAGCAGATGGCTTCTCACCTTGCTCGGCAGTTTGGCTGGCTGCAGCAGTAGTGTGACAGGCTGGGATGCTATTCGCTGTAATTAATTCTTCTTTTTTTATATAAACATCCCCAACTGTATTTGAGTATTTATCAGGTATTTGCTGTACGTTTTCACACAGTCTGGATGAAGATGTCAGACAACAGGATAAAATATACAAAAATGTCTGCCAGGGAAAGTTTTCGTCTTCCCCGTCAGCACTGTGCCGGAGTGAGCAGGGTGCATTGAGTTGAGGTAAATCTGGACAGACATCCTGAACACCACCTCCACAGCCCCCCCACCCTCGTTCTCCCCTCTGCAGATTGCCTTGGCGGTAGCTTGCGGGGCCCAGATAATTACCTTGTGTTATTTCTCCTCCCACACTTTGCTTTTGAAGTCCTGTTTGCCCGGCTGCCTCGGCTCTAATAGCATCCCGGCATGCCATTGATCCCGCACCCCTCCTCCGGATGCGAACGGAGTCGGGGGGTGGGTGGGCTGATGGGTTGCGTAGGGAGCAGCCCGGGAGTCCGGGCCGAGCCTCTGCTGGTTTCCTACAGCGCAGGTTAATCAATACGCCAGTGTGCCTGACGGTGGAAACTGTGGTGGAAATGGCTATAATATGCACATTAACCAGCAAATCACAAGTGGACAAATTGAAAACCCGCACCTTGTCAGATACTGTACATTTACACATAAATGGCTGGCTGTTTTTTACTGCAGCAAATTGGACCTGTTATAACCAAATGATTTTGTCTGTGTGTGTGGGGCGCTCAGCACGGCAGCTCAAAACCTCCGCAATAGTCTGAACCTATAAAAAGTCCCGACTTCTCCATTTTGTTGAGGAAAAATTAGCGTCTTGTCTGCTGAGCTGTGTCAGGATGGTGAAAAAATAAATTGCAGCCGTAATAGTTTTAGATATGCCGTGACGTCTTAATCCTTTGACGGCACAAATATTCACTGCGGCGCGCCCGAGTATTTCAAGGAAAATACATTTGCAGAGAGGGGAGATGTGACTTGACTGTGATGGCAGAGGACTGCAGGCAGAGACGGTACAGCTGCATAAGTGCAGCTTATGGGTCAGAACTAAGAACTTTTCTTGGGTCACATCATGGATTTTCTCAAATAAAATCCCCCCAAATCATATGAAATAAAATTCGTGCCACCTAGCAAAATCCTGTTGCTCTGCTCCAAATACTTGTTCAGTCATAAATGTGTGAAGTTTGGCCCTTTGTATGTTTATTCTAAGCCTCATCAATTTTTTCTTATTTTTCACTGGATTGGTTTTAAAATTTTTACTGAACATCCGGGAAAACCTGCAACAGTGTGCATGTAACTGACTTCAAACGATCAAACTGTTGTTTTTTTACCTGAAGGAAGAAACTTGAATTTTTGAAGCTATATTTAGCAAGAACATCGGCTCTCAGTTTTTTATTATACAGGACTGAACAACCTATTTAATACTTGACAGAATCCAAATACAGTTGCAAGAAAGTTAATACTAGTGGCGATATTAGTTTTTGAAAAATATTCTTATCATGGCAATTGAAAATATCTGGTGTTCACTGCCGATATTAATCAAATGCAGCTCATTGGGTCTCCGCTGTTTCTTCGTGTTGATCCTGTAAATCAGGAGCAGGCTGACAAGTGAGTGCAACCAGGAGATATTAAAAAAAAGAGTCCTGATTTTAACCACTTTTCAATAGCTGTAGACGGTGTAATGAAGGGAATGCTGCTGAAATATCCAGCCACGAGTGGAGGTGACAGCCCTTACAACAGAATTTTCCCAACCAGCCGTGACTGAGCTCAGAAGGTTCTGACTAATGAGCACTAAATAAGGCGCAGAAGAGATGTCGCTTGAAAGAAACCGCTTTGGAGACACTAATTCAAAAAAAAAAAAAAATTCTGTCATGTTGTTTGACAGTGAAAAAACAACAACTCTTTAAGAACGTGTGCTGAAAATAAAAGGTTGTACTGTATTCCTGCCTGCTGAGGTGAGGTAAATAGATCGTCTCTGCAGAGTCCAGAGCTGGACGTAATTGGGTTAGCTCCCCGTTTGGTGACCAAGGTCAAGCCTTAGTCCATGATCTCGTGTATTAGGGACGGCTGATCATTAGTGAGAAAGGTGAAAGAGCATTACAGATTGATTTTTGAACCCCTTTGCTCCACTTGTGATCGCTGCATGGAAGCCTTTAGCTTGCCAGGCGTGTTGCTCTTTCTCAAGATTCGCCACCAACACTAGCAGCAGAGAGGGAAGGAAATGCTAATCACTGCGACTCTGGCTATTTGTAGAGACTTTGTGTTCCTGTTGCTATTTTAGTCCGCTGGTTCCTTTTTATTCTGTGATGAAGAAGCGGCGTGGATGATCAAGCATGTCAAATGTTTCTCATGTAGCCATGTATCAAGACACAACCTCTTTCTGTGGCTCTATTTAGCTCTCATCAGTGCATTTTACTCTTACTCAGTTCAAAGCACACTCTCAGTGTAAACACAGATGACACACGGGTACTCACATGTGCGTGCGCGCGCGCGCACACACACACACACACACACACAGTGACACACTACCAGCAGATGACAGGGACCTTATTAGAGGCTGTCACAACACATTTATCCCTCATCTGTTTCTGGGAGCTGTCGCCAGCAAAAGGTTGCTCTCCGCCGCAAAGTGGCAAAGTGGGCTCCTCGCTGTGTTTTTCATTCTCCCTAATGGAGAGCGATGGCACGGGCCGCGGCCGCCTCTATCTGCGGCCCCCCGTCCAAACACGGGTGATTTCTGCCCGAAAATAGCCCTGCTGTCAGCTCGCCTTAGTTGCCGGGTCCGCTGAGAGTCAGTTAAGGGGATCAGTGCTCGCTGGAGTGTGTGGCTCAGTGGTAAGACACGGTGCTGGTGACACATTGCTTTGATGGGATCACTGACCGCTCCTAATCCCCCCTCGACACAGATGACCTAAGAGGCTCATTGGACTCGGCAGAGTCACCGCTCATGACTCCGGCCCCGCCAGACTCCAACATCCTATCCCGTCGACCTCCCGGCCCTTTACGCTCTCCGACGGCGTATATATAAACAGCGCTCGGCTTTGTGGCCGACAGGTGCTGAGGGTCGCCGCCTGGGAAAAAGAAAGTGGCCTCAGAGATCTGTTGATGGTGATTGTTTTACATGTGTGGAAAAGAATATTTGAGGCTTTACAGCGTTGGGTAAAAAAATCACTTTGGTGTTCTTTTTTTAATACGATGCAGAGTATTTCTGGATGCTTCAAAGCCAGAATTTTAAAATCCATAAACAACATGAATAAAAATAACACACTGCTGCTGCTGTTATGTTTTGAGTCAGTTCATAATGAAATATTTGTTGGCCGGCAATTTGGCATGGGAACATAAGCATGAGAACACCCCGTTTAGGAGGCCATCTGGAAAATCCTTTAAAAAAAAAAAAAGCAAAAAAAAAAGCATTTTCATTTTTTAATGAAATGTGCATCCCGTGGATGTTTGCAGCGTGTGTGTCTGAGTGTGCCACGCCGGAGCCCAGGCACGTCTGTTGTTAGGGGTTTGTGTCGAACTCGCTGTCAAGGCCGGGAACTGTTCAGTCTCTGGGTTTGTGATGACTTGGCAGCGAGACAAAGGTCAGAGAACACTTGTGCAGAATCGCCAAACGTGCTGGATTAGATCTGCCGCTGGCAGAGACGGCTCCTCAAGACTTGTACCTGCAGTACCTCGCCGGAAAATATGCAAAATGCTGTCGTTTGTGGTTACGGACCGCACATCACGTCGCTGTCAAAGTTTGACTGTTATGTACAACATGTTTAATAGGAGATCGTTTGTGGTAGAGCTCGACAATCACTGCCTCAAAGGCAACGTTAATGGATTACAGGTTTTACCAGCTCCAGTAACATGTGGCTTGTTTTTTGTGGCCATTCTGCTCCACAGAGGGGGGAGGGGGGCACGCAGAAAGAGGCCCACATTAATTGGCTTTACCCGTACCTCACATTTCATACATCCAGACTCCTATCTGTCAGTTTTCTTTTTTCTTGCATGCATGCATTGGAAACACAAATGTGAGCAGTGACACGCAGTCGTCGAGATGGAGGCTGGTGCACGACGTTTCTTAAAAGTGGACAGAAAGAGAACAAGGTTTTTTTTTTTACACTACCAGCTAGTTGACTGCTTCAGGTAGGTCATTATAGAAAAACAGTAGAAAAGCAGGAAAAACTTATTGCGTGTTCCTGTTTTTCACTGCCTCTCATATTTCTGCCAGACTGTTCTTTATTGTTTCTTGTGCAGATTGAGAATTTTCTGTGGTGAGATGAAAGCGCGCGAATGTTAATGTTCTTTTTTTTTTTGGCCTTAATGCATATCATTACGGCCGGTGCTTGTTTTGTGTAATGCCAAATAAGAAAGTACATTTAACTCACGAGAAAGCCTTTCTACCGAAGAAAAAAAGATATCAGTGGAAGGAAATTAATGGAACATCTAGCTTTTGCAAACAACTGCACGCTGTAGGAAAACAAGGAGACTGCTGGGCTTGTTTTCTAGTGTTAGTCATGCTATCAAACTGTCCTTTTGATTTGCCTGCATAAATGTACTGTTTTGTTTCCTCCACTTGTTTTGCAGCTCAAATCGAGCCCTGGGAAGTGTGGAAACTTAGGGGGAAGATCAGATTCAAAGCTGGAGACAGCTGCTGATACCATATTATTATTTATTTTCATAGCGTAAGATCATGGTTTGTATACGCTTTATAACTGGGATGTTGCGACCATATCACTTGTACTCCTTTCTCATAAGATTTGTGTCTGTGACTGTGATTCTGCACAGAACGGCACTAAATCCGAGCTCAGACGAGAAAGTGTGAGCTTTGTTAAGTGTTCCTGACGCACAACCCACTGTATTTTTCAGGACATCTTCTGGATGACAGCGTTCATATATGACCTCAGCTCTGCTCTGTCAGAGGCTACGCTGTCAAGTCTCTGACACGTGTGCTCAAATATTTCCATTTGGACAATCTGTTTCCACTTGGAAATGTCATTTGATTAATTATAATCAAGCCCTTAGCATCAGTATTTTCCAGTATTTAGATGAGACTTGGCTTGGAGTCTTCATGACATCTTGAAGAAGCAAAACAGCAACATGAGATTTTTACATTTTTTAAAAAATTTGGCCACTTGTGAGTGTTTTATTACAAATTTCACACCACTTTATAGAAACCCAAAGAAACAAAAACTGAAAATAGAAACCACAGGATATAAAGATGGTGATTAATTAAATATGTCCCATAATATCTGTTGTGTGTTGGAAAATCGACCCTCCTCATACAGAACATGTTAAACCTTTAACGGGGTGTAATGATAGGAAACACATGACGACACGACTTTACTGAGAAGTGTTAGTGGTGGGACGTCGCTGCAATCAAAGCGAACTTTCATAAATAAAACGGTGAGAGTGCGACCCCTTTGGCCTTCACATTTATTTATTGATCTGTTCCAAACGCTAATCTTGGCTCAAGATGAGCTCTTTCTAAATAACGACAGTTTGGAAATGTGGTTCCAGCGACTTGGAAAGTGCGATTGTGTGGGGTACGTTAGAAAAGGCCAGATGTTGGATTTACTCGATTGTTGATCAGTCATTCAGTTTAAAGTAATTAAGTACTTATTCATATTCAGTGGAAGTAAACAACCTGACAACTGATCATTTCATGCAGCTGACAAGGGTAAATGAGTGAACATATCAGTATTAGCTTTAGCTTTTACAGTAAGTACAGTAACACATTTTAAGGAGTCAAGTAATAAGAAGTAATCTACTACCCCTGCCTTCTGTGGTATTTATTTACCCCAGTCAGTTTGATGTGGGTCAGCCGACCCTCCTCTCGAACCAGGATCCAGCACGGGTCAGACGCTGCCCGTCCTTGGCGAACTGACGTAGCTACCTGCAGTGAAACTTAATTAAGAGATACTGACATTTAAATGTCATTTAACCGACCCAACGACAGACAGAGACAGAGAAACAGTGCACGGGTGATCAGAGCGGTGAAACTTTCATCTGCTGAACTATTTAATGTTAGTGAGAGGCCGGCCGTCTGAATGGGTCCAACGCCAGGTCCAATGTGAGTTTGCTTTCTAAAAATGGGAGACTATCAATAAGTGGTGTCCTGTTCAGCCCAGCTGGAAGCGCTGCAAGTGGGGACTGACTCTCTACAATGGTTGGCAGCAGCAGCTTTTTTCCCCCTTTTGTCTCCTGGGTGCCCCGTTGGCGTTCGTTATGGAGGTTACAGATGTGCCAACCCCATGACTTGTCCACGGAACAGGGCTGAAAATCACAAAACTGTTTCAAGATGTCCCATGATGTTTTTGGCCATGTGTGAAAATTATTTTACGAGGTAGTTCATGTATCCAGTTTGGAGATTTGGCAGCGGCGGTGCATGCCACTTAGTCGGGTTAAAACGAGAACGTAAAACGACCCCCATACCTCAGCGAAAACGCACGAGGGTATATTTAAATCACCTCAATTCAACCTCTGGAGTCCCGGCCGAGTACGGTACATCCGTACATCTGTTTAGAACAAAGGCCCGAACGCTGTGATGGCCCGGGCCGGTTCGCATGCTTAGCTCAGAAGAATCATTAGGGCACCCCACCAGCTCTGTGATAATAAGAGCAAAACACCTCGATTATGTTCCCCGTGGCCTGTAATACATATTCACACCTTGTTAGACTGTGTGACCAGCCCTATTAGTTGCAGCGCTCAGATGGCACCTACCCTGCTCATTAACACCGCCGATGGAGATAGAAGGCGGCCATTAACGGAGCAGATAATGGTAAAATACCGTACTGTCTTTTAACTGATTGTGGAAATTAAAAAAAAAAGGCGGAACAGCTAATGCATCGCGCCGTAAAGATATGACTGTTTTAAACGGCGTTAGCAAAGCTCGTCGGCATGCGAGCGCGCGGGTCAGCCGGCTGTGCCCCGCGATGGCGCGCAAATGAAATGGTAATAGAGGGTTTCATCACCAGCGCTAATTACTGAGTGACAGTTTTCTCACCAGTGTGTGAGCGCGCCTGTATGTCTTTGTGTGATAGGCCTAATTAGGTAAACTCCCATTACACTTAAAAGTGCATTACGGCTGCTCTTTTGTAAAGGCTATAATTAGAGCACTGCGGAGAGCAAGCGGTAATTAAGTTATTTCTCAAGTATTATTAGTCTACTTGTTATGTGAGCCAATTTCACTGGAAAAGGATAGAATACATATTTGACTTTGTGCCAGTGCTTTGTTAACTTTATAGACATTAAAGCAAAGAGCTATTACACAGCGGGTGATTGGAGTGTACGGCGTACAGTATCTCATAGTCCTCTTCTCATGGGATTTCTGTCTGATAAAATTAAAATAGCGCGCTGGATGACTTCATCACGTGAAAGCTGGGTGATGGCCGGAAGACGGAAACCCGGCGTTTCTCGTCTCAGGCTGACTTGGCATTTTTGCACATGTGCCCTGTGATGCCGGCAGCGGCGGCGTGATCCCCCACATCCTCAGACTAATCCAGATTGCGTTCTAATCCCAATCACACTCTCCTCTTCCCCTCATTGACTCCCATTATTCTCTGTGGTTTTCATGCATGCCTTCCTTTCTTCTTTTAATTGCCAGGATCCATCGGAATAGCAGTTAAACTACAGAGTTAAGAAAAAAAATCTGTGAAACCCTGTGAAGGCCCTGCACCGCCATGATGATCCACTCATCCAGATGTTTTCACTTACCTTACCTGATTAGGCCTCCGCTCAGGCGTGCTTGATTAATATCGCCCTGAGTTTCCTGTTATTTATCATGATGTGCATCTTATTACCACATGTGTTTACTGACCTCAGGTAACACACCTTTTCTCAGAGTCAAACCTCCACCGGCGTGGTGGACGACAGGACGGAGTTTGTGATGCTGCATGTTTGTCTGCCCTGTGTCTCCTGTGTCCAGCAGATTTAAGCCACACTCCACATGATGGTGTTAATCAGTGTCTCAGCAGACCTCAACAGGCCTTTGAAGGAGAAAGCTGTGAGACTGGGTCACCGGCACATTTGTGCAGGGTTGGCAAGTCCCGTTGGACGGGCGGTGGGTGTGGATTGAGAGTAGGACGGCTGTGCCAGGAGAGCTGGAGCAGATCCTCTTTCTACGCTGTTCTGAATGGGCCTATTTTTAGCACACGGGCCGGTTCTATTGGACAGATAGATAACTCTTTGTTGCACGCTCGTGCTCCTCTCTGAGACTGACTGGATCGTACTGAAGCCTTGTTTTATAGAGCTGGGTCACTTCGCAGTAATTGCAGCGGGCAGATATGATGACATCAATGAGGTAGAAATATAAAGATGGTGACATGAGTTTATTTTAAAAAATAATAGATCACAAATTATGAAATAAGACCAAAAAAAAAATCAAATAAAAAGTGGTGTTAAGTGATGCACAATCTAATGAGCTAATACAAGTTACAAATGGTGTTGAGAACTGACACCAGGCAGAATGCAGATTTGATGCAGTGACATCATGAATATGCTGATTGGCTCATTATCGAGCAGGATTCAGACACTTCTCATGGAGAGTCCTCACTGTTGCACACTGACTGCACGCTGCCCAGCCATATGCTTGGTCTGAAACAAAAAGCAAAACCATGAAATAATCTCACATGTGGTGGTGATCAGCGCACTCCCACAGTTTCCTCAACAACGTCGGCTTGTTTTTCTTGTGCAGCCATGATAACAGATACAGTCTTAAACTATTAGCGGAAAAACAAAAGGCCAAAACAACGCTGCACGTACTTCAGGTATAATAACATCATGACTGAGATTGACTCCTTCCTCTTCAATCTGCGTGTGTAATTGTGTTACTAGACAGGGTTTGGTGCATGAAATTACACTAAGAATGCCTGTGAGCTGGAAACTGTTTGAAACAAGTAATCAGGCAATATCTTAATTGATATCACAATTTTTTTGCATTGTGGCCTCCAGGTTTTTACATACAAAAAGAACCGAGGCGTACTTGGTAGCAGTGTTGTGCAGGTAAAGGTTAAACCAACCACGGGTCTTGATGAGACCGCTCCACATTATCCACCTAGATGGAGCGTATAGATTTCAGAGATAGAGGAAATGGAGAGACAGAATGACTGTTTTCCCCAGACGCGGGACCCAGAGCGGATGCCGTGCCCAGGGTTAGCAAATCTCATTTACAAAATTTCGGGCGGGGAAATATCCGTCCCCCCTCGTGTCCCTCTCCCTTGTCTTCCCTTCCCATCACAATAAAAAGGAAGCTTCTCATTTAGCAGAACCATGGGCCCGGAGGCTGTGTGACAGAAACCCATGTGACACGCGCACACACACACAAACACATACAAACCAAATGAACTCCAGCACTGCAGCACAAGACTCTTTCTCGATTTGGTGATTTGAACTCCCCACTTTTCATATATTTCTGTTTCTGTTGACTACTGTTGGAAGAGGCCAAAACCAGTTCAAACTGCAAGCTTATTTCATATTCCTGTAAAGACACAACGCTTTTTAAACATAACAAAGTTTTTGGAAAATGAGACTCAAATGATGTGACAACGTTTGTTAAAGATAAATAACAGGAGTTAAATTATATTTTGTGTTATTTATTGTATTAATGCTCATGTCTTTAAAATATTTTGTTGCATAAATAAAGGAAGCAAAAAAGACACATGATAGAGGCACATAAAAACAAACTGCATAAGATAGTTGCCTGTGCAAAATGTGGAAAATTATGCATTTGATCAGGCACAACTGAGAAATATCGCATGAAATTTAACATGAAATCTTAAGGCTCTTGTTTCAGTGTACTGTATATACACAGCTTCTGCATGTGTGTTTATATCTGTGTCGTTGTCTGCGATATCTTGTTTACACGAGAAAAAAAAAGCCTGTCTTTATCCACTTGGCTGGATCCCAACATTCCTGGCTCTTTTTTTTAATTTTTGGGGAGATGTTTGTTGCAGAGTGAAAGAAGCACTTTGAGAGATGATCACAGACGCTCTCTCCAGAGAAATCTTAAGGAGGAAAGTGAGCCTATTTTCAGTGGAGAGAGAGAGAGAGTGGGACTCATTATGACTCACTCGCTCGGGATGATGTCTGAGTCAGAGCGCGAGGGCCAGTGTCCGCTGCCATGGTGATGCACGGCCAAATGTAACCGAACTCAGAGAGCAATAGAGATGGAAATGAAATGAGGGGAAGCTTAAAGGGCCCCGAGGCGGCTCGGCTGTTGTCATGACAAAATTCCCAGAGAAAAAAACTGGCAAGATATAGGCTCCTGTATGTAGACTGATAAATGGGAGATCCTCTAATACTTCAGTGTGGGCATTTTTATGTGTAATTTTTTTTTAAATGGAAGAGAATTCGTTACATTCCAAAAAATATTTTTCATTTTTCTGCTCAGGATTTCTTAAGTTTCCACTATGAAAACATATTAAGAATATTTTGAGCCTTTATCTTAATTGATTTTGTCATCATTGATTGGCACGATAGGAAACTTTCATTAAAACCAGAGTCAGTCTTATCACAAACAATATTCCCTGATCCTATGTCTTATTTTTCATTATTAAATACATTAAAATTGAATTAATCCAGTTACTCAGATGATGTAGATTAAATTTCAGCCTCAGTTAACTAAATCCTTCAGGAAGGAAGTAAAAAAGTCAAGGCTTTCTCACAAATTCACGAGAATTAATGCGGTGATGAAATTCAAGTTCAAGTAAATGTTGTAATTGCAGAAGTGTGCAGGAGTTTCCCCCCTGTATCAAAGATGCTGGAAAGACAGCGTGGCGCCACAGGCGTGGCTCCGGTGTGAGCGCCGGCGTGCTCGCGTGTGATTCGGTGTCTCGTCTGTTCGCTGCAGCTTCACCGCGCGGTGGAGAGCGGAGGACAGTGATGTAAGGACAGTGACACGTAATCGGCCGGCAGATATTAATCCGATGTGCCTGGGCAGGCTGGCTTTGAGCCAGAGAGACACAGGAGAGGGTCAGATGACGGCGCCTGGCCTTGACAAATCACACAGGTCCTGCACAGTCGGACACATAATCCTTACACCTTCTAGTTCCCTGTTCTATTTGTCTCTTTTTGATGCCGTTTTTGTTTGGCACACATCTATTATGATGCACACGCTGTTTGCAAATACAGATAGAGGAGGAAAACATCAGAGCGAGCCATATAATCTTTTTTTATACATAGGCACATAACATCAAAATGTTCCTTGACAAGTCATGTAAGAGGATAAAGAGTTGAAGGAAATGCCTTAAAAGCAGCAATTTTCCCCATTTCAGAAAGTGGAACTGGAATGTTTGGAATTTGTTCTTTCTTACAACACAACCGCGATTAATTGATTAAATAATCGTTACAGCACAAAGAACAAATACAGTAAAAAAAAAAAAAAAAGGTGGAATCTCATATTATAATGGAAAAGTACGACTCAAAATACACACAAAAATGGAGCCTATGTAACACTGCAGTATAGTGCATGTAGACACTGTAACTGTGATGAGCCAGTATCAGTTGACAGACACACACACACACACACACAGTGTCAGTCGGGCAGCCAGAGGGCAGCCCTCTCTGAGAGCGTTTGACAGGCAGCAGAGCCGATGGTCCTGAGGGGACGTGGACGTGGACGTGGACGTGTCCTTCATCACCTGAACCGCGGCGTTCCAGAACGATAACGTGCCGCACGCCGCTCAGTCGCCCCTGTATCTTGTGTCGGCTTGAGAGCGTGAGTTGTGGAAAAATTCCGTATACATTCCGTATGCAGAAACGTTTAAATGAGCGAGACGACGGCATCCGGCTGGTTTACAGCACTTCCCATATAGTCCTCGTTGCCACGGTAACAAGGGCAAACAGTCATTTCGCACACAGCGGGGAGCTGATGGTACCGTCTAAGAATACCATGTCGTTACAATGCCGTTCGTTGATGTTGAGGGCTGCTGCCGTCGTCCGTCTCCTGGGACGGTCGCTCATACAGGCGCTGACCGCTGCCAAAGTCCAAAGTTTTGGCTTGAGCAGCAGCCGCTGTAATTCGATTTAATTTGTTGGTTGTTTTTGGGCCTCGGCCTCAGACGGAGTGCAGCTGTAGCCCGGCAGTGCTAAAGAAAAGATGATTAGTCTTTTTCCTTTCATTTGTTATCTTGCATGTCATCTTTAATTTGCTGAGGATAATGTGAGTTTAAGTCGCAGCACAGTCCATTTTCATGGCTTCTCTTCCATAAAGTACAGTTGTTCTCACTCAGTTCTCAGTGCAAGTCTGTTGGAAAAAGAGGCAGTTGGGAAAAGACGTCGCGTCTGACACACAGACAACTTCCGCAATGTAGTTTTCATCTTTACTGTATCAGCGAAAGTGACATCATTATTGTTGGACGGGCTGAGACGGGCTGTTGACTCTCCGTCCCCTCCTGCAGGTTTCACACTTCCCGTGAGGTGTTCACATCTCAAAATGAGTAGATCCTTTTCTTCTGCTTAATTTTATTCAGAGTAAATCATGTGCGAGCCTTCACCGGCGTGTGTGCGCCCGTGTGTGTGTGTGCGTGTCAACAGGCTGCGGTGGCCTGTTGAACCACTTAAAGGATTCTATTTAACGGGTCAGCCGAGCAATTAATCAAGGGTTTAATTGGAATCCCGAGTGGAGTGACATGATTTATGCAAATAAGGTCATTAATATGCAGGCCTGCATTCGACGCTTAAATTAAAATGGCTCATCCGCCAGCGCGGGCTAGCACTTTCATTACGGTAAATTAGAGCGCGATAATAACTCCAAATACACATATTTATTTTCTACAGACATTCAGAACAGGACATGCCCACAGGAAGAAAAATATGAAAAGGCCAAGAGAAGGAAGTTCTTGTGTGGGAGACAGTCGGGGAGAGGCAATGCTAATGCTGTTAATTTTACCTCATTAGAGGCAGACTGCTATCTGCGGGGCTTCGCTTTTAATTGGATCACCGAGCAATTTAAACCACATTCGCTTCTTAATTGCTTTTTTTTGCACTTTATTAAAAAAAAAAAGAAAAAGTACAGCAGCCGCAGTAGTTTGCCATTCACTAAATTCCGGTCAGCGCGTTGCGGTGATACCTGTGTGTGTGTTTTTGTGCCGTTGCCCTTGGTAACCATCCTCACGGGGACCATTTGCGGCCCGTGCTCCGAATTGTCCGGTCCACTGGCCCTCGTGACGCGCTGATGCCAAGGGATCAGGGTGGAGACGGCTGAAGTCCCCTTCTCCTGCTACACGTTAAAGTCGCTGCACGGGAACGTTGACTGTCTTCAGAGATGTGTCACGTGCTCAGCAGTGAGATCGGCTACTATGCAACTTCTTTTTAATGAGATGAGAGAAAAAAGACACTGACTGGCTGGGCACGTTTATCATGACGGTACCTGCGTGTATGTCAGCAACACGCACGGTGGAAAGTGGCGCGACACATGGCACGACTAGTCCTCCTGTGCAGTGATTGATCATCACGTGGTTTGTTCGATCTGTGATAACTATTCAGTCTGTCATGGTCAGATGAGGCTGAGGGAGGAGAAACAACTGTAGGTACTACAGCTGCTCACAGTCAGTGAGTCATCCACAGTCACGACCTATGGAGAAATATAATGTTAGCATTCTCATGGCAGTATTTGTGTTTCTATTGCCATTCGTCCACTGGCTCCCTGCAGGAATCAATACTATCATGTAATATTATTGACGAGGGATTAATAAATAGTGCGTCGTTGGCTGTATCTTGCGCTCAGGCCAGAATTATTACATTTATCCACCATAAATGTTTAAAAACTTTTTCTATATTGGACTTTAAAAACGGTATATATTGAAAAAGAACATCAAATAATCAGTGTCTTACATGTGGAGTGATGCAGCTGGAAGAAAAAGGCGTGGTGCAGATGAATAATCGAAACCTCTCAAACTAAACCGCATCACCTGAATTCAAACCGTTTTCTCCGGCTGCGTGGTCTCATCAGAAGAGATTTGGCTGTCGGAAATAGAAACCACGTCAAACGTAGTCTTCTGTAAATGCAACGGCCTCGTATCAAAGAGATGCACACATTGTTGTTGAAAATAATCTTAACTATAGCTTAACAATAACTGTACATTTTTGAGCCATAATAAAAATATACTGTATGTACTGGGAGGATTCGACTGTTACTTTTGCACAGAAAACATAATCATCTAAGTTACACTCTCCTAAAGCTCCCGTGAGTTTTAGGAGATGGCAATCTCCATAATTTCATGGACTGTCTTTTCACCACTGTACAAAACAGTGAAGCAGCTTTCAGCACTTCTGAGACGTGATGCACATGTGAAATGTCACTCAGCGTGAAGGAAATTGACCATTTAAGCAACACTGCTCGCTAATGCGCGCTGTCAGTGTGGATGTCATTACTTGAAACTTCTGCAGTGTGTTTGTTTTTGTTGTTTTGCACTCCACGGTGTGTGTGGGAGAAGGGTTCGGCGTTTTAATGGAGCACGATAGGGAGTTGTTGTTTTTTTTTTTTAACAGCTGGTGTATGTGGAGCACAGCAGGCTCAAACAAACAGAGGAACTGGCTTTATGTGATGCAGCTGGAATGGATGGATCTGTCAGAGAATGCCTTGATCTGGATCCCCCGTGTCGTCGGACAGAAATGTCACATCTCTGTTTTAAACTGCACCTAATGGCTCCGTTCATTCTGTGTCCTTTCTCCCATTGGCTGTCGCTAGCACACACACACACACACACACACACACACACACACACACACACGATGACTTGGATGACTCCCAGTTATTTCCCGCTCTTTTTCTGTCACTCACACACACACACCTCTTGTCCTGGTGCGTGCCAGGGCTTGCCGGCTTCTTGGGGTTTTCAGTAATTACAGCAGCGAGCGGGGAGCTGTCTTTTGCCTGGCAGATGGTCCAGCACCGAGCTACACCAGGTAACCGTGACAACCACCTCCCTCCTCGCAGCTAACAGCGCCATCACGGCTCTTTGCACTGACCAAATGTCATTAGTGACGGGGTGGGGGGTGGGGGGTGCAGGAACAGAGAGGGTGGTGGTGGTGGGTTAAGGAGGTTGATGCAGGCAGAAAGAGGAAGGAGCTGGATTTTGTCAGGATCCTCGGGGCCTCCTTATCAAGCACTCGCAGGCAGACTGCACCCATTGTTTTGGCTGATGAGAAGAAACACAAATTGTTTAAATCCTCGCTGCCTTTCACATCTTTTTCAACCTCATCTCTTCTATTAGATCACTTCTCCCGCGTCACGTCATATCTACGGCATCAGTACGTTGACGCTTGCAGCAAATGCGATTAGCCTTCTTTTGGTATCCTGTTTTTTAATGTAACCTCTTGTTGCCCTCCCTCGTGCATTTGATATCCGAGTCACGTCATCGTGCCTTGGTACTGTAATGTGTGTTTTGGATAAATGGGTCCTTTCAGCACATTATCGCTAATCAGATGCCTCAGGAGGCAGATATACAATCAGTCCCCCCCCGAACCCACCCCTTCAGATTGCTGCGCAGCGGATGACTCAAGTTACCTGATTAGGAGGTTGTGTTACAGATGTGCATGAGCATGACTTAAAATGCAGTCGCTCTGATGGCTCCGTGCATCCTGCTGCCATAAAGTCTCAGCGAGACACTGGGTTTACCCGCTGGGGGGCATTGGGTTCATACTCTGACCTCTGCTGGTGAATTATTGAAATTCTTTATCGTGCTTAATTGTGACTGAAGTGACGACTGAGACGGGTCCGGTTCTGATAAAGACCTCTGAAGAGCGGAGGGCGGCGCTGCGAGCTGTGTGTGCTTCCCGGCAGTACCAGAGGGAGGCAGTGACATACCTTGATGTGGCAGGAGGCGTTGGAGGCATGCCTCCCGCAACACACAGTCATTTGTTCATTTAATTAATGGCTTATTCACTCGTTCACTTGGTTAATGAACCGGACAAGTCAATCTTGTTTTATGCAAAATATCATTTTGTGTTTATCATGTCGGATCCTCGCAGACTCGTGGTTGTGACTTGTTCTTATTGTCCTGCATCTTTGTTGGCAGGCTAAGGGCCGCCGTAGCCTGGGCTTCATCAAATATTAAAGTCACAATGAAAAGGCAGTTTGTGAGCATCCGGCACCAGTAATTGAATGTGTTTCCTGTCGAAACAGGATGTTGGGAGGGAACACGGTGCGGAGTAACGACTTTAAATTTCTGCAGGGAGAGCAAGGAGATTTAATTTGATGGGAAGAGTCTACGTATAAATCTATAATAATAAACACATCCAATCAATAAAGGTATTTTTCATCAGGCTTGGTAAAGCAGGTGGTAATTACTAAAAATCTATTTTATATACTTTATTTTTTAACTGTTATTGACTGGGGGTGGTCTGACAAGTGTGTGTGTGTGTGTGTGTGTGTGGGGGGGGATTACATTGTAGTCATAATATTAAAGAGATGCAAAGCCTGATCTCTGAATTAATTCATGAAAAGAGCTAATCTGATGAGTAAAATATCAGTTTCCCAAGCC
Source organism: Psettodes erumei (assembly GCA_016785225.1). Lineage (NCBI taxonomy): Eukaryota > Metazoa > Chordata > Actinopteri > Pleuronectiformes > Psettodidae > Psettodes > Psettodes erumei. Next base: position 1,004,998 of record JAFBJZ010000898.1, on the reverse strand, counting down.
TTGAGAGAATAGACAGATGTACAGTAGCTGTTTGAATTTTTAGACATTAACTAAAATGTATAATCCACCTTGACCTTGAAAAGGGAAAGAGGCAAACGAGAGAAACACAGGCTGAACACAAATTGAGGTTTTTCAGATGAATTAAATTAAAATTAAATTTTTTTGTCTCAACTATTTGCCAGTTTTCTTTTTCTGATAAATCAGCTGGAAGTCTTTCAGCAGTACTCACTGTAAATGTCATCAGTGGAAGTTTAATTTAATAATGACGTATATGGGGAAAAATGACAACACACACAGAGTCAGTGGAAGGTTTGAAGATGCCCCTCGTACCCCTCCTCCATTTCTGATGTGAACACTGCAGTGTGTGATACCCCCCCCCCCATGTGTGTCCTCCTGCCCGTCCCTACATCTCTATGTCATGTGCTCGTTGCCGTGTTCACAGCTGCATGCAGATGCAGCGCTCCTGCTGTCTCTCCAGCTGGATTTCCCCACCTAAGTGCCCGTGGGGGTGGGGTTGGGGGTGGGGGTGGTGGGTGAGCCGGTCACACTTGTGCACGTTACGTCCCTTATGTGCAGTGTGTAACAACATACTTTATGGCTCCAAATTGCTATGCAAATTTTTTTTGAATGCAAATAGTTATCAGCAGTGACAGAAAATATTGAGCTAAATTATTGACCCGTGGTGATGGAAGTGTGCAATAAACACAACTGATAGATGAGCTCTCATTCACATTAATGGAATGATTGAGTTTTGGTTCATTTTCCCTGGATGTAGCACACCACTCTACTCTTCCCTCCTATCCTTGTCTCTTCTGTCCTCTCCTCTTCCCTCCTCTTCCCTCCTTTCCTCTCCTCTCCTCTCCTCTCCTCTCCTCTCCTCTTCCCTCCTCTTCCCTTCTTTCCTCTCCAGCCACCAGCACATTGCAGAACCACTGTGTACGCATTTGTTAATTTTTTTTAACAGTTCACGCTGTTCCGTCCAATCAATAGTGGGCTTGTGCTGTGGTATAATTTCTTGCACCCCGTCTGATCATAAATGTGCCTCTTGATCTGTCTCTGCTGAGGGAAATCGATAGCCGTCCAGCGGGCCAGCTGTTGGGTTTTTATTATTTCTTAAATCTGTCAGGTCTGTGGCGCAAAGTTGCCAGAGTGGAGGCAGGAGCAACAACAGAGCTTTTAGTTCATAAAACTAACATGTCACTGAAACCTGTATATGAAGATATTGATCCCGTGCTGGGGGGGGGCACATGGGTTTTCACATCGCCCCACCTCAGTGCTGCTGCTGCTGCTGTGTGATGTGTGATGTGGTTAGCACTGTGTGACTCCCTGCTCACAGTTGAGAATACAGATGTGTTTCACTTTAAAGGCCCAAACTGTTGCTCGCTCACAAAATGCAGGATTTATTTGGAATGCCATTTTAGTATCTTAGGTAAAGTGAAGGAATTTTTTTTTTTTGCAAAATGAACCCCAAATTTGAACTTGTTCTTGCGACTAACAATCGGCCTTCAGTTTTTATTTGTTTACTGTTTTATTGACGGTGAAGACGTAAGCAACAAAGACACGATCTGTGTCCAAAATCGCTCCCTCGTTCACTCATGCTCTGCTCCCAACATATAATAGACTCGAAATAGTTTCTGAATGAAACATCTCTAACTTGCGGGGCATTGAATTGTGGGATTGTTTGCAGGATGTAGTGGACATGACGTGGACAATAAGTATTTTGTTGCGTAGTGGAATATTTGACTGCACCATGCAGCTGATGGACTGTCAGAAACACTCACTAAATGGTGCACAGTGCATAGTGTATAGTGCAGTGTATATACTGTAGCATTACCGTTGATGACAGTTGGTCACGTGGTTCTATGCGCTAACATTTTCTTGACCTGCGACTTCACAGCGGCGACGCTGCTGACAAAGCTCGGTAATCTAAACAGGAAATTTGCCATTCAGCGCTTTGCGAGTAATCAGCAGGATTTTGAGAACAACTTTACAATCCTCTGGGAGCCAGTGTGCGATTGTGTTGGGGAAACATGATCGCTCTTCCTCTGTTCCAGTTAATAAATCCAGCCTCAGCACTTTGTCTGCTCCATATTCAACAGGAACTTAATGATGGGATAATGCAGCAGTGTGGGAGAAAAAGCAATGACAACTTTATTGTTGTTTTTCCACTCGTAGTTGCCTTCGATCAGTCTCTGTGGATTGTTGTTGCATCCACCTGAACTTTTGAGAGAGTCTCAGACTGAAAGAGTTCATTTGCTCATCATGGACATGAACAGATTTCTTCACAATGTATTTTTAATAAATCCATAAACAGTGTTGTGGGAGCGCATCTACATCTTCTATCTCTTGGGCTAAAATTCAAGGTTGGATGTTAGAGCCTTGCGAGGTAACTGGGCAAATTAAAGTGCATTCTGAGCCACATTAAAGCAAGACATCACATCATTTTATTTCACTTCACATTGACAGTTGATTTCTTTCCAAGAGAAAATGTGGATTGATCTGCGAGGAGCCAGCATAGGCCCAACACTAATGACTTATTTTAACAATGCCTCTCTCTCTCTCAGTGTAATAACGCAGCTGTGATTATGGCTTAACACTGTGTTGATAGAACTCCATTTGATGGTAATTTAATGTGCCATGCATGTTGATGTTAAGTGCCTCTCTCTAATGTGTTTTAAATAGCAAAGTCTACTCACTAGATGAATGTGATGGAGTCATTTATTTTGAAGGTGTTACCGTCGTCGATCGTACCCAGACACGGTTATATACTGTATAATGAGCAATGTTTAGGATTATGCTTCGTTCTGCTGACAGAGCACTTAGGAGGAGGCGATAAACTGTAGTAGCCGAACTGAAACTTTTTGGTTTCAGGTTGGGGACGAAACACTTTGCTGAACTACCTTTTACCACAAGCTAGTCTGCGTTGAAGAACTGACCCTGGCCCGGGTTTGGATCTGTGTCGCGTCTCCAGCCTTTCTCTCCAACATCAGTCTCCCGGTTTCCTGTGAGCCGGCGTCTAATCCACCAGTCATCTGAATCCAAACCCTCATCTCGCCAAGGTCGGGATGAAAGAGCATCTTGCTGAAGCCGAGGTCCATCCGTGCGTGGCAGAAGGAAAGGGAGAAGGCCTTAGTGCGAAATGTCAGTGCTTTTTTTTTCCCTGTGAAGCTAGACTTATCAAAGGGGGATTAGTGTCGGACTGCTGGCCTCGCTGGACGAGCGAGCTCTGATGGGGTAATCTGATGCATCACAACCAGTACGAGGCTCGGATGAGACGCGTGGACAACGTGCACACTGACGCACACACGGTTTGTCAGTTTCTCTGTCACTTCGGGTCAGAGAATGTATTCTGTGAAGACTTTTGGCTACTTAATGGTGCTTCCTAATCGCTATGAATCATTAATGCACAGTACAGCATGCTGCATCTGTGGCATTCATCAGAAATAGTGCGTACATGTACCCACGCTGTAAGATCTACTTTTTAAAAGTTCTACTGAAAAGTCTTACGCCTGCAGTCCTCCGACACTGAGGACTGCCATGCTTGTAAAAATCAACATGCCCTCAAATCATGAGCGGATGTGAATCACGCTAAAGGAAATTGCTGTTAAGCTGTGGCTCAGACACAGCCTTCGTTGGCGCTTTGTGTTGGACTGTACGGTGGGCAATGAGCGCGGAGTCTCTCCGCATCTTGGCCTTACAGCCTCCTGCCAGGATTCAGAGGCAGAATGTGCTCGGCGCGCTGACGGCCATGCCATGAGCTCACCCGGGGGGTGATGTCACCCTCATTTTGTAACGGGTAATTTGCAGTTACACCGTCTGGCCGGGACTATCAAAGTTTGTTTTGGGGAATACGATTTCAAAGCCTGTGATGACCCGCACTCCGTCAGTGGGATAATGCTTGTTGATTGCACAAAGATGCTGCAGATTGGATGATTCATACGTTGGAGAGGTTTCAGAAGCACTTGTGCCGGGCCCATTATGTGGTCCAGCCTGAATCCTACCTAATAAATTTAAAATACCGGGGAGGTAAGAACTGTCTGAATGTTTGTCATTCTACACAAGACTTTTCTTTGAGTGCCTTCCGTCATTCTGAAAGAGTAGGTGTAACTTTTTTTTTTATCAGAAGTCAGATATCTCGCCTGAAGAGTGAGACTGCTCAAATGTTTTCCTTTCTTTCCGCCCACTTCCTCGTTTCTTGCTTTCAAAAACAGCTCTCACTACAGTATTTACCACCTGGGGACTGCCGGGGGGAGCGGCGCGCTGCGTGTTAGTTTGCGTTAAATCCCCCATTTTGCAACAGATAAACTGCGAGACAAATAGGAACATCATTCTTAATTTGGAGAGCTGACAGGGGGAGAAATGAGAACAATGCTACGGCGAGCGTCGTGGTCTTCATTAAAGCCTTCGTCCTCCACACTTGACAAGGCAGATGCGCTGATTGTGGCACCGACAGGCTGTGGACAATTACAAGTGATGTACTTATGGATTTTCAGTGTGATCCAATGTGAAATATAGCTGCTGTCGGTGCTAAAAATGCACCATATAGACCTGCATTACCAGAACTCAGCTCAGTCCATATTCTGATATGGGAACCACAATCGATGCTCGGTAATGGAACAGAGTCAAAGAGAATTTGTTTATAGAGGGGTGATTTATTTATACGAGCTCTTTCTGGTTTTATGCATTGTTATTGTTCCTCCTGCAGATTTATTGACATAATCCGAATATTGGTAAAAAAAAAAGCGTTGACCTCGGTGGTGGGGGAGGCAGATATGCGACTGTTATGTTTGAAAACTTGGAAGGCCCATGTGGTTTCTTTGTGGATTTTTAATGCTTCCTGTTTGGAAGAAAGTTAGATGGAGACAGAGCCAAAGTGCATATTTCTAACATACAAAAAGACGACTTGCTGAACCCCTACCCCGATCGCTGATTGTCCAGTGTCGTGGCTTAGAAACCAGGCGTGGCGTGTCCCTAAAGCTCTGGAGCTGAAGCTGAAGTCAGAGAAGAGAAAAGCGATGCTCCGCATTTCATTTCTGGACAAGGTCACACGTTGATGTTGTGACCCATACGTACTCTTGGTATTCACAGTCAAGACCTGTAAACTTATAAACCTAAGTAATCAGAGTACTCATAGATCACACACACACACAGCTGTTGTGGTTGGTAGTAACATTCCAAGAAATGATGCCAAGAAACATAGATTATCATTACCTACCAATAATCAATTTGTGGGCTTGCAGGTTCTGTTAAAAAAAGCTCCGTTCAGGACAAACATCCACCGTGTGGTGTTTCCCTGCCTGTGTGGACGCACTGGGCCTGACGCCGTCAGAGTTTACGGCTCCTGAAATGACAAACCTGCCCCATTATTGTGACAAGTGGTAAATTTCCCGTGGTAAAGTAGAGAGGCTGACAGGTACAGCTGCCGTACCTTAGGGAGATGGTGTTGAGTGAACAGTCAGTTGTAGGTACAGTCTGAGAGCCTCTTTCTTACAGTGTGTGCAGGATCTGGATTGTTGTTGCATCACAGGAGTCAGTAATTTAGCATAAGAGCCCCCAGTCCCTTTAACTTTATCCACCACTTTATTTTGGGGGTTGAAAAGTTTTGATGTTCTTCCACTCTGTCATTTCTCTTGCCCAGAGCCTCATCTCAAAATCTCCACGAAATATATTTTGGTTCATCTGGCAGTCTCAGCTTTTCCCCGAGGAGCCGTTCTGCTCTCGGCCCGAAAGCTACGTGCGCACAATTTATTGTGAAAATGGACCGAGGTGTTTGGCGAGGTGCACGCACTGTATCTGTTGGAATGAGGCACCGGCACCGCGAGCTCTTTCTCTGTCTCTCTCAGATAGTCGGTGAAAGTATTGCCGAGTGGGCGGGCATGTCCAGAATCCGAACAGTTTGCGGAGATCACAGAGGAAATAAGGTAATTCTGTGGCACTACTAATGGCAGAGTCTCAACAGTGGATATGTTTCATTTATCCTATCTGCATCAAGGTCGACGTGGCAATTACCACGGCGGGGCGAAAGCTGAGAAAGAAAATCCGGCGGCCTGGCGGTGAATATACAACAAATCACCTGTGCTGTTCAGGGCAGGGGAAATTTTCAAATGGGTGATATAAAGTGCAGCTCAAAGGCAGACTGCTTAAGCACGGAGGAGGAGAGCGAATGGTTTATTACCTTGCCCCAGCAGAGTAGCTCTAAAAGCCCGATGCAAGCTCACACTTTTTATGTAGCTTACGCTCACGCGGCTGGTTTTCGGGGGACGTGAAACACGGCTCATTCTGTTTCCTGAGAGAGCGTCAGATTAACAGGCTTCGTAACGGTTCCCGCCTCGCGTCCACATTCCAGATTTTTCCTCGCTCAACAGGCGCTGGGTTAAGCATAAATAAAAGGCAATTAGCAGGAGCCCTACCTGCTTCATCAGTATGAGAAGCACGGCGGCGATCGTGTCCGTTTGCCACCAGGCCCTCGTTGCCGTTGCCCTCCATCCGCCTCCCCTGCTCTCACCTGAATGGCTGCTCAACACCTCGCCGCCGTCCCCCTTGAGCCCTTTGCCACCGCTCTCCACCGCCCGCCTTCGTCCCGTCCCCGTCCTTCTTTCCCTTCCTCCGCGCTCGTCGCAGGCTGTCAGGCCAGTGCTGTGCTCGCCGCGTTCTCGCCGGTCGGTCAGCCTCAGATTGGCATGCACAGTGTGTCTGCAGGACTGACCTGCCTGCCTGTGTTGCTCTCCTATTAAAATTCCTGTGCCAGATCCCCAATGAGGAGAGAGTAGCGGGGTCAGCCCAGCTCGCTGGCCTCTTCTCCCCCTGCCTGCCTAATGAAGAGGACGCCTGTTGGGTTCATTATTAAAGAACTGCTAATAACAGACGGGGGAAAACAGAGGAGTGATGGAGAGGTGTGGGGGAGGGGGGGGGTGTGAGATGACAAAACAGAGAGAATGGACGGGGGGGGGTGAGGATTCTCAAGTGCTATTTTCAGCTTTTGTTCATGAGTATGCACACACACACACACACACACACACACGGTGGAACACTGGCTCGTGTCCCTTCAGTATGAACTGTCAACCTGTGCCATTAAAACAGGACTTAAAACGAGTTATACAAAAAGCAAACAGAGGAATATTTTTTGTAAGTTTTTTTTTTTAGCACGGGGAGCCTTTTTTTTCATCTTATTCAGACATTCTGATCTGTCCTTACCACAAGAGGACCCCACTTACTACGCCTGCATAAGAGAGCATCTTCAGTGATGTTCCCTTTCTGTTTGGTCTGTGTGGCTTCATGGATTTAAACTTGTTGACTTCTTTAATATGCAAAATGTAAAAACAAACAAATCTAATTGTGTTGCGTAACTGGAAAAGCGTTGCCTAATGGAGTCATTTAACATTTTCCTCCAGCTCACCTGCTGTTATTTTGTTATTCTACATCTGAGGCATCTGTCAACCACAACCACAAAAAAGAGAAAATCAGACATGAAATCACACCGTCTCCTCTGTGCCCGTGGGAGATCAGGTGTGTTTGTCTGTTAAATATTCCAATAGTTGGCACTAAAAATCCATATGTGCTCAATGCCTGCCTCTGCATTAATAAGCCCTTTGCTGGAGGAACCATTAATTACACTGGGATTATCATGTAACCATCCAGCAGACCCATATATTAGGCAGAGAGAAATTTCCATATAGATACTTGTGTTTTTTTTCTTCTTTAGAGCAATAATAGAATTCCTTATAGCTGCCTGAAGCACATCCATTCCAAATGAGTCTGCCTGCTGGAGATGCTCTGGGTAAGTGATGTGGGGTATTATACAGAGTATTACCAAAGTCCCCAGAGGCCTCACCCAGGGCCCAGAAACTGTGTGCGTGTGTGTGCGTGCGCACGGTCACGAGTGTGGCGCATTTTCAGGTTTGGGATATTCCTTCTCATATCTGCACAGCTCCCTGCCATATGTCTCTCAGATGTCCCGTCTCAACACACATCAGGCAGAGGTTTAATGCAAATTACCGTGCATAAACGGCCAAGCGTAGCACCATAAATATGTATCGTGATCTCAACTGTAGTACCACGCCTTTGAAGAGAAAGCACCCATCTCATGACGGGGGGAAGTGGAGAGAAAGGAAAAGAGGAAAAAAAAAGAAAGCGAAGTGATGGAATGCGAGTGTATATTTCTGCGAAACGGGCCAGGGATGTTTATATGGTTTCCATGCAGCATGACCGGGGCCATTAGTTTCTGGTTGCTGCTAAGAGGCGCACCACAAGGCCTATTAAAAAAGGAAGTTGGCCAATTAATTTAAGCCGGATATAGGATCCAGTTGCACACAAAGCACTGCAGATAAAAAAAAATGCATGGACGGATTAAAATGAAAAAGAAATGCATAGATGGCATGTCTCCATTTTTTTTGTGGGTGGGTGTGGGGGGGGTGAAGCATGTTTTATTCAGCTTGCTTCAGCAAGACTGCGAGAAAGCAACTGCTTAGATTAGCATAATGAAGCTTCCTATCAGATGCGATGAGCCTCTGATGTTTACAGTCAATCATCGATGGGACGACGACAAACAGCGAGAACACGAGAGCTGCTGCAAGGAAAAGTTGTACCCCCCCCCCACACACACACACACGTAGACAGGAGGAGTTGATACCAGCCATTAGCCGTTACCCTCCTAACACAGAGGTAAAGAAAAGCGAGACTGACGTATGATTCCAACGCAGAAGTTTGTTCAGATAAACCTACTGGAATCATTAAACGGAGAGGGCCTGTGTTTTCCTTCTCTGTGTGCGCGTCTAATCTAGGTCACAATTGGATGGTTCAGAAAGTAAATCCACCCAACGATCGCAGGAGGCCTTATCCTACTGTTTACAACAGGGCCGGGTCGATATCCACAGGAGGCGCTCAAATAAACAAACCATAAATGCCGGGGCTTCTGCTGGCCTCAGAGATTATGGCTGTAACAATGATTAATTTTAACAACCTGAGCTAATTGTCTCCGAAACTTTAGTTAACAGCAAATATGATCTAGCCCTGGGTGCTTTTCTCTTCTGTAATGAAGAATAATGAGCAATGGAATTACTGCTGGCACGTTCTTTTTTTGTTTTTTTTTTCTCTCGTCAGAGATTTGCAGAGAGCACAGAGGCCAGCAGGATGTGAGTGCGGGAATGAAGAGATAGACTGTCTGTCTGCGTGTCTGGAAGGAAACGAGTGAGGAAGGAAGGACTAGAGACTTGTGTTTGGCTTGAAATCAAATCTGAGCCTCTTGATGAATGTCGGGGAATTAGCCTTTACGTCCGCCTTGTTTCTTTTCGACGTTCTGCCGCTTGCAGGCGCCGCATCTCATCCTCTGAGAAGGCATCCCGTGAAGCCTCAGCTTTTTTTTTCTTTGGTTGTGATGGATAAAGATATTGTACTCCCCTCCCTCCTCCCTAAACTCCTACTCCTCTCCCTCTGTCTGCTTACTGCCCCATCTCTCCTCTCCATCCCGCCCTCCTCCCTCCCCGAGCGCCTGCATCCAAGTGTACAACGCTGGTGCTGCTGTAAGAGCAGCTTGGCCTCGAGCGCTGTCTGTGATTCGCCTTCAATCTCGGCTGCGCGCTCAGAACGACCACCTGAAGCTGGAGATGAGACCTCTCCACAAGTGGCGGCGGTTTAACGCCCTCTTTTATCTACACCATCGCTCCCCTGGTGGAGCGAGGGAGGGAGAGGCAGGGTCCCTCCTAGCTGTACTCAGACAGAGAGATGTGCTCATGTGGAGGAGGAGGAGGCCTCCGCTGTCATTAGGAGATTGTGTACCTTGTGAAAAGAGATCCGATCGATCTGATCTGCTTTTTTTTTTATTGCAGGAACAGAATCTTTGATCTTCCTCCTCACTTTCTCCACTTTCTGCTCTTTTGTTCCTTCGTCTGTAGGAGGAGAGCATTGGTATGGCCGGTGCGGACCTGTATGGGATTAGCATTGTTATCACATTCCTCGTTCGCCGAGGTGCAAAAAGACCCTGACCTTTAACGTAATCACTCTAACCTGCGCAGCATCTGACACGGCGCGAGCCAGTGTTGGTCTTTGTATTCCTCTCCGCCTGCAGTTTACAGGCACCTTGGGAGAGTCGATAGATGTAATGAAACATATTAGGGCTGCTGGGTTCAATATGTATACCTCGGCTGTGGCCATTCTCGCTTGTCCGGGTCATCGTTATCAAAAGGGCGGGCGAGAATGGAGCGACTGGACTCAGAAACACGTTCAGGTTGGGTTGCCGACCCGGCGCCCGACTGCAACCCATGTTGCAGCCCCTCGTGCTATTTCTCCAGAGAGGAAATCTGCAGCTTTTCCTCAGTCCGCTTCAGAGCATAGAGGGGGACTGGTGCAGATGCCCTTTAAAACACTGAACTCTTATTTAACCACAAGCCTTGATGGGGGACAGGCCCTGGCCAGGACTCCACATTCCTGGGTGAAAGGCCCTTGTAGGCATGTGTGTGTGTGTGTGTGTGTGTGTGTTGTGGGAAAAACAGAGAGGAGGAGGATTCAGACACATTTTCCTCATTACAACCCTGTAAAACTCACACCTTGACCAGATATGTGCGGTTACAGTAATAAAAATAACTAAAAATATTATAGTCGGTGTTATTGGTGTATCGTGGGCTTATCTGGTTTAATGTTTGCAGGCCAGACGGGGAGAAACAGAAAGGCGGATTGAGTGGAGAGATTTTCCCAGATCAAAAATATGCTGGAGTTTAGCAGAGATTTATTATTTCCACTCACTGCACTTCCCTTGGATTGTCCTGCCATCTTTCGGGAGGTCATGCATTTTTTAGCGTGGATGTGTGTGAGTTTTCTGGATGCACTTTGTGTGTACCTCCTCTCAGCCGTACTCCAGATCACTCACTGTCCAGTCAGCCCCGTTTGCTTAAACGGACTCGAGAGGGCCGTTGAACTCCGGGACAAACCTTGAGGCAAAAAAAATGCAAAACGTGGAAAGTAACTTCGCCTTAGAGCGGGAGCAAAAAAAAAAAAAAGCAAGCATGTGAACCCTTTGGAATTATCTACGTGTTCAAATTTAAATTCAGCCCCCGCAGTAAATCCTCCCTTCACCAGGATCATAATGTTCAGTTTTTACTGCGTCCGTTTAGGAGGGTGTTGATTTATTTCAACGCTCGTTTTGGCCAGGCTGTAATTTGTGGCGCCGTTCCTAATATTTTGACAACCTTCAAATTTATATAAATGTGACGGACAAAATAAATCATCACTATTAACGAGATGCCGACCACACTTGTGTTATGAGGGCAAAAAAGTCATCATTTACTCTGTATGCTCCTCTTATTATCTGCTTTACCAGTAGCATAACATGACTCTCTTGTGCCAATAAGCCGTGAAGTGACCCCATGCAGCGCACACAATGCTCAGACGCACACGTGTCCTTCAACAAGAGTCAAACCCAGTTAACTGAAAAGCAGGGAGCTACAAGCAGGCCTCATACGAATCCTCCATCTCATCAAACAGTCATCTTCAAAATAAAAGCACAACCAGTTCGGAGGTTATCACCTCATTCATTTGCTTTGTGCTGAAAAAAAGAGCGGACAGTATGAATGTGTGTTGCCATCCAACGGTTAATTAATTTCCATCACCTCGGGGTATTGTGAGTCCACTTCTCTTTCAAGCGTTTTGCTAAATGACCGTTCTTTCTTTTTTTTCGGCTGTTCGGCGCGCTCTGTTTATCTCTCTTTCTCGCCCTCGCTCTCTCTCTGTCCTCGGTCATTAACGTCTTTATCTTTTTGTGAAAATGTGGAGAGCCGCTCCAGAATGATAACTTGTTGCTCTCTTTTTCAGCCTCTTTAGAACGCGATGAAAGCGGGTCTCGGCTGAATCCACATCTCCATTATGTGGAAGAGGACCTCTGACTTTGAAGTGCTGTTTCTTATTCTCACTACTGTGCCTGCCTAAGTGTACCACTTCTTTAGTTTTAATAATGTTCCATTTAGATCTTTTCAGGCCAGGAAGCTGCTCCAATTACGAGAAGAACCTCATCAATGAATTGCAGATCGCATTAACAATTCACTATAACTATCCTGTTTGCACTGAACGTGGGGCGGCTGTTCTGCAGCCGGGTGTTGTTTGGCTTTCTTGCATTACAGATGCAAATAAGACTTTTAGCTCCGTACAGGTTATTTTGCTGACATTCTCTTCACTTGTGGTGCTGCTGATGCAGGATGACAGCCACAAAACTATCCAGTGTATAAGTCCACATGGCGCCGTGTTAGCAAGAAGCCAGCATGAACCTGACCGGAACCAAACGGCCATAATATGCATCTGTTTGCATATTTTTTTGTACTCAGTTTGGACAGGATGAACCAAACTCCCGTCACGTTCCAACCTCTCCTCTCATGGTTGTGTCAAAACAATCAAGATATGGACAGTATATTTGTTTACTAAAACCAAGTCTTACAATTGTGCAAAAATTCATGAGCGCAATATTTCCCATCAGGACGCTTAGAGAGAGTCGTGTTCGACATGCTCGGCCGGTCCGGGTCTGCATTACCATCAGCGTGGGCCGTTATCAGGCTGTGTGTTCCGGGAGAAATCACCGGCGGCCTCGACGCTCCAATCTGCCTCTCAGGGCTTTAAACATGCCACGTGTGGGACGGGCCATTGAATTCAGCCAGGAGTCTTCTGGAGGGCCCCGTGCGAGGAAACAGGAGCACATTAAAAGTGCTGATGAATCCAATCAGCCTGTTCGCAGGCATCCAGCACAGATATGCCGGCGCACTAAGCAGCGCCACTCAAGGGCTTAATTAGAAGGATGCTTGTGTATGGTTTGTTTTCAGGCATTAGCGAAGTCTGTGTGTCCTGATAATGGAATTGGCTGCGAAATGGAATTGTTTGGCCCTGCCTTCATGCTGCTAGGTCTGATACCGCTTGTCAACACCATTGTTTCCCCCTCACCCTCCCGCCGAGCCCCTATCGATGTCGGTGAAGGGAGACGGGCGTGCGGCGGGCAGCGCTCGGGTTCGACTGTCGGCTAACAACGCCGGGGAGAGGTCTTTCTGCATTAGCATCTACCTCTAATTAGCAGCTGCAGCCTCACGGCCCGACGCCCCGTATCATCCCGTCATTGTAAACAGTTGCCTCTGCTCGTTCAGTGCGCAGCATCTTCATACTTCAACCCTCTGACCTTTTCCTCCCCTGAAAAGCCGACATATAAAACCACAGAGCACAGCTGCAGGAAATTTATGATATGTATATACAGCATAGCTGCTGATGATCACTGGGTCAGTACCTCATCCTGGGAGTTTTTATTTTGAACAAGAGTGTGGGATGATACCTTCATAATATAATTCCAGCCAATAAAGTCATCCCCTGTACACTATACATTACACAATAGACTGAGTTTAGTTCTTTACTGAAGCTGATTTTCATTGAGGCCGTTTATTATTAGTTCATGTATTTGCTCATTAGCATTAAAACCCAGTCAGTCACAGTTTTTCATACTGTCACATGAAAACCTGTGCCATTGACTATGGGCCTTTTTTTGTGAGCGTTTACAGCAGTTGGTGGCAGTTGGTGGCAGGATAGTTAGACAGCCAACCAGCCTCAACCTCCTGCTTGACACGGAAATTAGCAAACCTGAGGAATTCTTTCACTGGGCGAGGCAGGAATTCAATCAGCCTATGGGGCTCGGAAACTGGGCATCCGACACAGTTCTGCTTCACCACTTTTCAATTTGGGCTTGGCCTGCCTCAGCCTCTGGCCTGTAGCGTATCGTTAATGAAAGTCACATTAGGCGCCCCCTCCCTGAACCTCTGGGAGGTTTGTGGCTGTATCCAGGACACTGTCCACGACTCCTGTCTGCTTCTGTCAACACCCAACGTGCCCCTGCTGCCGTGGAAGCCCCAACTCCCAACGCAGGAAGCCTTATGAAACACAGAGGATGTTGAAAGTTACCACCTCCATGACCTGTGTGGGGTTTTTGGGTTTTTTTTGCTCTTGATTATTGATTTCTCTGTAATTTCTGTCATTTAAAAATAAACCGCTGCCCTTTTCCTGACCCAGCCCTCTCACAATTACCGTCATTAATGATTCATCTCTTGGTTGCTGTCCTGAGGGGGGCCTGTTATGCGATATAGATGTGACCTTTGCCTTTACCTGAGCAGCACCATCGCACTCCCGTCCTGGTCTCTCTGAACTTTGCTCGTCCTGTGAGGGGCGAGCTCGTACTATCTGCTTGATAGATTTATTAAAAACCATAGCGCTGCCTCCATGTTGCAAGTTAATCCACTCTGTTCTCGCTGTGATTCGGCCACACAAGGTCAAATTCCTCACGCATGTGGTTTTTCATTCTGTCTCAGAGCGCCTTTGTGGAGTAGCTGCTTTCTGACCTGTCATTCCCTAGCACATAACACGGTCTGTTCACCCTCGCCATCGCTGTGGAGGCTCATCAAAATACCCAGCTGTGCGATGGCCCCGTGTGTTGCTTGTGTTCTGATTAGGGTGTTCCAAAAGCATGCGGCGTATGCAGGCATAGAACGTGTCCTGTTTTTTTTGTGTTGCCTCTGGTGTCACGTCACTTTTCTTTTGGTATTTTGACAGATTAACACGTCAACAGGAATCCTGTTCTCAGACCACGCTTCGGGGGCTCCTTGCTTCTCCCCTACTCTTCGCTTGACTTCGTTGTCTATATCGTGTCACCTCTCTCACCCCCTTGTCTCCATTTCCCTACCCGAGCTGTCAGGAGGAATCATACTCATTTATCTGCCAGAGACGGGGCTGAGCGTGCGCCGCCGCCTGACTTGGATGATAAGGCGAGATGGAAAAAGAAAGGAAACTCAGAAAGGGTTTAGCATTAAAAGCCTCAGTGCAGCAGTCTGCACGTTGGGGCCTACACGCGTGAACATGAACTCAGTTCTTGGCTTCAGAGCAGAGAGGCTGTGTAAACCAGGGCGTGGAGCATGTGGAAATTGTGATTCTCCGTCCACAGTTGCCTGCTCGTCCCTCGCAGCCCCAGAGGACGCCTGCTGCAGTTGGAGGATTTGTGTTGTGTTGTGCAGCGAAATGCATCCTGCCGCTGAATACTCTGACCATCAAACACAAACCAAAACGCCAAACCATGGTTTCATTAGACCGACGCCAATTCAAGGAAGACTCGCCGTTTGTAATTCAATCACAAAAAAACAGTAATGGCTTCCGAATCCAGAGATCGATGGCTCAGATGGGCGTAAATCATGAAGTTTCTCTGGCTGACTCAGAGTTCCCCGCTGGTTTGTGATTTACTGCGAGTTTGGCCAAAGGTTTGCTGCATGTGGTTGAAGGAAAGCAACGTTTCGCTTTACATGATCCACCGACCAGCGGATGAGTGGCACGGATCAACAGCATTCAGTTAATCTATGTGTTGAATTTGTCCAGAGGTCTGGATTTTACAGCGATGATGGAGCTTTTCAAATACACCTTGATAAAAGCGCCTGCAGCTCGGAGACCGGCGGGGGTGCTGGGTGGAAACCGAAGTGGACACGTGACCTCAGGCCAGCGTGGGTGTGCCAACTTGCCCTGTGGTTTGTGTGTGTTTGTCGTGATGTGCTCGTTTGCCGTTCCAGTGGAGCACGTTCTCGCAGGACAGCCACGCCGCTAACGCCACGAGCACCAGACGTTCGCTTTGCTCTCCATCGCCGCGGGGCCGGCACATGAGTGCTTGCACTTAATTAACTTGATTAATTACAGAATGCACACGAGTTCAAGTGCCACTGCTGCTTCCTCACATGAGTGCTGCTTTGGCTCTTAGCTGCCTGTCCTGCAGCTTTTGAGTTGGACAGTGCCTGTAAAGCAAAAGGTGTTTTAACCAGAACGTGCTTTGCTCTGAATATCTCATTCATACATGTTTGATACCTGTATGATAGCGGTTCCTGGACACCATGACATGTTTGTGTAATGTTAGGAGGGGCAGCCATCATTAGTGGACCTCGTTACAGCATTGTGCATGCTATTAGATCACCGACAGTGATGGGATTTACAGCTGAGGTGTAATTTGGTACCGGATGCATTTTGTGATATTGGACAGTATCGAAGCCATTCGTCCAGTGAAAGTGTGGAAGAGCAGTACCTGCTCCAAATCAAGCAGCCCTTCTAGATGACGGGACTTGTTCACCTTGTCTCCTCAGACGTGTGGAGCACATGGGGGAAAAAAAAGAAAGCCGTGTTATCTGACATGTGGGGCTGCACTGGTATCACAATGTATTCCTCTCAAATCTCTCAGAGCATGGCTGTCTGGCTGTCTGGCTTTCTGGTGGGGGGGTGGGGGGTTGAGAGCCACTGTTCCGACACGTCCCCGTGTCAGCATCTACAGAGGAGCTGGAATGTGGTCATGACTCTACATGTGTCCCTGTTCTGCTCCGCCGCGGCGCCGAGCCGTTGGATCGCTCCGTCTTCCTCCGCAGTCCCTTACATCCTGTCCGTCATGTGTTCAAGGAGACAGAGATAGAGGGATAACGCCGTGGAGTCAGTCTCCACCTCAAAGGAATTCATTTCTGTAAGTCTTTAATTTGACGCTGAAGTCCAAACACTGAGCTGTAGAGTGTGAACATCCATTCATGTTCAGTTTGTTTGGTGCTAAACGTAGCCTTCCCCCACATTTGAGCTCACCGTGTCTTGAATGTTTTCCCTGCGTGGGCGTCGTGGACACTTGCGTGTCCTCCCCAAGGCTGTAAACACAGGAGGGGACAAAGACGGCGTTTGTGCTTGAGAAATTGTTTTACCTTGTGCACCAACCTTCACCAAGAGGAAGCAGCTGATTATTAAAGCTGGTTTCAGCTCTGGCACTTAGTGGATAATTGTCTCGTTGGTGGAAATCAAAACAAAAGGTCTAATGGTGATTTGTGTCGGTAACGGCGTCTCGCAGCGGCACGTCCACAGCGTTTGGGCCGGGCGTGCTGCAGAAGATGGCCTCCTATGGGCAACGTGCACAAGACTGCTCATCTCAAAGCTATACAGCTCTCATCCGAGCGGAGAGAGAAGACTTTATTGAATTTAAAGAAAAATGATAACATCATGTGGAGACAGTGTGCCCAGAAAATAGACTTTTATCAAGAAGTGTTGTTATTGGAGAGCTGCGGCGTTCTCCGCGACTTGGTTGCAACTTGGTTTGTTTTTCTCATCCTAATTCTTCATTTCCAGCCTCCGCAGGGATCCGATGGGGACGACGAAACTAAAAAACACATTGTGAGTCTGAGAGCAGAGAAGTGTGGCTGTATGGCAGAGAATGGCGTCTTTCTGTCCATCTTTTTGTCCTGGCGTCGTCATGTATGCGTGAGCACATATGCATGTCGCTGCATTTGCGTTGGCGTGCGTGGAGTTTGCGGTGTGCTCAGCATCTTGTGCTCTATCTAAACCGGAGTGTGACTGATTCCCCATCTTAATAAATACACAAGGATTTTACAATGAAGGGCACTTTTTGCCCGTTTGCTTTTGTCATTCAAGTAAGTAAACAACTTTTTTTCCCCTCCTCTGTACCTGCGCTTGTCGATGCACGGCGCATGCCGTGATGCCTGACAGATGTGTGCGTTAGAAGGTGGTTTCGGGTTTTATGTGAGCTGGAAAAAGGGGGTGCGGGCCTAGAAATAGCAGCAGCGGCAGCAGCAGCAGCAGCAGACAGCTGGGGTCCACGTCATCCCTGAGAGGTGCTGCAGCAACCGGGGCCCATCTGGACAGAACACAGAGCCAAGGACACTGCAGAAGTAGAGTGGGGGTGGGGGGGGGGATACTGTGCAAGGCCCCTCCACATCGGCCTTGTCGCTGGACGTTTGGAAAAACAAAGAAAATTCTCTTGTGTTTGCATTTTCGCTCTTTCTTTCTTCCTCTCTGCCTGCGCTCAGACACAGACACAGACTTAAACAGCCTCTGACAAACGAGATCCTGCCACGGAAGACTCTACGTCACCTCAAAGACACGCTCGTGTCCTCTCATCTTACCCTCCATCACTCCCCCCTTCTCGTCTTCTCACTTCGGGCCACTGGGACGGATGCGTCCATGACAGAAACGCAGCTAAACTTAAAGCGCTGCCTCGTCCTGCTGCAAGCTCCACTGTGTGGATGTGGCTTCTCTGTTACCACCATTCAATTGATTTTACATGGCTGATACGTATAGGACATGAATGTGATCTCAAATCTACACCACAGTAAAATACATTGTATAATACTATAACTGTGTTTGGGTGATGCTGAAGTCATGGGATGGCCTCGTCCGCTGCCCTTCAGTTCAGGATGGATTGTCATGGAGTTGTGTTTAGATTTATTGTTGGTGGGGAACGCTGCGTGTGCGCTGCACTCCTGTGCATCACGGAGGTGTTGTTTCTATGGCACACAGCTCCAGACAGCGCTGGGGATTTAGTGTGTCGGACCCCGAAGCCTCGGGCAATCGGAGATATCCATCATCCCCGCAGTTTATAGAGTGATGGAGGGAGCGAGGGAGCGAGAGAGAGAGCGAGGGACAAAGGGAGACAGTGATAGAGTGAGGGGAGCAGAAGTGGGTGTATAAAAAGCATACATAAGAAGAGGACTGAAATGTCAGCGTGGAAACATTTGTCTGGAGGTGTGATCCACTCAGACACGGCGCTCCTGCTGTAATCACTGCTCGGCAGCAGACATTAGCAGCCTGTTTCAGGCTGAAGTACTGTGCATTACATCCTGGATTACTGTAATTCACAACATGTAGTTGGTGTTCTCGCTGTTTCAGTCAGTGGAAGGGTTTGGAACTCAAGTGCCATCGTAATGAGGATCACCCGCCATATTGGTCTAATCTCTGGCTGCAAATAATGATTATTTTAACTATTAATTTATCTCAATAATTCAATCAAGAAATCATTTAGTCTTTAAGGTGTCTCACAAGTTTTCCTGAGCCCAAGGTGGTGTCTTCAGCTCAGTGGTCCTCAGCAGTACAGCAGTATGGTTTAGGTCCATTACAGACCACCTGCCTCGCCCTGATGTACATTCATTTTCCTGATCAATCAGAAATGGCCCAACACGGACACAAGGATCTTTTAGACCTGATGTAAAACGTAGTCGACACCAACAGACCCAAATAGAAAGAGAAGAAAACCCAAACAACTCTTCAAAGTCATCTGCTGCTTCCCTTTACTGACACATCCGTCCAAATTGACCAAATTTCCGTCCATCAGCTATTTGGCGGGAGCATTAGGCCTTAATCTCTTCCCAGAAGTACCCTTGTGTAAATGTTAGCGTCCCCTCTCCAAAGGGGGTGTGTGTGGAGGGGTGAGGGGTGGAGCTGCTGTAGCTGCTGCTTTTTGTGATCGAGGGAAGGTGCCCGGTCCTCTGGGTGTCTGTGCTCCTGGTGCAGGTGTTATCCAAATCAGGCCACTTCAATAAAGTGAGTTTCTCTGTCAGACTGATACCCCCCCACCCCCCGTCTTTCAATTTACTTCCCATAGGATGTCAAGATGCAAATTTGGGGCTCTGTATCCGCTTCACAGCAGCGGCCCCCAGGCCCACGGTTCATCAGAGCATAAACATGTGTCAGGCCAAGGAAAATATTTGGCGAGAAGGATAACAGACACAGAGCGTTTTGAGGTTTGCTGAGAGCTCCGAGTGTGGAGGGGTCATGTTATTGTGCGTCAAAGACTCACTCAGGAAATATATTTCCTCCTGTCCTCTTATCTCTTTTTTGTGTGTGTGTGTGTGTGTGTGCGACTTCACAACCTATTCCCTTCTTTCAACACCTCAAAAGACACAGAGCAGCATTTGGTACAAAAACAGGTTTTCTTGTGGAGGTAAACAGCGTCTACTTGGAGCTGGAATACGTAAACAGCGTATTGTGCCACCTAATACCTTGAAATTGAAAACAGTGCATGACTTCAGGACGGGTCCGTTGTGGATTGTGTTTGTCTCTGGAGACTGGAGCGCAGCCTCTGAAGAGGGGGGGTCCCAGCAGGTTTGTACAGGGCCTCCAGACAACAGAGATGTCGCGGCCACTCGGAGGTCAGTGCAGTGCACACCCAGATACAGCGCTGCGGTGCTTGTATGAGTGGCTGTCAGCCATCCTGGGTGTAATGTCACCCCCTGACCCAGTTGCCTTGGTTACGACGGACTCCGGATCGCAGAAGGGTTTTCTTAGAGCGTCGTTTAGATGAATAGAGAGAGAGAGAAGCTGAAACGGTGTGTGTGGTGTTTGCTTTGCCAGCCCTATCCGCCCCGGTGAGCGTGGAGGCCCCCGGGGGGGTAACTCCTCACTCGCTCAGTCCCTCCCTCGTGCGGATGAGACCAGCCCAAAACCTGTCAGGCCTCTCGCGTTCCAAAAATCTGGACGTTCCCCACCACCGCGTTGCCCCGGTTACGCTTGAATCCGTCCTGGACTATTAGAAAACGGGATGGGGGGGTGGGCAAACAGGGGTGCCGTCTGGGATCGCAGGTGGAACCACTGTTGACCCGTCGCTCCCCCATCTGCGGCGTTTTCGCCCGGAGTGACAGTCGAAGTCTGCGCTCGGCGGCGGGAAGGTGACTTGTGGCGCAGGGATGAGGATTGGCAAAGAGGAGCGACTGGTACAGAGGAGGCCATTTCACGCAACGCAGCTTCCAGGAAGTCAGTCATCAGAGATGCCAAAGGAAAGCTGCATCTCTTTCATAGCCGGCCAAACAGAGCAACCAGGCGTGGAAGGCCCTCCAGAAGACAATATCCCCTAACTAATGCCATCTGGGATGGCTTTCCTGGTCCCCGCGCTGAAGCCTCTCGCTCCTAAACCGTTCATTTCAACCTTCATTTCAGAAATGCACTGGCGCTCGGTTATTCAGGGTTTTTTTTTTGTGGTCATGATTTAGGGACCTCATTTTTGTTCATTTAATAGGTTTTTGAGAAAGACTCAGTTTTGCTTCGCTGCATTGGAGGTTGTCTGTTACTCTGCATACGTGTGAAATGGGAATAAAGAGATGACACGGGGAGGAAAAGGGGCCTTTTTGGTAGCACTCCAGTCTCATTGGGAAAAAAAGAAAAATAGAAAAGGATGAGCAAAGATAAAGCCTGGTTTGGCCAGGAGGAAACCAGGACATATTGATTTGGATCTGTGTTGTGGGAAATCATCATTCCTGCGGTACCCATGTACCCGACAACAGCTGTGGGTCACAGTGCCTTCAGGACAATCAGATAATCACAGACCAAGAGCACTGTGTTATTAAATGCGTGGAGAAAGGAGAGGGGGGAAAAAACTTCACAGACACCAGGCTATTAGTCATAATGCTTAGTAGTACGCCTTCAGATTAAGGTTACACTGTAAGATACACTTAGATAACGCACAACAAGAGACAAACCGCTTTGATTCGCCCTCTGAGGAAACAGAGCAAGAGGAAGCCATAAAACTGTAGGATGTCACAGAGAGCCATAAAGAGGTGTATTCCTGTTAAACTTTCTGTAATACAGAAGCAATCTGATGTGTCCCACAGTTTCACTTCCTCTACACCGTACCGCGGCTTGTTTTTGTTCTATTGTGTTATAGATTTCACGGTGAAAATGTTTCCTGGACAGCGAGGGATCGTTAAGTGTGACCGTATTATTCCTCAGAGGGAACCTCATGGGGAGGTTTCATCATAGTTATGGGGGGGGTCACGCAGTGTTCACAGAGGAGCGACTCCTGCGGAGGAGGAGGAGGAGGAGGCTGCGTTTTTCTTCCTTCGCAGTTCAGGAGTCGCGAGATAAGCCAGTTTAACTTTGTTCACCTCCGCCTCCGTGGACTCGACACCGCCATTATCCACCGAAACCAGCTTCGATTTAATTTACTGTGTTCTAACCCAGCACTAAAATATTCATTTTATTTAATAACAACTTATGTGATAGTTATCTGAATAAAAAAATTCCACCTTCCACCTTCCACAAGTAAGTCGACCTTTTGCTGACCGGCTAAATTGAATTGAGGTCGACCCCGTGGTTTAATAATCCCCTCTAGTGCAGCACAGTGTATAAAGGAAGCGCTTCCGTATGAGGAGCGGGACTCACAAGAGTCGTGTAATTCAGCGGGGTCCGTCCCCTGACACCCTCCACCATGCAGTGTCACCAGGGAGAGAGGCGGGGGAATCACTTAAGCAGTGAAAAATGGAGTCAGGAGAGGTGCTTCGCTCTGCTTCATCTCCACGTATTAATGGAGCCACAACCTCCGCTCGCTTCCTCACAGCCGAAGGTGAAGCATTGCTCCGCCTCGACTTGTGTGTTCAGTAACAAATGACAGCGATAACGTCCCGATCTTCGCCGAAGCGGCTACATTTTTCTTGCATTGGGAGCCGAATGAATATCTTATATCAAGAAAATAATCCTCATATCTCTATTTGTGGCATGTATTATGATCGGAGGTTAACGTGGTGGAGGAGATATTAATGTGTGAACCGGCCGCAGAGCAGGGCGATGCAGCAGTTTTCAGATTCACAGAGTCTGACTGGTTGCACCTCAAGCCTGGGTATGCTTTTTTTATTTTATAGTTCTCAAGATGTCAAATATCTCAAATGGACTCAGAACACAAGCAACCTCCCAGGCTTTTTGCCTATAAAAAATAAGTCTCAAATTAGCATAATTAAAGTTTCAGAAACTGTGAGACCCAGAAATAACGTAATGTGACCATATCAGCACTTAAGCTGAGACCTGAACCTCAACAACGGTTAAAAGATAGTTGCCCTGCCAACGTGTACAGCTCAACTCCTTCCTCGCAGTGGTAAAGATACCAGAGCGTGCAGACCTTCGTAAAGAATAAGAAGGGAAACAATGCTGGTAGACAAGGCCAGTGCGTGCGCACACATCTGTTTGCCTGCATGCGAAACATTCCCCCTCAGAGGAGGGAAGGCCTTGTGTAACCGGATCCGATTGGCCCTTATATAAAATGAAGAAATATGGGCAGAGCGTAGCTCCCTGACGAGCCGCTGAAAGCCTGTGACATGAATCTCAGTCTGGGGACCAATCGTGCATTCCAGGCGAGGAATGCCGAGACCCTCGGATCTCAGCCTCATGTTAAAACATGCGATATGAAGGGGGCGCATATCTTGTCACTCATGCAGCCCAGCAACCCAGCCTGAAAATGTGGCCCCATATTTTTCAAATGTATCTCTCCCCTGAGACAGGGCCTTAAAAAACACCTCTGCATAGATGCATTAGTTCCAAACGCCTTCTCTTTGGCTGGATAACGGTCATTTATGAAGCCAGTGGAGATTGTTGCGTGGCTTGGAGCAGCGTTTAAACTCCGTGAACTCCTGAATGGTTGCGTTTAAGTAGCGGCTGCGGCGGTGCAGTTTAATGCGCCGTGCTCGGGCCCGTTCCTTCCCTTTTGGCTCTTACGTCGGCTGCATAACAGCTCAAGACGCTACAGAGCTCGATAAACAACAGCGAGGCATAGCTGTAAATGCCGATGTTGTTTTTTAGAACAATATGTCCCGCCCACGCATCGTTCTCGAATTTTGACCCAGTGACTAAGTCTTTCATTTTAAGGCCTGAGAGAAAATAACATCTTGGTGTTTTGAAGAAAGCAGGAGAAAATACCAACTTGTTGGTGTTTTTGTTGTTGTTTTTTTCTTGCAGCTGAAGCTTCCATCTTTTTACATGATTTAAAACCCGGTGATTCAAAAGCAGCGCTTCGCATATTTGTGTCTTTTCTCTTTCC
Source organism: Psettodes erumei (assembly GCA_016785225.1). Taxonomy (NCBI): domain Eukaryota; kingdom Metazoa; phylum Chordata; class Actinopteri; order Pleuronectiformes; family Psettodidae; genus Psettodes; species Psettodes erumei. The sequence goes on along the minus strand of JAFBJZ010000898.1, from coordinate 981,399 downwards.
CCAGGACCAACACTTTTATTACACCAGTGGGTCTCTTTCATGCGCCTCTGTAGACTCACGCTGCAGTGTATAAATGCATTTATCCTGCTTTGGGGGAAACTGCCTCCTCCTGTTTTATATTAACATGAACCCTAAACCTGTCGTTATATATAAATTGTATGTATTAGGCTGAGCTTTGGCTTGTGCGTTTCCCCCTCCGGTTCTTTGGTGATGAAGAATAGGGAACTGGCAAGCTTTCTGAGCGCAGCTGTGAGTCTATACTGCTGCCATCGCTCCCCCTGTGTTCCCCCTGTGTTCCCCCTGTGTGGGGTGGCCTCTGACCTCAGTGAAAGTCCAACGGGGGCTAAAGGGGGCTCTTAATGCTCAGCGGTGATGTACAGCTCTGCATCATTCAAGGTGGTTTGCCTTTACTCTGAGCGTTCGCACGTAAACGAAATCATTGCACAATGGTCATGGATTGCAGCGTTACATGTGTATATGTATATATGTGTTGTGTGTGTTTTTTTTATGAGGGAATGTGAAGGATCACAGCAGCATGAATAATCTATTAAGATGTTTTTTCCACAATATTTTTGCAGCATTCGTCTATGCTAGTGATCAAGTCAGCTAACGATGGTTTTCAGCACTCAGTGGTGTCTGATTGTTGCGTCCTCAGAAAGACGGGCTGTGACGAATTTTGAGAACCCGTGTTCGTGTCTCTGAGGCTTGTTTTGGCTCATAGTTCAGCTGGAATCATCTGGGGAAAAAATGACTGAAAGGATTAATAGGTTACCGAAACTTTTGTCAACGGATTTTCTGATGATCGATCAGGGGACGTCGTTTTTTGTGTTTTTTTGTGGGTTATTGTATGCAGGCACTGTATTGCACATCCTTGGTCCTGCTCTCATTAAACCTTTGCCTGCACCGGTTTCTTTTTTCAACAACAGGAGCAGCTCTTCTTCTTGCCGCCGTGAGGCAACCATCCTGTTTGTGTGTGCATGTGTGGAACACATCTGTGCGTACAATCCCCAATTGTAGTAGAGATGGAAGCGCGTGTGCATAGTCTGTATTGAAGCATGAACAAAGTTAAAAAACAGCCTTGTGGCAATTCAGTTTTTGAGTTTGTATACGGTTTATTCACTTTTTTTGTGTATAAGTAGGAGAATCAACCCTCACAAAAGCCCCTCATTTACCTGGAGCAGTAATGCCTGCTGTTTGGAGACTTAATGCAGGTTAAAACAAGCTCCAAGCAGCTGAGCGGGGTTCGCAAACACTTCAGTGTTTACCCCGGGTCTTGTCGGAGTGTGGATTGGCGTGTGCGCCCTGTGTGTGTCCTGGATTTCTCAGTGTGCTCCACTGGCTGTGACAGCCCAGGTAACCCATCTCAGAGCAGCGTAAGCCAGCCTGTTAGCAGATTCGGCGCTGTGCTCTCTGGACCCGGCTGATACCCAATACATAAAGCGACACCAGGACGCCCCGCTGCCAGCCTGTAATCCCAGCATCTTATCAAACCAATCAGCATTTTTCCAGCAAGAACACATTTCGACCGTGACAGAAGGGTGGGGTGGAATGGGGCGTTGGTGGGGGCTTTCACAACATCTGGTGCTCTGGGAGGGAAGAAAGTGAGTGAAAAGAAAGTGTGAGAACTGTTGATGGCGGTGTGGAGGCTTCACTTCGACATCACATCCTGCTCTCTCTTTCGATCCAGGTCAGTGAGCGAGCAGACAGTTGTCAGTGCCTGCCCGTGAAATCCTTGTTAGCAACATTTGTCCCTGCGCTCCCCCCGCGGTTCCTGCCTTCCTCTCTGCCTCTCACCCGTGCTAACCTCCTTTGGTTTCCCTGTTCTCCGTCCTTCCCTCCCCCTCAGCCCAGCGCAGCGGTGAGAGGTTACCACAACAGTAAGCCGGCGGCCCTGAGCTCCAGCTGGACCGCCGGGGGTGGCAGCGGGGGCCAAGGGGCCTGGAGTGGCCCCCTATTCACCAACGCCAGTCTGCAGCATTACCTGTCCCACCACCAGCAGCAGCACCCGCATCACCACCATCAGTCCACGCACACGAGCTACGCCTACTGCCCCGCCCACCCAGCTGTGAGTACAGCAGCGCTCCTCTTTCATGCCTCGCTGTCTCATCTGTAGGAACGCTCCTCTCTGTCTTTTTATTTCTCATCAGCCACTCCCTGGTGTCCGTTAATGACTGTTGGTATCAGGGAAACTCTCACAGAGAATTCTCTTTCTTCAGCTCCGTCTCCTCCCACCCATCCCTCTTCTATCTGTTCCTTTTAATCTTCCCCTCTTTCCCACACTCTCTCCTTTCAAGCCCTCATCGTGTATATCACTTCCTCTCGCCATATTTTTCCCCTCCCTCCTTCCCCTGCTTTATCGCTTCCTCTCACCCTCTCTGCAACTTAATTTGTTTTCTTTCATCCATCCTCCGCGTCAACAGCTCGACGAGAGACTAATTGAGGTAGAGACACTTTTGGACAACTTTCCCCCGTCATTATCCTTGGGAATTAATTGCTGCTCCGCCGTCCGTTTGATTTGACGTTATTGGCGCGATCTGGTTTTCTGATGTGCCGTTTGGGGTGTGACTGGGAGCGCGAGCCAAATCGAGGAATTTCATTATCGTCATGTTGCTGTCACGGTCGCAAAGCTGGAAACAAAGATTTGGCAGGTTTTTACTTCTCGGTGCCTCCACCTCTAATAAATGTATTTACAAGGCTTCACGCCAAATCTTTCTCTCATTTTCTCCTACTTTCCATTACGAAACTCTGATAGTCTCTCATCTTACATGCGCGCCACTTAAAATCCCAGCTGCCTATTTGTCGGCATGTTGAACCCCCCCGAAATGCTTACATGCAACGAGTACAGAAATTGGATGGGATTTAGATACGATAATCATCACGACGCGCCGGCTCCCAGTTTGCACACAGCATTCCTTTTATGTCATTCCTGTGAGATCAAGGTACGCAGTCACTCAGACGTCGGTGCTTTTCTGTGAGGAGGATGGAAATTATCTCCGAGTGCTCCAGCTGTTGTGCGTGCATCATTTTGTTCCAGCATTCCAGTCTTAATCAGTGTTTTCACTTGTTTTACACAGCGGTTGACGTCTCTAACAAACCCCACCATTACCACTGTCATTGCTCATACCGGCACCACCTCAGGCAAAGACGAACTGGGCAAACAGGAAGCAAAAAGCGGAGAACATTCCGCAGGACAGACATAAACGCTGTGGTTCTCCTTGTGGCGGGGCTCCGGCACATGCGTCTGTCTCACAAAAGCTTTTGGAAAACACCGCGGCCCTTTCTCGTCCCCCGCTGTCAACATGCACATGCGGGACCCAGAGGCATTAGGTCAACAGCGTTTTTTTCGTGTTGTTGACCTTAGTTACGATGTTTTCTTTTCCCCCCAAAGTTAGAGTCTCGTGAAGCAACTTTTGTCCTCCTCTCACAAAACCTGATCATTTTGGCAAAAAAAAATCTATCCTCAGACTAAACATCAGACATACAGCAGCCCTGTACCACCAGCACCATGAAAACTTAAAAAAAAATACCAAAACTTAATTATGACTTAAATGATAATTTTGCAAACTCTACACTGCATTTTATTCAGCTCCTTTTATGGCTGTTTGTGTTGAGACATCAGGTATTTGTTTTATTTTGTTAAAATAATGTGAACTGTGATGGATTATAGTGGACAGTGTTATGGAAGTTTAACAGAGCAATAAAATTCCTGGGATAAGAACCTAGGGTGAATGATACAGGTGGCCTGTGATGTCATACCAAACAGGGGAAAAAAGGGTCAGTCCATTTACAAAGGGCTGATCTGTCTTTGTTTTGCTTCCCTGTGTATAATACTTTGTAAGTCCAGTGTATGTTCCAGGAAATACACATCAACGTGCATCACAAAGCCAGATGAAAGTTTGATATCCCTGAATCAAATTCGTAACACATAAAACCTCCGTCTTGTTTGCTTCCTCTCTGTTCTCCTGTGTGTGTTTGTGCGATGTTGTTAGGCCACACCTCTCGCAGTGCTCGCCTAACCCATCTCGGTTACAGATCACCACGGGGTTACCCGACGCTCGCCCTCATCCTGACCCGCCGCGATCAAACGCGTAACAGACTCCGCCGGCTTTTAACTGGCCTGTTTTCACGGGACGGCGGGGACGCTTGTTTTCTTTTCAGCAGCTTTCATTCCGTCCCCGCAGAAAGCAATTTCTCCCCCACTATCACGTCTTGGTCCTGGGCTGGTATGAGTGAACACTTTGGCCTCAAGGAGGATTCGCGGTGCCTGGAAATGGCTAATCCCGAGGCTGAGAGAAAACAAAGGCTTGGTTCCAGCCTTTGAGTCGGCATTTTTACACATACTGTATATGGAACAGAAATTCCCACACTTCACAAGGCAACTAAAGCAACCCCCCCTCCATTTTTTTCTCTTGCAATCTCATTCTTACAACCCCCCATCCCTTCTACTTTGTCTTTTTATTGCTTCCTTAAACGCTATTGTAATTTCAGGCATATTAGCTACAAAAATGCCCGAAAGAAAGGAAAGGAAAACAGAACCGATAGCTCAGCGTGCGTCTGTCCTCTCGGCAGCGAGAGGTGAGTAAATAAAGGGAAAAAGAAAAGCAAGCAAGGATCCAGCAGAGATCAAGAAGCTTTGCCTCCAGTGGCTTTGTAATTACAATAGAAGGAGATACATTTCCACTCTTAATATGGTGGGATGAAGATCCCTCAGGGAGGAAGGTGGTATGAAAAAACAGCGGCGGAGAAAGACGAGTAGGAGTCAGGAGATGTGACGAGAGAGAGAGGTCGTGACACCTCATGTGAATATGCAAGGCTTACGCCGACAATACGCTTCTATACGTTTAACTTCGCAAAATCCATTTTTGTGGAAAGATAATTGCTGCCTGGTTTTTATTTATTGGCAGCTTTTTGTTCCCCGTCCAGGAAGTGAGACATGGTCATAGGGAGGTGGTTGAGGTGGCTGGTTTGTGGTGCAACACAATGGAGACCAGCGTCCTTAAACACAAATCCCATTTCATGCCTAAAAGCAACTTTGTCTCTTTAGCCACATTAGTTGAATGTCGTCCAGCTGCTCTGTTATTATTTGTGTTGGAATGGCTTGGCAACTGATGGAAGGATTGTCATAAAATTTCATACAAACATTGTCAGTCACCAGAGGATAAAAAAAATCCCTTACTTCGATGACTTTACCTCCACTGCCACCGTGAGGTTGGCGTTACTCATGGTCCTTGGAGTTTAGCAAAATCTCTCCAACTACCGGATGAGGTGCCATGAAATTTGATACAGATATCCAAACAACTTGGATGGCTGTAGAGACTGCTGCAGCCTTGACTGTGACCAAGATTTCCTGGTCTGTGGAGAATTGATCACAAGCACAAAGGCAAAGAAAAGGAGACATTCACTGTAGATACTCACGACTAATTGGTGGGGCAGAGCCCTTTTACGGCGGTAATGGTGAACAAAGGGTGTCAGGTAAAGTGGTGAATTAAAGTAAATTAAAGTGTAGGTGGAATTTACACGTCGTTTCCACTCTGAGTTTTGCGCCGAAATTCCAGTTCTGATGTTTCCAAGACTGCTTCAATCATTTTCATCTCCTCAGTCCAGATACTACTCATGTTTGGGATTGGGTTTCAATATTTTTCACATTAGGCATGCTTAGGAATCACATTTGTCCTGGCTTAATCGCTGTATTGGACTATTTAAGTCTAGGAGGTCTTGCATCATGGGCCTGATCTCCTTCAGCTATTTTCATCCGTGAAGTGCGCTTGCAACCAATCAAAGCTCACGCAGATGCGAGCGTGTTCGTGTCGGAGACGGCAAGAGCCGCAGTCCGCCGGTCTTGTTGGGACATGATGGAAAGTCTGGGGATGAATTGTGAACCCGAGGGCTGGCCCGCGTTGCGTCTACATGCTGCTGCAGAGTTCATCTCTCTTCATAACATCCTGATGGAGACACACACCTACACACACCTACACACACACTGCAGAGGACCAGACCAGCTTTCGCTCTCCGGCAGGATAACAAACACTCCACTGCTGGGAAAAAGAAGTGCTGGCTGGGAGACTGTTTCCATATGTTATCCTTTGCTTCTTTATTTGGAATTCCTGTCCTATCAGGCGCCGATAACGAGACGCATTTTTCTCCTAATGAAAACATCTGAACGGGTTATCGCTCCCACACCCGAGAACGCGAACGTCGCCGTGAAACCATCCGTTTAATCCAGAGGTGTCGCCCAAGCAAACGCTGCTTGTTACCTCATTAGACTCGCCAGGCACACCCTGGCCAATCACTCAGTCAATACGAACCTGCGAGTGGGGATTGTCCTGGATTCAGAAGGTCTGAAGAGGCAGAGAGGGACTTTACTGGAGGGTGATATTAGAAATAACAAACAAAGTGAAGGAGATACTATGGCTTTTACTTTAACTAAGAAAGGGGCCATTTTTTATCTAACAAGGAGAAGTGAATTAAAGGCATCACGTTTTCTAAATCTTTGCATCTTCCTCATCCTCGCCACCCACCTTTTGATTCTTCTCTCTCTGTGAGGCCCGAGCTCTGGCACAACCCTTGCTGTTGTGATTTGCTTAATAAGCCATAACTCACAAACACCCATTTTACACAAGGCTGACAGATGACACGGCCATTTAGCTGAATGAATGGTCCGGCTGCTGGCAGCGGGCAGGGCCCCGGCCGCTGGCCTGCACGAGGACGAAGACGGCGAGGGACAAAGCAGATTCAGATGTAACCATTAGCAAAGTTCCACTTTGTATTTCTGATGAATTGTTCAAAGAAACACTCCGTCCAAGAAGATTAGTGATGGATTCCTGGCAGCAGAAGCAGCAGATGCCGACGTGCGGCGTACATGTGCGTCGCGGCTGGAAGCTTTGCGACAGAGCACATTAGCTTACATTTTAAAAGCCCGAGTCTCTTTCATCAGCCCTTGAATGAAGAGCGTTGCTCACTCCCCTCGAATGCTGCAATGATTCATCTTTGCCATGAGCTAGAATGGGCTTTGTCTCAGTAATTAATTTAGCTCTCGGGACGGCGGTTGGAATGAGTCCTGTCTTCAAGGCCTAATTAAAAGAAGATTGTCAAACATATTCTAGGTCACACAGCTCAGAGTCTCCAGCCATTTAGGAGGGATTTTGAGGCACCGCCACCTCGTCCTTCATGGACCATTTTGCTGGATGATAGAGTGCTGGTTACAGAGTGAGAAAAAACAAATGGTTTTGTTTGCCTTGTTGATTTCTTCAGGCACCACTCGAAAATCGAGACACTCGATGTTTTGTTTATTATGGGTCGCTTGAGTCAATAACTCAATCCAGTTATGGCCTCGCCGGGGAGGTTTATTTGAAGAAATTTCACGATTCCTCTTTTTGTGAAAAATAGCCACGCAGTATGAGAATGGAATACCTGAGGTTTGGGATCGTCTTCTCTGAAATAACAGACACTGGCACCGCTTTCATCCGAGCCCATCGGCTGCATCGGACCAATCGGACCAAAAGACTGACACGCAGGAAGTGTCTGTCCTCATATAATGAGAATCAATGACTTTAGTTACAGACGTAGAATGGCTTTAACAGCACACACAATCACACACACACACACACACACACACACGCACGGGATCTGAACAATTAAGCGCGAGCTGTCGGGCTTAGTGCCTGGGTCCATTGTAAGCGCTCTAAACCTGTTAGACTGTGACAGACCATTAAAAGGCTGCCAAGGCTTCCTTAATTTGCTTTAACAGTGCACACTGAGGCAGAGTGACTGAGTGCGGCAAGTGTGCGTCTGTGTGCGAACGTGCATTTGCTTCTTATGACACTCTTTTGCTACCCCCCCCCATGACCATCCCCACTGCCTGCGCAGAATCCTAACACAGTCTCGGCACCGTACAGTCGCTGCAACGCCTCAGCTTCCTTTCTTATTTTGGAATTACCGTATAATGGCCAATTTCTGTTTATTTAAGCAAATGCATCAAACCAGTAAAACCACTGCCAGCACTAATGCATCTTCTGAGTCAGAGCTTTTTTTATATAAATTGTTAGAAGCATAATGTAAACACCAGCAATTATCTTTGCATGGGAAGGTATTGCCAAAATAAATTTAAGCCGATATCCCCCATGCTTGTCAGTTTGTATATTGTTAATGCCTCCTCTGCAGTGTTGTAAAATGCAGAACCTTCATCATCATAGACATTCTCCATACAAAACTAAGAAATATTGATCATTGTTTGGGCTACACCTGTTCCACTTACACTGACATCTGGTTAGAGCTGTCAGGGAAGAGGAAGTAACGTCTTTCACTCCTTGATTTGTTGAAATCAACAACATGAGCCCAGTAGATCACACTTTTTTATCCGGGTTTTTTCCCCCCAGCTTTTATTTCTGTATTTGTTTTTCTCTCCACGGACCATTATATAAGACCCGGCCACGGGTTGTAAAAAGACAGAATTTCCCTTTTAAATAGCGACGCAGCTGTCTGGATTCAAACCAAACGCACGCGGTCATGATGACAAAGCACTTTGTTTGTAGGGGAAACCTTGTGTATTTGACACTTCTGAATGAATGCGTTTGGGGGCGGATGTTTCACCTAGCAGGCATTTCCTGTCGTGACCAGAGCTTGGCGTTCTCCACCATTAGGAATTAAAGGCCCCGGCCACAGGATCCCGAGTGCCAGACCACAGGAATATCTAGAATCTGACTGAGCTTCCAAGCCTCCGCATGTTTCATTTCCTATTTCACAAGAGCGGGCGGTCCATGCAAATTCCTGGCTGTGGTATGCCACCAGTCTTCATTTAGCAGCGGCTCGTGGTTGATATTAGATGTTGGACACAATGGGAGATGTTAGAGGGTGGATTAGGGAGGGTGCTGGCAGATCTTACAGGGATTTAAAAGGGTGTCTTCTCTTGTTCAGATCACGTGGACTGTCATATTTGCACGTCGTCGCCGGCTTAGCGCTGTGTCTTGGCTGCAGTTTGATGGCAAATTCGGAGCGTCTCATCTGTGAAATCTCTCCTCAGCAAATGGTTTTGCACCTGTTGCTTTCTGCTCAGGTGATTAGTCAACGACAGGGCGGAGCAGGGGAACATAAATCACACATCCCGAGTCGGAGATATGACCTTAATTTCTAATGTTTCACTCTGATCATGCCTCGGTTTTTAGCTACACATACAGACGCACAACGCTTTGACATCCGTGCACAGATGGGTTTTCATATATGGATGCCTGGGGCTGCAGTATTGGCTTTAAAAACACCCGTGACATCTGCAAAGCATTATAGCTGATTATACTGGTCCTTCAGTGCAATCATGCAATATGGGCATGAGCGATGGCTGAACATGAACCGTATGGGAAAAGAGGAGATGATGAGGCCTCTATGATTCTAATGAAGCCGTGAGGCCCACGGCTACACACACACACACACACACACACACACAAGGAACCCACCCAAACACATTCATTTCACAAAGTCACGTTTTATTATTTACATACTTGAGAGGACATTGCTTTAATTCCTTAACCCAAAACTCAAACCTTCAAACTTCTCCCTCAAATACTTGAACACAACTGCTTGCGATTTGCGTTACGTCTCCAGGTCCACTTTGTCTGTACATACATTTTTTATTTTTCGCTCTCACAAACCAGATGTGTCTCATGAGTGAATCACGGCGCTTGACTCATCTTGTTTAAAAGGCAGTGGTGTGAAACATTCGTTTGAACATCAGGTTCTTTGATTTCCACAGAATCAAAAGGCTTCTTTCGAGACTTGCAGCGCACACGGAAATTCACTGCTTAAGAAAATGCGCAATTCTCTTAGCTGATGTTTGCAACGTTAGTCCACATAGCTTGCAAAGTGCCGCACTCTGGAGACATGTGGCCATTAAGTGTTATTAATATGAGAAAAAAAACTTACAACACATGTTTAGAAGTTATCTGAGCAACTGCTATGTCAAATTAATATTTGGTGGTATTTTATTTTACTCTTATCAGAATGGCAGAACATTAAAATGTAGTATGCAAGTACAGCTGCCACAACACTGACCTATTGAGCCAATTATGTATCTATTATTATTCATAGGTCATTTGCTTAAGTGCAGCTATGAATTAGATAATCCATAAATGAAATCAATAACAATTTGGTATGTGTGTCTATAAAGATATTAAAGACATCTGGTATTAAGGTAGCAAAACAATGATTAATGTAATGACAGGTTGTTACAGTATGTACTAAATACCAGTTGCAAACTCTTTGCCAAGAAGCACTGTTAATTGCCTCTGTACAGGAGTGTAGTTCAAACCAAGTGTAACAACGATGACTGAAGGTTGTTGTAACCCTCTCGTGTGAGAAGGGTTCAAAAAGTTGTTTGAGCTTCATTTTTCACATTTCAGCGTTTAATTACCTTCAATAACTGACCTTTGTGACTTTCTCAGTCATAATTATGTCTTGGAGGCTATGATGTGAGCACAGACATTACATGAAGGGTCTCATGTTGTTCTTTGTATGAAGCTTTAAACCTTGAGTCACGTCTCTGAAACGATGGACCTTCTTCTCTGTGGTCACAGATTGAAAGTGCAGGCAGGAAGAAGAAGAAGAAGAATGGCTGCATCTAAGGTTCTCTTACTGTTTGCGGCAGCTAAGCTGTCAGGTTATTTTTGATTTATTTCACAGCACCGTTGCTCCTGACAGATCCGCCGTGGGTTGTTTTGGCAGCAGAAAACGTAGCGCCTGAATGGGTCCTGTTTGAGGAAAGAGCTTGATTGTTCACGTCTCCGTCAAGCCTCACGCAGAGGCACGCCCTACTGCACGCTTTGTTACCGCTGTGAAATAGTGCGGTTTAATAGGACAAGGACCACAAAGTATCCGACCTTCTGGGCTGACGAGTGTAAAGATTTGTTGGCTGTTCCTTCACCTGTTCTCAAAGTGTTATTTAATGTTGCTGTGTTCTTTCGATTACTCTCCCTCACACTTCCCTCCCTCTGACACCGAACAGGTGCTTGTTGCGTGAAAGATAGAACCTGAGCATAACACCCTCCCTGCAGACGTTCCCGCCCGGCAGCCAGCCTTGGCTGTGCGAAAGGTGGAACGTTTGTCGGAGCCGCTTTGCTCCATTTGTTTGTTGCACTTTGATGATTTCAGTACGGCTAATTATGCAGGCGCCGCCAAGGAGGCGGTCTCAGAGTACAGCGGCCTGAAAGTCTCACCGATATCTAAATGTTCCCCAGTAGAGTTGCACCATAATGTAAATGTTCTTAATCGTCTCCAACATGCCTTCCAGCACCTCAGAGCCATTTGGCTGTATTACACCATACAAATCCCATGAGAGTGAACTGCATGTCAGAGGTATGCTACCAATTTTGAGTTGCACTATAATGTGTGTAACGCATGCCAAATACGCTCAGAGAGAGTATACTTGGCTTTGTGAAATTGGAGAGTTATTTTATGAATGCATATCAGACTAGAGCAAACACAATTGTGCCCATTTACTGCGCAGGAGTCCTTAATAGTGCATTTCTTTCACCAGCTAAAGTTAAATGGACAAAAGACGTCAGGCTCCCATGACTTCATTTCACCTCTGGCAAGTGGGAGAATTGCTGTTTTGTCTGAAAGGAGAGAAAAAAGCTTGAATCTTTTAGCATCTAATGGCAGTTGACAGATGTCTCAGTGTCTCTCACTTGTCGGTAACTGGATGAATTCATCCAGGCCTCTCCCCGTCTGTTTAAATTTGGCTTTCTCTGAAATCCAAAATATAATTTCAGAAACTAACGGATGGCATCGCAGAGTATCACTTAAGACTCAGAGTAGCCTATTTTCTGACCTCCCGGGGGCAGCAGAATCAAACTGTAAAAAAACACTGACATATTTTCACATTGTAGAATTTGACAGCAGATACAGAGCGGCGTTAGAGTAAATTTGGAAGATTATTTTCTCACCATTGTACCTGTCCATGTACATATGTGTTAAATGCTACGTGGCTAACTTTGTTTGGTGCAGGGTGTTTGAGAAGAGCCACCCGCTGACACTGCACTGTGAAGGCAGAGGCAAAGAACCAAAACAACAAGCTGAAAGACGATATAAAGTGAGGGGAAGCCAAAATGTGGAGTCTGTGAGCTCCTCGCTATGAAGATCAATGAAGTGGTCATGTGATCTGTTGTGGATGTAAAGATATTGATCACTGCCACTGCTCTCGGTTAATTATCCTGAGGAAGAAGCTGTTGTAGTATTCATAATGTGGCAGAGACAAATCCCTTGGGGGGGGGGTGACATGCCAGGAGGCGGCCTGTGTGGTCGGGGTCGACGGCCTTCACCTTTTTCATTGTTAAGACCCAAGACTGGTCCGAATGGCACGAATGAACAGAGCGAATTCTCGCCAGTCGCGGCTCCGCGGCTGTGTGGTTTCCTGTTACATTCAAAACAAATGCACGAGCAAAACGTGTGGTAATTCAGGACGATTTGGTCCTGAAGCCCGTCTCTCCAGCTCTCTGTTTTCTTTGTCCCCCGGGCTTCATGCTTTGCATGCGGAGGATGAGACACCGGGGGAGGTTAAGAGAGGAGCTGGAATGGAGTTCTGCTCCATTTACCACCCTGAAATATTCCTCTTAGAACGACACACTCTGTTTTCTCTCTCTCCCCGCCCCCCCCCCTTCACTTCTCATCTCTGTGTGACATGTGGTCATTTCGCTTCATTCCAGGACGGCTTAGCGGTGCTTTAAAACATCGCCGCTGTCCTCCCATCCCATCCCGCTCAATTGCAGGCGGCATTGAGCTTCATCGGCCTTTACGGGTCTTTTCCTGGTAGCTGTAACTCTTCTCCTCCCGGTCTCCGGACCTTTACGTGCCGTGGGCAGAAGCGTCGGCACCCTCCTCTTATTGCTTCACTATTTCACTCTTCTACCTGTGTGCCTCTGAAGAGCACATACAGTTTATGATTTGTGTAGGACACTTCCATACAGCAGCCTGCACACTCACACAGAGAAGAGAAGTGGCACAAAACCGACTTTGCGTTCGGACTGCCTGGGACACACAGTGTACATGTTACAGACTACCACCTCTTTCCATATCTGCAAGTTCGGAGTCATTTTTGCCTCTCTTTTTCGCTGGGGCCTGACTTCTCCAGATAGTACAGAGTGGCTTTTGAATATTTTTGGCTCCGCAGGTCCACACGGAAAATATCCATTGTTTAAACTGTGTCTGTGCAGCACTTAATTCCTGATTATGCAGGGATTTTCTTGGCATTGTCTCTTCTCCATTCACGCCATCCCTGGCAGCGAAGAGTCCGGCCGGTTCACAGAGGGACACGGTCCAGCTTTCCACGGCGGTTTACAGTATTTGTTATGTTAGGGTCGGCGTAGGAAGTCTGATCTCTCAGCTCCGCCGAGGCGTTTTCACCTTTTGTGTCAGTGTAACCTTGATCCTGATGCTTTACTTACTAAAGCAAAAGAGTCAAAAACCTGAACTGTTGCAGCCATAGACCAGGTGAGTTCAAATTTTCATGACTGAAACACACAGAAGCAGATGCAAAATGCAAAATTTTACAATCAGGTACACACCCTTCAAATTCCTCTTTTCCCCCAGTTTAAAATGATTTAGAACGTCTTTTCTCAGAATCAGTCGCTTGTTTATAAAACATTTCACATTTGGAACAGGGAATCTCTGAGCGTACACAATTAACTCTTTGAGGTCTGTTGCCCGTCCCCTGTCGGGCGCAGAAAGGCGATGCTGTGAGTCATTTTCACTCATGCACGTCTGCTCTCGTATTTCCTCCCCATTAGGCCTGCATCGCTCTCCTCTGTGTTGTGATGGAGGCTAATGACTCACTGCAGATCTGCCTGATGCTGTTTATCAAATGCCTCGACGCGGGGCTGGTGGTCCACGGTCGGTCTGCCCTTTTCACATTGTTACGAAAGTATTAGATGAGCGAGCCAAAACCCGGGTGATGAGACCATCGCAGTATAGAGAGAAATAAAAATAAAGGGAAGTACCCTGCAGTGACATCTTGACTCTATCACTCTGCTCCTTGCACTGTGTAAAATTATACTCTCCGAGGGGGGAATGTGTTGAATTACCTCAGGCTGTCGTCCTTTTCATGCGCTGATAAGAGTGTGTTAGGAAACTGCCTGTGTCAGAGATGTGCTGCACTTACACACATAATGTTAAGATAGCTCCTCGCAGTGTTTAGAAACAGTGGGGTGGGGGGCGTGGGTGTTTTAGCTTGTGCGTCATTCGTGTGCGTGTGTGTGTGTGTGTACTTCCTGTACTTCCATGAGTCCGGTCGGCTTCTCGGATTACAGTGTTTCAGGAAGAAAGGCCTGGATGGACGCCGGCAACACTACGGGGCAATTTGGCTGGGCTCGCACAGTTTACAAACACAATCACACGAGACTGACACCGTCATTTAAAATCAAGACAGCCTTTCCTCGTACGCATAATTTGTCCGTGCGACCGTATGAAAATCAACAGTGACTTAACTGGCTTATTGATTTCAGATGTTGTTAAGCACATAATCGAATTAGTTATCACAATATGGGAACGGACTGCAAGGAACAGCATGAAGACAAATTGAAACTAATTCTTCGCTCGACAACCACATCAGAGGTTGTGCACCCTCTTTTTCTCTCTGTGGTTTGCACTTCTTTGCTTTTCAGTCTCAGTAAAGCTGAGCTGAACTCAAATCTGTGGTTTTCTCACAGACTATAAACTGACATGTTATTGAATCATCTCTTTCTCTTTTTTTTTTACAGTTGATCTGGAATTTGGCATCAATCTCTTCCAAATTTAGCGAAATTAGATTTTCCTTTAATGAAAATTAAAAAAATCTGCAGCTTGTGTGAATAGTCTCAGACCCACTTCCAAAGCGATGTTCTGTGTTATGACTAAACGACCAACACACAAGCAGCATCTGTTATTATCACTCGGCTCCTAATTGGACTGATCATCAGCACTCGGTCGTGTTTTTCTAAGATTAGTGTCAACTCTCATAACCTCAGCGCAGTCAAGATGTTCGCTGGAGTCCGTGTGGCAACAGAGTGCGTGCGTCGACCACGTCGCAGCGGGGCTGGTGATTGGGTGGTTCATCTACGGCTCCATCGCGAGCATGATGCCCCGGGTTAGTCTGGTTAGTCACGTCGGTTGGTCTGCATTAATGTGTAAGATGATCCGCCGCTGCTCGGGTATCTCCCAGTACAACCACTGCCAAAAGCAAAAGGGTTTTTCGCAGGAACACCAGGCCCCGCTGTTCCCTAACTCTGCCCCTCCATCTCCCACCACCCCCACCCCTGGCACGGCGCCAGCCTTCCCTCCAATTCCAAGCATCTGGTCATTTCTGGGAAAACACCCACGACAGGACCGTCCAGCAGGCCACGGGAGACAAAGCCTCTTGGTCTCCACAGCAGCAGCTTGAAGGAGTGCAGTAGTTGTGCCCTCAGGGAGGAGTCGGGCTGTGGACAACATGGACTTTCTAGGAATTCTGTTTGGACGGGAACATTGTGCAGCAAGTTACGGGTTTTGTTCTGTTTGGAGAACAACTCAAACTTCTCCCCTGGCTTTTATGAATCTGCTCACATTATTTTCTCCTTTTAATAAAGATTTCGGACATTAGCAGACTAACTGGTGTTGTCAGAACAGTCAATGAACAAAAGGGCAGCTCTTTCACTTCCTCTTCAGGACACTAATATCCCCGTGGAAATATCTTACAAAAAAGGAGCTTGCTTTTACTGCTAACTTGTCGAGTAAAAATTCAACTTGACCTGGTTAAATAAAGGCTGAATTAAAAAAAAAACAACTAAGCTTTAACTGCTCTGTTTCTGAGCAGAGGTCACGCAGCGATCATGCCGGTTTTCTATTACTGGATGTGTTCGCATCCTTCAGAGGGAAATTGCAACTACTTAACACCTTCAGGGGCACGATACGCCCATAGCTGTCTTCCTCTCAGTCTTTTTAAAAATTCCTGTGAATGACTCACTCGTGCTCTCGATTTAGAAAGTGAATCAACAAGCATCAGAGGAAGAGACCTCAGAACAGAGGAGCAGCAGATGGCTTTTTTTGCCTTTTGTTTTTATGAAAAAGCGTTTGACAAACCTGGCTGCAGAAATATAACGGTCATTCTCAGAGTAGATCTTTTTAAATATTCGGAGAGGCGCAGTTTTTGCTTCATCGAGATAAACCGGCTCGTAAATCAGATTAGTTTCCCCTCACTGTTCAGAACACCGAATGCAATTTGAAACAGTCAAGCACCTATTGTGCTGCTCTGGGTGGCAGGCCCGAGTGAGTCCCGGTGTGCCTGTCAGATGTGGTTCTTTAAAATTTAAGTGAAAATTTTTTTAAAAAGCGGAAATAAAAAGCTTAATCTAAATGTTCTGCAGCCACAGCAGCGTGGAGATGGTGCTGGGCGAGGAGGCGTTGCGTCAGTATGAATAAAACAAGGACAGAGGGAAAACTCACTCGCTCTTTCTCTGTTTCCATGAACTGGCTGGCTGCGTATCGCTCTGTGACGTCAGCCCCGCTGAGTCAGACCACAGCACGTCCGTCGCCGCCGCCGCACGGCCTCAGTCCTTCAAGGTCCACTTCCACGGAACGAGCCGCGGCGCTGGCATTTGTTTACGTCACGGGAAATCGCCTTCACGAGCCGAGGCGGGCGAAGGCCGGGAGTTCACCTCGGCCAGCTCTCCAGCCGGTCTCTGGTGCCGTCCGCGGGGCCGCGGGTCAAGTTCTTCAGTTTCAAGAGTCAAGTCTCAATTCCCAACTCTTAATTCTTAATGGCTGGATGAATGAATATTAATGGTTTAGCTGACCAGTGTCTGCGTAATTGTGCTCTCCTGTTTCCATCCTGTGTTGGCTAATTTGAATAAATGTTAGAAAAAAGGTTAGTGAGTTTGCAGTCATAAATAGCGGCACATCTTCAATATTCTGGATGTGTTTTATTGAGGAAATAAGGGTTTGGATTAGGGCTTCATTTAATGATTATTATTTGCCAACAAACCAAAATCCAAACACATTTGACAAGGAACGTTAAATTCTCACATTTGCGAAGCTTTCTTACCTGAAATGACTTAAATGATTAACTGATTATCAAAATAGTTTCCTGTCTGATAATCTGATTAACACAGCTTTGTGCAAACACACTGTTCAAATGTCTATTGCCTTTTTTAAATAATTACTCTGATGGACTCTTGTGCATATTTAACAGTTCGTTCGCCTTTTATTTTCATTATTCCGTTCTTCTTCATGTTTTGATCCAGACTTTCTCTCGGTTGACGCTGCAGGAAACATGACTTTCATTTACACGTGGGTAAAATCTGCGTGAAAGGAAGCCGAGCCGCTGCTGCTAGGTGAAACTCCAGATGTGATGAGCCTTATCTGTGTAATGCAGCGATGACGTTACGTGGCGGCTCAGTGGTGTGAGGACGTTCAGCGGGGTCCGGGCGCCGGCTCCCCATGTGTTTTACCTTATTTTCTCTCTGCATCTCTTCTTCTATTAGTCTCTCCGTTGGCCTCTGTCCTTCTCGCCGCCTTTGTTCTCTCCTCTCTGCCTTTCATCCGATGCTGATGCGCTGGTGTGCCTACTCGATGCGGAGGCTGTTAATCTGGTAATCCGCAACAGATATCGGCCTCATCTCTTTCCTCCAGATAAAAGTGGCCTGTGTGATAATTATATTTGCCTCTCCGTGTCTGCGAAAGCTGCCCTCTCTCTTTGTGCGCTTTGTTTTGTTCCCTGGCTTTCTGAATAGTCAGTACAGCACTTCCTGCAGCATGCATTTAAAAAAGAAGTTAATCATCAATATACTTTTTGAGTAAAAGAGGGTTTATTTTCCACAGCTGAAGTCACTTCAGTCGAGTGTCTCACTTGGGATGTGTAATTAGGTTATTATTGTTTTATAAGGAGACGTCGGCCTCTCGGGTTTTTGTGTGACGCTCTCAAGTGTAACGGATGAAACACGAAACCGAACTCATCAAAGTCAAGGATCTATTTTCAGATGTGGAAATATAATTGTTTTCAGTCCGGTAATTTCATGGTGTGGTTTTTGGCTGCAGTTTCCTGCAGCGTTTAGGACGCAGGTAATTTAAACGCAAACCTAGCTGATTCGCTAATTGAGTGAAAAATGAGGCTCCTGAACTCGTGGCCTCGGCGTCACTGAGATGCCCTCGAGGATTCTAGGTCAGTTCCCATCCACGCGAGTGTGTGTGTGTGTGTGTGTGTGTGTGTGTGTGTGTGTGTGTGACAGTCAAAAAACTCAACAAAGAAGCAGGACTTTCTGGCGTAATATTCCCATTGAGCCCCTGCGTTTGATCTTTTCTGCAGAAATACACGTGTAGCTGCGGTTACTTGAGATCAAGCAAACACTCGAGCGGATGGAAAGACATTTTCCTCATTCTTTTGGTCACGGTCGGTCAAAAAAGATCAGTACCTTCGTTGTCATCGTTTGATGTCTCGCAGGAAGTGGTCTTCTCTTCACTCTCTCAGTTAACACCCTGTTGTTTGCAGCCTCAAACATGTTGTATTATTGATTTTTACAGCCGAACCTGCTGATCTAATTCTTCCTCTTACAGTAAAATCCATATAAAAAAATGCATAACGCGTAACTGGCATTTCCTTAAAACATTTCTAGTGATTCAACTTTACTGGTTCTGATGTCCAAACAGTGCGGTTTGTGTTGATGCGAGGGCACAGTGTGTTCCACGGCGGCAGCTCCGCGTGCAGCCAGTAGGGGGAATCGACTGCTCGCGCTGCTGCCGTTCCTCCTCTCCTCCTCTTCCCCCGCGTTCTCCCAGGTTGTGGAAACACTGCAGCCCGCTGGTCTGCGTCTGGATCCCTCTCCCCAGCACAGAGCTGCTCAAGACCCTCCTACCGGGCCGGGGCTACAGGGGGAAGCAGCAGGAGGAGGAGGAGGCAGTCCGCCCTGCTCGCGAAGCCTCGGACGAGCCCCCTTTACCGCCCTGTCAGTGAGGAGGACAAGGAGAGAGAGAGAGAGAGAGAGAGAGAGAGAGTGGCTGAGTGATAGAGAAAGCACACGCGAGAGAGAGAGAGAGCAACTGTGTGACAGAGGGAAAGAGAACGAGGCAAGCTGCTTAGAGGAGTGAGAGAGCCAAGGAAGAAACTAGGAACACATTTTACAAGAGCAGGAAGAGGGAGGATCGCAGACGAGGGACTCCTTCTTCTTCTTCACTGGGCACCTGGGACACAGTCACTGTGGGTTTCTCCCCCCAGCACCACCACCACCACCACCACCACCACCGCCGCCGCCACCACACACTCGTCTCCTCGCTGGAATTCAGTGGATTGACCAACCAAGCCGGTGGATTTTTTTTCAATGCCTGTGTGCCACATCATTTAGAAACTGGGATAATTTGTCCGCGTGATCTCTCTCCCGCTCGCTCGGCCGCCACAGACTGAGATTGCTTTTTTTCCCCCCTGTGCCTGCGCTTGGCTCCCGTGTTGTGATTCTGCTCGGCGCACAAAGTGCATCTGTCGGCAACCGGCGCTGAGGATATCTCCCCCTCTGTCAAACAGGACGGCACGCAGTCACCGTCAGATCAGACTACAGAGGAGAGAGAGAGAGTGTGTGTGCATGTAAGAGAGGGAAAGAGAGGAAAAGAGAGAGAGGGGTAGTGAGAGAGAGCCGGATTCACAGTGTGTTTGAGAGAGAGAGGCAGATTAAAGCCCCGGCGAAACACTGGAGTGAAACAGCTTAAATAGAGAAGTGAACCTATACGTCCTCTCCCGTTTTCCTTGCCATCCCTTTCCTCCTCTCCTCCTCCTCCTCTTCCTCTCCCATTTTCCAACATTTACAGGACTGCCACCTGCACCTCCTCCTCCTCCTCGCGTCTCCTCTTTCCTCCTCTCCCCTCTACCTCACCCTTTACCACGCGTTACACCGTCCGGCACCAGCCGCCGACAAGACACCCGCTCTCGGTTCTGGCACTTGTGGGAAATATTTCCGTTGGTTTCGGCAGCGAGAGACTGAGCGAGGACCCGCGCCCGACGCCGGACCGGCGTTCATCCGGAGCTTCCACCATCATCAGAGGCAGACCCTCTCCTCGGCCGCCGTCCCGCACGCAGACCCTGCCTTCTCCCTGGAGGACCGGCTGTAGCGACACAGTGGTGCGGACAGTAAAGACGGGAACAGCGCGGCCCCTCCACTGCCTCTATCCCACTGCTAGCTACTTGGCAGCTCCCACCCCCTGTGTCACCATTCCCTGCCTCAGTGCTAAGGATTCCAGCTACATGGGCAAGCGATTGGAGCAGCAGCCAATGTACCCTCAGTACACCTACTACTACCCCCACTATCTCCAGACCAAGGTACGCCGCTCCTCCGCTCTCGCATTTCTCAACCCTGCTCATCCACTCCTACCACTGCCGACCTATCTCCCTCCCTTCCTGCCACTCACCCGCCACCCCCAACCCCCAACCCCTCCACCCGGCTCCCTTCATCTTCCTCTCATCCCTGAGTGGAGATGGGATTTGATGGATAGCTGGCCTTGGCTGTGATGGTTTCAGATGGCAGGTACCTTGTTGGAGTTTAGATGTCTGTGTCAGTGTGTGTGTGTGCATGTGTGCGCGTGTGTGTGTGTGTGTGTGTGTGTGTGTGTGTCAGAGCAGGGGATCAGGGATCAAGGCTGAAGGCATCGGGCTACTGTTAGTCCAACCTACTGGACCGTTACTGAGGTCCAGTAACCTCCATCCATCCCTCACCCTCAAACCGATGAGCTGTTGATGTGACACACTGCTGTGGCGTGAAGTGTAACGTGTGTGTGAGCTTTTTGTGAGTCACAATGAATGACAGACAGAGTTTAATTTACAGAATTTCCAAATTTAATTTACTAATGAAGCATTTGAATATTGTTCAAGTGCCTCAATATCACTTTTCTAGAGAGGCAAATCAGAGGTTTAATAGTGGCAGTGCTAATTTAATACACAACACAAATGACTTCCTGCTGTGCGGGGCAGTGGGGGCATGAAACCGTCCTCTCTCTTGCGGTTGTCAGGCGTGAGGAAGGATGTTGTCTGGAGCTCTGGTGTGCGTCGGTGCCTCTGGGAGGGAGGCTCAGGCCTGGGCCCTGACGTCTGGCCAGGGCGCCGGCTGGGCACACGACCCAGACATCATCGAGGGATTAAAACGGAAGCCTTTTTTTTTTGGTGGGGGATTACCCGTTTTTCTACCACATGCATTAACACCAGTTTCTTTGATGGTGTGATGCAAGATCGTGATGGTTTGCATTTATAATATTTAACCAAGTAAAAACTCTGGTTTATATTTAATTAAGGCAAAATCTTTATTTAACTCTGAGGAGGAAAAAAAAGATGTGTTTATTTTCCTAAACGAAAGGTATTGGAAAAATCATCGTGTTGATATTTGTTTCAAAACTCAGCTGTTTTATTTGGTAGCTGTGGAACATTTTCATAGGAAACTCTGGCCAAGGATTAAAAGATTTTAAGGGGGGGGATAAAGCAGGGCAAGAAAAATGTTGAAGCACTTAAGGTATCAATAGAATTGATAAAGTGAAGAAGCGGTGGCGTGTTGTGAACCTTCCAGCAGGGAAGACCTGCCTGCAGCCCCACCTGGCAGTCCACAAGCTCTCCCTGATTTATAGTTTAATACATTTGTGCTGCTGCCATATGGCTTCCCTCTCCCTCCCTCCCACCCCCCCACCCCCCCACCCACTCCTTCCACTACCCCCCCCCCCATTCCCCCTTCTCATATCTCAGTGTTACTCATCTCGGGGGCCTCTCAATCAGGGTATGCCCCTGCATTCCCCTCCCTCCCTCCCTTCCACTCTTTTTTTCCCCCCTTTCCTCCCTCCCCTCGCTTTCTGCCTCCCCGCTCTGTTGCAACAGCCCCCCCCCCCACACTTCCTTCTTCGCCTGTGCTGCAGTTCACTCCCAAGGTCAGCGCAGATCCGATCTTGCCGCCGTCAGCGATTGATGTCTCCTTGAGCGAGCTGCGAGGGTCCTGTGTCATGCAAACGAGACCCGTGCGGGGGGGGGGGGGGCATGGATGGGGGGGGGCAACAAGAGCATACATTTCCGTTTATGAATGTGCAGCCAACGTTCGCATTCATTTTCATGGTTAGTTAGCCTGTGACCTCGTAGGCTGATGTGATAGAGCCAGAGCCAGGGTCAGCGGGAGAAGAAGGGGTGGGGGTGGTGGTGGTGGTGGTGGTGGGGGGGGGGGTCAGAGAGAAGCCAGAGTGTCGGTGTGGCTGTGGAGAACTATCTCACGCTCTCATTAATGATCATTGATAGCTCGATTACGGGGGGGGGGGCTCGGCTGGCAGCTTCTCTTCACACGGTAGACAAAAATCACACGCCAGTCACTTTTGACCTGATGTGCGCATCAATGCACTGCACCCCCCCAACACACACACACACATTTTTTTTTCATTTCTTGCACACGTACCTGCGGTCAGATTGGAGTCATCAGTCTCAAATCACACAGGTATTTCTCTTCATCTTCATCGCCGCATTCACAAGGTATAGCCTTATTCTCCCAAGAGATGTGGGTGGGTGGGTGGGTGGGCATAAATATGTTGTAGGGATAGGGAGGGCTGGGGGTGTGGGGGTGTGGGGGGGTAACTCATACCAAACTATTGCCGCGCTCCTTCTCCCGCCTCCATTTTACGACACATATTTGAGATTCTATGCATGGAGAATTTATAGAGCATCTGTGCCTGGTTATAACTGAGGACTTCATTGTGCAGAAAAGAGCTAAACATCGTCGTAATGGCGCGGCAGAATAATTTGAGGCACCCTCGGAATTCGGGGGTCCCTTCATCCCCTGCTTGTGCGTGTGTGTGTGTGCGTGTGTGTTGTGGTTTAATGGAGTTCTCTGTTGCTGTCCGGCGTGTGCTCGTCAGCCCAGATTAGAATGTGAAAGTCAAGAGAATGAGATGAAACAATAACATTTGGCTTTCTATTGATTAGTGCAGTGGGGCGTAGCATGTGCTTCTCTTTAGCTGAATTATTGATTCCTGACAGAGGATTTGTGTGTGTGTGTGCGTGGCTTTTATTTGAGCTTATGGCTGGGGGGGTGCTTCTTTGATGAGGGGATCCTTTAAAGGCCCTATTTCTGTCTATGCCCCAGCTGATCAGTGCATGGGGTCGTTTGCTGAAATTCGCCCTTTACTCCGCCTTTCCATGCGAGCTCGATGCTCGCTGTGCATTCAACTTTAATGATAAGGTAATAGATCATAAAGGACGGCGCCCCTCCCCTCACCCACGAGAACAATTACAGCACGCAGATCAATTATTGTTATTTTATGATCGTGTTTAGAGAGGAATATGTGTTTCGGCTAAATGCGCTGCTTAAGTGCCCGTTAGCGTGCGTCGTGTCTCATTTTCCCTTGATGACGGGCATTTTCGGTTCTCTGCTTCATTATTACACACACAAATCTCCAAAGGAACTCTGAAATTACTGAGAAGTCGCCTGCAGTAAACTTGGACTTTCTTGTGACATTTAGCGCTGCAGCAGCGAACACTCAGAAGGCGCCCAGTGCTGCTGTGCCGCTGACAGACAGGGTCACTACAGGCCTCCTGTCGTGCACGAGCACACGCCTGCACTCTGGCAGACTGTGTCGCGCCCGGGCTAGCGCGCGGAGGAGCAGATTGAGGTAGATTTAGCAGCGGCTAATGTCCCCGGCTTTAAGTAAACACCAGTCAATAGAGCTCTTTGAGAGGATCTGTGCCTGCATCTGCCCCTGCCATAGGCAGCGTTTATACATCTAATTCTTTCTAAATGGGAGGGAGGGTGCATGCGTGTGAGAGAAAGAAAGACAGAGAGCAAAGGGATGGGTGTTATAGCGAGGGAGGGGCCACTTAAAAGCAAGGAAAAGGGTTTGGTTACATTACGCTGGGTGATCCATTGTGCTACAGAAATAACAACAGAGCCATCCAAATCCTCCTTTAATGCTCTGATAGAGGAGAAGGAGAGACGGAGAGACAACAAGGGAGAGACGGATATATACATAGACACGGAGCGCAGGCCGAATCAAAGCCAGTGCAAAAGGATCCGTTTGCAAAGTCTTTCATTACATCAGTTATCAGTTGGGTAAAACTCAGCTAGCAGCTTAGTCCCCCTCTGTCTCCGCTGATGTGGATCTGCTTTGAAGAGTTTATCAAGAGCTTTTAGCGCTGGAAAAAAAAATGCGCTGCTTACATTACATTTGCTAAAGCTCAGCCCTATTTTGAGTCTGGGACGACACGCTCTTATTAGCAGCGAGACAGGGGTAACATAACTCACTTCCCCTCTTGTAATTCTTGGTACGCGCCTCACGACTGACTGCCCGAAACAAAATACTGTCCCTGCCTCGCTGTAAATCTTAACCCATCATGCCTTCTCTCTTAGCTAGCTCACACTGACAGGCTCTTTAGCTCACTCTCGCTCTCTTTTCCTCCATGTTTCACCAGTTTTCCACTTCACGTGGTCATGAGGCTTTTTGATCATTAATCAACTAATAGGTCTTGTTTTCATCTGCCTTTGCCCTAAGGCTTTGTCCGACTGTACAATCCCTTTATGTGTAACTGTCAGTCAATGAGGCAGACAGCTCCATTTATTCGCACATGCACGGGCCTGCGCTCGCCTGCAGACGCCCCGCCACCGCGGGGGGTTACTCTTAACCCTTCTCATCTATCAGCTGACAGCCCGGCCCTATCTGTGCACCCGCACCTGAAGGTTGCGTTGCTGTTTCCCGCAGCCTCTTCTAAACCACAGAGCAGAGTGCCGAGACCCGGCCCTCTGCGTGCCGCCGTCCACATCCCATTACGGCTTGTTTTACCAGAGTGCTCTCTCAACATCCGTTCTGTTAGAGGAGCGATGGAGAGATCTACAAAGGAGAGGAAAAAAATGGCTGTAGAAAGAAAGATGGGAGGACCAGCCCAGTCTGCATTAGCTGTGGAGGACACAGGGTGTTATAAATGTAGTAGCAGTCATATGTGTGCTTACTTTTGCACTGTTTGCTTGGTAAGTGGCGCAGCGCTGAGAGCAAAGGTCTCAGACCGGGTCGTATTTCGCTTCTCCACAACAGGCCTGTGTCATATTGAATCGTCCTTGAGTACAAAGTACCCGCTCGCTCGCCGGAGGTCTCCGTGAAAAATGGCGTCGAGAGATAAATACCCAAAATATAAAATGATGTGCACGGCGGTGGAGTTCTTGCCCCGGGGAAGCTCCTCTCTGAATTCCCCTTCCCCGACCATCTGGAGATAACGGGCGACTCTCTAGCCTGCACGGCGGGGGGGTAGGAACTCCTACCTGTGTGGCAAAATGCTGCATATGGGGAGGTGGGTGGGGGGAGTGAGCAGGGGCCAGTTTCCTTCAACTGGAAAACCTAGGTTAAGACTCTGAATCCCCCACCAGCTTCCAAAGGTACCACTGCGAAGAGAAGCACACACACACCCCTCCCCCCGACAACAACAAAAAAAGGAAACCTTCACAGGATCATCCATGTGTCAGATAGATTCTGAAGTCGTGACCTCAGGTGGTCAGGGGTACTGTGCCATGGCTTGAATTTACAAACAGTTTAAAGTGTGCTGGGATTGTTTGTCGCAGGATGTGGCGCCGCTTCCTTTTGAGGAACTGAAAGGCATCACTTTTTTTTTTTCCTCCATGCGTTTTCGATATTTTTGAAGTATTCCTGCAGAGAGAAGGAGGCACGCAGAGACAACATAAAGCGAGACGGGAGAGAGACCGATTTAGAGCCAGATGAAACACGAGACACGTGATGTGCCCTTCAAAAACCCACCAACGCGGCAGGACTCTACAAATACACCTGCTTTCTTTTTTTTTTTTGGTTTTTGACTCGCATTTTTGTCTCTTTCTGTAAGGTGGTATCTGCCCAGAGCTGTCTGCTGTGGCCCGCCGTGCCGTTTTCACACTCTTATTTCCTGTCTCCCCTCTTTGCCTCTGAGGATGGTGGCGCACAGTCCCAGGATTTTGTCCCTTTTTCATCCTTGACTGTTTATGCAAACCCCCCCCTCAATCTCTTATTTTAAAATTCTCTTTCAAGCTATCCCCCGTTTGTAATTACGCTCTCCCATCCTCCGTTGCTTTTGCGCGCCTCTCCCTCTATTTCCGGACAGCCCCTGCTGTCTGCTGGGCACCGCGTCCTGCCATCTGTGCAGGAGGACGTGAGTGGCTGGAGAGCCTGTGTGGACCCCTGTAACACACATGAATTTTAAGGGGATATAATTGTTGTGTGCGGATGGGAAATATAAATTGTTAGGTCCATATATAAACTTTGCTTAACATCTATTTGGCAACATTATTGACAGTATTCCATCTGAAGTAAATACATGTGAGTGAATATGTTTAGTCAGGGATTACCAACTTTGTTGCAGAAGAGATTTAAGGGATTACAAACTTTGTTGAAACTTCTGTTGGATTCTGCCGCTGCTGCTCAATAGATACTGAATAATGTGTCTGAGCGAGGCCGAATCCTTTCCCGGGTGGTTCAATACCCTTGTCTGGGTTCTTCTTCTGTCCTAAAAATATTACTGGTCTGGACGCTGCTAACACGACCTGCATCATGCAAAAAAAATGGAATACGTCTGACTGAGAGTCACGTGCTGGCTGAGTGCGAGGGAGGGAGATGGGGGGAGGTAACTGCACCTCGTGAGAGACACGCAGGCAGGCAGGCAGAGAAGGGCTTTTGTTTTTCTGGTGTAACCGAACCCCTTGGTGTCTGCCGCCCTACCTTTGGCACGCCGGGCCACGTGAAGAATGCTCGGGTGGCTGGCGTAGCAACGGCGTCGGTGGAAGGACGAGGTGGAGGAGGCGGACTGGCTTGCGTTCACTGGCTCAGGCCTGACTGGGATAATTGCTCCTGCATTTTTAACGAGCGGCTGCTGCGTGCACTTTGAGGAGCGGGGAACTGGAGGAACCCCGAACGGCTGCGACTGCAGTGGCATCGCTCTATCACCTCCGTTGCTGAGGGCATCTGAGGGAGACCATAGCGTGCTTTACACGCTCACACCTGATCCAGCCCAAACGTGGCTCTTTTGTGATGAGCGGTGTCCTGAATTTAACATTAACGTTAACCTTTGCGTGTGTGAAGTGCCGTAAAGGCAATTTTCCCATAACGAAGAGAGGCTCAGACAGCATTGTCACTCTCATCTGGTTTCAGCTTATTATTGGGTTGTAGTCCTAGACTGTGGTCTGCCCCTCCGCCAGACACATGTTATGGCGAGCTGCGAGGGCCTAATAGCGATGAGTTCATAATCAAAACAGTCTACTCTGTAGGCGATAGGGTGTTTTTCCACAAAACTGTTTTCTTGGAAAGTCCTGAAAACGGGAGTGTCACTTTTCAATATATGCCGCATATTGCAAAGTTACAGAGTCTGATCTTTGTTTTTTTGGTATCATAGAGTTCAAGTTCACAATAAGAGAAACGAGAAACCCCCTGTGTAGAAAAAAAGAGAAGGATGGAAAGATCAACAGTGGTGATTCATTTAACTAATGACATCATGGTTTGACAAAGAAAAGTCTGTGCCAGTGTTCATCTCGCTTTGACAAATTTTCTTTTCATTTCCATCGTGGCCGCGCAAACCGACGACAGGGGAGACTTTACCTAGATATTCAGACGTGGAAGCCAAAGGAGACACCGGCCACAGACATGCAAATGGCAGTGTCGCCTTACCGCCGTGATTACTGTAGGAGGCTGCGGTCACCGCTCTTCTAAACCTATATGCTGCTGCCTGCGATGGTTACGCTGCACACGTAGGCATTAGTAGCGGCAGGCTCAATGAAAATAGCGTGACACGCGTAGCTTGAAGAATGCCTCCGTAAAAAGCCAATTCTGCCATGAATGAGGATAAGCAAATAGGCATGAGCGCTTGAATGGCTGCCAGTCCTGTCAGATTCCCCCTCTCACCCAGCCACAATGAGCTCCTATACAAATAAGGCTACGTGCACCCAATTTAGCACAGCAGATGAACCTCGCGAAGCCTTGTCGAGCAAGTGGGGGATTACCAAGAGCAAACAGGCCTTTCTCCTGGCTTTATTTGAGTTAAATGACTCAAGCCACCCTCTTAGATTTTGCCTGAATGGCTCTTCTGGCAGAGCCGTCCGCCGCTCCAGCCGCTTCCGAGGCCACGGCGTCCGTGCATTAGTCAGCATATGGAAAAACACAGAGCGGGACAGGTAGGCGGCATGAATTAGAACGCAAGGACACTGATGCAGGGTGCAGGCCGAGCCCGGCGGAGTCACCAACCAGGATAAATGGAAAGAAGAGGAGCAGAGAGAGCCCCCGGCGCGATAGAGTCCAATCGGAGGAGAGATGATTATTCTTCACCAGTAATTAGTAGCACATAAACAGCCAGTGGCAACAGAATTAAAAAGTGTCATTATGATATGTGGTCCCCATAGAAGATGCCGGTTCGTTCCCTTTTCAATAGTTAATCATGTTGCCTCGCGGACATTGCCCCGCACGCACACACGGCGACGGTGAGGATTCGCCTGAAAATGACAAACCTCTCGGAGAGTTTGGAGCAGAACACGAGTCCGCCCCTGTAGAATCTGCACCGAGGCAAAAGCTGTTTCCTCTCGCTTCCCTTTTCCCCCTAAATTATTAAGGTCACCCACATTTCAGACAGAGACAGCAGGACAGAACGTCTGCCAGAGAGGAAGTGCACGCAGGAATCAATGCTTTTACATGCAGTTAAGTAAGACCAGTCCTACTCTGTCTGCATTAAAATTATGCACAATGTTCCTGCTACAAGTTGTGAATAAATGCAAATGTTAGCGTTTGAGTACTTTTGCAGTTGATAAATACTGATGTTTTCATCTTCCTGCATTTTTTTTTGCCCTTGGGCTCTTAATGAAAATGTTAGAAAACAGTGGCTTTGAAAAACAGTTAGTTGCTAATTCCCCTGTCTGCTTTCTCTCTCTCATTAGCTGCCTCGAGTACCCTGTGGAAGACTTGTATCCATTATTTATCTCTAGCCCCAAAAAACAACAGCTGCATGCTTGTGTAACCGCCATATGTTAGGCTTCCTCCAACATATTGTGAGGAACCATGCTGTATGGGGAACTTTGCTTCAACCCGTAGAGATCCGAACTGAGCCCCGTGCAGGCGTGCTGCACTTCACTTATTTCAGAAATGCAAGGATATCAATGGAAAATACAGTGGAAACTTCTTTCAACCGTGCAAACTTAAACTACATCAGGCAATTAACCACAGCGGCACCTTGGCGAGTATTTCCGGACGCTCCAGCACCATGGGAACCGTCAGAGGGAGGGGAGAGAGGGTCACATTAGGATTCAGCCGATAAAGCAATAAACCCTTGTAGGAGCTGCAGTCGGCGCCGTTCAGAGCAGATTCTGTGTCCTCAGCACTTTGGGCCTGCAATTAATCACTAAGCTGACATTACCCCGCCTTCCAGCGAGCATTGGATAAACACTCTGGCAATGGCGAGACAACGTTCCCTGCCACGGACCCGGTGTAATCGTTCAGACGACGGTCGACGCCCGCTCGCTCTCTCAGAAATGTTTAGGGATTGCGTGGTCTGGTTATGCAGACTTCCTGCAGAGCGCAGGGCGATGTGCCGCTCCGTGCACAGGACGACTGGCTGATGTGTGGCAGCATTAACTGGCATGTCGCATCTGTTTAACCCCTGTGTGTGTGTGTGTGTGTGTGTGTGTGTGTGTGTGCGTGCATTGCACACTTCTCTGCTGGTGTGACTGCATGGCAGTTGCCACAGTGATTTGTGAAATGGGAAGCCTGTTGAGGCTTTATGAAGAGGATTGCTGGCAGCGTGTGCTGTATTGTTACCATAGCAATAGTTGCCAGTAGTGTGTGCTTACCTAGCCCATTGTTTGACAGCGGGTCAGACAAGGTTACAGTAAGTTAACCACCATAACACTGAGGGGGGGGTCTGGTTGGCAGTTTTGTTGGATTCAATTCCAGGTTCATAAAATAACATTTGTTTGCTTTCTCATCTCTTAAATCACAAAAAATAAAAATCATTTATCTTTGTATTTTTAAAGTAAAAAAAAAAGTGTACGACATTTTTGTTGTCCTTCCCATAAAGAGCAAAGCAATAATCACTTAGATCTTTAAATGTCAGTCTTTTGGGTTTTAGCCTTTTGGTTGGTTATAATTTGGCAGAACAATCTCACCTCATAGTCCACTTACTGACTTTTTCCAGAGCTTTCAAGCATATCTGACATGCAAGCTTAATAACTGTTATGATTTCATCAATGCATCCACTTTGGAGACATCCTCCATGTTGTCTCATGGATATAAAGAAGAGTATGAACTGCTGTTTCCAGTTTCATGACTTTCATGCACGTCATCCAAACACAGGATTTAAATGTTGAAACAAAAAAGTACTTTTGATACTAATTTCCCAGAGTGACAAAAACAGTTTTATCATTTAATTATCTTTTATTCCCAGATCATCAAAGTTCAGTGAGTAGAAGTTTCTTCTTCTATACATATTCATGAAGCATGAAACTCCACATACACACTGACCCACATTATCATACGCATATATAACAGCCTGAGCGGAAACATGAGAGAGCAGGACGTTTATTGTGGAGGAAGGAGGCGGGGGTGGGCGGGGGGCTTGTATGTGAGGAAGGGTGGGAGCCCTGTTGAGTTCACCAAGTTCACTGAAGGGGACCGACACACCCCCCCCCCCAGTCTCCCTCTTTCTCCCTCTCTCTCAGCCATAGTTGATCTGAATAATTTATCTCAAATAATTTATCTCTACCTCTCAATCTCATTCACTCTTGCACACAAACACGCACGTGTGCACACACACACACACACACACACACACAGACTTGCAATTATCTCCCGCACACATGCCTCGGGGGGGGGGTTGTTGGGTCCTGAGGCTGGTGTGTGGAGCGAGCAGGCTGGAATCTGCACAGGGGGAAACCTGATAGGCATTCCCTGTGCCAAACACATGAGGTCACCCTGACTGACTGGTCCAGCCAGCCAGCCTCCATCCCTCCACTGCCGTCAGATTAAAACCTCGTATCGCTGAGAAATCAACGCCGGGACTTAAGAGATTGCCTCACTGAGGCTCACGCATCTCTGGGACTACAAGACGCCTTTTATGTGCCCTTTAGGATAATAAAGTTTTTTTTACAAATGGCCGCGCAGACTTTGAAAGAACAATTTTGTTTATTACAACCCAGGTCTTATTTCCGTAGCGTCGGCCATCGCTCTCATCAGTGCTTGTACGCTCGCCAAGTCGATGTTGAGCTGTGGCGACATCCTGATAAAAAGAACCAGTTGTACAGGTTTCAAAAAAGGTCAGCCAAACTTCAGACAACAAATGGTGAAATGATTCCCCAAACCGTGACTTGTAGGGTCGACACGTACCACGTTTGTACCTCGTTCTTTATTTGCATTCAATAAAGTTATAGTAGGTTAAACATGTGGACGACATGGCTGATCATCTGGCTGCTGGCACGCCTTGTCATGTCGTACACTGTGGTGTTTTCAGTTTGCAGTTACCTTGTTTGTGTGCTTTTACATCATAATGTCTTCCTGCAACAGTTTTTCACTGTCGCCTCATCATGAATTACTCGTCATGTAGTTAGCCTGTCGTCCACCGTGAAAAACACAGCGCTCTGCAGTCTCTCTGGAAGTTAATGGCTACGAGAGGCTGGAATCTTAAAATGGAAAATGTGTAGCAACTGCGAGCTCTGGGGACTTGTCTTTTATCCCAAGCAGCTCTTTGAACTACCCACCCCGACCCAGACAATACTGTCAAGTCAAAGCACTGGTCTCCAAACGACCCTAAACATGTGTTCTTTAGATCCCGGCTCCTGTTCTGTTGTCACACGAGCATGCAACGCGGACACCTGCATCCAATCAGTCCCAACGCACGCGCATTCTTTGGCGAGCACGTATACGCACAAACACATACACAAACCCCCCCGCACGGCACAACAGTCACCCCTGGCTCTCACGCATCTCATGTTCTCCCCGTATTATGTTAAAATGGACGCGCGTAATTGTGCTGGCGTGGTTTGATGTTTTTGTTGGCGGTCACCAGCGGCCCCCGCGATGTCTCCGACAGAGGTGATCATTGTTGCAGGCACCGCAAATCTACATCGCAGCGCTCGCAAATATGCCGCTGCTGTGAGGTCCTGCTGTCGTGATGAGTGTTTGGGTTTTACAGAAACGCAATTTGAGTAATTACATGGTTACAGTAGGTCGTACGTTTTTTGTGATATAGTTGAAAATGAGTAACTTTGAAGCCAAGGTAAATCGGTAGGATAACATTGTAAAGTCGTGTTGCTTATTCTAATCCCCCCCGACACAGGTCCGGTGGTAAAATGGGGTGAAATGAAGCGCGGAGAAAAATGGGAGCGTGTGAGACAGCCACACCTGTACAAGCGCTGTCATCCTCTGACCTATAGTGAAACGCCGTAATGACATCACTGCGGCGCGACGTTTACAGCTCCGCCAGTGTTTAACATTAACTTTTCTGTTTCCCCGCCAGTCGGGGAAGCAGAGGCGAGTCGATACCGGACCTACCTGCCTGTGTCGGCCTTTATTTTCCTGCCTGTGAGCGTGAAATTCCTGCAGGCCCTAATGCCGTTTCAGATGTTGTAGTGAGCGCTCAACTACCCCCGAATAACCTTCCATCAGGAACCGACTTCCTCAAGTCATTCGAGGTTGGGTGAAGTTTTAAATAAAGCTGTGGCTTGTGGTGGCTAGCGGCCTCCATACGCTAGCTCGGCGCGGCCTGCGCCCCGGCGAGCCCTGTGGCGATCGTGTTTCCAAACAGTGTGCAGTCTGCAGGCTAATATCAGTTGCAGGGCCTGCGTGTGGATGTTACAGCGAGTTAAATATGAGGGCGAACCACAGACTGCGAGTGAAAAACAGCAGATGTTAGTATATGTCCAGACTCCCACTTGATTACACCTACGTCCGTTTTTACCAAAAGCCTGTTTGAACAGTGTAGCTGATCCCTAACCTCAAAGATGTTGTGTTTCGCAGACAGCCGCCTTAAGCTGCCTGTAATTTAAATGCAATTGTACAGCTTTGGTTTCATTGTTGACAGTCACTTAATAGGACTAAGTACAGTAAATGTATTTGTGTTTATTCTCTATTCAAACTGTGGGTCTTTCAGCTTGGGAAGAGGCTCTTTGAAGACTTTGTTGCAACCCTATATTTTAATGTAATCTTTATCTTCACACACAATTTATCAAATGCTATATCCTGCAGGATTGTGTGTAGTTCTGGGACTTTTTTATTTTCTCAGTGCACATTTCCCTCTTTCTGTTTAGCAGCTCAGGTTTGTGTTGTGGGTTTTTGGCGAGGGCGAGTTAATGGAGAACGTCAAACGGGCTTGTAGCGCTGCCTTGGCTCTGACCCGTGCAGATTGTGGAGTGACCTCTGCGGCGCTGCCCTGAACCTTGCAGTTGGAATCCAATCTCCTCACAGGGATATGGTGCATGTTTTAGCAGTCCCCGTTTGATAACTTTGCCCCCTCCTGCCTCCTCTAAAGTGTCTATCATCCCTCCAATAAAACCTGGTTTATTTTCCCCCGTGATGACCCGGGTTAGCAGGGGGCTTTGGGCCCACCGGCAGCCGTGGCACATTTGTTTAATCACATAGACCCTCCCTGCTCCATCCTCTTCAGCTGGGTGGAGACAGGAAGATTGGAAACATGCTTAAAAAAAAGGAAAAATTGAATACATGAAGGTACCTGCTGGTCATATCGAATGAACGTCACACACACCGGCAGTTTGTTTATTATTAGATTGTTTTTAGCAGTTGATGAAGTGACCTGAGGGACAAAGATAAAGCCATAGTTAATCAATAGGAATATGTGCTACACTGAAACACTGAATTACGATTAAATCGATAGGATCTCATTATGCTCAAATTATCAGTTTAGATTCAGCACCTTTGCAGAGGGAGGATTTCATCATCCAAAAACGTCGGCCCCTCATCTCGTGGTTTCAGATTACACTTACTCTTCTTCCAATTACAAGCCCAGCAGGCAGAAATCGATGGCTACAGACAAGTGACATTGTAAAAGTGTTTTGAGAGAAACCGAAAAGCACGCGGGACGTGGTAGCCTAGTTGTTTAATGAGTCATCCAAAGGAGTGCTTCTCCACACCTGTTTGTTTCCCCTCCATTTGGGGCCTTTGCCGTCCCCCGTCGGCGGTAATTGTCTGGAACGCAGCGGCTATGACACAGCTACCCTGCCTCACGCTGAGACACAGGAGCGCCGCTTCAGAACGTGGCGCAGGGCGAGGCTGCGCCCCTGTAATTCGATAAAAGCCAATGCAGGGAGGCGAGGGAGGAGGGAGGGACGCGGGGCAGCAGACTCACGAAGCGACCTGAGAGCCGATCGTCAGCAGCCTCTCAAGGTGAAATGCGTCAGCTGAAGGTCTCTCTTTTACTTTCTGCTCTCCTCTGTCTTTTTTTCCTCTCTCACGTATGCACATATTACATTCTTACCTCAATAACAATAATAACTTTGCTGGAGCCCGACGACGAGCTCGGAGAGACTGGTGGAATTGTAAGGAGAAAAGAAAACATTCAACAGGAACAGATGGGGTAAAGCAGAGTCATTTTGCTCATGAGGGAAAGAGAAATGGGGATGGTGATGAGAAGAAAAATCAAGCGTTAGAGTAGTAACTGAGAGAATGATTGGAAAAGGAAAATGTTTGACTGAAAACTTTAAGAACAGGATGCAAAGCATTTTCTTTTTTTTTAGCAGCAGTTTGAGGAAATTAAATGCAACTTGAAGAAACTGTGTTTGGAGACTGCAGATTTCAGTCAGACACCGGCAGCCTGCTGAGAGCACATCGTTGATTTTGACTTGATGAGCACAAAAAGTGACATAACATACATCTGCATGTGTACACATCCATTCATACATATGACAATGTTACAGTATATATAAAAATAGAGGTGGCTTATATAGGTATAAGTTTTAACAATAGTTGAATTATTATAATATAATCCATATTATAATCTCAGCCAATCATGTTCCTATTGCCCAGTCACACACCTGCTTGATGTCTCATTTTGTTTGGGCTTGCAGCTTTATTCTCCCTCATCCTCCCTCCCTTGCCTGTCGGTGGGAGAAAGGACACCTGTTACTCTTCTTATTTTTCCTTTCCTCCACATCCCAAAGCCTGAGCTGGTGACTGCTTACAGCCGAGAAGATATGGGCGCGCTACGCGGCGGCATCATTTTTGAGGAGTCCTTTTCACCTCCACACCCAGCGACATTCCTTCGTGCTCTGTGAAGGAGCAGAGGGAGACGGGTCTTCAGTCCCGAAGCATGTGATAGGCAGCCTGAGTCGAGTGCTCACGCCGTTTGCATGAGCTGGCGTGCTTCAAGGTGCGTGTTGGATTTCAGAAGGGGCCTTTTAACTTGAAACCAAAGAGAGGCGAGACAGTTTTTCCCCAAATGGCGCAGGAAAAAATAAAGAAAAAAAACAAAAAAAAAGCAGCTAATTTAGGTTTTTGGTCCCAGCAGTGCTGAGAGTATTAAGCCTGCCTGCCGATCAGGGCAGAGTCTTACAGCCTATGAATTATTAAGCGTAACCTCATCGACCAGGAGCAGTGACGGAGGGTGAGACAGAGGGCCGAGCCACCTGAGCCCCACACCCGCATTTGTTACGGTGCGGGCTGTCTTTGTACTGCTGCTGTAATTGAAGTACAAATAACCTCTGCCATAATGAGCTCCAGTGTTCTGGACGCTTCTTTAATAATTTTTCAATCCACAAATTAGGGATGAATGCAGCGTTTCATCCGCGACACGCGTGTGCCAGAACGAAAAATAAGAGCGCGGAGACAGATAGGATAATGTACGGCGCTAAAGTGCAACTTGCAACACCGGCTACCCTCAAGGTCAACCAATTCATTCCTGCTGTAGAATTTATTGCCTGGTCGTAGCTAAGGCAATGAGGTGCTGTGAACCTTGAGCTCACGTCTATATAGAAGGTCTTCACAGCCATATACTCGGAGGGGGTGGGGGTCGTGGGGTAGGGGCTTGTTAACTCTCAATTCAGCGCTCCGACCAGCTCCAAACACGACCCTATGATAGCGCTAACCAGGACCCGCTAATGCGCCTCTCTTTTCCGGGGGGTTGAGGGGGAAGCGAGTTAATGTTCCCCGAGACGTCACCTCATCATAAATACTGTACGTCTTTGAGACGGTGCCAATGGGCCATATCTCACGAGGACTAACGGCAACGCTGCGAAATTAGGTGCCCGTCAAATGTGACTCCTGGCGATTGTCAGTACTTAAGATGTATTAGGCAGAGAAGGGGGAGCTGCTTTGTGTGGGAGCCCCCTCGCCTTACTGGATAACAGAACTATCATTATGCATGAATAATTGGATGCATTCCTTTTATTTTCACTCCCTTTTCACCGGCGAGCTGTTTAATGTCGCAGAATTGTCAAATAAGTCTGTCGCAGGGAGAAAGAGTGAGCCAAGACTGATTACTTTATGTGAATGACTTTTTTTTCCTTTTTTTCTTTTATTTCCTCACGCACAATTGAAATAATTTAGAGCAGTTAAGAGAGGAGTGGGACTGTGGAGAGAAGGATATATGTGGATATTGTGGCACGGCAGGGCTTTTAAGTGTGTTGTGATTTAGTTATTTATTGTTTTGCTGCAGGGAACGAGGCGAGAAGAGAATGCTGGTCTCTCTGATGTCTTTAAATAGAGATCCTGACTGCCTACTCGCCCGCTTGCTTGTACTCAGAAATGGCTGCTTCAATCTCCGTTCGGTAATATACATTAGCCATGGTCCTGTTTGTCACCGGAATAGCTCAAGTGCCCTTTAGCTGGCATTAGATCCAGTGTTTTCCTCTCTGTTGCTCCCTTGTTCCTGAAAAAACCCAGCGGGCCGAGCTGGTTTAACGCTCGTGCCGGAGCGGGCGCTCAGCTCGTTTATCAGCGCACCTGCCTGTCTGAAAAACCCAGATACGGCGGCATCGAATACAGAGCTCGCGCTCCAATGCAGAAATTGCACGGAGACGTTGTCCTTCACTCTGTCTTCCTCTTGTCTCTTCGCTTTTTCTCCCTGGTGGAGTTTGACAGACCAGCAATTTCCACAGTTGCAGCGAATACGTGCATCCTGGCAGCAGGATGACAACACGACAACAGCTGATGGATCCCACAAAAGATTCACAGTGATAATTATTCAGTATCAAATTGAAGTTTTTTTACCCAATCAGGACAAAACTACATTTTATAAATCTAATAAACATAAATTCACTTTAATAATATTATATTTCATCCATATCATGATTCTTCTGTATATTAATAAAATGTAATGCAGCATGTCTGAGAACAGGACGTCAGGGTCAGAGCATCAAAGATACTGAACTGCAGTTTCCTGAAGCGTATGAAGGTTAAATGAAACCGTGTTGTCTGCCAGACAGTGAGGCTGTTGTCAGTAATCAAAGTTTTGGTTAAATCCTTTGTCTAAATTTAGTTGTGGGAACTAAAAATAGGCTCGCGTGTGCTGTGGGCTGCAGTCTAAGAGTTTTGGTTAACTCTTTCTTTTCTTTTGACGACAGCCCTTTTGTTTTTCTGTGGTTTGCTTTTCAACAACGGGAGCCGGGACGGGACTCGAACCGAAGCCGCTTCCTGGTCCGTCAGATATGAGCTGTTTATTTTTCCAAATCGTGACTCAGTCTCGTTATCTGCACTCCCCTGCTCCACACCTGCCATCCAGCTGCAGCCTTTACTACTCACTAAACATCCAACTGTCTTTTGACGGCCCGTCATTTGGCCGGCTTTTTCTTAATGTTCACTTTAACTGCCTCAACCTGTGCCTTCAGAACACAAATATGCAACTACCTTTAACTTAAGTTTAAAAAGCGCAAACAAACAAAACAGAGGCACCTGACTGGAGCAGCAGTTTACCATAGTTGTTCTTTCAGATCGATTCGCCTCCAGATGAGCTTTAAAATGGGATCTGATCTGACGCGAGTGTAGCAAGATAAATTGCGCTGCCTGTGGGACGTGGAGCAGCCTGCGCCTAATTAATTATGCATTTCCAGCACATTCTTTCTTAACCAAAAATGAAGGAATGCCACCCTGGCCCCGAGACCGCTTTCTGTGTGTGGCAAGCCTCACCTCCTTGTCATCTGCTGGGACTCTGAAATTATTTTTTTAAAAAACAGCGTGAGGCTCATTGTGATGGTAATGGTCCGTCCATGGCTGCGGGACAGACCCCTTCGTATTCAGCCCCACAATGCCGCTCAGTCTCGGGTGTTTAAGAGGCGGTCCGCTCGCCGACGGACGCCGGAGCCGGGGCGCTTCCTGTTCATGTGGTAATCTGTGCGGTGGTACAATGGAGCGAGCGCTGTTCTCTCAGAGCCCAGCCCCACGCATTCAGCCAGAGAATGGAGGGCCACACACCCCAACAATAACAGTCCGCTGCTATCATCTCATGAAAAGTCTCCAGTGGAGGGTAAATAAATAGTTTAGAAACCTTTTAGCAAGTACAATTGGCCAGACCAGCGCCGATTTTCGGCTCTGATGTCCCCTCACAATTTGCCACGGCTTATGAAAATATAATGTCAGCCTAGAAAAAGGAAGGTAGGAACTCAGTTGTAATTTACCTTGAAGGACAGCTATTAGGGGGAGCTTTTGGTAGTGAATAAAAAGAGTGAAGTGGGATCCTTTCTGTCATGTGAGATTTAAATTTGAAATGAAATAAAAGCCAATCGTCAGACTCATTAGCCGAGAGAGGATTCCAGAGTATAAGCTGTGAGTCCCAGTAAATATTTTTCAATTGCTTTCAAACGTGCGTGCATTACACTCAAGGGTGACATCAGAAAAAATGAAAGAAATACAAATTGAAAGTCCAAATAGCCTCTTGAATTTGCAAAAGCGGGGCGAAAAAAAGACTTTATTGCTATCATCACTCTGTGTTTTCAGAAAGTTGTTTGGCGTGAGAGCGTCTCAGCGAGGCATCCGTATAAAAGCGCTGGAGCGATTGTCAGAGGGAAGAGCCATAATCCTTGTGTTTGATTCATAAAGTGGCGTGCAATGGCATCGCTGATATGGGACAATTGCACATCTTTTCATGAAATTTATGGTCACTCAGCCTGCACTGCGATGCTAAATTAGACTCCAGAGAAGCTTTATGAATAGACGCAGCACATGAGGAAAGACTGAATGGTGAAAAACTGGCTGGTACGAGAAAGACTCTTTACTTTCTTCCTCCTGAAAGAAAAAAAATGTATGAACAGAGTGTAAAGCATGACTCTCTTCACCGTCACCCTGCCTTAAAGTGGAAAGAATTAATGACTCCAGTCACCTTTGAAGATACAGGAGGACTGATAACATCGCTGGTGAGTCTGCTCTAACCCGCCTGAACCCAGATGGACTGTGTTTATCCATCCCCGGCTGTGATCCCTCACCGTGTCCAAGTGTTGCATGCATTAAAATCTTCCAGCCGCCCGATGAGAGCGCAGCAGGCCAGAGTCACTGAGGCAAGCAGTCAGGCGAGGGGGAAACATTACACCATTACACTCACCTGTTCCACAGCCACGGTGACTTATCTCATGAATAAATCACGCTACCAAGGTCCGGACTACTCCGACACCGCACCTCCTCTCCTTTGGCAGACCTCTGCATCCCTATCTATCTTTCTCTCTCTCTCTCTCTCTGTTGCCTCGTTTTTTTTTTCCTTCTCCCTTCCCGCCTTGTTTCTTACATCTCTCGGTCTCGCTGGCTGCCCGACGGCGCTCACTTTATTTATCACGCAGTTGTGACACTTTTGGATAAAGCTCCGCGCCCGCACTGATTGAACTCTGCTTGGGAGAGCTGGGAAGCACAGATCATTCCCCGTTGGTTTCCAGTAAGTCATGGGATTGACAGCTCGGGACGGTCTGCCCAGAAGAGGCTGACTCTCTTCCTTTAAATCACTCGGAGAGGCGCGTCCGAAGAGTCACTAACTCAGCGGGCATGCCAACATGCCAAACCCACAGAAATACTGGAAGCACCTACTTTGGAAAAAAAACAGAGTGATGGGTAGGAAAGTCAAGAAAGAAGATAGAAGTTCATTTGAACTTTCTCTTTGTTGGGAAAACTTTCATTTCCACAACACGTCTTTCTTAATTTGACATATCCAGGTGCAGAACAGCGAGCGCTGATTCCAAGCATCTCACAATGCGGCATTGTTCTCGTGTTGACCCGGAGTAAAACAATCCTCCGCGCAGCCTCGCCGTCTGCCAGCGACGGCAGCTTTGCAAGTACGGGAGCTCAGGCCCGAGGAGGCGGGCGGATACAGGGGTTTTTGTGTCGAGTAATGCTGCAATTCCTTCAAGGGGGATAGTTGCTTAACACACTGCGCAGGATCTGGCACAGCGTCTTCTTTGGCCTACTAAACTCTGCTCAACACTATGTAAAAACTCCCCAATGGCTGTTAGACAAGGAGGGGGGGAGGTGGGCTGGGAAGAGGAAGAAGAGAGAAGGGGGAAGCGCGAAGGAGAACTGGAGGACGAGCAGCCAGATGAGGATTGGGATGGATTTAGAGGTAGATGAGAGCTGACTGAAGGGATTGGAAAAGGTGAGGAGAGGATGGATGCCGGACCAACAGGGGGATGGATTCAGTTATGGGGGGTTACAGAGAGTAAAACAGAGCGGGAAAGCCGGTCCGCGGTGCCGCAGTTCAGCAGCGAAGGCAGTTCGGCTGTACAAGCTACTTAGGCTGCGAGGAGTCTTTTATCCCTTGTCAAAACACAGTGCCCGGGCGGCGATGGCGGATGGAGATATGTTAGGCCGCGATTTACCGCTTTGACAAAGTGCACCTGTTCAGCGAAGATGATGAGTCAGTGCCTGAAGTACAGTATCAGCCCGATTCAAAGTGTAAACTTGCAGCAAATAACGTAATATAGTGCCAAATTAGATCTCACCCCGAGCCGCAACAAAGCGACTGAAGGTGAAACTGCCTCCGTGTGGTATTTGTTCAGAGGTGTGCCAAATCACTGGTTTGAGTCTCTGAGAGATGTGTTTCAAAAGGGGGGGTTTGAGATGGAGACAACAAATTATGGTGCAGTGAGGTCAAACCATTCGCTCAGACAGAGCGAAGATACCAGAGACAAAACGAGGTCTGTGACACCTGAGTTTACAGCATGAGTTGTGATGCTGCGTTTGTCGGCAAATGATGACCATCATTCACAAAAAGAAGAAAAAAACAGTTTTTGAGTTACGATTTCCCAGCTCTACTACTCGAGGGATCGCTTTCAGATCCCATTATCTTTATTCTTTTTCAGCTGATGTAGCTTTATGTTTCAGTCTAACATTTATCGTGTTCATTTCCCAACATGCTGAAGACACAAGATGACTTTTTTCATCTTCCTCTTGATTTCCTCATTGGGAAAAAAAAGGCATTCTTGTGTGTTTGATTGCCTGCTGCCGCGTGACCTTTTCTCAAAGTCTCATTTACAGCTGGCCTCGCAATTAGAGAATGGATGGATAATGTACCGTTTCAAAGCCATTTTGTTTTTCCCACAGTAATTTTTTTTTTCCAGTTGTCATAAAGACAAAGACCTGGATACCTTTGCAACTCATTTCAATTACGTCTGCACAGCCAAAACATTGGAATAATAATCAAAAAGAATGTGGACCAAAATCACCATTTAATTATTCTGGATTGCAAATGTAGCCCCTCCATTTTTTAAACAGCGTCACCATCTTCCTCCTGTTACTGGTTGCGCACCTGATTTTTCTGGCATCGGATAAAGAGGGTCTGGTTGGTAAGGATCCCTGTGTGAAATCCCTGGATGTGTTTTTCAGATGTATGTCATAAAATAACCCTATAAACCACCACAAACCCACCGCTCTCCATTCTCCTGGCCGATTTGTTATGGCTGTCTCAAGCCTCTCCCTGCCACAACAGGGGCTGGTGTTTAGTGCCAGTATTTAGTCTGGCAATTGTCAGCGACGCTTCACTGAGTTAATTCCTCGGGGGCCAAAAGTGACATTCCCAGACCCGGTGCAACTGCTTTGCATGTGAAAGAAACTGAATATTCAAAGGGAAGAGGGTGCTGCGCGTCCTCCCGTGCGCATTATTTTCCAAACCTGTCTGCATCCGTGTGAATGCAATCTCTCTCATCTGTGTATGTATATGCTATCAGCTGGCGTAATGCCCCTACATTTTGCGCGTCTGTGCCAGTTTGCTTTAGTTTATCTGTTTGCTTTTGTACTGTTTGCGTATGCAAATTCACCTTGCGTGCACGTTTCCCCCGTGTGTATCACATATTCATAGACGGCGTCAAAAGACTGCATTTCCCCACCGGAGACATTAATATGTACACACACACAAAATCATACACAAAAAACATCATGTGAAAGAACAGATCAGATTCCCACAGCACTGGCTTTATTAGTGGTGTGTTTGTGTGTCCTTGTCTTCATTAGTAGTTGTTATGAAACATTTTTTTTGTATGAGTTTTTATTTTTTCATGATAATAGTTCCAGGTTGGATAAGAGACTTGGATTGCGGTCTGATCTGTCCGTGTCATTTAGGATAAAGATGTTGTTACATACAGTATGTCTGGATTCGTCAAAGGTCAGTGATTGAAACATTACAAACTCCCTCCGTGTGCGCAGGAATTTAACCTTTTCTTAAAATACACAAAGTGTCGTGTGCAGACACGCTCACTGCGAAAGCGAGTTGTGTTACAGCACTTACTGAGCAAATACCTCATTGCAGTAGCATGTAAAATAAAGAAGCACTCTGCGTGAATCTGATGTTTGCACAAGCATTGTTAACACGGCTCAGTTGTACAAACACTATGTCGTACGTTCAACATATGGCTGTGGACGCACACACACACACACACACACACATGCACCGGGGTCAGTGTCGGAGACAGTAACTCATGCTCCGGGTCGTTTTGGGACCTTTGAGGCTCCTCGCTGCTCCTCCACCAATTACAGCCTTATTTATGAATTGGAGCACAGCTGACCTTCTGGGAGAGGGGACGTAAATTCGTTTGTCGGGCGGTTGGCGTAACAAATGGCATCCTGGGACAGCTCAAGCTTCTTCTCTATCAATCTGTCCCCTTGTCTCTCTCCTCTCTCTGGCATTCTGGCAATAACTCTCATCAACCGTTCAGCCGGTCAGCTTCCTCGCCGGTCATTTAAAAACGGCAGTCGGTCAACAAGTTGGTCTGCCAAACGAAGGCCGGCCGAGCTGGGGCT
This sequence comes from Psettodes erumei, assembly GCA_016785225.1. Taxonomy (NCBI): domain Eukaryota; kingdom Metazoa; phylum Chordata; class Actinopteri; order Pleuronectiformes; family Psettodidae; genus Psettodes; species Psettodes erumei. Next base: position 938,253 of record JAFBJZ010000898.1, on the reverse strand, counting down.
CACATGCAGGACGCGTCTCATCTGAGAGGAGACGTTCTGTGTTATTCAGTCTGTCCCTCGCTCCCTCGCTCTCTTTCTTGTTCTGTTATGCGGCCTGCGAGAACATTTCGGGGCAGGATGCCAGCCCGTGTGCGTGACTGGATTGGTAGGCGTTTGTCTCGGTGAGAGGCAGGTAGCGCTGAAAAGGAGCTAACCCCACGCTCTCCTCCTCCTCCTCTCCCCTTGTCCTCTGTTTGTTCTTGCACTTCCTGTGGAAAAAAACACAACTGACTCCTGAAGAATGTGCCCAATTAGAGACGGACGGAGAGGTCGCTCACTGTGGCTGCTGCGCTCTTGCTAATATCGTGGTGGTGTTTAATACATAACGCATAACAAATGTGGCTTTACCCTGTTTCTCTGGGTCCAGAGCTCCGGTCAGGGACGGTCTGCAAATGCAATACAGAGGCAAGGCTCAGTCAAATGATGAAGCAGTTTAATATTTACATTCTTCCTCAGAATAACTCTAAAAATATCAATGGGCAGATGTGAGGATTTTCCACTGTTTTCTGTTTATCATTGTATATAAATATCTCACTCAGCAGGTAATCTAAAGATATCACCTTGAGCTCTCGGAAATTTCCAGACCTGCAAGGTCAGAAGCTTTTGGTTAGTGACCTGTGGACCGATCAGCGTGTCATTGGATCAGTTCGGCGGATGGCAGCTTGGGTTCAGTTGGACTGCGTTCTTTTTTGCCTCTGTTTCTCCACGCTCTCCATCATCCTCTGTCCTTCTCCTGGTTGCTCTGTCTTTAAATGAGCGTCTCTGTCCTCCCACTCCCTCGCTCCATCCATCCTGCAGTCTCCGCTCCCACACTGGCTAGCTCGCAAACAGACCCAGCTGGCCGTAATGATGACAAATCAGCCCAAATATTTACGTCCATCGCGTTTCACTTTGGCTCTGCCCACAGCTTGCTGTCTGCTCTTTTTTTTTTTTTTACCGAGCCCTTCGCGGCGGTCACCGTGCTTGCAGCCAAACCCGTCGTAATCGCTCTCCACAAACAACACTTCACGTCACTTAAACACCGGTTGGCTGTGAGCGTCCGCAGAGAGTCGAGTTTACGGTTTCGGAAGAGAGGCATAAACACATGAACTTACGCCGTGTTTATGTTGATCTGTGCGTGGGATCAGTGATCAACCTGTTACGTAAATGCGATGTGCATTGCGTCTTCTGCGGGGTTGGGGGGGGGTGTTTGTCCCAGGTCCCACTCACTTTGCAGAAACTAAACACGAGCCCGAGGTGATGGAGGACCTCACAGAGAGAGCGTAACATGCGGGAGATGGATTCTTAAAACTGTTTGAACAGAAGAGGCGGTTTGTTACTCCCGGACTTCATAACTGTAAGAAGAAATATGTGCATTTCAGTTTGATAAGTGTAACGCATGGTACCGTGTTAAAGGTTTAATCCACAAGTAGAGAAAGATAAAATGCATCAGGCATGTTTTTCACTGTGTTTATTGTTTAGGCATTTAGACATTCAAATACTGTATGACTATATGTAACAAATAAACCTGCAACCTAGCCAAAACTAGTACATGACAAAAACTTGAAGAAATAATCAAATAATATAACATTATTACAGCTAATAACACATCATTAGTACATTATAACAGCTCCTCTTTTTTTACATAATACTTGAAGGGAAACGATGGGAACTAAATGGAGATTAAACATTTCACCAGTCTCACAGCTCACATGTGCATAATCAAGAAACCTTCAAAGGCCTGTTTCATGGCCAATAATATCATAGAGGCGTTATGGGGGGGGCAGCTCTTTTCATGGTCATACACTTCCATTGTCGTTCCTTGCACACACTTATTTTTAGTCTTCTAAACTGCGGTGATTTGTGACTAATTTCTGATCCCGCAGTACTTCTGTGGATTACAATTACTACATTATTACAATTAAAACTCTTAGAAGAAAAGTGAAAAAGAAAAAGAAGTGCAAAGAAATGAAAGGGCTAAAAAAGTTCACTCTAAAAAGCAGCGAAATCCGTGTGCTACCTTTGGTTGCCCCATTTTTAATAGCTAATAACACAGCAGGTTTTTTTTCCCCTAATCAAGTTTTAATATTAACCAATTATACATTATTGCTAATTGATATCTGGTAGTATGATAGGGGTGATATGTGTACATTTCAGAGCGATCACTATTTTCCCATTATGCCACCCCCCATGGCAGATGAAACGATGACAGTGTTTTTAAACATGTTTACTTCCATAGCGCTCATCCTCTCTGTGTAAGATAATATGTATGTACCCCCCCCCGGGGAAGATTAGGATTTTAACTCTTCATCCAGACACTTGGAACACAACCTCCTACTCTCATCTGCGCCGATGGGAAAGAGGAGGAATAAGAGAAGGAAGGAAGAAAGAGAGAAACAGGAGGAGGGAAAGAGCTCCATCTCCTGCTTTGAAAGAAATGGTAGCTGGACCATTCAGCATATTTAAAATTAGCCCCCTGCGTCACTGTCCGCAGCGGTGTTGGCTTACCAGCATCCCCGATCCCAGGGCATTTTGTTTTAACGGAGGAAGACGGCCCGCGGGCTGTTGGAGGCCCGGAGAGAATTAGATGGTCAGAACGACTCCTGTACTTTAATCCATCTTTTTCTCATTCGCCCTCTCCTCTAATATTTCCTCCCTGCATTTTTGGTTTGGCTCTTCTCTAAGGCTTTGGCTTCAGCTCCTTCATACCTGTAACCGCATCACTTTTCTTCTTTCTCTCGCCCCCCTCCCCCCCTTGCCCCTGCGTACAGAGCTCTCTCATTCTTCCCTATTAGGATACATTTGGCTGTAGAATCAGTCGTGGTGCATTCCCAGGTGAGTTGGGGATGATTTGCTATTCACTCCCCTGGCTGTGGGTTTATACCTCGACAGGCGGTGACAAAGAGGGAAAAGAGCGAGGCATGAAAACAAGAGGCGAGGGGAGGGCGGCTCTCTTTCTTCTGTCTTTTTGTGCCCCTCCCTCTTTCAAGGCATTGAGATGCAGCCGTGGTTTCAAAACACATGTTTAAGGGCTAAAGGTTTGCAGGCAACTATCCAGGATGGATGTATTGGAGGTGGGGGGGATTTGTGTTGCTTCGTGCTCAGAGGCTGCTGCGAATGCAGCCGACCGCCGAGCGCGCTGTTAGTTCTGGCAGTTTGGGAGGGATGCCTCTGGGACCGTGCTTGTTTTTAAGAGTCTTTGCAGACACTTTGCCAGCGTGAATTAATGGAGGATAAACTGAGAGGCTTTTTTTTTTTACTTCAATTTAAGGAGACTGCTTGTCATTTTTTGTGGCAGATTTTTCAGTGTGCCTGACTCAAGTGAACACAACACAGAACAGGAAACAGGCAAGCACACATGAACGTGACAGCTACTGGCGTGCTGGCCGTGGGGGGTTGGTTTGGGCCGGCTTGGGTTGGTTTACTGATATTGACAGTGTGGCCTTGCCTGGCCTCGTGCCAGCGTTGAGCTAGCTCTCGCCGGCCGCACCGGCCTCCTATAAATCAGGGCCAATTACCACGCTGGTGCACAGCCGCCTCTCCTCTCCAGTCACAGCCCTGCCCTGCAGAGTGCAGGGAGGAAGGGAGCGAGGCAGGGAAGCCACAACCCTGCTTTCATTCCAATTACCGCTGTAGCTCCTCTCTGTTTGGCAAACAGTGTGCGCCCGCATGGTTTGTTTCCACAATTTTTATACAAGCAGGGAACCACTTTATCTGAAGATATAATCAACTTGGAAAAATGGGAAACCCAACTTACCAGGTGCTACCTGCAAAGAAGTGTCTCCTAACTGTTAATTACGTTGCAATTTGTGAAAACCATCAATTTCTCAATAAGTCTAAAAACTGCATTGTGGCATTGACTCCATCAGGGCTGATGGCACGCGGACGATGCAAAAAGAGATGTAATGCACAGCTGGTCTGTACGTACAATATTACCTTCAGTGACAGAGGGTGTGTTGTCATGGCACGGCTGTGTGAATATACAGCGTTGTGTGCCCTCAGCCTATGCAACGCATGCTAGATTTATCATCCACACTTAATACACTCATAAACATCCTCTGACATGTCACCGAGGCTGTGAACCCCACCCCCCCCACACACCACCACCACCCCACCCCGCCCCCACCCTGCTCGCCCGGCTCGGTAAATTGGGCCTGTGTAAACCATTCTGCCCGTCTAAAATACAGTGCGGCAAATTGAAATCCCCAGTAAGCCTCTGTAGCAGCATGTCACAGCTGGGTAGGGAGGAGGGAGAATGGAGGTTTTTCTCATTTACCACCTGGAGGTTTTTGAAGTGTCATAAGCAGCTATTCTCCCACGCGCTCTTCTATTTCTCCCTTTTACTCCTTTTTTTCTTCCCCTCAACCCTCGTTTTCTCTCCTTTCTCTCTCTCTCTTGCCGTAATGCGCTTTGTCAAGGGCTGAGCTCAATCCTCATCATTTTGACACGCGAGGCCTGTATGTCTTATATATTTCTGAGAAGCCGGGTCTTACGGGCCAATAGGCGGATGGGTAAACAGAATCGCGACGAAACCCATCCGGAAAGAGAGACAAGCTGGCGTGTTAACCTCTGGTGGAGAGACTGGTGTTGAAATAAAAACAGGGGGGAAACTTTTTGTTGGTAATGTGTGTGTGCATGTGTGCTCCCTAATTCCTCTCACAGGCATCACATGCTGCTCCGTTAAGACAAAAAGAGTGGCAGTGTAACTTCAGATTAAAAGAGCCTGGTTATATGACAGATTCTGTCTTTTTGCTCATCCTACATGTCCAAACCTTTGCACTCCTTGGAAAGCGAGCACTATCTTTATTCATATTGCCGAGGATGAAATTAAAAAAAACAAAAGAAAATACTCCTAAATCCCAAAGTCGTCAAGAATGTGAGAATAAACCCACTCACCCCGTCCCGCCATCCGACAGTCTCCACTCCTCTGAGACCTTCGGCACCCATTCCATCCTTCATCCCAGGGGACTCTTCCGGCCTTTTTTCTTTCCCCTTCGATAACCTCGCTCCCTGCCTTCTCGCCCAACGCTGTAAGTAATGGGCTGGTTTTGACCCTCCATGCCTCATTGTGTAAGATTTCAGCTTCTGACCTTAAAAAATGAAAGCAAATCGATAGGGCGGGACACATGAATTCCAAAGCCCAGGATGCAAGCCAAGCCCGGAGCCGAGGGAGGAGGAAGGAGGGTGAGGAGGAGGGTTGTGTATATTACTGAAGGGCTAAGACAAAGAAAGAAAGCCTGTGAAAGAGAGGGAGGCTTTCAATTAACCTTCAGCGCTGACAGCAACTCTGTGTTGTGTCTCCTATTTGTGCAGTATGTTAAGCACTTTGTGTGAAATTTAAGCTACGGTGGACCGGGGGGAAAAATTAAACGAAGTGGCGAAGGGGAAGGGTACGTAAGACGAGAGCCTCAAAGTCGAGGCTTGAACCGAATCTGTGCACGTTCATGTGACTTTGAGAGGGAGAAAATGACTCCCACTCAGGAGATTAAGGTCCCTGTGTTCAGCTGCCACGACATGAAGACGTGAAAGTCTTCTCCTGTCTTTGCAGCAGTGTGACGGACTGTGTGTGTCTGTGTATGCTGTCCACTTGTGTTTGGCGATCAAAACAAATATTCTAAATTGAATTAAATAATGAAATTGTTAAAAATAAAACATCCGACTGTGGAAATTAATATATGTTTGTGTGTGTGTGTGTGTTTGTTGTTGCGTGAGCCTGCGCCAACTGCGCTGAACATCGAGCATGACGGACAAGAGTCACTTTCATTGATTGGAAATGACATGTAGGTCGAGCCAAAATGAGCGAATAATTCAGCAACAGCCGTGGTAATGGTGTGGCGATGATGGCCAGGAGGTCACCGCCCCACTCGACTGTATTCAGAGTCATTTGCAATCTGATCGATGTGAAATCATTTTGAAAAAACCCAAAATGTTTGGAGATGGTTCAGATGTCGACTGTGGGACTTGAAACTGTATGGAAGCTATAAAAGTTAGCCTCCTGAGGACACATCCTGAAAAATCTCCACTCTTATTTTACACTGTAATGTGGAACTTTGAAGTGTAAGTTTATTCTTGAAATAAATAAACAGGAAGTTCATATCTCTTGTTGTATGGTTTCGACCTTTTATGGACGTAATGTGCCTAAAATACACACGTGTTTTGTTTTTGAGGAAGAAATAATCAGACGTTGCTTTGACAACACAATGCTTTTATTAGATGACAGTAATGGAGAGTTCATACTCATTAACTCGAGTTTTGACTTGATAAAATCCACATCAATGAATATAAATGATGTAAGAACAGCAGTTCTCATCAGGTCTGAGGACTTTCATGTGAACTGCACCGTAAACAGCTTAGGAAGCTGCGTGTTGGCATGCCAGGCTGTTTTAATGGTCAGCCTTCACACACTTTCATCCCCTCTTTGAACTTTCTCTTGAAGACCTGTGACCTGACAAGGACGTGACCCGCCGGATCAGAGACTTGTCTCGAATTACTCAAGTTGAAGTTGCCCCCAAGGACTTTAAGCAGCTCTGGCGATGCTTCGCTGTGCGCGGCTGTTTTGGCTTCGGTGTGAAAAAGGTGTTTCTGTGTGTGTGTGTGTGTGCGTCCAGCGCGGCGAGTGGCCGCCCATCAGTTCCACTTAGCTCAGTGTGGTAATTAGCCGCCCATTGATGGACGTGGCTCCCTCTTCACGCTCCAGGGAGCCCGGCTCTTTGTCTGAGGAGTGGGAGGCGACACGCTGGCGTGGCACACACGCTTAAAATAGCGCATCAAATCAGCCATGCTCCGGCAGCCGCTACTAACGTGTGGGGCGGATGGGAGGGCCAGTGGTGTGTGTGTGTGTGTGTGTGTGTGTGTGCGTGAGCGTTTTATGGCATGGCGTGAGGTCCTGAGGTTGTCTCTGGGGAGGGTAAAGGGTTAACGTGGTTAACTGGAGCTGGTGGTGGTATTTAGTCATGTCCCCCCCTCTCGCCCTGACCATTTTTTTTTCTTTTTTCCGTTTCATCCATCACTCACTCACTTTATTGCAGTGTGCATCACCTCTTCCCTTCTAGTGTTTCTCTCCCTTTCTCTCTCTTCTGCTCATGCCCACAGGGCCCCTGGCTCTCTCTCTCTCTCTCTCTCTCTCTCTCTCTCTCTCTGTCACTATGTGCAGTGTCCCTGCAATAGAGATATAAATGGGCTGTGAGCAGGGGGCCCTGACTCCTATACCATAAATCTACACTAACAGCACAACAGGCACATGAGCAGAGCAGGAGAGGGGAAAGAGAGGAAGGAAAGGGAAAAGGGGGGGGGGTTGTCACATATCTAATGCATTTTGAATACATTTTGGATGTTAGAGATTAGGCTGAGAAAATATATTCACATTGAGATGTTTATGAAGTAGACTGGGGAGGATTACTGCATCGAGATATCAAGATATCACACCCTTGGAGGTGTAAATTGTTTTACAGTGTAATGAAACTGGCTCTGAGGGTATGAATAGTAAGCAGGAAGTTGCCATCATTTAAAACTTGTTTATAAGCTGCTGGATGCCTTATGAACCCTAATTTCAGAGACTCTCCCTGGTGAAATGTTTGCTTAAGATAAAAAAGAAATGGAGACATTTGCACTCTTGACTCCGGTCCCTTGTTTAGATAAAAGATGAGCACACTGACAAAAAGAGCCAGATGCAATTTATTGCACCGCCTGCAAAAGTGAAAAAAAGTGAAGCGTAAGTGAACGCACAGACACAGAGCGTGTTTTCTATGAACTCGTCTTTTTTTGTCACTGCACAGACTTTTTTTTTTTCATTCCCCGGACATGAAAATGTTTTCTCTGCAGTGTCTTCAGAGGTTAGATGTTCGTTCTCCTAAAACTGATCCTCATTTATATTTGTCTTCATCTCACGGTGACCCTGGTCTCGTCTCCTCTCTGTCTTCCCAGCTGTCCTGAAATGTCTTCTGTCATAATTGCAATGACATTGAATGGGGAAGTGATTGCTGTTTGTTGAAAGGATTTACCACCCCCCCACCCCCCACCCCATCTCACATTGTCGTCTGCTGCCTCTTGGCTTTTATTTTCTACTTTTCACTTCCCCTCATCTTAAAAAAGAAACCTAATTTTAGCTTTGTGTGTTGAATCCTCTTTTTTCCCCTTCTCTCTCTTCCTCTCCCAGCAGCCCTATGCTCCACCCCCTCATCCAATGGCTCCTCCCAGCCCAAGCACCAACAGCTGCAGCCAGGGAGGGGCGGAGCAGCTGAGTAAGACTAACCTGTACATCCGCGGCCTGCCACCTGGGACCACCGACCAGGACCTCATCAAACTCTGCCAACCGTAAGTGCCGGCAGCCATCATGCTGTCGATAAACACTGAGGTTGCTCTCTTGTGCCACTTTGTAAATCAGATCTCAGATCAGTTGCATTCTCATGCGATGCACCCGGCCACGACGTGCTCCTCGTGGCTGTGTGCTTTTAACGGTACGTGGCGTATTGCTCGCCTCCAGCTCCCAGCTCAGACATAAACGTCTTCTTCTAATTTATTTAATGTGGAAACTTGAAGTTTCCATATGAATCTTTTCCTACGTTCCACTTTAATGTAAATGTTATTAGACACATTCGTTTGTCAATGATCTTGATCGTGTCATTTTTTTCCCTCCAGTGGAAAGTTTATACATAATGGTATGTAGTCATTATGGGAGAAAAGTCAAATCCATATACAGCAGAGGTACTAATTTAAGCTGTCATCTTTAAAAGCGTTTAATGGAAACAGTATCTCAAGTTGGAAATGATAAAGATGTTTAATGTAGAGGGAAAACTTTATGTGCACGTCCCGCAGACGAAATAAGTCAAACGGGGAGATTCTCCTGACACGATCATATTTCAGTAACTGACTGAATAAATAGCTGACACACGCTGGAGACGCGAGAGGCGTTTTTTACGTAGACGATGTGGGAAAACCAATTTGCTTTTTTGGAAATGGCTTTAAAAAGGATTTACAGTAGCTGTGAGCTCACGGGCATCGAACCGCAGCGCTAACGGGCAAGTCAGATGTCAGTCTGAGCTGATCCACCTGGCCCGACCGGTCCAAGTCGGCACCGGCAGGATCTCCCAGCTTTTCTTCTCTCTGTCTGGTCTCCTGCTCACCGCCTGCCGTACCTTTCTTCTTTTGAATACAAAGGTCAAAAGGTACAAGTGTGTGTTCAAGAGTCCTCAAAGACATGTCCATGCATCTGTGTGTACTTGTCATAAATTACTGTAAGCTAAACCACAAAATGACTCATGTGCAATAATATTTTGATTTATAGTGTAAGACATGACTACACCCCACATTTGTGACTGTGCTTTACTGTAAATACACAAATGAGATATTAAAGCTTTTAAATTCCAAAATGATCAAACCACAAAAAAAAACAACTCACCTCTTGTCAGCAGGAAAAAGGGGCCCGATACCCTGCACACCCCATTAAACTGCCGCCAGACACACACACTTGACTCATAAAAATCTGCCAAACGCTCCTGATAGAGAAACCACACACACACACACACACACCTGTCTCCCTGCGCACAGCTCAATAAGGCAGAATAAAGCTTAGATTGGGCCGCCTCCCCCAGGAATCACAGACCAAGACCTCATCAAGCTGTAACACACAGTCACAGGGGCTTTCTCTGTCTGACGCACACACACAATCACACGTGCACGAGCAGCTTTGTTCGGCTCCATTAGGCCCTTTCACTTATAAAATGGTGAAAAGGGGGTCGAGATCATTAATGGAGACAAGGCCAGCCGATTGCGAAATCCAGGCCGTGAGCGAGTCTGTCGGGTTGCATAACCTTTTCTTGGCCATATTTCCAGAAATGTCCTGGTCAAACGCGGCCAATTATTCAATGATCCTTCGGAGACGGGAACACGTTGTCCAGTGTGTTTGGTAATGCTCCCCGGTAACCATGTCATAAGTCATGCATTTATTCTTGATACTGACCCATCGAAATTCCATTAGCCTGAGAGGCAGCCCGATAAGATTTGGAAAAGCACTCAGCATTTTGACATCACGAATCTCTCTCTCTCTCTCTCCCCCAGCTGCAGCATTCACTCCGGTTCAGTTTCATTTCTAATTCCATATGATCTTGAATGTTTCGAGCGTCACTATTTGGAAGGGCAAACCATGTCAGGGCTTATGTTAAATACGCGGGGAGCGTGCGTGTTTGCGAGCATGGATTTGCATTCTAATGTATAACTTTTCTCCTGTGTTATGGAAATCCATCGACTTTGCTGCGGCTTGGATCTGCCGTGCTGTCCTCTAGTCGCTGTCCCCTTGTTCGGCTGTTTCCACGGCTCCTCTCTCCCTCTTTTTCCTCATACCTCCCATCCTTCCCTGTGTGTGTGTGTGTGTGTGTATCGCCTGCCTAAGAGCCCCCAAGGTTGCCCGAGGTGTGCCAGTGAAAATCCAATGCCACTGAAATTTTAATTAGCCAGACTGTGTTTCAGTGGCTGGCGGGTGGCAGCATTCTAGAAAAGGTCATGCGACTGTTCTGCAGTCTGCAGCTCCCCGGGTCCCCCTCAGGTTTCCTCCCAGATGCCCGCCTCCCTCCTCCACCCCCCCCCTCCAGCACCCAGCACCTCCCTTCTGGCCCTTAGCCTGTCAAATCTCCCAGGGAGACTCCGTGTTAGACATAAACGCTTGCTAAATGTGGCACCGCAGTTTTAGGAAAATGAGTACTGGGGGAGTTTCAGTCCCATTAGCTGGCCTAGTGATTTTTCCTCATCAGTATCATCGGTCTGTCTGCTCTCTCAAAGCTTCCTGTGTGTGTGTGTGTGTGTGCGTGCACTCTGGCAATGAGATAAGTAAGAGCTGATTCTTTGGCCTTTGTTCGTTGTGTCACAGACACAGAAAGGCAGCTTTTGCTGCCTGGGTTCACCAATATCTCCAAAAACAAACATTGTCCTGCCAAACTGATTCATTCTTTACAACGGGTCATAATTCAGCTGCTGATTGGAGGCTGTTGCACGTCGCCTACGAGATGCCAGAAAAAATAAATGCCTTCTGCTGTGGCTGTAACCCCGTTCAGTAACCATCATCAAGGCCTCCCAACCTCCCAAAATTCATAGTTCTCACTTAAAATACAGACGTGATTTTTAAGAGTTTTAGTGGTTTTTCTACGATTGAAGGCAACGAAATTGCAAAATTATATTACATATTACATATCGCATCCAATGTGGCCTGGAGCCATATGCCTCGCTAGTGTGTTAATAGTGGTTTAGCCTATCAACAGCAGGGCGTAATGTTTGCTCATAATAGTGAAAATATTGTGCTGTTAGCGCCATTTTTATTGTTCTTTTGGGTGATGCTGACTTCACTTGTCAGGGCAGAGACTATGTAGTTACAGATGTCCACAGATGTGATGTCATCGTAATACAGACTGCTTCATCTGGCTCCCACCCACCCCCCAGCCATACACACCCTGGTAACCAAGCCTTGAATTGACACACACATTCAGTTTTGTCGTTGCCAAGGCCAAGATTTCTTTGTGACCGTCCACCTCCTTCGGTCTCCCCGTGGTCGCTGGGGGCTCAAGTAGAGAACACCAAAGTTTCTCACAGCAGCTGGGGTTACATGCCGAGAGCTGTTGAACGAGTAATTAAATGGATTCGGGTGGGTGCTTAATCTCTGTTTTGTTCAGTTGGCTGGATGTCGGGTTCTCCGCGGCCGTCAGCCTGATATATGGGCGTAGAGGAGAGGCCAAAGGAGCGGAATGGGGATTTGTTGGCTCCACACCCGGACAGTGAGAGGCCTTCCTACTTCGCCTGGCTCGGCTGTACGAGTGGATGGATGGATGAAGGGATGGATGGATAGAACAGCCGTTACTGTGAGAAAAATTCCTTGGCCCGACCAGCCAGGTCGAGGCGCCGAGCCAAACCTAAGCCCAGCACCGACCCCATCCAACCCAAAGACTGATGCAGCCAGAACATCCAACCACGCCGGCAGAGCCAGCGCAGCCCCCCAAAAGCGTTTAGGGCAAAGCAGACTTTATAACCTGTTTTACCAGCCAGGTATTAGGGAGCACCCACATTTTTCTTGTTAGCAATCCACCACCCAGGAGAGGCATAGAGAGAATGGAAGCAGGTTGTTGGACAAAAGGTTGAAAGGAAGAAAGAGAGGCATTTTTTTTCTTTACGAGGGCCCACACCTGGAATAACAGGGACGTACAGTTCACATTTTCTTTGCCAGCAGCTCAAATCCATAACTCAAACTGCCAAGAAAGCAAAGAGGGACCCAAGAGCTCCCTAAACCCCCCCAGCTCCACGCTCCTACTCTTCTGCCTCCTTGTCATCTGCTCCCCACTTCTCCCACTGGTTCTCCTCACCCAATTTCAGCCGTGGCGGAGCCACAGCTGCGCCCTCGCTCGCGCTGGCTTTCGCCTCAGTGCCACCTCCCGATCAAACGAACAGAGCGGGCCAAATCGAGAGCTAATCACCACCAATTGTCCAAATAACCTTTCCCGTGTGTGCGGCGGGAACGGCGGAGAGGGAGCCAGAGAAGGACGGAGAGCAGGGATAGAGCTGTGAGGTATGCTAAGCAGAGAAAGGGGGCGCAGAAGGGGAGGGGTGACCCTGGGACCACCTGTTTTTATGAAGCCGAGGCCCGGGCAGTCAGCAGCGCCACATTATCCCTAATGACTCTCAGAGGTCCACTGTTGACATTAGCTGTCTAGCTATCAGAGCCGGCCTGTCCCATGGCTCTGTTTCAAAAAAAAAAAAAAAAAAAAAAAATGACAGAGGGGAGAAGCAGCATGAGCAAATCCCCTCCAGTCCAGCCTCCGAGTCCCAAATTTCCCATCACCCCTCCCTCCATGGCTGAAACGCCCGTAGGAATGCAAATACAATGCGGTGACATCAACGCTTGACGTGTTTTCGAGGAGCTACTTTCCGTTGAAAGCAGTTGTCCGCGGTTTTCTTCCACATCCTCAAATTTATTGACCGTACACGTTAGAGCCATACATGAAGTTTTGAGTCGAGTCCTGTTCTCCCCGCTTTCATTTTCTCTCTCCTCTCTCATCTGCCTTCTCACGTCTCTTCATTATGTTAATCTCTCCAATCTCTCACACTCCAGCAGAGATGGCATAGTCATTTCACTGGTCGGGCCAAACAAACTAAAATGCCCTTTTTCCTCCCCGAACAACGTTTTTTTTGAGCGAGGGCGAGCACAGGAGCTGATTTGGCCTGAGGGCTGGTGTTTTGAATTATTTATCCCCCCCGTTACACCACACGTGACACATTGACAATTTGCTGGTTTTAGAGGGTGGAAAGAGCCTTTCTTCTGCTTTTGCACAGTTGACTCTGTTAACAGTTCATGCTTTAACAATGATTTTCTTTAATAGTGACTTATTTATTAATCTCTGATTTATTATTAATTTAGAGCTTAGCTTCACAATAAATACATAAGAACAGACAAGATTTCTGGGTATTTAGATATAGCGTATCAATAACCATAGCAACCAATCCATTTGTGGCTGTAAGATGCTCATCTGTGCAACGCTCTTTTGTGCCCATCCCCACTCCCCGCTGTGCATTTTATCAGACTCCGACTCGGACAGTTTTTAAGCTCCAACTGAAGCGGCAGCAGAGTCTCTGGTACAAAAAAAGAGAAAAAAGACTGATTGACGTGAGGGACAAAACCTGAGATGTGTGGACTAACTCTCGGCCCTCCCTCCTCTCTTCTCTCCCACCCATTTCCCTCTGCTGACTTTCCCTTTCATTGGAAGCCGTATCTAGAAAGCAAAAGCAGCAGCAGCAAAGATGAGATGTGTTCATTTGTGCGTGTCAGACAGCAGTGCATGGCATGTGGGTTTGACAGGTTGGACACTTCCAAACAAACAGAGGCTATTCTGCAAGGCTGGCTCTGACGAACACCCTGTGTGTGTGTGTGTGTGTGTGTGTGTGTCAGAGAGAGAGAGACTGTAACTAGCTACAGTCTGAACAACAGGCAGATGTTTCCTGCTGTCACTTGCTGTTGCTCTTGTCTTTTCTTGACGCACACTCTCAGTTAACCAGTCTGTAGTTCACTTTCCAGGGCTCAGGCGGAAGCTATTTTTGGCCGCCGTGTCTTTCTGGTGAACGTCTCTCCGGCACCTGTCGTTCCTGAGGCAAACGCATCCTCGCGGCCAATCACACGGAGCGCAGACTTCCGTTTCTTCTCCAGGACACTGTAGCCACTTTGATCCCTGTGGGGTTGATAAGGAAAATTTGGGGGGAAATGCTCTTATTTCCATCCTTACCAGGAATTGGATGAGAAGAACAGCGCCACTCTCAAAAGTATATGAATGTTCAGCCAGCAACCAGTAAGCACAGCATGAAATGAAACACTGGGAAGCAGTGAAGTTAAAAATAATCCACCTGATGCCAGCACCTCTTAACCACATGGCTTGTTGTACAAAACACCACATTGTAAAAAAAAATTGAAATAAAAATGACAAGTTCCATCCATATCTAACTTAACCTCAACGTTTGCATCTCAGTAAAATCGCCTTGATTTAAAAAAAACAACAACAGACCTTTAGTTCCATTGTAGATGTTGGCGTCTCATCTCAGTGCTGCATTTGCTAAACAACTGAGAACACACTGCGTTCACTTTTGTTTGGAGCGATGTTTACTGCTGGCTACATACCAGAGTTTCGGCTTTGGCTTGCACTCGTGTTATTTTGACCCATGTTCACACTCGTGCTGATGACTCACCATTAGGAAGACGAGTCCCCGGCTGCATGTACTGTATGTGCCGGCACATGTTTATACTGTGGAATTTCTTCTGTATTTCTCGATTTTTTAAAAATTATTATCAAGGGAAGACACAAGGACCAGACTCATCTTAAGTGAATAATATGTGGGAACAATTTCCCAGATGGAGGCACAGTGGCAAACTGAAAATCCCATAATTCAAGGATGAATTGTTTTCAATTGAACCTAATTCTGAATGAATTCTGAACACATGCCCAAGCCTTTAAAACGGCCTCCGTTCCCCCATAAAGTGCCCGAGTGGAGCCTGGTGGCTGTCATCTGATCCCGTCGTGTTGGCAGGTGGAAAGTTTGAGTGGTTCTAATCAACTTGTCATCCATTTCACACTTGCCCGGTAAAATGAATGTTCACGAGAAGAAGTCACATCAGAAGGGGAATGAGGGCAAATTAAAATCAGTTAGTAAATGACAGACTAGTGACACTGGCCAAGCTACTGCAGTCACTCACTTCTGCTGGAAACTTGAAGCAGCATGTTGATTGTGTTGAGTGTAATTATATTTGAGCTATTATGATACACAAATGTACTCGATGTGAAGAAAATAGAAATAATAAAAACAAACCCACGGGCTGCCCCATCCCTCCACAAACTGTGGTCCCTAATCACAATCTTTTCCATAATCTCACTGATAAACAAACAGTCAGTGGGTGAAAAAACAACCTCTATTGCAGAGGTAGCCACCACTTAAGGCTGGATTTCCTTTCGTTTCCAAGACGTTTCCCACGTTTTTTAAGGTTTGGCAGTAAACATTTGCCAGTTTCACTGCAAAACCTGCCAACAAAGCACGGGGGAATTCCAGCACCTAAAAAAACATGATGAAATTCTGCCAAGAAAAAAGACAGAGCGCTAAAGCCAAAAATGGAATTATCCAATTTGTTAAAGGTTTTTTGATGTATTGCTGCTCATCTTTGCCAACACAATACTTTGATATTTACACTGTGTTGCCTTCAGAATTTTAGACACCATTATCATGTGACAATAGAAAAGTGGAAAAGTATCATGAAAGTGATTAATAGTAAATAAGCACATGCAGTAATTTGATCTGAGCTCTGATCGTATAGCTTCTGCTGAAGACAAAAAAGACACTCCATGCAGTCCTGTGCTGGGCTAAACATTCACTTTTCTTTTTCTCTCTCTTCTGTCTCTTTCTTCCTTGATCTTTGTACACGTCCCATATTTTCATCGGGCTTCTAGTTTTAGCTGCCAGCCTTATTACTTTAGCTGTCTCTAAAACGGTGTCTTATTTATGAAGCCTGGGTTCTCCTTCTTCATTTTTGTTCTCCTCACTTCCTTCTGTCATAATGCTTTTTTTCCCCCCTCTCTTTAAGTGCCAAGTAAATTTTTAGAGTACAAGCTGCGTCACTCGGCTGGCTCCCGGTCATAAAAGGCTTTGTTCAATTTCAGTTTCCCAGAAGCAAATAAATAAAAATAAGGTAAATTAGTAAACAGTTTGAGTAAAATGCATTCAGTACTTTCAGCTGGAGACCGGAAAATATCACATCAGCTTTTCTGTTCTATGTCCCTGACACTTTTCTCAGTTCAGTCTTAACTATTCACAGTAAAAGAAATATTAGAAATTATATATATATATATATATATATATATTATAGCTATTTGAAGCTTAAGGGTTTAAATGTAGGCAAAGAGATCTTCAGTAGACGCATAGCAACTGCAGCACAACCTCATTTCACAAAAGCATCTGTTTAATATTTCTCTCCAAAAAGAGGCCTGGTGTGCAGGTCTGAGCCACACAGATGTGTGAGCGGTGGGACGCAGACAGGGGACAACAAGTCAAGGGCAGCTGCCACACATCGCCTTTCACACTGCACGATGATTCCTACTGACTCCACGCCGTATGAACCCACTGGTGTGGGTGCTGTTTGTCTGAGATTTTCCATTTGAACCTGTCATCCTCTTTTGTATTTGGCTCTTTGTCACACACCGTTTCTCCTCTTTAATCTTTGATAGAAAAGTCTGAAGAAGTCATGTTTCTCTTCCGTCTGTTTTTTCTCCTCTGCTCTGCGCCTGCCACGGTGACATCTGTCTCTCGCGTTGGCATCAAAGACTTTAACAAAATGAAGCGCATCCTGTGAAGCTGGGGTTTATCTTGAGTGTTACTGGAATAGGCGGAACCATTCACTCTGTGTGCGCATAGCGTTCTTTCTGATTATTGGGGTAAACAAAATTAATAAACAGAAGAAATAAAATGCCATCAATCATTCCATGATGTTTATGAGTCTGTCATTACCTAGTAAATATTTGTGACTTCACCGTGTCTGTTTCAAATCTAGAAAGAAGAACACGCAGTCTTTAATCTGGAATGCTATGAAGATGTTTTTGAACAACCCACAGTTGTTGCTCTGATTAAAATTGGCTGATGCACAATTAATGTCTCAAACAAGGAGACTGACTCATCCTACAAACTGATTATTACTGTTTTGTCAGCAGTTATGTGTTGGAAAGAAACTGCTTTAAAGCTTGTCACTACCAGAACTAATTGGTAGAAATAATTTATTTTAATGCTTCCCTGTGCTACGTAGAAGAGCACCAATATAGAGCTATTACACGTTTTTATAAAATAGTGTACTTCTTGAACTTATGAATCCCCTCTGGGTAATATTTGCAGCACGGAGCGAGCAGTAAATCTGGATGATGAGTGTCTGCTGCACCTGCTCTCAGTGCAGCGCCGTTTCTTTTTCCACCGCGGTATCTGCATTCTGCTAATTATTTTTTGCACAAAGGACGACAAGAGATGGTAAATTGAAGTTATTGTTGTCCATAGTTCTGTACCTGCCCCCCCCCCAAGCACACACACACACACACAAATATATGCGTGTTTTTTTGCTTCTGTGCAATTCAACTTCAGAGCAGAGCACAAATGTTTATCTTTCTTTCTTGTTGCTTCTTTTCTTTATTTAATCAAAGACTGCTGAAACTGGCACACTGTATTCAAGTCTTGATCTGCAGGCACAGATGGACAGTCATATGCAGATCCAGTACATTTGCTCACATCTCGCTGAATATACCACACAGACAGAGATATTCAGAAAGTGCTGTCAGTCCTGGTCCAGGTTCCATCTACCTCTCATTTCCGGGGACTGCTGTGTTGTGTAATGACTCACACACTCACAGATTGTGCGCCGAAAAAAAGGCCGAGGGCAAGGTCTGAGCGCAGCACTTGGGTGGTCCGTCCAACCTTTCCAGCTCTGCGTTTTCCCGCGTACCGGCACCACCACAGTGACGTGCTGTGGCTCCAACCGGCCCTCCCTCTCGCTCCCCTCATCCAGCACTTCACTTTCCCAGCTCTGATGACAGAAACGGAATACGCCTGGGTCATTTCATCCAGCAAGAGAACAGGGAAAGAAAGGGAAAGGCGGTGCCG
Source organism: Psettodes erumei (assembly GCA_016785225.1). Lineage (NCBI taxonomy): Eukaryota > Metazoa > Chordata > Actinopteri > Pleuronectiformes > Psettodidae > Psettodes > Psettodes erumei. Next base: position 920,088 of record JAFBJZ010000898.1, on the reverse strand, counting down.
GGATGTCACTCATGCAGCCGCTCTCTTAAAAAAAATAACGTAGCTCAGCTTTCAGCCCAGCTTCAGTTTTATCACATTTTAGTGTCCAGGCAGCTGTCAATGAATGACATGTTTTACATCACCACAATTTGTACAATTTCATCAGCCTAAAATAGCTTACAAGGTCTCCATTTTTATGGGCAGTTTAATTTCTAGCATCGTCTTTTCTTAGGGTTGATCCAGTATTGCATCAGAATGATTGCCATGGGAGTCCTATTAGGAGAGAGGAGGAGGAGAGAGACAGAAGGAGAGGAGTGAAGGATACAGTAAAAAGAGAAATGGAAAGGATGGTAGAGAGACATGAGAGAAGAGAGACAGAGAGAGAGAGAGAGGAGAAGAGTTGCGAGGGGGGCAAGGGCCAGCGGAGTCAGAGATAAGAGGCAGCGAGAGTGATTGAAACAGGATTAGTGGAGACAGGCTCTGCATCCCGGCCACAGCATCACAGTGTTAAACCTGCGCTTCACGGGGACTGCCTCTGTCACATCAAAGCCTCCTCCGGCCTGGCTGGCAGAGAGGCAAAGGAGCTGCCAGCAGGGTTGTCCACTGCCACACACACACACACACACACACACAAGCCTCATACATGAACATGCCGATCACATTCTCCACTCATCTCCAATATGTCTCCATTACGGCCGCGTAGCCCGTTCCCCTCCACCTCGTCCTTTTCATCTCGCTGCGGCGTCTTTGTGGCGCACGTTTGGACCGTGGATGACACGCATTGATGAGCCATCTTTACCATTTAATGAGGCGAGCGGTGATGAGTTGGCATTGGAAAGCCACCGTCTCCTGCCTCCCCGGAGTCCAAACAAAGTTTTAATGAGAACTTTCCGCCAATTTGTGCCAAAATCCCTGAGCTTTTCAACTGCTTCCCAGACTGAAAGCGTATGATTTTTTTTCACTTAAGTGCTGAGGCAGGGCAGACACCTGTGTAGACATAAATACACAGGCATACAGGAACAAGCACACTTGCTGCCTCAGTATTTTGCATGGACAGTAAAGCTGATATGAATAACAAGATATAAGATTCCATGTCATCTCTGATTTAGTCACTATATCACTGGAATAAATGTTAAGTCTTTTCCAGGTGTTTGTAACTGCATTATGATTGAGTGTTAAATTTCCTGATCCCTGAGTGTTTGCTTGAGTGTGTCTTTATTGCCTGGTGCTAATTCCCATCTAGCTACTTCATCAGTGAATTGTTTCTCAGTTCAGCGCTAAATCTCCATGGATATCTTTATAGTGGTATAAAAAAAACACATGTACCATGATAGTGGATTTCACGCACATCGCCAATTCTTGCTTGTAAGTTCCTCTTCAGTTTGTATCTCAGCAAATGCCGAGAGATTGCAGTTGCCAACCCTGCTCTGCGTGTTCTCTAATCAAATGAAACTCGCTGCACCGTGTTCATCTTGTGTACTTACGCGCGAGAGTGTCACAGTGTGATCAAACACTGCACGTTAGTCCTGTTCTGTTGCATTATATCATGGATCCCTATAGCTAAAATGGCCTGTTTATCTGCTGAAGAGAGACAATCCACTGATTGGTGACTGCTGTCTTTGGGCTCATATTTGTAGGCGTGTGTGTGTGTGTGTGTGTGTGTGTGTGTGTGTGTGTGTGCTCATACGGCATCTGTATTTGTGTGTGCGAGCTGGTAGTTTTCCTCTCGGATCTCATCAGTTCATATCCACCACCCACCCCACCGCAGCATGCAGTAAATAGAGTCTCCGCCACTCGTTGAGAAATGGCACAATTATCCCCTGCTGGTGAAATATGGGCTGGGATGCACCACTGCTTCTCCCCTACAGAATGTGTGTGTGTGTGTGTGTGTGTGTGTGTGTGCCCCAGCGTACTGAGTGTAGCTGTCTTTCCTCTGCTCACTCATTGTGACGTGCAGTCAACACACAGGGAGTTGTTCTCGCTCATGTATTTGTATACAGGCTGTGTAGACACATTGGCTACACAAGTGTAATTGTGCAAGCAGAAGCACAGCTGCACACACATATACAAATATATAGAGTACACACACACACACACACACACACACACACACACTCAAACCGTACTCAACAGTGCCACGGTGTTTCTCTCCACTGCACACAATGCAACACGTTGCAGTTTTAGCTGAGACAAGCAGAACGAATAACTCACTGTCAGTCCGTCTTTCAGCTCTGACACATCCACAGCGACCCGCTCTGCATACAGAGCTGTGGAATAAAGAAATGTCACACCTTTCACTTTTGCAGGAAGCCACATCGACAGCGTGTTAGATTTGGATCACAGTGGATTTTAGGCAGTTTTGGCAATTTCATTTTTTTCGGTGTCAGGAGGCCAGGACGAGCCTCGCTGTGTCACTATTCCTTTCTCTCACATGTGAAAGACGGTTTTCTGGTCATTGTCTCTTTTTTATCAAAATTGAATGTGTTGCCCTGTACGCTAATATTACAACTTAACTTTGAAGACCGTCCACTGTGCGCGTATGCTTTCAGACCTTTTGAAAATGTTCACTGACTCTCACAAATGTCAGAGGGCTGCGCATTCATTTGAAGTCAGCCATACACATAATGTTATTACCCTTGAGTGATTTCTCTTTCCAGTGGCTTTTGACATTTGCGCTACTTTGCAAATTGCTAGCTGCAACTAAATGGCACGGAGTACGGAAAATAAAACATCTACTTTAACCACGGGATGGCAATCGGAGCGAATTGCCCCACCAGTCAAAGGTCTTCGAGGTCGTTCTGAGTCAAAAATGCTAAATTTCATTTCTCTGTCTTTACAGGTATGGAAAAATTGTGTCAACCAAGGCCATTCTGGATAAGAACACCAACCAGTGCAAAGGTAAGTCATCCGTTTGTCGGTCTCGCGCACCCGCCTTTTTGTAATGACTGTGTCTTGTCACAGTCTAAGTCATTTTTAGACATCGGCCCCATAATTCAGCAATTTAGCAAGTAGCTGCCTCAACGCTGCAGGAAGGCTTCGGGTAAACAACCTGCCTGTGCTGCCTCACATCAGAGGATCAGCAGCCAGGCGGCCGCTGTTGCTGCCCCTCCCTTGCTCCCCTTCGATTCCCCGTTTTGTCTGAAGACAATCTCTAGGAAAGTGTGTCTTTAAAAGGTCCATTAGTGTCTGCACTGTAAATGGTGCACACACTCGCCAGTGACATTAGTGGCTCATTTAAAATTGTTTCTTAAGCACACGCGCTACAAGCATTTACATGCTTGAACATACACAACCAATTAGAGGGCTAATAAACTAGCTGAGATTAGATCAACTTTAAGTTCTATCATTGTCACACTCACCTTGGCTCTGTTTCCTCTTCAGCCATCTGCGTGTACATTTTATATGCTTTAAATGCATTTTTCTGTGTGCAATCAGTTGGTAATGATCGAGACCCGCCTGGTCTTCAGTGGAGAATGAGGGAGAGAATGGAGCGAAAAGAGAGATGAAAAAAAAAAGATTAGTGTGCTACTTGCCCCGAGGTGTCTGGCAGCACTGTTTAAGAGCTATTGAAGTTCCATCAATACTTTTAATTGCTTTTTGTGGTTTCCCGGGCTCTGAAGTGTGGCCTTTCAAGGTGAAGCTGCCTTCTTAACCCTGCTCCACACCTGGGTTTATCCTGCCAGGCATTCTCTGGGTCAAAATGTTGAGGAAAAAGAACTTCTGCCTTTAAAGGATAGGAAAAAATGGCTGATTATCTTGACAGGTCCTTTTTTCATGAGTCCTACGGGCTATTAAAGACAAGAGTGGATGCATGCAAGTAGGAAGGATGTCTCTTCAGGAAGACAACACGGGGTGGATTAAAGAGGAGAAAGACAGAGCCGAGGGAGGTTAGGCTGATGGAGGCTGGGGGAGAAGAGGTGAGGCAAACCTCTTTAAGTTTCTGTGATGAAAGAAATAGACTGTGCTCGATCACAGGTTATCCCTCTGGGTGTCCAGCTGACCTGAGTTATGCACCGTGCAAAAACATCAGCTCAGCTTCGCACTGTGTTGTGTTGGAAGCAGTGTCTCCCATAAGTCACCCTTCTGGAATGCGGCGCTGCTGCAGTGCCAAGAAGCAAATATAAGCAGACGTGTTTTTATGGGTGGAAAGGATGGTCCTGCTCTGAATCCACTGCGAGCGAGGGGAGGTGGGCAACTTGTGAGCAGAGAGGCTGAGTAACCTTGAGAAGGAAATTACAGTCCTTTTAGAAAGACAAGTTGAGGAAAAGAGAAACTACACACAAACATAATTTCTGCTCCTATAACCCCTACATCTCTCCCACTATCTGGTGGGAAAGGTATCACAGCATAAATGAGCCAAGGCTGATTGGCTGGCGTGCCTCCACAGTCCAGACAACAATGTGAAAATCGGCACATCGCCCCGATCTAGTCACGCATTGTTTCCAGTCATCTGACCCACCGACCCTGACACTTGTTTAAATGTCAGAGCGGTGGCTTATCGCCGCTGTTCCACCATGGTGTGGCCGGCATCCCTCTCCTCCATCTCTTCTCCCTCTCCACCCCACTCTCCTCCCCCTTGTGTTATTTGTGTTTATTTCAGTTCGGTGAGCGCACAGCCGAGACAATGTGAGAAAAATGGGTTAGAGAAGAGGTCAGGACAAGTCATCTCCGAGAGAAATGATCGGCGGTCAGAAAACAAAGAGGCTAACTTATCTCATACTCAGTGATTAACTTTTACACTCTGGTCTTATCTTTTTCCCTCCCCTTTATTTTACAAATTTAAAAGGTTTTTGACTTCATGTTGCCAGGTTTGCTGTTAAACATATATTGTATTTATACTGTGTTGGTATGGTACATTTCTGTATCACCGCGGTCTTCAAACTGACATGAGCGCTGCGTGATAAAACACAGCCCATTTCATGTAATTCCTGTACATCTGTGGCTTCATACATGGCTTTGAGGCAAATGCAGAAGGCCCTGGATAAAAAAAAACACACAAGTACAGCAAAAAAATTTCCAAACTGAACTTATTTTCCACAGCACAACGTGATGTCATCTGGCAAAGCGCCAGATGTCAGGTAACTATGCAGACAATATGCAATTAACCACAATGAAAATAACTTCATAAAAAACACAGTGCCAGATTTTTTTGGCCTGCTATTAGAGTTGGGCTGAATTTTTGACACACATAGATTCCATCCACAGTGAGTGGATGTGGGGGGGTGTTACTTCTATCCAAACCAAATCTCTAATATTCTGACTACTTGTGTTCCACTAACTATTTGCACGGCTCCGGTACCTCTTAAATAATCACAAAAATAATAATGTCGAATAATATATTTATTATTTGATTAGATTTTTAGCCTGAGTTTCAAACACTTTCATGTTCTCTATTAGCATAGATGTAGGCTACCCTAAAACAAAGTGGAGAGATCCTCTTTGATCTAACGATCTGTGCAAGTGCGTGCACTGAGCGAAAAGCACCCTGGGTAATTAGGCAGTGTCGCGCACTGAAAAAGAAAAGGCTAAAACCCGCAGGCGGTCAGAGCATTTAATATGAGAAGATTATGAGTGTTAAACTGTGGCGCAGAAATGTCAGACAGACAGAAAAGCGTGTTATCCCTTTTCAAAAGAAAAGAAGAGTCAGATATTTCTTCCAAACGAGTCGGGGTGGCGACAAACCGGGGCAGTCCCAGTGCTAACGCTAACAAGCAGGAGCAACAAGATGTTCACAAACAGGTGCGGGGGACTAACATCGCAGCCGGAGGAAAAGCCACTGATGAAACAGCCACGTGGTTTTTTCACCCTAAGTTTGGTTAAGAACCTGAAGGAGTGTGTGTGTGTGTGTGTGTGTGTGTGGGGGGGGCATTTTTCAGACTGGGAAGATACATCAATTTTTGGACATATACATACAGTTATTGAACGGGTATTACAAGTTAGTTGCCACCACAGGATGTTTAGTCATGTACAAACTGGAGAAGCTTTCGCATACATCCACACTATGGATGTATCTACTACTATCCACTGTACATATTAGATGTAGCAGGTCACTATTATTTAGTACATGAATGTTAAAAGCTACTGGATGGCTTTCTGTGCCGATGAAAGGCCTATTAAAACAATGAAAGTGAGTGATGAGAGATGGCAGGGAGCTGGATAGCTGATAATATGTGAGGTGGAACAGTGAGCGTGGGAGTTAACGCTATGTGTTGTGGAAAAGCAGGAGAAAACTGTGACACTTTGAGTGCTTACAGGTCAGGTGTCAGGGAAATGCGTGTTTTAGCACGCATGCAAACACAAAACGCCACCGGTACGACGCCCACGCACAAACACAGCCACGTTGTTTTTTTCCCCGCTGCGGCGTGTCTATCTATACATTTACCTTCAGATGAGTGCTGTTTGAAGTGCCACATCACAAATACTGACACGTTAAGATCATGTAATACAGCTCTCCCACACACTCGAACACAAAGGGCACACACACACACACACAAAGACTAATCGCACCCCCGCACGCACTCCCCATCCATCTGCCTGAGGTGTGTTCGGCTCTTGCAGCAGCAGTGGCCGCGCAACAGATCTATCAATCCTTCTGCTAGCATCACAGCATGTGTGCTCTCCTCCACCACACAGGCCCTTCAATGAGTCTCTCTATCTTCCCAGCGCTGACTCACTCCCTCGCTCCCTACTCTGTGACACACACACACTCCTATTCTTACAAGGGTACACATCAGACTCACATTAACTCGGCATTCTGACAAATATGCATATGTAGCCAAAGTCAGAGAGAAAAGCAAACAGGAAGTTGTGATTGGAGACATTCAGCTCTTCATGTCTCGCTGTCGCTCTCGTGCCCCTCCACACTCTCCCGCTGCTCCTCCCTCCATCTTTGTCTCTGTTTTTGTTGTCTTCCTCACTCTCATACGCTGTCCATCTAGATATCTGTCTCTGCACTTGCACACTTACTGTAGAAATACAGCAGAGATTTGGGGGTTTGCATCACAGATGGAATGGAGGATTGAGGATGGCAGAGGGAGAGAGAAAAGGAATAGATTGCGAGAGCCCAAAACCGCTCATTTGCCATCCATGCCCACAAGGGCCTCTTAAAAGGCAGCGGCGGCATTTGAAATAAAGCAGGGCTGACCGAATGGAGACATTTTATTTTTCCTGCCACTGCCCGGAGGCAGAGGAAATGACCTCAGCCCTTTAAAGGACCTCCGTTTCCTCCTCCGCCGCTGGGAGATAAGCCTGTGCCGAGATTCACCGGTCTGACTGGCGCTCTGCCGCGACGGCCCACCGCACTGAATTGTGGGAGATAGATGAGATGAGAAGATAGTCTCCTGTGTATTCGGCAGTTTGTTGTTGTTCATTTCTTTGCCCTGTAACTTGCCATCCATTTTGCATGAGGATGCTAAAAACTCTCAAGGGCATTACATAAACTTGCATCTTGAAAGAATTACTGTCGCCTTTAGTGTATTATGCGGGTGACTTGATACAGCACGCTAACTTCCTGTTTTTTATTTTTTGCCCTGACAATTTAAAATTGCTTTTGCAGTATTGAAGCATTGGACTTTAAAGCATCATGTATGTTAGACTGAATACCAATCTGGAAAAAGTAGTAGTTACAGTGAATTTACAGTAGCCTCGCACACAGTTCCTAAAATGTGAACACACCGAACTCCTTGCCTTTTGAATTGTGAATTGTGTTTTTCCCTTGCCGGGACGCACATGCAGCCTCTGTATGGTGCAATTTAAAAGCCTGTCAGAAGCTTGACCATTACAATGTGAAGCATCCCTTGCCCTTACCACAGGATCAGCCTAATGTAGAAATATAGGCAACGTTACATTCTATAAAATCAGATTTATTGCTGCATCAGTGCCAGGGTGGTGTATTGCATGACTCCGAGCATAAGGGCTATTGATGAATGAGGTGACGCTCTCCAAAAGGGCCTGTTTTTCATTGTCATGTGCATGTGTATCTGTGTATTTGGGGTGGGACAGGGAGGTGGAGCGGGAAGAGGAGGCAGAGAGTGCTTTTTGCATCCGTTATTGGTTTCTCATTAGAAGGCCGAGATATAAACATTTGTCTATGTTGTACACGGTGCCGGCGCAATTAAGGATTCTCTTTGCCGCCCCCTCTGCCCTTTGAAAGTGAATTATGTGCAGATGAGAATCTCGAGTGAAGTGCAGCCAACAACGGACCTTTTCCAAATGCCTCTGTTCCCTCAAAGCCATTCCAGAACGAGGCGAGATTGGCTGAAGGAGGGAGGGAGAGAAAGTGTGTGCCGTTTCCTGCTCGCAGTGCGTATTAATGATTCTAATTAGCAATAGCTGACAGATAATCACATTGATTTGGACAGATTCAGCATGCAGAACGTCACTGGGTAGCACCCGCAGCCTTTGTTAGTACCCCCCCCCCCATCATACACACAAAAATCCCTTTTCTCTCCTTTACCCCCCCATGAACCTCCTTCCCTTCCCCCTCAATATCCATTCCAGTAAGTTCCATGTTGGCTGTTCACCAAGCTGGCGTCTGATTGGCTGAAGTTGTCATAAATAGAAGCAGCCAGGCCATCAGCACCGCATTCCTTGAGCTCTGACCTTTTGTACCACCCCCACTTCCTGTGCTGTTTTTGCATGCAGTGTGGTTGTCGTCTGTATATGTGTGTGTGTGTTTCTTAATGCCACAGAGTCGCGGATCAAAATAGGCCGAGGTTTCCCGAGAGTATTTTCTTGCGTAGACATCCATTGCAAATTTGGGGAATTTGTTTTTCTTCATTTCTCAAGTGTTATTCTTTACTGCCATGTCTGCTGGATCCGAACAAAGGCAGAAAAAAATCTGTAATAAATTTCAACAAAAGTGCAAACAGGCCCGTGGAAATGTGTAGCAGATTTCTGTCACCGACATGGCTTTCTTCTCTAGTCACTGACTCAGTCCATTTTTACGACACGACCCTGGGCTCCCTCCCTCGTCTTGTTTATTGACAAATGCCTCAGAGGGCACTGGTGGAAGGTGAGGGGGCGTACCCCCAGTCATCTCTTATCCCAGACCTAACCCGTGGATGTCAGGGGGAACCACAATGAGAGATACGGCCTTCCACTGACCTGACAAGGCCCTGGCCCCTTGAACATCCCCTGACTAATGATCATACCCTTGATTAGTTAAGGAAGGCATAAATCATAACTGCAACGAAGGGGAAGGCGAGCTGTGGGCGGCCGGGCCATTCCTCACGAATGACTAACAGATGGAAGACAAAAGAAATGGGCTGTGTAGGTAGTTGCTCAAAGGAACTGTCCAGATTTGAATGCTTGTCTTTACCTGGAGATTTTCTCCATGTTCCGGGGGCGCTTGATTTTCATTGATCCGGCTTTATTCAAATATTTAGCCTGTCCCCTCGTCTCGCCGGCGGCCCTTTCTGGGGCCCGGCGCCTTGACGTGATGAGACTGCTTATTAAGAACTTCCGCTCAATCGGGGGGTAACGTGGTAACACAAGAGGTGACGCTCAGCATAATTTGTGACGTTGGTAGTCTGCGGGTGTCGCTGGAGCGATGGGAGGGCAGAACGAATGTGAAAGAGAAATGTGACTGCACCTGCTCTTTGTGTTTGAAGTGCTGTTGCCGCTTTCACATCAACTGGTATTCAAGGTTGTTTGACATTCTGACCCGAGCGCTCATGAGTGTGCGCACTTGTGTTGCTATACACGTCACGATGACATGTTTGGCCGTGTGCGAGCCCATGCTGGCGTTTGCTAATTCCTGTTTGCTTGCTCCTAAGTGGTCGCTGTGTAAGTGCACGCGTGTGCGTTGCTGGTCGTGTTGGTTCGTGTGCTTGAGATATGTGCGTGGGGTTTTCTGTGTAGCCATCCAGTTTTATTTTTTTTCTTGCCACAGGTCTCTTTTTAACAACCTCTTGACAAGTAATTAACACCCTTCAGCTCTCAAACCTTTCTCGAGCGCTCTTCACATGTTGCGCCAAACACGCCGGGGTTGTTGGCGTTGAGCGAGCGAGCCGCCGGAGCTGCCCGGGAGCTGAGTGGTGTTGCCATTTAACAGGTCTGATTGAGGACCACGTCCGCACTTCTGAGTTCTTTCACCAAATCTTCTCCCGCTTTAAACCAGTGAATGGCAGCAATGAGTAGATATTCTTCTGATGTACTTTATGTTTGAATGCCACCTCAATGTCTGCGAGGATAATCTCACATCTCACAAGAATTCAGAGCTGCTGCTGGAGGCTGGTTCAACTAAAAGCACACTCCTTCTCCTTGATACCGGTTTGTTGCAGCACAGTGCTGATTTTAACATAACATTTAAATTTTAAATAGTGTCAGCTGTCGTGCTGAATTTAGTGCTGGAAATGTAGTGGAAGCCATATGGTGCCGTGCTGAAGCTAATGACTGTGAATAGATATGAATTAATTGAGGAACAAAAGCAAGACAGTAGAAAAGGAAGAAAACGGATGAAGAGACAAATGAAGATGAAAGGAATGCTGCGGTCGAGAGGAAATCAACTCAGGTGTTAAAATACTTCAACATTGACCTGCTAAAATGTTCATCTTAATTTCAGTCTTACAAAAACAGCCCAATTACAGCCATTTCCGGAGTGTGATTGGCCGTAGTTAAACGGGTTTCTCGCAGCAGGGTTGCGTTAATGTCTCATCCCGAACATGCATCCGATCTTGATGCCCCCACATGCATCAGTTCTGTGGGTGCGTCGTCATACAGAATTCATCTCTAACAGCAGCACAGATATTGGATGAGGGGTTTGTTTTTTTAACCTCCTGCTTAGTTTGTCTTCGGCACAATGAGCTGCCAGTGGCCCCCCCTTGGCCCCAAGCCCTGGCGCTCTGCCCTCTGCAGATCCCCACTGCAGCTCCCTCTGACAAGGACACTCCTACACCTGCAAGAGAAGATGACAGGAAATACAATACAGCCAGTGGGCCGGCCGCTTCGGCCCAAGACGAATGCCTTAGCTATAAATCCATGTTGCAGGGTTGATAAGTTAATTGCCTGTACCGCTATCTCCTCACCAGTGTCTAATATAAAAGAGCCCTCTGTGAGAGTTATTTTACAACAAATGGGTATTGTCTCCGAGCACGAGGCAGGCAGGATGGTGACGCTGGACGAGTAAATGAGGGATCTTTATTTCGAGTAGCTCCGAGAGCTGCAGTGTGTGTCTGCGGGTGTGTAGGGATTTCTGGTTTGCATGCTGCGTGTCTTTGCTCATCTTCCTGTAACGTGTCTTTAAGTTTGCGTTTGTAGAAACGACTGTGCGGATGTAGAGCAGTTTATTTTCTAGCCTTTCAGACGAGGCTGAAGCGTTATTGAGGAAGACTTGCCTTATGACTTGTCACTCTGCTGTGGGGTTGATGCTCTGACGGCAGTGATGTGGTCAGAAGTCCCTCGCCCAGAGTTTACACTATAATACACAACGTTTAAAAAAAATATATATATATATCCGTTGCAGATGTTTCTCTGCGGGATCCTTCGACCGAGAGATAGATTTACGATCCTCCCCTGTTTACTCACGTACCCACACATGCGCACACAAACAAGAAAGTTAGAGGTCATACACACCCATTCAGCAAACATACACTTTCCCGCACGCACACACGCACACGCACATATGGTTTAGTGGAGAGCAGCCGCAAAATTTATCATCAGTCAGCTGCTGGTGGTGCAGGATAAATGGAGGAGGAGAGAGGAATGCAGTCGAAGTGAGGATGCTCTCTCTGGGTTTGGAGTGTGACCAAGGCGGTCTTGGCTTGGCTGCAGTTCGTCATGGATCTCGCTATTTAAAACCCCCGTGCTCTCCCTCAGTGTTTGCACAGCTCACCGCAACCTCCCGAAACCAACACCCACCCGCCCCGTCCGGCCAGAAAGGACTGGTCAAATCCCCATCTATAAACGTACAGGCTATAAAATATTTCAATGGCTTCCTTTCATTCATTCTGCATGTCATTTTTTTTGCAGATGTCACACAAACAAAACTGTTATTTCTCAGTAAATCATCTGTTTTTATACGATTAATCATTTAATCGTGTCTAATACATTTCCGAACAGGGCCATAGATGACTGTTTCTAAACCGCACAGATTTACCCAATTTACAGAGTTGATAAAACCTCACAAGTGCTGAAACAGTGTATTGATAAATTAAAAAAGAATCTAATTCTCTGGTTGTTTGGAGTTCAGCAAATATTAGAATCATATGCGTTTATCCTCTGTTTTACATCATTGTAAGCCCAATGTCTTTGAGTTTTTGTGTAAGCGCCAAAAACTTCACATCCGAGAGGCAGGAATCAGTGAATGTTAATAAACGCCTTCAACAATTTCTCAGTTAGTAAAAGTATCATTACTCTTGAACAGCGTATATGATAATTGATCATTTCAGTACGCGTGCTGTTGTACATGCAGTGTGTACACATACTGCAGTTCAAAGACAGTGCGAGGTCAAAACGCTGCACGCACTCCAGGATGGAACGAGATGCCGTACTACGGCTCCACCATGAATCACAAGGATCTTATTACAGGCATTGCTATGCATATTTGTCGATGGTGTGGCCCATCTATCTCCTACATTAACCATAATTACTTTTATACATGCAAAGTAGGAATTATTAACATACATGTAACCACAATGATTAATCACCCATATGCAACAGCAGCTTCAGAACTCTTCGTGATGACTCACAAGGACATAAACAATTACGCTGTTTGCCCCGTGCACCATTGTAATGCTCCGTGACTTGTCACTGATTCATTATTCATACTTAGGGCATTATTATTCCATTGTACGCGGTGCAAAATGGGATCATTAGCGCTGAATATGAGAATGTGAAAAATGACAATATTGGGGAAAATGGTGGTGGATATAGTGGGAAGGAAAACCCCAAACAATCCCGACTATTAGCAGATAAAGAATGGTAATTTCCCCAGAAGTAATTAGGATTAGCATAATTTGATGGTGAATGCATGAATGATGCATGGATGACTGATACGTCGATACACGCACCGTAATGAGTCCCTTATCTCCACTCTCCACTGAAGACGTTTTGTGTGGAGCGTCGCCCCGAGGTGGCATCTACTGTAGTCCTCGCCCTCCGCAGGGGGTGTGCGTTCAGGAGCACCCTGCCTCACACGCACATTTCTACACGACACACAAGCAGAGAGGAAGCGGCGGCAGCGTACTATAGCATCATCCTGTAGTGACTGATTGAAGACGGCCCTTTTATCTTGACAGGCCCCCTGTCAGAGCCAGACCAGGAAATATGATATGGCAGCTCATGTTCTCTTTATTCCTCTCAGAGAGACAGACAGTCTGTGCATACAGTATGTGTGTGTCTGTGTGTGTCAAACTCCCAGCGTGGATGTGTGCACGCTGGTGTGCGGCCGCGCAGCATTATCAGCATGTCGTCAGTCACTTTGAGCTGCTTATAAGCGACAGCTATCGATCGGGTGTTTGTGTTGTTGCAGGGGCTTCAAAGCTGCACCTCGCCCTCCTCCCACTTCAGAAAGTTACTCCATAGGTACCCGTATTGAATACAGTAGCAGTACAGTGTGTATTTGGCTCCAGAAACCCGTGTGTACGTGTTGTTTAAAGCGTGTGCAGTGCGGTGCCTTAAATTGGGTGTAATGTTGTTTTCTTGGCCCCGCTGCTTCTTCACAACTTAATCGACTTCTTCTCCTGCTCAGCGACTAAACAAGGATCAGTGTAGCGTAGAGTGAATGCATCCGCAAACATACACACACTACAAAGTAGATAAGGTAGTGTTAAAGGAATAATCTATAAGATTTCTGCTTCCACAACAATGGAGGTGAATGGAACTTTGTTTGTGCGTCTCTCAAAAGCTGAAAATTGACTTTTAAAATCACGCACAAAACTGCACAAAACTTGTGCGTAGTCTTCTTTTAATTTTCTTTTTTTTTAATCAATATAATATGTATAAAATGTGTACAAAATCTCTACCAATGTACCATTAAACTTGCTTGCGCACAAAAAAGACTGTGTGAATTAAAACATTTTTAATTACAAACTAATTCTTAATAACCTAGGCTGTAATGTCTAAAGCTTATGCTGTTGTAGATGAGCTCGGATGACTGAGTTTCTTGCATGTTTTGGAGCAGTGGAGCTCACAAATACACTCATTTATGCTAAGACTTCTCTGTAACCTCCACAGCTGTTCTGCCTGAGAGTCTTGAGATGTCTTCATGTCGCTCAATTATTACTCACTTTTCCCAACAAAACAAGCCTTTAACAGTTTTAGCCCGCAGCTACAGATCAAACGTTCCACGTTACCAGAATCATTATGCACACGTCAGCTGCAGCAAACGCACAGGAGGTGAACAAACTGGATCTGATCGTGGAGGCAGCTCGCAGAGCGTCAAATCGCTCTTCTTTAGTGTATTCAGCTGACCCCAAATAACCCCCCCAACTGTGCTTTCCTTTTATGCAGACTCTTTCTCTCACTTTCTTTCTCTCCGCCGTGGCCTCTCCTCTTCCTCCATTCATAGCCGTCTGAATATAGGTCAGTGTTCTCTGAAATCCTCATCCTGCTGAAAGTTTGATAAGTTCACTCCAGGTGGTAGTGGGGTGAATATTAAATTTGTAATTGGGGGGGTCCCAAGTATCCGCCGTTGGAATATTCTGATTTAATAAAGAGAATCAGTCATTGCACAGAGGGCCTCAGAGCCAGACTGTGCGTTTCTCTTATTGTGTGGTTAATATGTTCTTAAATCTAAAGCGTGGTGAAGAGTGCGACCTTCCTCCGCTGTGTTTTTAGATCTTGGTTCAGCCACACCACAGTAAAGCACATCTGGTGGTATCGGACCAGATGTTTAGATACCCGCCTCCTGACTTTTATGTCCTCTTCCAAATGCACTGGAGATGAATGGCATATTGTTTGTGGTGCACTGGTAATTGCATTGACAACAGCCATGTGTTTTTCCAAAACTGGAAATCTCAGTTTTAATTATTTGTTTTTAACCAGAAAAAGACACAGCCATGTGACGAACTAAAGGGAAAACCCTGACTATAAAACAAGTGGAAATACTGGAGATGCTTCCAAACCATTCAGCAGCACGTTGTGAATCACATGCTGCGGCCTTCGCGGTCACCAGATCTCAGCCTGACTGGAAACGAGGCCGTCCTCCGGAGAAGACGAGACGGCATCACTCATTTGCAGCAAGTAACCCAAACTGACATGCAGCAGTCCTGCAGCCATAGCAATTATGACAGGGAGAAAAAGAGGAATTATTATGAAGAGTAGGGCGGAGGTCAGGGTGGATAGGTTTCTTTACAGCACGACCCCAATCATCCCCAAACCTTAACCAAGTGTTTACTGTATTCAGCATGACGATGAAGATCCCCGAACCTTGTAAACATCGACCACATCCACGGTCACAGAATGTAAGAATTTTTTTCAGCAGTGATGTGTCATGGTTTTGGAGGACACGGACAAATAATGCAGTTCTAACAACGTACATTGTTCAAATTTGAGGACTTGTTGCTGAAAAGAAGTATACAGAGAGAAAACCTTGTTTTAATATTCATCAAATTACTGCGTTCAGAATTCACCTATAGTTGAGCAAAGCTTGTCGTGGAGCAGGAGACCTTGCTCAAATGTTTCAGATACAGCTACAGATTGTAGAAATTTGGAGCTCCACTAAGCACAAAAAGAAAAAATATTCAGAAAATATTTTCCAAAGGATCTGCCCTCTGCGCAGCACTCTCCACCAACACCTTCCTGTTCCAGAAACTCTCAGTGTAAAGCCGACATGCCAAGGCACACTGAAACTGTTACTGTGGTCTGTGGGCGCCCAACACTGTACAAAGACATTTTATGTTGGTATTATTTTATACATGTGTAGTGCCATGAAATGTGATCAAAGCAGGATTCTCCACAGTAACAGACAGACAGACTGCTGACGCACCGCTGTCGATCCTTTCAGAGTTTTAAAATGTGTTATTTTTCATCGCCGTGTGCCCCACAAATAATATTAAATCACCTGAACTGTATGTGGGTGGAGGGGAAAAGTTGCAGAAACTGTGGTCTTTTTGTCTGCAGCCGAGTTTGTTTTACAGTCTCAGTTAAGGCTGGAGTTCCCCACAACATATACTAATCCAATAATTATTTTTAAAAAAGCTGACTACCTTTGAAAGAAATGATGCTTTGACAGCAGCCATGTGGGGAATCAGAGCACGGAGCTGCTCGAAATTAGGACGGCCGACCAAAAGAGTTTTGACGTGTCAGAAATGCACACGATCGTCTGGGCGGTTAATCAGGCGCCGCGACGCCCCTGAACTGAACGTCAGACCAGACACCCAACCCGGCACCAAGGTTCAGCCTGATTCTAAAAGGAGGGGGTGATTAATTCTGGGTTAATGAGTCCAATATCGTCCCTGCTTAAGTGAAATAGAAGGTGGGAAGTGCTGCCCATGTGCATAATTTAAAAAGAAATCCTTTATGCTTTTCCTTCTTGAAGAAAGGGTCCAGTTTCTGTGGCTGTCGCTTGTGTTTGAATCTGAAACATTTCACTCTGGCTCTTCATATTTCCTCAATTAAAGACCCCCCCCCCAGCATCGCTCGAACAGCTGGCCATTAATCAGTCCTCGCGCTCAATTTCTCTTCCGCCACAGGTTATGATTTTCACATTACTCCACACTCCTTCGCCGCCAACGGACAGGAAAATGACCCCCCCACCGCTGCCGCCACACAGCCACACACACCTGAAATGTTTAAGAGTGAGATGTTGATTGTGAAAAGTAAGAGTAACAAAGTGAACCCTTAACGTATTGTAATACGTTTGTGTGTACTAATGTGTGCAAGCATACGTGCATTTGTACTGTGATGGGGTAACCATGCCACTGAGTCCCCCCCACACCCATTATCCTTTTCTAATTACACTTTCCTTCTGAAACAGTGGATCAGAGGGCACCATTGACTGCTTTTAATCCGCCACCAAATTTTAATTAACACAGACGTGACCCCCGTCTCCGATACATCCCGCAGAACGTCGGGATCACAATAACTCATAAATCACGGCCACAGATTTCATTCCCTCCACTTTCCTCCGCTGATGAATTTCCAGATGGGGGCTTGAGGCTGTTAATGTCAGGAAACATATGAGGGCGAGAGAGAGAGAGAGAGAGAGAGAGACAGAGGAGGACAGCAGCAAGATGGACAGAAAGGCTGCGTTTGTCAGAAATTTAAGTGTGTATTTATGTGTGAGAGGGAGGGAGACGGCGGCGGCTCTGGTGCGCTGTCAACCTTTGAGAGATTTGTTACCGGGGAAAGGATTACGGAGGCTGTGAAATGGGGTTGTGTTAATATGCCGGGTGTTGAGGAACATGACGTGGGCCGGCCGGCTCCACAGCCTTCGAAAAATCAAAGAGCCGAACAAGTGGGAACTAGAAAATGACTCGGTGATGTTCTGAAGCCGTAGTGGGGGAGCGCGTACCTGTGTGTGATATTTCTTTAATCACAGACATAGTTCTACGCATTGAAGTAATGCACAGGAGTTTAAAAAAAACAGATTTTGCACAGTGATGGTCTTTATTGGGGATTTGCGCTCTGCTCGGTGCTGGTGTCTTTTTCGTTTGTGTGTTTGCACGCGTGCGTGGAGGTGGAGGTGGGCAGGGCGCCGGGGTTTGTTATTACTAAATCGCTCATCCGTGCTACTAATTAAGATGCATAGCATCCCCCTATGAGCGTCAGTGTCACTAATTATCAAACAATGTAGTGCTCACCAGATATGAGAACTGGCAGCCTCTGTAGTCATGTTACCAACCTATTACTGCTACAATTACCAAGTGCCTGTCATTCTGCTTGTTACTCATCTGCCTTAATCTGCCTTTTCTTTTCCTAATGCTCCTCTTTTTTTTTTCTTCCTTTTCTCCCCCCCTCGCCAGGCTATGGCTTTGTGGACTTTGACAGCCCGGCTGCAGCGCAGAAGGCCGTGTCATCTCTCAAAGCCACCGGGGTGCAGGCCCAAATGGCCAAGGTAAGGACCGATTAAAAGCAAGGCTGTTGTCGCCGCTTCCTCTCGCATTGTCATTAGCACTTTGCTGCGCATTCAGCCCCGCCTCCCCCGGGATTTGAACATTTTACACTTAACACTCTTAACAGATGCTGATGGGTCTGAGAGCTCCCACATACAAACCGCTTCTGTCCATAAACACATTTTTATAGAAAGTAATTTTCCATGGCGCTTTGTTGTTTAATGACAAACTTTAATGCAAGAAGACTCTTGAATGGAGGCTTTTAACTGCCTTTGCGTATTGTCACATGACCACTTGGAGCGTGACTGCGGTGCACGTAGGTCTGTTTTGTCTTCCTGACGCTCTCTCTGACAGGTCAAAGCTGTTATCACACACAAACCAGTACCAAGACTTTGCCTGTGCATTTGTGGGTCCCCCTGTTTCCAGTGGTTGTAGTTATGCTTAGTAATGTCTGTGTGTGTGTTTGTTTTATCGGTCCACAACACACTAGTTGGCTTGCCGGTGTGCGAACTGTAACTGAGGTTTGACCAGTGCTTGCCCTGTGTTGTGCAGTATTATTAGCCTGCTAAAGTGGGAGCAGATGAGACAAGCTGTTGCAGCAGCACAAAAAGGACCCAAGTGACTCGCACAACAGAGCCACAGTTGACCGACATAGGTGCACACGGTGAGGAAACAAACCCACCATTCAACCTTAGGATCTCGTGTTGGATATTAAGATTGTGACTGAACGTTAACTGTTGCATGATTGGCTGGCTGCCAGTTTTAGCAGATTGTTGAGTGGCTAACTGGCTCATTAGCTGCACCCCTAAAGAGCCGTGGTGCCGGAACAAGAACATCGGTGACGTTGTTTGTTGTACCCTCGACCTTTTTGTTGTTTTATTCTTTTCAGAATTTTTCATTTCTGCACAGACCATACAGAGAATCTATGATGGACAAGCCCACACAGCTGAACCAGGCTTTTTATTTTTTGTTTTTTGTCCCAGCTGAATATCTAAATAGGTGAACAAAATGTCAGTAGCATTAAAGCGATGAATATGGTGATGACAATGAGGGTACACTTTGAGTGATTCTCTCAGATGAGATGGCCCAGCATTTGATCTAATGCACCCCCCCCACACACACACACACACACACACACAGACACACACACACCTTTCCCCTGAAGCCAAAGAAGCCATGACGAGACAGAGATCGGCCGTGGCGCCGCTGAAGATGACAGAATTGATGATAACGATGAATGTGGCAATTATTTTGATCAAATGGGATTGGATCTGACAGGAGGAGATGATATTCCGCGCGGTGCTCAGGTGTGCCATTTCTCAAAGGCACCATTTGGCCGTTTCCTCTCCTCGCTCCAATATTTATAAGAGGGCCGGCTCTCGGAATACAGATAAGACGCTGTGCTCTTTGCCCATCTGATTTTTAAGACCGCACTTTGCATTGTCCCCCTTCTCTCTGTCAATATTTTCATGAGAGAGGGTCTTGTAGTCCCAAAACAAAAGAGCTGACCTTTTAGAGACGGCGTGTGCGTGTGTGCGCACATTGACGAAAATCCTTTGCTATTAGCATTTGTGTATAATAGTTTAGTTTTGAATGTTCCCTTGTTCTGTTCACACAAATGGAAAGGCCAGCATTCTGTGCTGTGCCTCCGTGCTTTTATCACACTTGTGAGAGACATTAAGGAGTAGTTTGCTTTTATAGACTCCCTCTGCATCTCTCTAATGTCTCTTTACCAGGTATCACCACCATCACTCTATCGGCTCCTCCTCCTCCACCTCATCTCCTCTTCCTTCTCTCTAATCCCCTTCTCTTTTGCTTAATGCTGTTTTCTCTCGCCACCTTTCTCCCCCCTTCCCTCCGCGCGCACAAACACTCACACATTCATAAACACATTTGTATTCACGTCCACCATGTGTTGCCCTGCCAAACATCCAATGAGCGCAATTTATTCCCATCAATAATTAACAGCAGGCTGTCTCCGTGTCTGCCTACCTGCCAAGGTGTCTCTGACACCCTCCGCTCTGTCACGGCAGAGCAGCGTTCCCCAGGCGGGGCCCGATGAAAAGCCCAGGTGAGCTTTGGGGAAGGTGTAAATCACAAACACAATTGCTAACGCCACGGACGACTTCCACAATTCGGTCTCACTCTCTCCGCTCCATTCTGTCACATATATCTCCCCACAACAACGTAATAAACGCATAGCAAGTCAGTGCCAGAGGCATTGAGCTCATTAAATAAAACCATCACAGTAATCAAGTTGTGGCTTTTTTTCTTTTTTTTTTCCACTGCCTCGACGCCATTAAAACGCTTTTATTAAGGTGCCTTATTTTAAACACAGCTGCAGAGGAGGCAAGAAGAGAGCAACATGGGGAAACGGGAAGTGTCACTTGATTTCCTGTTCTTCCTCCAGTGGAACAGCCTGCTGTCTCTCTCCTCTTACTCCCCTTGGAATTTGAAATACCACGGCAGCAGAGATGAAACACTGCCTTCCTTTTGTCTTGCCCTCCCCTGGGGATGGTGACAGCGAGAGGGAGGAGAGGAGTCATAATTAAGACACCTAAAGGACACTTCCCCCCCGCGCCTCCCTTCCTGTCACTCACCTCTGCACAAGTCACAGATAAGAGCACTTAGCATAGGTGTGGAGTATTTGTGTGTGCGTGTGTGTGTGTGTGCGCGCACATGCGCATGTGCGTGTGCGTGTGTCTGTGTGTGTCTGTCTGGGCGCAAATTTGTGTGCAGGCTTGACATTGTGTATCTTTGGGTGTGCGCCGGTACTTGTGCATATACTGCGGTTATGTGGTTGGTTATTTCTGTATGTGCACATACACAGAACCACATAATATTACTTTGTGTATATTTACACTTACCATACAGTCCAAGCTTGTCCTCATCTGTCCAAATCCAAAATCCATATGTCCATGGCCACATGTAAATGATAACATGACAAAAATTGCAGCTCATTGCACTGATCTGAATTTTCATGATTCTAATAATACTCAGTCCTACATTGAAGGAATAGTTAAGTAATATTTTGGACAATATGTTGATTTGTGTTGTTGCAGAGACTTTTGCTCAGCAAGCACTTTTCACACAAACAAGCTTGTCCACCTGCTTATCATGTGATCATGTGACCGTGGAGTGCAGTGCATCAAATCCTGCAGATACAGGTCAGGAGTTAATGTTCACATCAAATCTGAAATCGGAAATCTGTGATCTCAGTGGCATGATGGTTGGTGCCAGACGGGCTGGTTTGAATATTTCTGAAACTGCTGATCTCCTGGGATTTTCACACCCAGCGCTCTGTAGAGTTTTTAAAGAGCTAAAAAAATAAAATAGTGAGTGATGGAGCTCAGAGAGTGAGCAGCAGCCCTGCGGACGGAAACACTTTGTTGATGAGAGGAGAGAGGTCAGGGGAGAATGACCAGACTGGCTGCGGTCACTCTGATAACCACTCTTTACGACCGTGTTGGGCAGAAAAGTGTCTCACAATGCACAACAAGTTGAACCGCTAACGGGTTCGGGCCAAGCACTGAAAGGGACGCAGACGGTCGGGACAGGATCTGGCATCAGCAGCATCAATCCATGGACCCGACCATAGCCTTGTGTCAACAGTCCGGGCTGCCTGTAGTGGTTTAATGGTGTGGGGAATGTTTTCTTGGCACACTTTGGGCCCCTTAATACCAATCAGTCATGGATTGAATACTGCAGCCTATCTGAGTATTGTTGATGACCATGTGCATCCTGTTGTGGACACAATTTGCCATCATCTAATGGCTACTTCCAGCATGATAATGCACCATTGCACCGTGCACCAAAGCAGAAGTTGTCTCAAACTGGCTTCATGAACATGACAAAGAGTTCAGTATGCTTCAGCGCCCCCCACCCCAGTCCCCAGATCTGAAACTGTATTCAGCCGTACGCCTACAAACCCCTCTAAAGCTAACAAACAACCATATTGTGTTTCAGTCGTACAAAAAGAGAAAAGCAAAAATGAAAACCTGTGATTTCACACTGGTGCAGTGACTTCCTGGAGTCTTGTAATCACTCAGTCAGGTTGCAAACCAGAGATGGATACACCTGTTTATCACTAGGTTAAGAGGAGCTGGTTCTCATTTAAAAAAACAAAAAAACAAAGAAACAAAAAAAGCAACCTTGGATAGAGCCAGGCCACCTCATTCTGCTTCCTCCCCCATCTTTAAGCTATGCTAAGCTAATCACAATTTAGAGCATTTTTATTTCATTCTTGTTTTAATAATGAAAAGAAAAATCATCATTCATATAATTTGATGAAATCAACTGAGCTTTGTAAATCATGAGGACAGTTATTGATTATCATTTACAGTCATTTGTGTATGTTTGGTTGTGGACTCCATTCTCTGTGTTACTTTATTGAAGTAGCCTCCTGAACTGAGAAAAGCGACGCTGTTGAGCCGACAGAATGATAACAGGTGAGCGCCGCGTCTCGCCTCTCCGATGCGAACCTGTCAACCAGCCGCCCGCCTCAACTCTCCCGCAGGCTGCCATTTTCCCCTTGAGCCAATCAGACTGAATTATGGGAAGGGCGCCCTCGATTGTGGTGTCTGTGTCGGAGAGGTAATTCCGCCTGACAGCTGCTTGCTTTCAGACAACAGCCAGTCTTTATGGAAATCATCCCTCCCTATTCTCCCCACAGTCAGCTTCTGCTGATAACAGTCCGGATGAAAACAAAACTGTCTTTTTTCTTCTCTCTTCTATTATTTTTTATTTTGCTCCTTTCTTTTTCTCCTCTCGCTGTGGACAGCCTAGAATTAACAAAACAACTCTCACGTCCTACGGAGTCTGACAATGTGCAACCTGCTTTGAAGTTATACACACTTACGGCCAATATAAACTCAGAGCAGCCGACACTTGCGTTCTTTGAATCCCAACAGAAATTCTGTGGTACTCCTAACACTGCATGTGTCATTTCAAATAGTTTTATCCTGCAAAACTTTTGCCTGGTTTCTATTTTCGATTCCTGACGCGTCTAATATGGATTTCTTTGGGTGCAATGTTAGTTTTTGAATTTGTTTTTAAATGAACAAATTTTCACCCGCAGTTGCTTCGAAATATTATATAATAATCTTGGTCTGCTGTCACTAAAGTGTCAAACAAGGCATTACTATTGATTTTGCAGATGCCCTGGTTTAAGCCGTGGGGACGGAGCCTGTGGTGCAGTGTGCCTCCATCCTTGTTCCTCCAGCCAGTATTTATAAGGTTCAACGGGAGCTACAGGCACAGACAGAAAGGCGCTGCTCGCCCTTCACTTCACATTACAGCGGGGAAATTATGCTAAAAGCATCATTAAAGTGCCTCCATGAAGTGAATCCCAAATGTTTATAACGCAGCGCTCGCACCAGCGCATCAACCAGTAGTCACCAGCAGATGCTTCGGATGGTTTAACGGTGTGAAACGAACCGGCGTGTTCAGTCCTCCTCTCATTCCCTTTTCACTTGTTCTGTCTTTTCCTTCCACTCCCCGGTGGAAGATTTCCTGTCAATATCACATTTATATTCATATCCAAAGCACGGAGCCCGCTCTGGGTGGTCCACAGTCAGTCAGCAGTCTGCATATTATCCTTTTAAGGTGACCCCTCTGACGTCTCGGCTCCGTCGCCCCCCCGGACCCCACCGTTGGGCTCAGCGTGGGGTGACCTCTGGGAAATAATCAGAGGCATGGCTGACGGTGCTGCTGCAGTTGGCTGCTGACAACAGCTAGCCTAGCAGAGCCTGCCCCCCCCCAAGCATGGGTTAAATCTGGGGGGGGGTGTTGCATTGTGAATACAGCGGAATAATTGGACAGACGTTGGGGGATACAGGTGCTCACTCAGCAGCATCACTCACCTCCGCATTTGACACGTGCGCCGCTCTGAATGCAGCGCCACTTCCCCTTGCCATTCGCCTCGGTGTTCGTTCGCAAGGCATATGGTGTCAGAACACGGCGAGGTGATCAGCAACCCCCCCCCCACCCACCCAAAGCTGCCATCGACAGCAGCATCCTCATGATTATAGTCACTCACAGCAGTTGTTCCCTTGCCTACCATGCTTCACATTTGAATGTTGCGTGTAAAGATCCAAATGATGCTAGTCAGCACAGAAGCACATTGTGTATACACCTCACTTCTTTGCAGTCATTAGTTTTATCGTTTGGCAAACACCTGTAGCTTTAGCACTCTCTCCACCAAGGTGACTTTCAGGTAGTCTGTAGCATGAAGCTAATCATGCTTTCCCTTCACTGTTTGTCTCAGAGATTATCTGGAATCTAAACTAATAAAGCTTACTAAAGTTTTATTTATGATATCCTTTTAACTAAATTAGCAGAAGTGTTTGCAAATTTAAATGACTTCATTAGCATTTTTCAATGAAAATGATGTTTCAGACAGACAGATGCCTCCTTTGCACCAACATGAATGAAAGAAAATCTTACTATACCCATTAAATTAATCATAAAAAGGATACAATTGCTTAGCAACGTCATTTTTTGCAGTGCAGTCAGCTGCGGTGTTGCACGGCGCCCGTCCCCTCCCTTCTCCCCCTGCAGAAGTGATAGTTTTGAAGGGCAAAGCCAATGAGAGTGAAGACGGACCATCTGACGAGCACTGGCTCCCGAGCACCTCCGTTGGCTCGCACCGTCTCTGCCGTCTAATTACGCTTCAATCATCCATGGGAGCGCTGCGTGCGGTAAATTATTTTGCCGAGCAGCGTGGAGACGTGCCGAGCTCTGCGAGCGTGAGAGAGGGAGAGCGAGAAACCGGAGACGCACGGAGACTAAGTACAGCATAAATCAGTGAAAGCTGGAGTAAGAAAGAGATGAAGCAAGAAAGGTAGGGAAAATGGAGCGAGAGGGAGACAAAAAAAAAAAGAAAAAAGCAAGAGACGCTGCGGAAGGAAAGAGCGCTGGGAGGTTGAAGCGAGGGGCCTGCCAGCCATCATGTCTCCTCAGACAGCCTGTGCAGCAGGAGACAGGCCAGCACTAATGACCAAAGTTACAAACTTATCACTTATCAGACACACAACGAGGGAGTGAGAGAGAGATAGATGGAGAGACGGGGAGGAAAGGGATAACTGGCAAAAGACGGCATCAGCATAACTAATCCTGCCAGTACACGACTGCTGCCGTGTGAAACCCACTGATACAGAACAATCATTCTGACATCATCGCGGTTCCTTCTTAACAATTACAATCTGTCTTTAGGTTCTTTTTGCATGTGTTTTTATTGGTCTCCACTCTCGCGATGAAAAAGGGATCTAATTAAAGTCCAATTTGGAGTGGATATATTTATGTATGTGTAAATGGCGTCTATTCTGTTTCCCAAATTGCTCCAAAATGGCCTCGTGTCTCAACTGCGGGCGTGAAAAAGAATAGCGAAGGCCTGCATTCTGGGTGTTTTCAATGCTGCCATGCTTGCTTTGAAGCAAACATAAATATGGCTTCTTTTTTGTTCCAGGCTCAGTAATGGCCACAGTGTGCCGTTATTAGAATCTCTTTGATGTGGCAACTGTGCCAACCTGCTCGCTGTCTCTGTGAATTGATCTGGCTCAATTAGCGGGCCCGCGGAGACAGCGTTCAAAGGACCGGGCTCCCGCACTCAATAGTGACACACATAGACCAGGTGAAACGCTTTGCATTCATTTACTCAGCTGGCCCTGAGAAGACAGCCTGCGAATAGATGTGAATATTGGAAAATCAATGATGCAGCTTCAGTGTTAAAGGGGCTACATGGAAGTTTTTTTTTTTTTGCTGTAGCTACATAGTTAATGCTAGCAAAGTTAGCATGAACGTCCGCGTGGCTTGAGTTCAGCCTCAAACGTCAGTGGTTTACAGGCTGAGGGCTGTCTCCAGCGGTGGACAGCAACAACCTTGTCTAGTTGCTTTCTGATAGCGAGTCAGTGTGGCGTTCACTCCACCCTGAAGAAGCAGCGCTGCTCACAGAGCGAATTAAAACCTCTTGTCTTGTAAACGCAACGATGGCTGAAGCACTTGGCAAGCGACCATCACAACCACCCGCTCCCTGGCAAGAGACCAGAGAAAACATGCACATCGCACCTTCAGGGAAAGCTATCTGCACCAATGAATGTTTGGTCTATTCTTTCACCAGGACAAGTTCATTTCCTGCTGCCACAGCCAGGCTTTAGTTTGGTTTAACTGAGAAACTCTTTTCTGAACCTCTGACCGTGACCTCAGTATATTTCACGCTACATTTGGACTGTATGCCTTTTATATGCTTCTGAATGCAAATCCAGATCCTTTTTCTGTTAAACAACGTCAAACTACGCCCGTCTCATCCACCCTTCCTCTCCTCCTGCCTCAGCCGACCCATTTCAATTTGTCTTCATCAGTCATACAAATTAACTTGGGCTCAGGTTCCTCGATGCCAGCCACCTCCGGGCCTCCCTGTATCCCACCATCTCTCCATCTATCCCTCCATCTCCACCTACCTATGTCTGCCATGCAGTGCTATCGCTGCACGTTTGCGATGTTTAACCGTAATAACAGTACCGTGCCTCTTAGCATTCAGCTGAGGTACAGCTGTTGATGTACACAAAGGGAGAGCACTTTTCTTTCATTTAATTTTAGGTGTCAGAAATGCTACGACAAGGCTATTTACTGCTATCCCCTAGTGTTGAGAACTGTAATTTTATCTTGAATAGTGCTATTGCAGCCTGTTTTTTGTCCGTTTTTTATTATTATCATTCTTCTGCTGCTAATGTGTGGCCTCGCAAGTATAAAAACAGCCTTTTCCACCACTTTAAAATGTGCAAACCTGGTGCCTCTCTCAAAGCACCAGGCTTCCTTGTGCCTGAACGGTTTCAAACCAAGGGACTCCAAATGATGAATGATAATCCCAGAGCCACTCTCACACACACACATACAGTTTATAGAGCTAATCTAAAAGAAAAGGATTAGATTATGAGCAGAGGACACACGCAGTATCACAACATGCACTACACTCATGCATGAATGCATCACTAATGACTACGCTGACTCCTTTTCCTGCAAGATAATTCAGTAAATTCACACACAAACCACAATCAGTTTGCTGCTTTTCCTCGTTTGTGCCATTTTCTCGATGATCAACACGAGAGCTTTTGTGTTTTCATTCATTCAAACACTACAGAATCAGTTATTATATATATCAGCTGCACTCTTATGAGTGTCAAACCAAACCAGTAAAGAGAGATTTCTTTCTTAATACTACAAGTTTTTTTTAAATCCACGTGTTCTCTGCATGATGCTTTGAGAAGCTCATGGCAGGGCAGAAAAACAATGAAATGACGCTGATGACATTAAAGTGAACAAAGATGGCAGACTTGTCAGGTGGCTGTGAAAAATACTATAGAACTCATTTGGACAAGAAGTGAAGTTTCACTTTTAGCTCGATAAGAGCCGTCTTGACTGGAAGAAAAACTGCACACTTGCTGACATTGCGTGACACTTTTTGATCGTGTAAAAGCGTGACTGTTTCACATGAGGTGACTTCATTAAAACATAGGGCCTTAAATACATATTTAATTCACCGGAAAATCTCATGTGACTAATGTAACCCTTCCACTGCAGCATCATGTGTAGACATGCCAACTTTACGCTGCTGTTTCCACCCAGTTGCATACTTGTGTGAGTTCATATTCCCATCACGCCGACAGTCACTCTACACACAGATCATATTTAGTAATAGCTTTGGGTCCAGGTTCTGCTGGTCCCTTCCCTTGGAGAGCGACACATAACAGAACATACTTTCCTGCAGCGTATGTGCAGAGGGAACAAACATTGATTACTTTAATTCGTTCATGCAATATCTATAATACGTTTCCTAGCAATGATCATTGCAGTTTCCAGTTGGTGTTACAGACAGTTGCCCTCTGATTCACCTAACTGCGTCTTTTCACATCAGACATGCCTTTTCCTTTTTGCCTGTCCTCACACCATCAACCACAACTTTCCCTTTTATGACCTCTCTATCCCCGAAGCGCCGCATCTCCCTCGCCACTCACCGCGACTTCCCTCCCTCTTTAACGAATTCTACGGGCACGCCATGTTAAATTGCGCTGACTGTTTCCATTTCCAGTGTCCTCAATCATATTGTAAGGGAGAGGCAGCAGCGAGCGCGGGCAGAGCCAGAGATGGGCAGATGAGGGGCCGGGGCTCCGTCTCACCGAGGAGGTTGATGAACCGGCTCTCTGACACCAACACAGTCCCATTCTGCTTAATGAGGAAGGGGAAAGCCAGAGTAATGGGTCCCTTTTCATCCCACTGACACCGCTACCCATGAGTCTTTGTGCGTGCGAGTGCGCGGACATGGCCGCGGAGCAGACGGATGGAGGCGGGAAGAGATGGAAATAGAGACAGGGAAGGTTCACACCGAGGTATCAGTCTTGATTGCGTGAAACGTTCGTTTTGGCGCGATGCGAATTCTTACGGGTTTTCACTCAACACTCGCCTGTTATATTATGTCAAAGAGGTAATGAGAAGGGGGAAAATGCTGCTCTGGCCTTTCTCACACTGCTGAGGAACACGGGAGGAAGCTCTGCCTCAGAGGCCTACAAAGTCAAGGTCAGCCGGTGCCCTCAAGACCTCACACACACACACACACACACACACACACTGCGTACAGGCACACCCGGACCATAGATCTGCAGGGTGGGGAGAGGGGTGGATGCGTAGAGAGGGGGTGGCGCAGAGGTAATTTTTACCTGCACAGTTTCCTTTCTTTCCCTCCGGGGTCTGGATGGAGTAAGAGATGATCAGCAGTTCAGAGGGTGAAACTTCAGAGGAGGTTGTGGATGTACGGCACATCAGTGTCCGTGCCCCCACCCCCCCACCCCCGGAGGTGATTTCACATCAGTGCCTCTCCTCCAAAAAGTGTTTCAAAAGCAACAATCAGCACATTCCTCAAACCCACTCATGGTCTCAAGTGTGTTTCTAACTGGCCAAAAAAACAAAGGAACCCGTCTCCAGCCCTTTCTTTATGTACAGTAATAGTTTTCTTACTTCAGTTGCTGTTGTTGCATCACACGGCGCACGTTCCTCTTTTATCAAGCTGTTTATTTGAGATTGTCGCCTTCACAAAGAGTCTGTCATGCAAACGGCCCTCTCCCCCCACATTTATCTATATCGAGTGTTATCTAGAAGTCACTAAATCCTCCGCTGGTCTTTTAGTCTCTCCGCAGTGACAATATTTTGTCTACATGTGCTGTGATGTCTGTTGTGCGAGGGTATGCCGGCTTGTTGTGCTCTCTCTCTGTTATCTCCTCTTGTCTTTCTTACGTCTCTCGACGTGTCTCATTCCTCCGCTGCACCCTCCGAGCTGTCTCCTTCGCCGACCGCACGTTTGATGTTCGGCCCGAGCGCCGGTTTGTTGTGCTTCGCTCGTGACATCACAGGGATTGTTTTTTCGCGCGTTATCTCGGTATTCTCGTGCCGTCTTTGTGTCGCAGCCATGTTGTGTGGGGGTTATCGCGCCGCCATCTCTGGTTTTATCAGTGCATTATCTCGGGGGTTATCTCAGCGCTGTTGTCCCCGTGTTATCCTGCGCTAGGATCTAGGTGTGACCTTTCTGTCTCTCACATCTTAAAATGCTCCCTGGGTGTCTGAGCACTTCCTTTGAGGTTGTGCCTCCTGCCAAGGGTGATGGATGTGATTTTCTTTTTTAAATTTTAGATGCTGTTTGTTTTGCTTGCATGCTTTTGTAGCGCATGTATATTCGCTTCGTAGCTTTCTCTTGGTTATGTGCATTTTTGTACGCGTCAGACATCTTCAGCTCACAGGGGATGTCTTTGCAAATTGTCTTTGCAATTTGTCTGCTGCCGTCATTTGCGTATGCCTTGTGTTTACGCGGCGGCAAGTCTGTGTTGTTACATTCGACTCAGAGCGTGGTGTGATTCACGGCAGATGGCTGCCTCCTTCCACAGGACTATGACAGCTGAAGAAAGTTCAAACCGAGAGCGGTAGACAAGATAGAAAAGGGAGGAAAAAGCCGAGGATGTGATCACTATCAAACCATGCGCTCAGTGGAGCGAGCATCCATCCGCATCCTTCCCTCTGCTTGCTATGTGACACAGATACAAAATGTCTCCCAGGCTAATTTGCAGAGCAGCAACACGCTCTTCACAGATTCATTTTGAAGTTAGCAGTCAAACAGAATCATCCCATCCTTTGCCTGCGTGCAGTGAAATAAGACTGGAGATACCCTAAATATGTACTCCAGGCTGTTTGCACATCACTCGATCCACTAATGCCTCTTCTCCTTTCCTTTCGCTCTCCGTGCGTACGGTATCTTTTTGACAGCGAAGTTGACGTCTTCCTGTAGTGCTTTAAACAGTTCCCTCACCGGATATCTAAACACAACCCCCCCTTCGGCCTCCTCGCTCCTCATGAGAACAAATCAGAGATTTGTATGCCATATGTTTTCAGAGCAGCTTTACGGTCCGCACTATAGCGACCGCCGAACCACAGCCCAGCGCCAGTATTCCCTTATTAACAGGATACGTACACCTCATAACTGTCAGGGAGAGGAAGAGGCAGCCTTGACGAGCAAGCTGGTGGGGGGGAAGAGCTGCCATCTTGAATAATGATCAGTCTCTCTCTGGGAGATGAAGTTACAATACAATATAATCACATATAATTAGTAAGCCAGTGAGGTAAAGATTGTCTTTTGTCGCTCTCGTTTGTCATTTGTCATCATGACAAAATGGCTCTTGTATTGTTTTCAGGGTGACATTCACACAGTTCGTACTTTTTTTATTGTATTTATAGCTCTGGCAATACTCCCTGGCATTGTCTTGGTTGTCATCCATTTCTCTCTGGTTTTCATACCAATTTCGTCTTGGTTTTCTACCACATTAGTTGAGTAATAGTATTATATGGTAAAACAAAGATTACTCTGTGCCACGCTGTCACAAGGGAATGAGATGTTTTTTGATTCGTGGCGTAAAAAGGTTGGTCGACTTCTTTTCCCCTGATAAGTCAGTGTTGTGATCCCCATGGAAACGGTCACACCCTGCCTCGAAAGCTGACAGCCATTGTTGTTGTTGTTGCCTCAAGCGAGAGGAAGACAAGGGGGTGGGGGTCGGGGGGTGCAGGAGGGACACGGAAGAAAGGATCTGAAGAACCAGGAAAGTAGAGATGTGACTCCAATCAAATTATTGGCCAATCAAGCCATAACGTGAGTAATTCAAGGCTTACATCGACGGCCCTAATCTGATTGGCCGTGCATTAGGGGCTCAAAGGAGGGCTCTTAGCGAGCACGCTCGATGGGGGGTCTTGGAGGAAAAAGCCGCTTTGATGGGAGACAAGAGTGATTCGCTTTTGGTGGAAGAGTTGTGTGTGTGTGTGTGTGTGTGTGGGGGACAGAAAGAGGCAGGCCGTCTGAAGGGGTTGCTGAAATGATGCCTGCCTCTCTACCTTTTGGAGCAGTACTGTAAAAGAGGGGACGCCAGGCTCGGGGGTGGTGGGAGGTTTACATCCCCACTCTGTTGCCATCTGCTTCGGTTGCCATCGTCCAATGGCAACATCTCTCATTTGCCCAATTACAGAGGAGGATTATGATGTGTTTGTTTCCTGCCCATGGGCTCCCTGGCCACATTTGACTCATGTTTTAGCTGGAGAAATATCATCCATCCTCTAATGAGTCCTGCCAGGATTGCCTAGTCAAAGTCATATTGTTATTTTGCACACATATTTAAAAGATAATAAGATTGCACGTTAATGTAATGCCACCGCTGCACGTCAGCAAAACCTGGACCATGCAGGATACTCCGGTGGGCCTCCCGATATCCAAATGGGACGCGTCGGCCCGTCCGAGGGCCTTGATATCGACGAGAGCGGTGAAACCCGGTGTAGCTGGTGGATGAAAGCATCTTGCCGGGAGAGCTTACACCTGGAACACGGCCGAGCGGAAGGAGCTCCAACAAAAGGCGAAGCCCCCAGAAAGCCCATGTTTCCCACATCTGACACCGGTGTCGAGTGCTAATCAAGCTCGATTTCACCATCCTGCGGGCCTGAGTGCTGATCTGCATGTGGAGGGTTCCTGAATTAGTGACCGCCGCCGCCGCCCCCCTCCCACCACACAGACGCATAAACCCACATATACACTCCAGTCTCTTCCTGCGCTCGGGGATCTGCATTGTGGAAACAGCTGCCAAGGGAACAGCTTGTCTCAGACAGGGGGGGGGTTGAGAGAGAAAGTGAAGGAGGGAGGGCTGGGGAGAGGGAAGGTAATCAGTTTTTTGGAAAAATACTGCTTCTCCATCCCCTGCCAAGTGTTAGTTTGCGTTGGGGCTTTTTTTCTGGGCCAGCGTAGCCCTGGCACTGTGGCCACCCACCCCTCTGTCCGCGGTTAATTCAACAATTGGGGTGGGGTTGGGGCAGTAAGCTGAAAAAAACAACAGCCAAACAGAATGAGGTTTTGAAGTGTGTGTGTTTCTGTGTGCGACTGGGAGCTGAAATTCTTCTTGTTTCATCCATATGCTTCTTTCTGGGTGACAGTCAGTCTCTTTTTAAAAAAAGGCTCATTGTTGTGATACCACAGCAAGTAACCATAAGTGAGCAATCACCCTTTTTTTCTCATGTTCTGCCAATCTGCCTTCTCACCATAATGTGGCACGTGTCCCCGATCTCCCACACACTCGTTCTCAGGAAACAAATCCGATTCCATCGACTCAAGCCATTGTACCAACACGACACCGGCGGAGCAAATATAACAAGCCGAGGACGAAACAAACAGGAGCGTCCGCCCCATCCGCTAATAAAGCTCATCAGCTCAAGAGGAAGTGACAGGTTCGACAGTGTCGCCAGTTAACACAACAACCTATGAATGACCTCATCTCAAAAAACATATGGCTCCTCCATCGAGCGTCCTGAAAACAAGGCAGCGCCTGTGAATTAGGGCGTCAATCAAAAAGGAGCTGACGGCGATGCTACTGTGCAGCCTCATACACTGTATGAGCATTAATATATTAACCGTAATATATTTCTTAATGTTCTAATTATTTTTTCATCTTAATCCTACAGCAGACATAGATGACAGCACTGCAGCTGCCAATTAAACAACAAATTAAAAACGTGTTGAAACTAAACATAAATAAATTACGTCATTAACGTCACTGTATATCACCACCTCTGCATTGCTGTTATTTCATTATGGGTCATACAGCAGACTACTAGATGTAAAGTTTTTATAATATATATTATTTTCTTATTTGCGATACATGACAGTCACAATGTTGGATTTTATTCTTTGTGGCCTGTAGCCAGGGAACCGGTTAAACACGTTTGACTGAGTAATCTAAGAGCCGCTGCTCACACACAGATGCAACATCAATTAGGTTCAAGTGAAGGGTCGATTACTCTTCAAAAGGATGGAGGGGAGCTGTGCGCCGCGAGTCATGTGAACCCGGCGCCTCCTCTGCGGCTGCAGCCACAGGAGAAGAGGCAGGAAGAGAGGCGGCGGACGCAGGGGCCGGCACGAGGGAGCGCTAGCTGTTTACACGCCGGCGTGGACGTATACAAGTGTCCGCTGTCAGACTTTTAATCACTTCAAAACCTTTGGAGACGCTGCGCAGTGGTATGGGGGGGGCTACTTTGCTGTTTAGTGAGGCAGGGGAGGGAGGGAGGAAGGAAGACAGGAAGAGATATGATTCAGACGCTCCGCTGGCTACTAGTCACCCAGCTCCATTCCCCTCTCTCAACTCGCTCTTTTTTCTGCTCTCTAAAAAAAGGCATGTTTTATACATAAGGGTTTAATTGCTATCACAGCTATGGCCCCATCGTCTGTCAGTCTGGGTTTTGGGCTCGGCGCTCCATCCCTCTCCTCGCGCTCTCAAGAAAAAAAGGTCGGCTGTAGTAATAGAGCTCTGCCCACAGGCCTTACCCTCCGTCTTCTATTATTATTATTTTTCATTTTATTTTTTTTTTGTTGCCTTTCCTCTTCCAATGATTCAGCCCTCCTCTCCTTTTCCCTGTCGTCTGCAGTGATGCGCAGTCTGGCCCGTAGAGTTTTAAAGGGTTAGTTCTTCCCACGCCAAACTGGAAAAAAAAATATATGTATATATGGGTACTCAGATTGTGGAAGGGGGGTGTAACTGTCAAGAGGCTGTCCATATACTTTTGCCTATATATTTTATCACTGGTTGTTCTGTATAACTGTCTTTTTATCTGCCCTGTTTTTCCGCTCTCGGCTCCTCTACATGAAACCCATGGCGGCTTCTCTCTCTCTCTTTTTCGCCGGCTCTCACGCTCTTTCTCTCCCCCTCTGCATTAATGGATGCAAATGGAGGCGTGTGCGGGGGAAAGGAGCTGACATTTATGCCTCTGATTAGAACATGCAGCCCCAACACTTTGTAATTGATTGCAGTCGTGGACGGCACACACTCACCCATACCCTCTCTTAAAGGCCGGTACCGCTCTCTGAATCCTATTAGTGTGTGTGCGTGTGTGTGTGTGTGCGTGTGTGTGTGTGTTTCTCTGCCCCGCACATTTCCAAACACTCACATGGACATATGCATGTACACATATGCACACACACATATATCCTGACAAGCGTTGTCTGCCTCACTGCATCAATTTGAATAAGAAGCTTTTCAAGGGTGCCTGGTTCAACTTAAAGGCCAGGTCGTTGTGGCGAAGCCGAGCTAACGCGAGCGAGGGTGTTGATCCGTTTCCTCCTCCTCCAGATCAATGCGTGGGCGTCACCTTTGAACTTGGATAATCCTGGAAACGGTGTCAGGGGTCGGGGTGATGGCGTGATGTTTACGTGATGGGTTGAAGAGTTAGCCGCAGGAATCGTAGGGGGCTTAAAATGTTGGAGACGTCCTGGGAAATTCGAGGAAATGGGCACATGTGTGTGTGGGGAGGAACAAAGAAGAATTAAGGTGGAAAGGAAAGGAAGAGCGGAGGTCACT
This sequence comes from Psettodes erumei, assembly GCA_016785225.1. Taxonomy (NCBI): domain Eukaryota; kingdom Metazoa; phylum Chordata; class Actinopteri; order Pleuronectiformes; family Psettodidae; genus Psettodes; species Psettodes erumei. Next base: position 885,197 of record JAFBJZ010000898.1, on the reverse strand, counting down.
GTATGTTGGCAAAGACAGGAAGAAAAAGAAGCGCATGCTGAATTAAGACAGGAGAGCAACGAGAGAGTGGGCTGAGGGCAGAAATGTGCTGAGTTTTGCCCTTGTTTTTGTGTGCGTGTGTGTGTGTGTGTGTATATGTGTGCACACGTGTGTTTGGGAATACACATGAATGCCCATTTGAGTCTGAGCTTATTTGCTTGTGTTTGCATTTGCATTCTGCCTGCTTTCTCACATGGATCTGTGCAGGCTTTGTTGCAGTGTCTGCGCATCACTTTGTGTGTGTATGTACATCTCCGTGCATATGTGTTTGTGCATGTAAGTGTGCGTGTGTGTGTGTGTGTGAGGAGCAGCAGGAGAGTGTGGCAAGGTGCTGTACAGTAATTAGCATCATTCTCACCAGGGAGGCGCTATGTGTGGAGGGCCCCATTAAACACATCGGAGGGACAAACATTGAGCCACAGCCTTGTTCTGCTGACTAGCATGCCTCTGCCCTGTAACACACACACACACACACACACACACACACACACACACACACACAAATAAATCACCTTGGCCTGGCAACTCAAGTACCACATACACACACAAAAAGCAGTTATATTCTGAATTAGATTGTTTAAAAAATCCTAATCCTTACATTTCACACAGCTGTTAGGGGTCAGGTACAGTACATTCATTAACTTAAAATTAAATTCATTAGCAGACTAAAACCATAAGTAAAGCTGCATATATGTCGAGCGGGGCGAGATGAGATGCATCCACTTCATCCCTGCACGTACACCTACGCACATTTAGACACACACACTTGAAGATGCACCATGACACACACACACACACACACACAGGGGTCGAGCGGGGGTGTAAAATTATGCCGCGTTAGCTGGCGTGCAGTGTTTGTGCTAATGAAGCTCCCTGTCCACACAGGCTGATAACTTGCTGATGACTCGATACTTCTGCCAGAGAGGTCTGAAGCACAGTATGAATACTGAAGCAGGTGGATCCTGTGGTGGCTGTGTGTGTATTATTAGCTGAGGGTGTTTGAAAAAAATGCTGTCTTTTTTTTTTTTTTTTTTAATATAGCAATTTCTGTCCAAGAAAGATTCCAACAATACCAACTGTTTTGGGCTGAACTTTGCAGTAATGTGTATAAAATGATGCTACAATCTCTACAGCAAGTCTTGGTTTTAAAGATTTCACTCAGAGGAAATATGCTGCTTTAATGAAGAGATACGGTTGTCACACACACACACACACACATCAAGAGGAGCTGGGGATTGAACCAAAAACACCTTTGTTTATTGGACGACCCACTCCACCACCCAAAGATATTTCCCTGCAAGCCCAATTATTTCATAAATTTATGGTATGAAGGATATAAATTTCACGTCAGTGAAGTTTATTAAGCCCCCGGGTGGCAATTAATTTTCTGTTTGTGCAGGTGTGGGTTTCAGTCCTTCACATCCTGTAAATATAAGCTCCGTAATACCTTGTTTATTTCCACTTTCCTCTCCACTCTCTCTGTCTGTTGGAGCTGGTGAGGGTTTGTTGCTTGACTTGTTTGTCGCACATCTGCTTGTCATCTCACTAAGGAGCTGATACACGAGTCGAGTCTGACCTTACAGCAGCGGCGCTTTGTCATTTAGAAGTACACACACACACACACACACACACACACGCTTGCACAAAACTCAATTCAAGAGGCGTCGCACCCACACGGGGGCACGCACACCCACTCTTTGTCCCCTATCCAGCGTGGGGAACGGTAATTAGTTGGTGCCCCCAGGACTCTGACAGGCTCTTTCTGACAAGAGGAAAGGGCAGGGTGACATTTTTGGTCAGCAACACGCTCCAGTCTTTGTGCTGCATACTTCACAAAATTACCAGAGGGGTTGAGAGTTCAATTCCCCGAGCTCCCTCCGTGCTGATGGAGCCTTCAACCTTTTTAGACAACACTTTGGGCGCGGATGGCATACTCGTGTAAAAGGTACCTCCTCTCGGGACGCCGGCACCTGATCCTAAACGTTAACAGCGTTGCGAGAGTCTCCAGTTGAATGCTCAGAGGCCGCTGAGCTCTCACAAGAAGCATCACACTGCAGAGTTTTATAGTATTTATATATATATATATATATATATAGCAAGTGAGTGTCCCTGCCTTGATTTTTAAAACTGGACAACCATATTAGTTGGGTGATAAGAGAGTGGCAGCCGGCACAAGGCAAACAAAAAGCAACGAGAGAAAGCAAGATAGCGGGGAAAAGAAAAATAACGGCGGCGTGTGCACACACTAATATAGAAGGAGACAGATGGTTAAGACCTATAAAAAGAGGGAGCTGCAGCCTCTAAATCTTATCTTAATTTTTCTCAGTAAACAGAATCTTAATGGTTGCCGTTAGCTGGAATTGCCGCTCTATGCAAAATATGACCATCCCCGGCCAGAGAACCCTCTTGTCCCAGCTCGGAGAGGTTTAAACACCGCTCAGGCAAGGCTGTGGCGGCTGTCACTTTCGATTTATTCTCCCAACAACTTTGATGGATGGGCCAAGATCATGACTAACTGGCTGCCCAATCCCATGACCTCATCATTGGCAGGCTCTCCGTCATGCCCAGCCAATTATTAGGCCTCCGTGGCCAATGCCATCTTACTCTGGTACTGCTCTGGTGGCAGGAATACCACCCCGCCCCTGCCTTTCTTTCTGCCTGTACACTTTTTATGTCACTCCTTCTCTCTGATCGACAAGAAGCGCCAGCTGCTCGTTCTGCGTTTGCAAAGGTTTGGAAAGGTTTGCACATCTCAGACAAGTCCTGAATGCAGGGCACCGGGGCGGTACAAGAATCTTGTATCTGTAGAAAGGTAAGCTGTGAATCAGATAGAGGGTTGGTTGGCCTTTATTTTTCAGCCACAGAACACCACATGTGAATGCTGGAAGTGAACAGATACACCAGGTTCCACTTAACAGAGGCACATTGTACTGTTCTCATCTACAACAGGCCTTTTTCATTTCTTTACATGACGGTGGCTGCTCGCTCTCTCTCTCCCTCTCTCTCTCTCTCTCTCTCTCTCTCTCTCTCTCTCTCTCTCGAGGTGTTACAGACGCCGCTGCAACAGGCTCATGCATTTTGATGCGTTTCTCTGCACTCTATTATCATGTCAAGGTTCTTACTATCAGTGACCTTGTCAATGGAACAACTCTGTTAATGCCATATCTCTGCACCCACACCCCTCTGCATATTTTCACCTTGGCCTCCCACTCAGGATTTATTTAATAATATGTTTATTATTTAGTTTAAAACCCCATATTAGCCTACCCTCTAATGGACTCGCGACCAGAACCCCCCCCCATACGCTCATCCTCATCATTTCCTTATTCCCTCCGGCCTTAAACTGGTGACCCTCTCCTTCATCCCCTCCCTTCCTTCCCTTTCCGCCATCTCTCTCCACCTCCCCGCTGCCTGCCGCACCCAAACAGCTCAGTGTGTGCGTGTGTGTGTGTGTGTGTGTGTGTGTGTATCATCTGCTGTCAGGCAGAGGCTTCAAATCACATGGCAGGTTGGCAGGCTGACCTTGTCCTGCACTTCCTGGTGATCCACGGTGCAGCCCGGCTAATCCAGCTAGCGTGGCTGGGCCGTGGAAACATCTGCTGTTTTAATTACTGAAATGATGTATTTTAATCCCACTAACTCAATCCGACTGCAGAGATGATTTACTGTGTGTGCGTCTGTTTGTGCATTTGCGTACGGCTCGGCGTGTGCGAGCACAGAACAGTAATATGGATGAATTCTCAGTCAAAGGATGGAGGACGGAGCCGTGCAGAGCAGCACTACAGAACCAGAAAGGAGCGTGGCCTTAAATCTAAACGTGTTCTTTCACTGGATGCTGAATCTGAATGCATGCAGATAGACACACAGACACGTGCACACACATGTACCCATGCGTGACAAACTCAGATGTGGAAATTCACAGCGTTTTCAAAAGTTAATCAAAATATGAATCAGGTTTTTCCTGATATTTCTGTTATGTTTAAGTGTTACTGGTGACCATCAGCTCATCATTGGCATTGCAAAACTATTTTCAGTGAGGTTGTCTCATGTCCTGTGTGATGCAGGGCATCAGTGTCAGCTGCTGCTCATAGGCATGCCCCTAAGCGAGACCGTAATAACATTGCAGGGTTATTGTGTTTATCTCCTGCTGTAAAGTGGGAAATGATTGCGTAACCGTGAACAGTGTTGTACCTTTTCCTATTTCTGATTTCTTCTTGGCTTCATTTTCACTCTCTCCGTCTTTCATTTGTTGACCAATAAGTGATGCCCGTGTTATAGGCCTCGTTCCAAAAAACTCATACTTGCCTTCAAGCATGAACTTTACCGTGGCTCCTCCGAAAGCCAAGTTAAAACTATATTAAAATGAAGGCTGCACACGATCAGGTGTAGGCACTAAAATGGGATATGCAGAGTGGCCTCTGTGAAAGGCGCGTGTTCCGCGGTTTCTCCATTACTACGCTCTGGATTGCACTCCCGAGTCGCAGTGTGAGGCCTGTTCTCTCAGCCCAGACGCCATTTTGGCTCTGGCAGAGGTCTGTGTTTTTCATCCAAGCGCTCTGTGACAGAGTGTAATCAAATCTCGGCCTCCTCCTACACGGGATGCCAGACATCTCCCTCTGTCAGCCGCAGGAGATTTGTAGGCTCATCATGTTTTGGTCGAGGCAAGTTTTCTATATACCCACAGCCAGAAGGGAGGCGAATTGGATGTGGATGGAAGGAGATGGTGTAGATGGTGGAGAAAACTTATTAAATGCAACCCCCAGCAGTTTTCTTAGACCCCCTTGTTTAGTCTGGACAAATCCCAGAGTGGTTGGTACCTGCCAGTGTGATGTATTTGCTGAATTCCTCCGTCAGGAGAATCATCCAGCAGCTTTATTTGTTTCTGATTACTTTTTTTTTTTTTTAGATGTTTAACCCCAACTTTTTAATATTCGCCGCCATGCGCTGCAATATGAAATGTGTCACCGCTGCAACACTCGCTGTCCGTTCCTAAATGGAAAATGCGCAGCAGTGGCATCATGGAAAAACACTCGGTTAAGATGTCAGCGGCGTCGCCTGCCAGGCCAGGGGTGGCGTTGCAGTCGACACCGAGAATAGTCGTTGATTCATGTGTCTGAAGCGGAGGCGGCGCCCACACAGTCATTACACAGGGCAGAGCTGTTTGTCTATACTATAGTGTTACGCGGGTTTACCCACACCGGTCCTGCCACTGTGACTTACATGGCAGGCATGCGTTTGTGAGTTTGTGCACGGCGGACTGGGGGCGAGTGTCGCAGTGAGTGCAAACTTGGCCAGCGCATCAAAAGCAGTGTGTCATGCTGGAGCGGCTTGACTCGGGGCCCCGCTCACCAGCTGAACTTCCCAGCATTTCGGCTTGTTTACAGTGGCACATGCCAAGCCTCCCCTCCAGTTGAAAAGCCCTTAGTGTGTCGTTAACTCCCTCCCAAAGGGAAACCTCCATGTTGTTTTTTTTTCCCCCCTGGGTTTGCAGCCTGTCAGAAACACAAAAGAAGAAAATTGCCATTGTGCTGCTGCTTCAGGAAGTGTGATCCTGATCTTGACTCTGGTTGGTTGTTTGCGTTTTGTTTTGTTTTGTTTTTTTCCAGGAAAATGGACAAACTTCTGGTGGTGTTCATTTCTTGCCTTCTCTCGGTGCACGTGTGCAGCGGGAGCAACTGTTGCAGGGTGGAGAAAAACAGAAGCTAAAATAGTCTGAGCTTAAAATCAGATGTTTCGCCCCTGAGCGTTAGAGTTGGCGTCCACATGGTTCAAACATCAGCGAAAGGTGCACGCGAGAGAGAGAGCAAAACAGAAAAGACTGGGAGAATGCAAATTACAAGAAGGTAGTTAAAGTGAAGTGAAAGTGGAAGAGATGAAAACGCCTTTTGAAGTGTGTGTGTGTGTGTGTGTGGGGGGGTCACGGCTTTGCCTCCAAATAGGCTGCAGATAACATCTCAAAGGTCTGAGCATGAGACAAGTCTTTCACGGCGGCTCTGTGCCCCCGGTGACTTCGGACCTCCGCCACACCTGCCCGGTCATTCGGGGGGGCCTTGCAGGAAGTATCCAGGGAGCCCGGGGACCGTGCTGGGGCCGAACCGCCTCTGCTGGCACAGGACCTGCTCCAGCAGAGCGGCAGGAGAAGTCATTATCTGAGCGGAGGTCCTATCTCCAACTCTCCAGCTGGGAAGTGGACGGTGGGAAGAAAGCTCAGTTTTGTTGGACTTGAATTCTTTGGGAGGTTTAGAAAACACAGCTGACACAGGGTATAAATTTTATGTTCACTATTTTTATCAAAGCTGTTATTGTATTCAGAGGCTTTGTGTTGTTTTTTTGTCGTCATGCAAATAAAACAGCATTTTGAAAAGCAAAGGATGCAAGGCCAGGTGGAGGCATTTTGATTTCCTTAACATGTATATGTGTGGAAATGTGCTTAGGTAAAACTACATAGAAATATTACAGCACTCCTACTCTCTCTCTCTCTCTCTCTCTCTCTCACACACACACACACACACACACACTCACACATACAGCCTCCTGTTGTTGTTGGTGGGGGCTCCTCTCATCAGTGTCACATCCTGGAGGGTGATGTTTACAGTGTGGGAGTAAGTGATGATGAGAGGAAGGGAGGGAGACGGGGAGAGAGGGCACGTCGCCTCCCTCCTGCCCCCCCCATGCCTACAACACAACAGAGGTCACACAACACACACACAACAAATGTGTTTAGAATTTAGTAAAAGTGGAGTTGAACCTTCTCATTTATTCTGAGTTCTTTTAATTTAAGAAGCTGTGATCAATAGATTACGCAGTCAATGGATTACACAGTGCTGCTGTAGCAACTGTTTGCAACAAACACCGTACGCACTCAAAAGGTGATGGCGCCGTATGTGTTTACAACTTGTTTCCAACTACGGCAACTTGCCAAAGCCTCTTTTATTGCAGGTTTAATATTGTAACTCTGGTTGTGGACTGTGTTGTAGTTCTGCTGCTGGAACAGGTTTCTTCCTTTTTTTTCTTTATCCAACCATCCAGCCCAGGGTGTAAGGACAGAGGATGTCATACACTGTGCTGACTGTAAAGTCCGGAGGTTTTGGGGGGCTATAATATAAATAAACTAGTTCAACCTGACGTGGCCAATAAGAGCGAATGAGCGTCTGGCCAGATTGAGGCAAAACGGGATCAGATTGGGCACGACCAAGTAGAACAAAGTGGATTAGAAGAAAGCAGAGCCAAAAACACAAAACACAGCCACATGGTTGCTTTTGTCTAACAACAGCTGCCTGTTCCCCATTTGACTCGCAGGATGGAGAGAGACAAACAGTGACGAAGTGCCTGACCAATGCAGTCGTTTGTAATGTGATACGAAGCCAAGCTCTGCTTCATCAGCGTAGGTGGTGAACATAGATACTTTTCTCTATTGTTTTTAAATGTGACCCCATCTCAACCTGCTCCGGCCCCAACAGAAATATTAACTGCCATGTTCTCTGCAATTCTGCCATACTTCCAACCTGCAATGACTCTTCCTGATGTGTTGTTCTCTTTGATTTATCTTTCTACCTTAATACCCAAACACATGCACATATGATTGACGTTGTGTAGCCCATGCACGCACACACACACGAGCTCACCCACATGCATACACGTGTGCCCAGATTGGCATGCATGTCGCACCGTCTGAAGTAATCCCCGGCAGCTTCAGGTTTATCTGGAGCCGCTTCCAGGTGCAGTCAGCCGACACGCCGAACGTATAGCCGCGCGCTCCAACCACACGTTTGTACTACATGCAACGCACACACTCGTGCACGGCCACATACAAACACACATGTCACGAAGAGAAGCTTCCTTCTCCCTTAACACATCATTCCACTCTGCCGCTGTGTAATCCCGACCGTATCTGACAGAAGCGTCCTATTGTCACCAAGAACTCTCTTTCATGGTCGCCTAATGACATTTTATCACACCCTCAGCATCGTGTTCACGTTTCGCCGCATATTTAAAGAAAAAAAAAAGATTTAAAGGAAAACAGCTCACTTCAGAATACTTGTGTCAGTTAAAGGGGCGATTGATATGCTGTCTTCCTGGCCCCCTCGACCCCCCCACCCCCAACCCTCCCCTCCTTCTGTCTCTCTTCCTCACTCCTCCTCGTCTCTCCCTCTTTTCAAGATCTTACATTTTCACTAAAGTCCCCTTCTCTCTGTTATCATTCCACCAGAGGCTCTCAAAAGGAGCTTTGATATTGAAAGCAGGCTTGGCATGAAAGGCAAAGGGTTTAGGGGAATGTAAATGCTGGGGGTCTTTTAAAGGAAGAGATCTTCCAGTTAACGAACACCTCACGCTCTGGCACTTTCTGCTCTGCTGACTTCTTTTTTTTCTCTTTCTCTCTTTCTTTCTTTGCATGTGACAAAATGGGGATGAAAAATGGATTCGTGAATGTATTTTTAGTCATTTGTATGGATTTGGGTCAATTGAAGTTGATGAAATATTGTGACACAGACTCAGGCAAAAACAATATCAAAATTTTATTGTAAGGTATTTGATGTATGCTCGACTAGATTCCTGCTCAGGCTGTTTCAACAGTAAGTAGGGCTCATACATCACTATGTTTAACTATTATTTGAATTAATTTTGTGCATGTGACGCAGTGTGCGTAAGTGGCAAACATACTTCTGATGTAGTATGTATGTTAAATATGGGATTTTATACAGGAGGTGACCCTCTTGTCATGGTACCACACAGTCCATGTCGCTTGCACAAGTGCATGCATTAATAAGTATAAAGTGTAAGGAGAAAAGAGACCAGGATTTCATAGCTGTGGTTGCTCAAAATGCCTTCATCCCGCCCAGGTGGGCAGCAGCCCCCTGTCACGGCCGATCAGACTGACATAACAGATCTGATGGACTTGTCGGCGTGTGCGGTCCCAGCACATCCGTGATGGCACCCATGCAGAATCCCGCTGTTAGCTTCTGGTGGAGCTAAAAGACGGCACTCTGTGGCTATCCCTTGCTCCCGTCCTCTTTTTCAAGCTCACCCCCCACCACCACCACCACCACCACCATGGTTTATGGTGGTGCTACTTCAGTTCTGCAGCATCCCTGCCAACTTCTGCTGTGCACAACAAGCTGAGTTGACCATTTTTTTCTCAGTTCGCCCTCGTTCGGCCTGCAGTGGGCATTTTTTTGGAGGGAAAAACAGTAGTTTTAGTGCAAAAACATGGACCCTGTTTCTCCATAGCATTCTCCCATGCACGGCCTCTTTCACATAGCTACGCTCTTCGCTAATGAGTCCCTGGAGGGTTGTACCCCACAATCGCTCTCTTCAGACGCTATTACAGCCACTGTGACTTCAAAGAGTTGGGCGAAACCATTACCCTAACTGGGAACTCCTACCTGCCGGGATAGCTTGAGACATTAGAAGAGACTGCAGTTTGCTAATGGGACTGAATGGACTTGACTTGGGAACCAGAGCCACTGGAGCCGTGGAGGTTCGTATCCCGGAGTCTGGACTTCTTTTTTTTTTCCTTAGATAGTTGCTTTGATGTCTCACTTGATGTGGACTTAGATAATAATAGGCTGTACCCTGAGTACATTGTTAAGCTGTGTTTACTTTCTGCTCCTCTGTACTTGTACTTAATTCTACTCCATTTTTCCACCCTCTTATCAGCCTCCGCCCTTTCAAGGGCACCGTGATGCAGATAATTCTATGGCTAATTAAAAACTCATCATCTCAGCGATGAAAAGATAAATTAATAATATAAAAAATAAAAAAGCAACATATATAAGCTATAAAAACTCACTGCAAAGCTCTGTGATACTATGACAGAGCTGCTAATTTGCCGGTATCTTCTGCCAGCTGACATGATGTGCAGAAGCAAATGTCAAGTTAATGCAGCCGGTCACCCATCAAGTGGGTTAAATTAAATGCTAGGCAGCGGTGTGGAAGTCCCAGTGGTAGCTGTCTCTCCGCCAGCCCTGGCGAAGGTTTCTCTTTCCAGGATGGCTGCGGTGGGTACGAGGGTTCTGATACACCACCGTCACCCGCTCACATCCCGCTGCATCTGGCAGGTGTCGGGCCCACGGGAGCCCTGGCTGCACTCATCTGGCCCGAGAGCCCTGCAGGAGCTGTCAGTCTGCTGGGCTACATCGCCGCTCGTTCTGCCTCAGCGGCGCTGATGTAGTCCTGAACGTTATACCACACAGAACGCTGTACTGTACTCCACTGGCTCTCTGGATGTACTCTGTACTTTGATTTGCACAAAACGATTTAACAGGCATATGTTTTACTAAATTATTGCTTTGAAAAAATCCTTTCCACATCAGAATGTGTGACATGCGTATTGGATGTTTCTTGGCAAATGTATCAAGATGCTTTTTAAATACTTTTACCCACTGGTTTTTGACACATTTCACTCAAAACAACAAATGTCATCATCAAATTCCTTTGCAATCCATCCAGTAGTTGTTGAGTCAGACGTTAAATCCCAAGAGCCATGCTGCTAGCTTGGCTGAAAAATACAACAAAAAAACCCAAACCAAACCTTAAAAGACAATGTGCTGCTCTGAACTGCGCTGTGCTACATTTTAATCCGCTGTCAGATCTGCTTCTGCACTGTTGGAGAGCATCAGCAACATAGTCAATGCTGTTGCTTTACTGCTGTCTTTTTATGTGTCATGGTGCTAAATAGGTCAAATAATAGGAGGGTGTTTCCTGCCCTTTGCACCACTGGCCAGATTGGTCATAAAGGAAGCCCACCTACAATTTGCTCAATTTGTCTTCAGCCCTCTTAGGCCCCATTGTTGAATGAACACACCCATTTTCTCTCCTGCAGTCGTTTGTGTATTTTCCACCTTACTGAAGAGGCAATTTCCTTTGCAGCTCAAGTGGCAGTTGTCTTTTGCCTCCTTGTTCAATTAGAGTGGAGGGGTGGGGTTGGGGTTGAGGGGGTGGTGGGGGTAGCTGGAGGGTTGCAGTAATACTCCTGGTCAAAATAAAAGCTTTTTGCGGAGACATCATGTCATCCATCTCCCAGTAAATGATACATCTTCCTCTTACAGCAGTCTGAATGACCTTGTTTGTGTGGCCCTGTTAGCAGTGAGGGAGACTGCAGGAGGGAGTCTGGAAATGAGTCTGGTCATTGTCTGGAGAGGCAGGCAGGCACACAGAGAGATGTGGGGGGGCAGAGAGGAAGTGCACCGGTGTCATCTTCGACCTGCTGCACTCATCAGGGAGGCACTGTGGCACCTTGCATCTGATTAGCCAGACACTCATTACACCTGACCTTGGATCACAACATTACAAAACAGCACTGATTTAAGTAGGAATAAAAAAAAAACAACACAATAAACAAGCACGGTTATTGCATGTGAGGGCGGAAGCAGTTATTCCTCCCATAAACATTTTCTCAGAGAATTAAACTTTGGGTTGGAAGGAAGATTAATATGGGACGAGGAGAGCGTGCCAGCGAAGAAAGCGGGCTAGTGGATTTTAATGAGTTTTGTGTGTCGGCTGGGGAGTCCGCTTGCGCCACGCTAATTACGCTCTGTAACGAACTGAGATCTGGGGAGCGAGGCAGGAAGACAAAGGCTCCGAGCAGTCCGGCAGCAGGCGGCGGGCGAAACAAAGGAGCTGCGTTTCGAGCCCACGTGGACGGACAGAGCGAGCGTGACAGACGAAGGCGTGCTTACAGATTTCTCTGAGCCTTCCCCGGTTACCAACACCCCCACCCCCCAGTGTTAAAGGTAATGAGATGTAGCCAGAGACGGGAGAGCTCGGACCTGACAAACGAGCCTCTCTATTAGCCAGATGCGGCCGCAAACTGACCGATGCTGGAAAATGAGCTGTGCAGAGACGGTGGGATTGTCAGGATAATTAAATCAACCTCTGTTGACTTAGTCCCAGCACTTCAACTGGATAAACAAAGATCACACACACGCACATGCACATTGTCTCCCTTAGAAAAAAACCCCATACATTATAGGAAACACTGCCCCCTTTTGTTGAGGAGGCCAGTTGCAGCGTTTCACCCCTCCGGGTTCAGAGTAAATGAGGAAGTCCCGGCTCTTGAAGCGGGTGTGTGTGTCTCCTTCCTTCATTAAGCCGCCAGCGCCCGCGGGGAATCTCACACTCTTCCCACGCATCAGTGGCCACAGTGCGCGAACAACAGCAAACAATCCGGCTGACTTTCAACTGTGACTTTCAGCCGAATGAAACCAGCTCTCCCTCTCTTTCACCCACTCTCTTGCTGGCGTCTTTCTGCTCAGAAAGAGAGTTTGCTTCTGGCACAGTTTAAATGAAACTTGCCCTCTTACTCGATGGATTCTAACCTTTAATATTGTGGCCCTTTGTTGGCAAGTGTATATCCAGCTTTCATCATGCAATATGTGTCGTTATCATCCCACAGCTCCCCTAATCCTCGCCGTGAAATGTTTGCGCTCGGCCCAAACGGCTGTCAGACGGGCAGATTGAATTTCAACTTTCGTCTCATTACTGTGTATAAATCACGCTCCTGTAATTTGAACTCGGTTCACGTGTATCGCCTCTCCTGACATCATACCACCACGCTGCCAACGTACGACAGCACTCAGACTCTGTCGGTCCTCGTAATTTGTTTGTGTGTTTATGACAGAATCCTGCCAATTTTATTAAAGCCAGAGCAGGCGAATGCGTGACTGCGGACCTCGTCCTCTGCCGTGCCTCCCCACCGTCTCGTGTTCTCTCTTCCAGCTGATTTTCCCGTGCGGAAAAGCCCCGTAGCCCCGTCTGCATTCCTTTCCAATTAAGCCAGCATCATCTGATTCCAATTACTCTAATTATAGCAGCCAGGGATGTGAGTGAGAGTGGGTGGGGGGTGGGCAGCAAGAGAGAGAACATGGCGAGCCTTCACACTTAGGAGAGCAGGAATGCGAGTGTAGCCGGGCGGCCTTGAGGTCACACCAATGGCAACAACAACAACAACAGTATCCAACAACAGCAAAAAAAGTGCTTACAACATCACAGCAACAGCTGCGAGGACTTTAACACACCACCCGCGCTGTTGTTGGTAATGGTGAAAAAACACATGATGGTGACAGACCGTGTAATCACACCACACACACGCTTAACAAGGTCGGGCTAATGGAAGGACGCGGGTGTTGTTAATCACACTATGACGTGATGAACACTAATCCCCTTCCCAAGTCTTGTAAAAGGACGTTGTATCACAAGTCCCGACTCCCTCGCTGAGGTCATGTTTGACCATAAACTGTAAAAAAAAAAAAAAAAGAAAATGGATGTAGCATCCTCATCTGGAAAATAAAGCTGATGCAATGAACATGTATTCTACTGCATGACCATCTGGGGGCGACTCCACTGGTTGGTTTGTGTAGAGGTCTGAGTAAACGATTCTACTTCTCGTTGGATTTATTAATTCAGTAAACATTTTCATACTGAGTTTATGTTCTCAATCGCTAGTTTCAACTCTTCTTCAAAAGCACATGATGTAAATTTTTTACATTATGGTCTGATTTAGAGGGGCGTGGCTAAGATGTGATTAACACTGACATTTTGCTTATTGTTCTAAGCAGTCAGATCCACCCCTCGCTCTGCTCCAGCTCCATCCTGTCATTCACATGGTGGCATAATGGTACCATGTGGTACCATGTTTGGGAAAGTTCTGATTCCCTTAGTCTGGGCCTTGACGACACCATTCACTCAATGCATCTGCTCGCTCTTTGCCACATGGCCCGTGAAAACAATTCTTTAACAACATATGCAGCACAAGCGCGCTGCGCTTTTCCCGCCATCATGTTAGGATGAAAGTCTTGTTTGACAGCTGTGGCATCAAACAGCAGGCCCCGTTAATGATGCAGGCACTCTCAAATTAAGTGCTCATTAGATGCCGTCCAGATAGCACGCTGATGAGCCAAGTCGCTTCGTAGAAGGATTTATAAAGTAGGCTGGTGCTCCTCGCTTCATGTCAGGGTGTTTATAGTGCAGTGGGCCTTAGCGTTGCCTCCCGGGGAGTCGTTGTTGTTGTTGTTGTGTTTTTAGTAGCTGATTTTGCTAAGGTGATCTTGATGTCAGTGACAGTGGTCATGTCCTGTTGAGTGGAGTGATAAATGATGGAGTGCTTATGGAAATGGTGAAACCCGCGGGGACGTGTGTGACAGTCAATTATTTTGGGACATGAAGCAGGTGTGGGCAGGTGACTGATGTTTACTCAGTCAGCTCGCGCTGGATCTTTCCTTCCTCTGACTTCTTGTGCGAGCGACCTCGGCTAAGGTGACACCCCCCCCCCCCGGGTGCTCGTCCTTCACGTCCAGAGTTCACTCACTCTGTCACGCTGTCATGTGGACACTGATGTCCATGTCTCTGCTGCCAAGACATATGACATCTGTCTAGACGTTTCTATGCAGTTAGATTACAAACCAGCCCCCCCCGCTCCGATTACCCAGCAGTCATAGCTCTTCCTTTCTCTGACTTCTATAGTTATTTTACACTCATACAAATAACTCCTTTATTGTGTGACAAGCATTGTTGTGGTCACAGCTCACCTCTGTGCAGTCAGACTGAGTGTTTGTTGGCTTTTCCCATTCACCGTACATTTATTTCTTTGCATTTGAGGCTGCTGAGAGTCTCAGGCTCATGATACACTTGGTTTTTATCAATGCATTTGCCAACACAAGCGGCACTTCACTGATACATACTTCACATGCTCGCAGTCGTCCCTTGCCTTCACCACTGTCCTTGAGGTCTTGGGTAGTTCACACGCTGTAAAAAATAATGTAAATGTAAGAGATACTCGAGCATATTCCTGCATCTGTAATGTTGAGACCACAGCAGAAGAATGGTGGCACCGTAGGTCACTTTCCTTTCTCCCTCTATTGTTGTTGCTGACTCTACATCCTTTTCTCATGTGCTGCCCCCGCTGTCCGTGGGTTTAACTGCATCCAGTGCACATTCAATTTCTGAGGATATGCACAGCCAAAGTGCTGATGGAACACAGGATATGCAGGGCGGGCATCACGCACACAATAACACCATCAAGTATGTCAGAGGCTTCAGAAGCTCGGCTGGGGAATTTCATGTGTAGTCCTGCAAACTGACAAAAAAAAGAAAGACCGTTCAGGTGCAGCTAAAGGCTCCCTTATGATAACTGTTATTGTTAATACAACATTTGAATTTATTAGTACCCCCTTAGCTGTTTTTTCCCCTCCCTCTTCTTCTGCATTCCTTCCTGCACGTCTCCTCCCTCTCTTTTCGGCTTTCCCTGTCTCCATTTTACCCCTCCCAGTCCGGAGCGAGGAAAGCCGAGTTTTCACGGAACGGGAGCGATGGAGCCGTTGAACTCGGCGGGACACCCGGGGTGGGTCGTTACTCTGCTCTCACTGTATCATTAGTGTCCATAACAAACACATTATCTCCCGCTGCACCACCCCTCTTCCAGGCCATTTAGGGTGATAATTAGACTGTAACAAGCGGCCGTCCCCTCTGTACAGGTCATCTGCTGCTAATGACGCTCTCACTGAAAGGCATGCCGAGAAGATGGGTGTGGATTTGGAAACTCGGAAACTATGTTTGATGGGTCAACAGAACCACTTAGCAGCGGGAAACTACCATGCAATTTTTCTTCTTTTGTGTGTGTGTGTAACAGTTGCGCGTTGGGCATAGTAAAGCTTTTATCGCCTACATGTGGCTTCGGTAGTTTTGTCAGTAAATACGAGACAGAGGCACTTTCTTTCACTGACTCTTAAAAACCTGGGGCGACGGGTCCCTCCAGGGATTTGCAGTGAGTACATGTATTGCTTTATTAGACACGCAGTCACGAAATGAAAGATTTCACCCAACATCCGCTGCTCTCTAATTACCGGGTAACCAGCAGCAGCGCCGGCTGACTTGGTAGAGAAGAAATGAAAGCTGGAAACATGCCACTGCAGCGCAACCTCCAGCAGTCTTACACTTCCCACCAGGGTCACACAGGCCGTGGCAAATTGGTCATTCTTTTTGCTAATTTGGGCATGTTATATCGATATAATTGTGTCGTGCCCATATTGTGCCGAGACAGCATCATAATGGAAATATTTATGTTGAAGCCCAGATGTGAATCTGTGCATATTAAGTAGGAGCCAGAGGCAGCTGTCAGCAGAGGGGGGACAAAAGAGCTCCTGTCGAGCACATGCATCACATGTAATTATGTGGTGGTTTGTCAACACTGTCAGGTGTTTTTTTTTGTCATGTTTCATTAACATGTGCATGAAATTACCCTCCTTTTGTTTTTTTCCCATAATCATATGGTAAAACCTGATTTGATGAGATTTTATTGCAGGCATGATGTGGACTTGAATGCTTTAAATTACATTTCTTTGCTTATGAATGTGACTGTCATGTTAACATAGAAATATATTGTTCATTCAACATGTAATTTACAAGGAAAACTCTGTGTAAATAAGCAGAAAGGGAGATTTAGTAGATTAAATTAGTTTGGGTCAAAAACAATTGAAGCCGCGCATCTGACAGAACACAAAAATGTATTACAATTAGTAATTAGTCAGCTTATACACACAATATGTATTTATGCATGTAGGCTTTGTCTCATTGTCGGTTCATTTAAAATGGAAACCTGGTTTCTAGCAGTTCTCCGCTCCGTGATGAAAAGGCAACTAACGCGCCACATCACTGTTTTGTAATTGAAAATCATTGCATCGGTTCCGGCGGCAAACCTGACTGATGTTACATAAATGTTGATTTGTTCTGAGTGGCTTTTCTCCGCACAACACTTCCATTATTGCTTTTTTATTACTTTTGTTGTCGCTGTTTTCCATCGAGAAATAATTCTTTAATATATATTTCAATATTTTCCGCTGCCCTCGCCTTCCGCGCCGTCGTCATTCCTCGCCGCAGACGTGACGGAGCTAAGGCGAGGTATTTCTGCAGCGGTTAGACGTATGATGCTGGCGTCGGGGCGTAGTTTCACGTCGGCAGCCTCAGTGTTCCCCCGGTGAGCAGTGTCACATTAAGGAATAACAAATGAGTCCATGACCCGGGCTGGTTATTCAGGGTGTGTTTGTGAAGTAGGCAAACAGCGCCTGCTATTTGCTTTGCAGTAGATTCATAAGTGAAAATTGCATTGTGCCTCCATTTGGAGAGCGTGTGATGGAGTGTGGAGGGAAACAAAGAGATTGTCACTCTCCTGCTTTCTGATGATGCTGCGCCGCTGAAAGGCTCACACGTCCCACCTGTCATCTCAACGCTGGATTTGACTCGTCAACACGCCGCGTGTCGGCCTTCCGGAAGGAAGGGCCCAGTCGTCTTTCGGTGCGAGCGCGAGGCCTCTTGTGCGTGTGGAAGTGCACGCATGTGACTTCGCTCTCCTCCCTATCTGTGACCCTCTGACCCCGCCGGTCTGGTGAACACGCAGACGTCTGGTTGGGGGGTACGGACGCAGCCTTTTGAAGTCGCCGAACATCATTTGACCCACGCACTGTGGCGCTAACATGCGCGGTGATTTTATGATGCGGTGAACCCCGTCGGGGGGGCGAGACCTTGTGAGATGAAGCTGTGGGAACAGCATGAAGTGAAGAGGAGACTGTGGCATGTTGGACACACATGGGGCCTCTGAGGAGATTTTTAGCACATAGGTCACCGTGCAGCATGTTTGTGATCTTGAATAGAGCAATTGTTTGCAGCCTTTGTTTCTTGTGCAACACCACAGCCTGGACTGACGGGACTTTTCACTAAGTGTACTTTATTTGGTGCTCACTTATTACATCACATGTCCCCTTTGGATACACACACCGCTGGGTTGGAGCCACTGAGCCCATATGTTGTTGAGTGAGAGCTTTTTTATAGTTCACAGGTCTTAATCATTGACTGTAATAACACAAACCAAACCAAACCATCGCTCTCTTTGTTCAAATGTTCATACCAGTTGTTAGCAGGAGCAATCTGCATAGCCGCTAAAGCGCACAATCCCCATAGAAAGTCAACACGCGTGCACCAGGAGGAAGGCGTGTAATAGTTTGCGTACGTCGACGCCCCCAATAAAGTCAATGAGCCCGAACAAAAGCAGCCTAGCGCGCTGTTCTGTTCCCAAAAGGCCGCTGGGAAACGAAACGTGCAGAACTTTACCTCAATGTCAGAGTCCCAGCGCCGCCGTTACCGTCGACGCGCCATTTCCTGGGTGACTCCTCCATCAAACCTCAAACCCTCATTTTGACACACCGCAACAGCCTCAGGATGTCAGGTGTTCTGGTCCAATATTCGTCCGTCTCATTTCTGGTCAAGCGTTGTCAACAGAGAAAGAGAGAAATTACTGTAATGGTGATAGAGAATGGTCAAACAGTAAAGGTTGTAAAGTTTTCATACATTAACAGACAAACTGACAAACAGAGGCAGGAGAGAGAAGAGACAGAGCACTTGTCCTGAGTGAAAAGTCATCCATAATTTAGAGACACCGTAGGTTTCCTGCATCATCCCGCGGAGGTCCTCGTGTCGGTCAATAGCGCGAATCAAACCGCTCGCCGCCCATTTCCTTTTAACACCCCTCCCTCCCCATCATCTTCTCCAAAACCGAAGCCATCAGCGGCACTCTCCTCCTCCACATGATGTCAGCCAGGAGGAATTCAATCTCAGAAATGATATCATGAATGATGCATAAGAAGGAAAAATGCATTTACCCTGGCAACAACACAATGAGCTGTTGTTGCAAACACCATAATGAAAAACTACGAAGGTTATGGTGATGAAAATGTATTATGAAACCGGGGAGACATTTGCGAACGCTGTCTACTCCTGAGCTGAGGGAGCACGACTGAGGACGTAACCACAGCTTGTAAGGAAATTCCTCAATATTTCTACGAAGTTGGGAGGGAAATTTGTCTCCAAGTCCTCAGGGAGCATTGGAGCAAAGTGTCTTTGCCTGCCAACTTGTGCTATGTGTGCACGAGTTTTGTCTCCTTCTGCTGGAGCGCAGAGGTGAGGCCGCCGTGCTCATCCTCCATGTTAATAATGGATTTTTGATATGTGCTCCACATGAAATTTTAATCTCTGGAATATTAGCTCACCAAGGGAGACACAAAATCAAATCAGGGGGTCGTGATTAAGCGGGTGGAGCACACATCGACCCATTTAAATTCACATTAACCCGGCATCAAAATGCATGAGCCGTGACATTGATGGCGGCCGTAATTTAGTGGCATTGTGTCAGTTTTGCAAAGTAAAGGTGCGATCAGCTGCAAAAGATTGGAAATGACACTTGATTTGGTATGTGAAACATGTTGAGGGATACGCTCGGTCACATCATCAATGATCCATCAATGTATCACTTCAATTAAAAAGTATTAGCTGCCGATGCAGCTGCTAAACATGTACATTGTTGTCTGACAGTTATTAAAAACAAATCAGTCATCGCAGTCAGACACTGCAGTTAACTTTGTCCTCCTGGTGCTGCAGGAACTCGCCAGAGCACCAAGCGTGTATTCATCCACAGCTTAAAATAGTCCCCATTAAAAATACAGTTGAGGAAATCACTTGAGACAAACTAACGCATTGTTTTTGGTATTTACGTGAGATTTGTTCTCAGTAAGGAACATATAGAACAACATCACAATTGCACTTTAGCTTATTCAGTGTTTGAAGCTTTTTAAGTGCATATTTTTATGTTGGTGTCCCCCAGAAAATATATTTCAGATGTCACACCACCGCTAGAGTTTGACCTTCAGTGTCCTGTGTGTAGCACAGGATTCTCCCCGTAGTTCTCTCTGAATTTACGTTAAAACAACACGTCAAATGGCGCGGGGAAGGACACGCCGAAAGGGTTTTGTGCCACGGTGCTCCCAGTTCCTTACGCCGGATGAATATTTTACCAGCTCCACCAGCAGAGAGCTGGCCCAGCTGAGAGAGGGAGTAAAACAAAGCCCCACCGCTGTGTTAGCATACTCAAAGGCTCAATAATGTATCACCCACTTTTGTTCCTTACACAGCATCTATCATCTCAGCATAATACAGAGTAGCTCGAAAAGCCATTTTCCAGGAGCAGTAATAGGACAAAGATTGACAATGTGTGCATGTGTGTGAGTGTGTGTGTCTGTTTGCGTACAATCACGTGTATGCTTCTGCGTGTGTGTGAGACTTAATGCAAGTGTGAGCTGCAGTGCTGTGCAGGAGCAGTGGGTGTAATTAAGTGAGTGAATGAGTGTAGATCTTAAAACAAAACTAAACACCCCGGTGCCTCTGGGCTGCTAGGACACACTTAGTTGTCATTGGCTTGGATTGCACTCGTGGGAAGAATTCTGCAGCTGAATAATGTGATGTATTAAGCTGTGCTCTGCAGCAACGTATGGTAATTTGTAAGATTTTTATTTAATCAGGTAGCATTGTGTTCCAGCCAAACGGAACAGTGCATGAGCAAGGTGAAGCGCTAATCTTTTGCTCCTGAGCTTTACAGACCGCTCTTCTGCATCTTTTGCATCTTATGACAAAAACAACAACTCTGTACCCTACGACAAACTTTGTGTTCCTCTTTTGGTGTCGAAAATGATACGGAGAGGTTAATTAATGGGATTTTTTTAAGCCACCATCTGTTGGTGAGTGGATGATCTTTCTTGATCTGCATCCTAATGCGAATAAATGAAATGACCGATCGGGTCGGTGGCTCGCAGTGAGGACGATGACGGATGAGGAAAGCAGGCCGTGTCAGTATTACGTCGGGGAGGTCATTGTTTCTAACGCGTCAGGATAAACTATGTACATAAGTGCATGTGCAGTGTAAAAGACAATCCTTGTACTGGGATATTGTATCAGGTAGAAGTTGTACATTTCTGTTAAAGATGCACTGATCTGATGAATCTGCAGTAAGTTCAGCTTCTGCACCGGAATCATTGCAAAAATCCATGTTTCTCTGTTTCACTCATATCTGGTCTCATAAAAATGAAAAAACAGGATTCCAGTGCTTTCTGTGTCATATGCAGATTTTAAACTTTGTAAACTAGTACCTGTTCAGCACAAGGTACAGCTTCTACTGTCACATTCACAGTGATCTAATGCACATACATGTCAATCCATGCAATGAAATGCCTCTATTAGAAGTGTTATAGTTTTTATAAAGTTTGTTAGAAACATAACTGAAACTTCCACTCAAACCCGCAGGTGTAAATTCCAGAGTGATTATGGAGCCGCTGCCCGCTGGGGTGCTTCAAATTATGAATTAGAGGAAAGATGATATCTATAGTAGAGAAAAAAAATAAGCTTAATTCAATTCCTTAATCACTCGCAAATGGATTCCTACGTGGTGTGTTTAGAGTCTTTATGTAAAACCCCCCGCCAACACCCATTTATCTATTAAATCCATGTTTAAGTGACAGGTGTTTCAGGCTGTTTGTTCAGACGTTATATGGTAATTGGGCTGAAAGTGGCTGCCCCGGGTGATGGAACAGCTCCTCGAGATGCCTCACAGCCCTTTGTTTGCAACAGAAGGTTTGAATCAGGAATGTGGATTACACCCCCCCACACACACACACACACACACACACACACACACACACACACACGCCCCACAAATGAACACAAGTTCCCAGCTCGTGCTGTCTTAATTTTCCTCTTGTAACACGCTGTTCTTGCCATTGAGCGCCTGCATCACATCCGTGTGCCTCGGCGTGTTTTTGCGCATCGGAGACAGGGGAGAGGATTCGAGCCCGCTGAAAGTTTTTCGCCATCTGCGTGTAGGATCTGACTTTGATGGATGCACGCAGATGCGCTCCACGCCGTTGTAGAAAGAGAAAACATTGTGCCAAAAAATGTTTTTGCAGGATAGATGAATGAGATGCTAATTTTCCCACCAGACCCTGACCTTGTTTTGAGTTTGGAGTCCCCTGCAGCTCGGCTCTACGTGCAGCTGCATGCTGTGTATCTGCTGTAAACGGCTGCAGTGGACAGAGACGGGCTGTTGTGGGGACACGCTGTCTTGGATGTGGACGTGGTTTTGAGGTCTCTTGTCACAGAGAGGCGTGATAATAGACGACCAAGCTCTCCTTTGTGGTCCTTCCTTCTTCATCTCCACACAAATTAAGCCCGAGCGTTTGAAGTGTGTTGATGTGCCTCCCCCCCCACACACACACACACACACTCTTTCCTTCCACTTGGCTGGCCTGCTGGTCTTTTCGAATGCTTTCTGCAGACTCAGGCTCCCACAGCAACATCTGAGTGCAGATCCTCAAGCCTATGTACAAGAGGCACGGCAACGCTCCCTCAGGCGTCTGCAAGCTTGTCAGCAACACAGCAACTATTGCTTCCTCGCTGTTTTCTCCACCCAGACAACACGGAACCCCATTGTCTCCGGCTTTAATTGTGCTCGGCCAGGCTGGCTGGTCGCACAACGAGCCGGCGTTGCGTACCTGGGGGAAGCAAATAGCCTTGTGTTACCCCGAGGATTGGCAACCACATGCACAAACGCGTATCCGCCTCATCAAGTTGGTATCGGCGCTTAAAGGAGCGGCGGCGAAGCCCTGTAGAGCCAATTACAAATACAGCTCTAATCTCTTGAGCAAGGATAGAGAGGGAGAGCAGGAGAGGAAGGAGCAAGGACGAAGGGTGGCGAGACAGGAGATGGCAACATGAGCAGGTATGGAGTGATGGAAAAAGTAAAGGAGGCGGTCTCTGAAGTGTGCGAGGAAAGAGAAGAAGAGGACGGGTCGGTCAGTGGAGGAGAAAGACAGAATGGGGTAAAGGAACCCGGGAGCTGTTGTAAGGGAAAAGAGCGAGCGTCGGCGAGTTAGCGGGGGCAAGAGCGAGCCTCCACGCGGCGTTCGATGCACTGCCCCCAGTCGAGACACATATCTATCTGTCTAACTTCTATCAGTTAAATGGATACAGCCCCGAGAGCCCCATAGGCGCAACGTGGACTTCTGACGATTGACGTCTCTTTTCCCTCAAGCGTTGTCAGAAGGCAGCGAGGGCTCCCTTTAATGTCTTATATCTGCCTGTCATGTCGGCCGCCTTTGTCTCCGTCTGTCTCCAGCTGTCTCCCTCTTACCTTTTCACTCTTTCACCTTTTGCACTGTGATCTGTAATTTTCTCCTTTTTTTTTCTTTCCTTAACCCACATCAGCTTCCTTTTTTTTTTTTTCCTCTCTCTCCTCTCATAACTCCCCCTCCCCTCTAGCATGGTAATGTTCTCAGAAATTACAGTGAGGTAAACAGAGCAAGGTGTCGAAATGAAATAACTGCTACGGGGCTGTCAGCTCTAGCTAGGGGGCCATCCGTCAGCGGGAAATGACACGTCGGCCGCCTCCGCCTCCGCCAACCCCCCTCCTGTCACACACACAGTGGGATTCCTCCTGTCCTCCTGGTGGCAAGGTGAAGGAATTATGCTCATCAAAGGCCCAGCGCAGCCTGGAGCCTTTCCATTAACCTTCTACAACGCTGGTCAATGGTTGGGGGGTGGGGGTGGGGGGCACACACAAGCACAAGAAGGAGGCACGCTCTGGAAGGCATAAGCAAACAAGATATAAACACAGGCACAGTGTATATGTCTAACACACGCATTAATTACTCTAAGAAGGATTTATGCGCAGGTACGCACACGCACCTCAATTACCGTTTCTTCTCAGCTCGACAGAGGAGAGAGAGAGCGAGCGAGAGAGCGCGTGGCCACGGCTGACATTAAAGGAAATTAAATCTCCTCGTGCAACGGACCGGCCCGCCTCACCTCCCCGTCAAAACGCTGCCGTTCCCACTCCTCCGTGTAACCTTCTCATCTGGGGTATTTAGGGCTTTGTGGTGCGGAACGTCATCAAAGGGAAAACTTAGCGAGGCGGCCGTGCATGGACGAGGCCTCCCCCGTGATAATCCTCCCCACCACCACCACCACCACCCCTGCAAAGGGAGCTCTCCGCTAGTAGCCCACGCGCACAAATTCAGGCTCGGCGCTCTGTCGAGCTCTTTTTCACCGCGTGTACTGTCACATGTTCATGGGAGAAACGCCTGCGTACGTGCACACAAAGTCCTGTATCAGTGACTTAGCCCGGAGAGTGAGCCAGTCAGTTAACTCTTTGATCCCGGCCTCCCGTCTGCGCTGGAATACGAAGCCTGTTTGACATAATCCTTAAAAACATCGCCTCGCATAACTGGCGAAACTCAAAGGAAAGCTGCACAGCTTCACAGCTACGCCCACCAAAGGGACTTAGCAGGAGAGTGACGCGTGTACAGTAGATTTTTTTACAGGCAGATTTAATTAAGCTCCATTCATCGCCAAATCCTGCGTTACACAAACTCCTGCGCACCCTTTCGTCAATGTGACGAACCTGCAGAGAGCGGGAGGAGGAGGGAGTTCAGCTTTGCCCCCAAAGTTCCCGGTTAAAGGAGAAATAGCTGCGATTTCAGTGGAGGATTTTTCCCCGCTTCTGCATCGGGCACTGACTTTCTCCCAAAGGCTTGAATCAGATCAAACGTGTCCTGTCAGATAAGACGGCTAATTAATCAGGGGAGGGTACCAGTCTTCTCCTCTGACAGATGGAGAGATGGAGGCACTTCCTCTCCTCCTGCCTAACCCTCTTCCTCCGCCGTCAACAGAAAGCAAGACAGCGTGAGAGAGAGAGAGACAGCGTTGCCCGTGGCGAAGCATAGACAGTCTGTAAAGATTGTAAAGATGCTCAGAGACATTGTTTACCTGCATCTGTAAAGCATCTCCACAACATCTCCCCGACTGAGAAGAAAACAAGACTTCTGAAGTTGCTGTTTACACTGTGTGTGTGTGTGTGTGTGTGAACTACATCACTGAAGTTTCTCATTTCTCGTCTTTTTACTGAGGCCGATTCAACTGATTTCAGGATGAAGCAGTGCTGCCGACTGAAAACAAAAAGAAAAACATCTCCGTACAATCTTAACTACGAGTCGAGCGTCTTAATTTTCCTTGGCTGAAAGTTCGTTCGCTCTTTTCCGATTTGTCCTTGCTCCTCCTCTTCTTCTTCTTGTCTTGCTGCCAGTTTTTAAAGTTTATGAGACCCGGACTTGGCCGATCTAACTTGCCCACTCCCGAACTAATGGAATGAATTTTTTTTTTTTAGCATTAATATAATTCCATAATTTTTTATGGATATATGTCTTGCTAAATTGTCATGTCACTCAGGATAGATTCAGTAGCCATTCCTACTGTATTAGCAGACACGGGCCCCCACCATCACACAGATTAATGCCTCTCTACATGGCGACGCTCCTTGTAAAGGCCTTTGACTGCTCATATTATTGATCCAAAGTGGATTAAAATGCAGCATCCTGAGAGGCTGTCATTGAGAAGGGTGACCATGAAATTTACTTTTGATTCAGTTCACAATGGCTCGCCTCAGCTTCTAAATGATCCGTTTGATTTTGCACATTGTGCGGGGCCATGACCCCGTGCTTGAAATGTGTGGTATTAGAGTAGCAGTTGGTGTTCTCGACATCTTCTACACACCTGCTGTAATTTCTTGGGCTATGAGCCGGATGTATATCTCTCCAAAACATTGCCTCGTTCCCTCGCTCGTCGTTTTATGCTGGCCACCGGCCACAGCGTGGACCGCTTCCTGTAATATTGCTTTTGCCCTTGATAACTTTTGACTCGCAGTGGCCCCGGCCGCTGTGGGATGAAGGGTTTGGAGAGAAGATGTGATGAATGGGAGCCGGGAGCGGATCGGAAATCTGGCCGGTTGCCTGGCGAATAGTTTACCTACTACCTGGGTTGCAGCATGCTATGAATGTAATTTGATATGTTAGGAAAGAATATGCTAATGTGCCTGTAGCATCATAAATATACATAATTAGAGATAAGGCTGATGTAGTTTCATGATTAATTTATAGACTGGCGGACTTGAAGGATGGATGGATGCAGTGCTGGGTGACGTACATGGCGGCTGCCTGCCTCGGTGGGAGCGGGCTGCTGTTTCCAGCTGTTCTGCTGCAGTCGTGCGCCGCGCCCTGAGCTACCTCAGGCTCAACCCACCACCAGCTGTGCAGCTTCACCTAGCTAGGAGCAGCCCCTGGGCGCTACAGCGACTACACTGCTGTGCATTACACACTACACAGCTTCACGTTGTTTCATGTTTCTCCCCCCCATTCTCCCGATCCGTTATGATTGCTCTCGTAATCTGCTGTAGAAGAAATGCTCTCAGAAGACTCCATGTACTGTACTGTCATAATAATTTCTGCTTTCCATGAATCCATAGCGTAGCCTACACCCTCAGTCTTTCACACAGCCTGCGCAGTGGAGTATTGATGTATCCATATTGCATGTGAGCAGATGAATGTGTGAGCGCGGGTTCAGCCAGAGTTTGCCTGCACCGGCTGGCACAGCATTGTTGAACGTGTTAGGATATTTTTCTCACCAATCTCTTCTCTCTCTCCCCTCTGCTTTCTCTTCTAATGTTCCCGGCCCTCCAGCAACAAGAGCAAGACCCCACCAACCTGTACATCTCCAACCTGCCGGTCTCCATGGACGAGCAGGAGCTGGAGAACATGCTGAAACCCCTGGGTCACGTCATCTCCACGAGGATACTGAGGGATGCCAACGGGGTCAGCAGAGGAGTTGGTTTTGCCAGGTACGCAGCCATGATGATACCAATGTGATGTGGACGCATCAGTTAAAGGCTGTATCTCTTCCCGGTATACTGCCCCGCTGCCTGCTGGGAAGGCAATAATCAACAAGTATTTTTCCACAATATTTTTATTTAAATTTTGCCAACTCAAAATACCATACCCATACCCAAAACACCCATTTTTGTCTTGGGTTTTAACATAAAGTGGCTGCACTGTCCCACAACATATAAAAAATAACAATAATTTGAAAAATAAAATAAAATAAAAAAAATTGGTCTGATATTTTGTGGAAACTGGAACAGAAAAACATTTTTTTGTTTTTTTTAATAAATACAGATAAATGTATGCACATAATCAAAGTGCTCACAAACAGACCCACACACACACATTCTGTACATGCACTGACACTGAATTTGTACACAGGTGCGCACACACACACACACACATTTGTTCTACAAAGACTCCAGTCAAATGAATCCTCTCTCCGGGCAGCAGAAATGTTTAACTGTGATTTGTTTCTTTTCTCAGCCTGTCTGACAGTTTGTCTGCCAGTGAATGCGTTTGTCATTGTTTATGGCTGTGCATCAGTGCGTGTGCGTGCTTGAGTATATGTGTATACATAGTAATGGATGCTTTTGCAATCACACACATTCGTGGATACCAGCAATTACCCCCATGTCCTTACAGTAGAGCCAGGGCTGCTCTATTTCCACCACCAAGCCGATCACTGAACAGTTTATTTCTTTTCGACTCAGGAAAGTTTCCACTTCTGCTTGTTAATCCCCCAAAGTCATAAACCGCTCTGTCCTTGTCCTCGGCAGCAGCCACCAGACTCTCATTCCTCTCCACACATTCCCCCCTTGTTTACCCGGAGGAGGCCACCGACGGCCACAGAACTGCCATCTTGCAGGGATTTTTCTTAATCACCTGCTCTGGCTGAACTCCTCTCCTATTCCCTGCTCTATTACTGAGGGTTACAGCAGGACAAACAAGCACAAACACACACGCACATAAACGGACACGTATGCACAAACATGAGCATATGCACAGATAGACCCCCGCACATGCCCGCACGGCCGCGCGCACCAACACGCACACGATGAAAAGCAGACTGTTGCGCGTACACGCACAGAAAGGTAGGCAGGCTCCTGCCGAACAACAAGCAGAGCGCAGCAGCAACCTGCCACAGGCCACCTGTTCAACCAGCCCTCAGTGGGAGGAGGAAGAGACATGATGGAAAGGGAGAGTGAGAGACGGCAGGAGAGAGAGGGACAGCAGCGTGAAACAATAGCGGGGTAAAAAAGAACTAATCATAGAGGTTATTATGGAGAGAAAAAGAAGGTGATGGGAAGGAGAAGGCAGCAAGATTGAGGAATAGAAAGTGAAATGAGCAAGCGTGGGCGTGTGGAGGAAAATGTGAGAAGTGGCGTTTTCTGTGAGATAAGGAGAAAAGAGAATAAAAAATTGAAAGAAGGCAGGGACGGCTGTGTTGTTTACGAACGGATCGGGAAATAAAGGAGAACGGCAGAAGATGATGAGCACAGGTCAAAAAAAAGAAGAAGCCAGACAGACTCTGAGGGAGAGTGTGTTTTCTCAATTGTAGGGCCCATGTTAGCCGTGTCAACAGACAGACAGACAGACAGCTGCTGAGGGTTGGGCCGTGAGGGGCATTAGAGAGAGTAAACTGAGCTAAGTGTTTGTGGGCCGATCCATTACTGATATCAGAGCCCATTACTGCAGCCCCGGCACTAATCATTGCGGACAGCAGCACCTGATGCCATTAACCAGCAGCACACTGAGAAGAGCCCCGGTGCCTTCCTGCC
This sequence comes from Psettodes erumei, assembly GCA_016785225.1. NCBI lineage: Eukaryota > Metazoa > Chordata > Actinopteri > Pleuronectiformes > Psettodidae > Psettodes > Psettodes erumei. Next base: position 856,801 of record JAFBJZ010000898.1, on the reverse strand, counting down.
TACCTGGCTGCCTCACTGACTGGCTGGCTGACCAAGCCCGGCCGAACGCTTTGTTTCTCGCTTGCTGCCTAACAGCCTTCCTCCTGCCTTATTTACTCCTTGTCTACCCACCTCTTTTCTGTCCACATAACCTGCTTCCTGCATGGAGTGAAGGAGAGATGGCAAACAGTGAGTAGCCAGAGGGGAGGTGGGTGGAGTGAGCGAGGGAGGCCGAGCATTGGCAGTCGGACTGGCTCTGGAGATGCGTTCAGCCTGATTTTCAGCCCCTTTTAAGTTGAGGGGCAGAAACATCACTAAGAAATGAATGGATGAGGAGCACACCATGAAAGCATGCATGCATAAATGCATGCAAATTGTATGTAAACATAAACACACTGCACTGTATATTAATCCCCGTCCAATGATGCCTTATTGTCCTGATTGAAATAATGATAAACTGCAGTTACATGGAGTAAAACAGCTCCTCACTGAAAACATCCTTAATGCTGTCAAATCAGCAGATCAACAGTGAGGAAATGTATTTTCTCATGAGGTTTAATGCTGTTTGATTTCTTGTTATATCTTGGGCTATCTGTCAGGATGTGGATATCTGTCTCCACCTCCTTTGTTTCACACTGGGAACAATATTTATATGTGTTATAGAGCTGAACATCAAACCTGAATGTTTTTCTTGGTATTGACTAAGTGCGTCCTGAGTGAGTGCTGAACGCTGTACTGAGAGCGGCTGCAGGCCTCCATGTATTTGCACTTCTTGTTTTGTCTCTCTCGTCTTGTTCTTTGTTTAAACACTGACTGATTTAAGTCATCTTTTCCCAATTTAGTTTTTATTCTGGCGCTGTTCGTGCACAGCTGCTCGTGTTCAGACGTTTAACATTTGAGAAGTTGTTTTCTTTTCTCGGCTACAAAAATACCCAGCCGGTACCGCTCCTTGAATCAGCTTAATGGCTGTGGGGGTTTTTTTCTTTTTGGTTTAGTTTTGCTTTTGTTTTGTTGATGTAATTTCTCCTCACCGAGCGCTGGTGATGTTTTTAAGGGTCTGTTGTCATGATTAGTCATCGCCGGAGTTGCGCTGACCAGTTAGTGTCAGCCGTCCCTGATGGAGGTAAAAGGTCGCATCCAGGGTCAGTAAGAGATGGATGATGCCAGGAAGTGTGAAAGGTTACATATTCAAAAAAAAGAGAAGAAGAAGAGAGAGGAAAAGGAGGAAAAATGTTTACGTGGATAGCATGTAACTGAGGACTAAAAGGAGAGGGCGTGGAAAGGAGGGCGCGAAAAGGGAGCGAGAGATGGGGCAGGGAGGGAGGGTAACGGTGAAAGATGGAGGAAATGACCAAGGTTGAAAGACGGGGAGGAATGAGAGAGACGTCAAAAAGAAGAGGCGCAGACAGGCCGGGAGTAAGATGGATGGGACAGAGAGAGCGATAAAGAAGCTATGGTGGGAAAAAAAGAAGGATGAAGGTGGAGATAGACAGAGGAGCGAGAGGCAGACAGGATGATATGAGTATTCCAGGAGGTGAGAGCGAATGGAGCATAAAAATCTGGAAAGCAATGAATTCTCTCCATTGACATTACCATAAAGGCAAAGGAATCACTAAAGTCTGCCACTGTCTCATTTTAATATGAGCATCTTTGTATGTCAATGATAAAAAAAGGGTTTGTGGTTTTTATATCGTATGTAAAAATAAATATAGTTGTTATTTGATTTTTAGGATCCAGATGACCCAACAAGAATTATAAGACAGTTTAAAACATACGAGGTCAGAGGTTATGAGCAGAATTAGCCCACATGCAGGAGCATGTTACCTTCTTACATCACTTCTCCTGCTCTGTCTCCGTCTCTATCATTTTTCTTTTCTATTAGGCAGGGAGAAAGGCTGCGTGTGCGTGACAACTCCTTTCCCCTGCAAACAGCGAATTTCATTATGAACTTCTGACTCATGCAGACAATGAGGTTTCGGATAGACAGACAGACTCTGGATGGTCTCACTGGACGTTTTAAAGAATGAACAGAATGATAATAACCAGCCGGCAGGACGCAGTCTGGTGGCTGATTCCTTATTGTGGGAAATGTGGCATCAGGGCAGTGTTTTCCTCATGCTGCAACAAAAGGTTGAGTTGCTAAAAAAAAACACGACTGCTCTTTTTGGCCTGAAACTCACCTGGATGTAGTTGTACTGCGTTCTCGATGACTGGTGAATTATTACCTTTTACTTGTGTCTGTCATCCTGTTTTGTGCCCTAAAAAACCCCAAATTATGTATATATATATTTATTTATTTTGACTGCTGATATATACTCAGCCTTTGCCCCTCTGGTTGCAGGATGGAGTCTACAGAGAAATGTGAAGTTGTGATACAGCATTTCAATGGAAAGTACCTGAAAACCCCACCAGGCATTCCAGGTGAGTCTCCCCCGTTTGCCTCGCACTGCACCTCACGTCGCCGCTTTTCTTTCTTGGAAAATCATCACCTGCGCGACGAGAAACCTCCTTTCTAATTCGATGGTGGTAATTTCTCATCTCGGATCGGCCGGACAGCTTGATAGATTGTGTACACCGTTGTTTCTGACACCTGAAGGTAGCTGTCTGAGAGGGGGCTGCGTCGCTGACGGTTCTATACGTCTCTTCACCTCCCTCTCCCTCTCCTCTCTCTCTCTCTCTCTCTCTCTCTCTCTCTCTCTCTCTCTCTCTCTCTCTCTCTCTGTCACTATCTCTCTCTCGCTCTCCGGCAGTGGCTGGAACTTCTCGGGCGGCAGAAAACCCGCTTAATATTCACACTCATGCCTCTGTGCTGTTCTTTGCAATCTCCTTAAGAGCTTGCACTCTCCCCTCTTTCCTCTCCTGCGTCCTCTCTCCTTGCTGTCTCCCGTTCCTGCAGTCACCCCCAGACACCGGGACAAACCGGGCAAGGAGAGAACAAACAGGGAACAAGAGGATGAAGGAAAGAGTATCACAATGTAGACACCAACAGGGAGCCCAGATAGTACACCAGGACACACATTTCTTTTATTCACCGCTCAAAGGTGGCATCCCTGTCCCAAACAGAGGCAGAGACTTGGACAGAACAGAGACAAGTCTCTGAGGGGAGTGAGGGTGACAAGAAGTGGCAGCAAAAAGAAAAGTGAAGCGGGAGGAGAGTGGAGATATGAAAGAAAGAGTCAGAAGGAAATGCCAGGAGGAAAGGGGAAAAAAATGCTGCCTCAGCGCTTTTCGGGGACAGGTGCTGCAGCGCTTGAAGCCCTCCCGAGCGTCCCAGCGGGACACGCAGGCCAGACGGGGCCGCGCCAAGGAGATCTCCTTCACCCCGGTGGCAATTTTATTAACAGCGCTCGCACCTCCAGCCCACCGGCACAGAACCAGACCCATAAATTGCTCCCCCACCATCCGGTAATATGTGAAAGAGTCTTGGATTTGGACTCTCCATACATGCCCAGCCGCTGCATAGCCAGCAGCCATTAAAGGCAAGGTGAGTGGTTATATTGAAGTTGAGCCGTAATAGGAAACCTTTAAAGCCGTAATATCAGGCTGACCTTCCCCTTTAAGGGTCTATCTCCCAGCTGCTCGGGCTTTATTATTGTTAATGGATTGTTCAGGCTTGTGCCAAGCATGGAGATTTACTGCCCCGATCGAGGATATCCTCCTGTAGAATCAGGAATGGTGGAGTTTACGGGGTCTGCTCTGGTTCGGTGCTCCTGTGGTCCATCCCTACGGGTCTGTGAAATCCCCTCTGTCCCTAGCTGCACGCTTGCTTACACACCCGCACGACTCGCATTGCCGTTATTCTTCTTGTGTCGTCGCAGTTTGTGATTTGAAGGGAAATGCAAACCATGGTCGTAATCAATTAAAAGGATAATTATGGTTTATTACCAGCCGCGACAGCAGGGCTGCTATCATTTTCACCCCACGAGTCTGCACGCAAGTGTGTGTGATGTGTGTCATCACGGTGAAATGTGGTCCCGGAGACGCCGACCGCAGCGGGGACTACCACGGAGGCAGTTTGGAGTGCTGTGGCAGGTGTTAAAATGTCTGCGGACAGATTTTTGACAGCGTCGTCACAACTGTGTAAGACGCAGTCACGAAACTTTACAGGTGTTGTCGTCGAGATCAAAATGAAGATGTGGAATGAAGATGGGTGTAATCCCACCCATGAGCACCGAGCAGTCGCGTAATAATGTAGTGATGACTACTGAGCACTCACGGGCCGGCACGTCAACATGCTGATGGCCGCCGCGGCGAGTGTGATCCCCTCGCCAGATGGGCTCTAGTTACAACTTGGGTCTTATTTTTGTGTGTCGTTTCCATCAGTTGTGATAACATACTCACCAGAGTCATTGCTGAGAGTGGGAGCATCGCGAAACACAAAGTAAGAAAGCAAAGTCTGATGGAGCGAGAACAACAAGCAGTTACGTGAACAGACAAGTTGGAGATTACCCAAGCTGTATGGTTTGTAGGTTAAGTGAAATGTCAACAGCATCCCTCCTCGTCCGGTCTGATTACTCTGCCTGACTCGTCAGAAATCAACGTGGTGTCCATGACCCATGAAAAGAAGACGTATTGTTTAGGTCTGCAGGTGTGACGCATATTCATGAACACTAAAAGATAAGAGCTCGCTCTGACCTTCCTTTCATACTTCTCCCATCATTTTCAGTTCACAGCAGGGTGTGTGATTGAGGGGGGGGTTGTCGCTCGCTTCCTGACACTGTCCATGTCGACTTGCTGTCTGCTAAATGGAGATCTCTGGACATTTCTCTGTTATCACACTCAGATGTTGCTCTGCGGAGGACCCCAGGGCTGTTTGCTCTTTCTCACAGCAGCACGCCCTTTATAGAAGCATGTGTTTGTGTGTGTGTGTGTGTGTGTGTGTGTGTGTGTGCTCATCGCATTTGTATTTGTTTCCGTGTTCTGATTCATGAGTGCATAATCAAAGTTATGCATTTTAAAAGTGGGAACACATACATACTGTATTTGTGTGCTAATAGAGCCTGTGTTAGCATGTGTGTGTGTTCGTGTGTGCGCCATGTTGGTGGTATTTCCCCAGAGTCCTTTGCTATGCAGGGCGGCTTCTTCATCCATCCATCTTTGACAGCTCAGCAGCACCCCCCCTCCCAGGGAGGGGGGGGGCACAGTGTGTGTGCACATGCATGCATGCATGCTTGTGTGACAGCAATGACTACTGCACTGTGTGAGACTTGACACATACACACACACACACACATACACTTACAGACACACAACCCACACAAGCACAAATATAGTCATGCACCAGTAACTTTGACCTGAAAGGAATGTCAACATCCATATGATGCTAATGGGATTCTTTTTTCCCACCATTTAGCAAAGGAGCTTTGATAGTGCACACACACACACACACACACACACACACACACACCTGCACACATACATGACAACACTTTTAACATGCATACATGCCCGCACACACACACACACACACACACATACACGCACACAGACACAAACTCACTCACTCAACTCACTCACCAATCCTCTCAAGTGCAGATGTGACAAGCCTCTTCCTCTCCACCTTAGCCACTCAATCACAGTATGTCAAGTGTGTGTGTGTGTGTGTGTGTGTGTGTGTGTGGGGGTTGGTCTCATTATAGCTCAGGTGTATCCAGTGGCAATACAAAAAGGATATTGAGTTGTAACCTCGCTGTCCCAAACCAGGAAGTAAATATGTGGAAGTCAGGCCCCAGGTCATTTTTTTTAAATTCAACTGAACCATGGAGGGGAAAAGAACAAAAAACAGAAAGAAAGCCACCATATTGTCAGGAAGTTAACATGGGAGGGCAGATAACACAAGGACACGGTGAGGGAGGAACATACAAAACATAAGATTGTGGAGATGCTAACAGATGGCAGCTAATGGCCATGTAGATAAATGCCATCCACTTCCTGTTTAAATTTTAATGTAATAACATCTCACTTCCTTGTGATTACATGGGATGTTGAGTTAATATACAGTGTGTGTGTGTGTGTGTGTGTGTGTGTGGGGGGGGGGTGATAGCAGATGGCAGCTAATGATACTCAAACAGCTTCCCTATTCTTACAGTTAAGTTTTTAATGAAATCATGTTTCATTTTCTACTGGTTACACGTTGTGCAGATACAGTGTATAGTTTAATGCAATTCATACATGTATAGTATCATAGGTCTTATATCAATACATTAGCAGACAGCCTTTATAACTGCAACATGAGTACATTAAACATGACAGATACGGTTGTATTCTGTTCAAACAACCGGTGCAAAGAGGAGAAAACTTTTTGTGAATACTTCGTCCGTGTGTTCTGGCAAGTTCTACAGAAACAAGGGCTACGGCCCACATATAGATGCGTCTCATCAGCCAGCCAGGTCAGGTTTGTTTGGCGAGGCCCGGTTGATATGAGAGGTGTGTAGCCGTCGTCCAGCGAGCCGGTCGCCCGGGCCCGCTCCAGCCGCTCTGCTCTGCCCACGTCTGATTGTGATTCAGAGAGAGGGACATGATCGATAGCCCTGATGGAGCGCTACAGCTGCTTAGCTATTCTGTGCAATGCGGCAGCCGCTGTTGTCGGATGTGAGCGTGCATACAGCCGCACACAGATAGGAACTCACGTGCACGTGCTCCACACCCGCACGTCGGGTAAACTGCATGTACTCCACAAGGCACATAGGTGGGTGCACGTGTTTTCGCCTGTGGACACGTATGTTTGCGCATTGATCTAAAAGTACATAGGTGACAGAGAGAGAGAGAGAGTCTGGATCTTGTTGGATGCAAGAATCAAGAGTTCTCCCTAGTTTTGAGTGGATTCACTCAACACAGAGAATAAATTGAATTTATGAAATGTGACTACAGCAATGACCCATGCGGAAGTGAGCCCAACAGGGACGCGTTATGATTTACGCCGCAACCCTGAGCGCTGGGAAAGTCAAAGGAAGCGCAGATAAAAAGTGATTTAATCCGCAGGCTCCGCTGAGCCCCGCTGATTAAAGCCCTTCATCCCACAATGCATTAAACAGCTTAGAGATGACACCCTATGGTAAATTTAATTCGAACCGGAGATACATTAGCCATTGTTTGGCTTTGGCAGGTGAGTAATCTCATGTGCATCCCATACTGTGTGTCCACAGCGGCACAGAGTCTGCAGTTCTACTCAGGCGTATCGCCGGCCTTTGTGTGAATTAACTTAATTTCATTGTCAACAGCTAAATAAATAGGAGGGTGACACACAGGTAGCGTTGATCATTGCCAAACGACGACAGCAGACTTCCATGAATCCGGCGTTCTCGTGACTGTCTAACTGTGAAAACAGACACTCAGTCTAGACTGGATGTGCAGTAACGCTGCAGCTTCTTCCTTTTTCACGTCCGTTGTTGTTGCTCCCTCCTTTGTCCCGTTGCCAATATGGCAGCAGTGCTCAGAGTTGGCTCCAATATTGTCCAATAGATGCTGGATAAATAATGAAAACCACATCAGGAAGCAGCCACAGTGGCCCTGGGAGATGGAACCAAACGGAAACATGCAATATGTACAAGCTTTCCTGCTTCTTCTTCTTTTTACAGCACTCTGGCATCTCTCTCTAACCTTAGCTGTTTTTACAATTTCGTTTCAAACTGCAGTGACTCTATCTGCGCCTGTCCTTTGAAACCATTCTATTTTAGTGTATACATAAAACATGATTTAGTCCTGTTGTTAAAGCCATCTTCTTCATGGAGACTTGTGCAGCTCCCCACACCCATATGATTGTCATTGCATTTGAAAATCCTGATCACATTGCCGGTTTTTCTGAAGCTGATGATACCCAGAACCATCACCGTTTACAGGAACCGCTTTTTAGCAAGCCCCCACCCCCAAACAAAACACAGCATGGACCAAAGGACAGGGCTGAACCTCAAACACCGGCCCAACGTCACATCCCGTGATTATTTGCGGAGCGTGGGGCCTCTGCCAGGATGAGGTGGGGGGGTTGCTGTCGCTGAAAAAAAATATCCCCTCCCTATTGGCATGCCTCACCAAGGCAACGGTGCCAAGATAGCGCAGACAGCCCGCGGTATTAAAACGTCCCTCGCTGAATTAAGGCGAGTCCCGAATCGCTTGGTAAGTCACAAAAAGCCCTTCTGAAACTGTCAGTCATACTTGAGTAATCCATGTTAATTTCTGCAATCCCTCCCCCGTTCCCCCGGCTAATAACTGGCCTGTCGGGCAGGCCCGTCTCTCTCTCCCCCATGGCGAGTAGGTTGGCGGCTCGGCTGTCAGCGTGTCTCAGACATGGCTGCCTCCCCTTGCGCGCCAAAGTATTTTTTTTTTCTGCCCCCCCTCCCCGTGATGCCTCTGCGTGTCATGTGTGGTTGCTGTTCTGTGCGTTGTTTATATGTGATGTTTTTCGTCCCCTTTCTTTGATGGAAGCAGAAAGGTCACATCCATTATGTATTGATAATTCATTTACTTCTGCTGTCAGCTGCGTGTGAACCAGCGATATTTCTGTCTCTGTTTGTGATCCTCGATGACATTCAGACAGCTTCTCGATGCGCGCGGATAACAATTAGCCACCAAACCTCCCTTTCGAATGCACCGCTCAGGATATTGCATTGTAATGAAATCTGTCCTCTTAGCATGAACCATTCAACCCACCCACCCCCCCCACCCCTGACTTCACCTGCCGTCCATTAGGGGCAGGACACACAGGAAGTTATTACTGGCACCCCCAGTAAATCAGACAGCTTCCTGAAAAAAAAGGATCAATTTCCCCCGTTGCACTTTCTCATTATAACCTTATCTCGCCCACAGACAATAATCTGGATTTGTCACGCTTTGTTTGTTTTGCCGCTGAACTGTATCAGTCATGAGTGAAGCCAACAGTTAGCACAGAGGAGCAGGAGAAGGGGGAGGAGGAGGAGAGGAGCCACTCTGCAGAAATATAGTATTCACCTGCTGCAGTCCCCTTCCACCGAAAATAATATAAACCCTTTGATTGGCTTCAAAGTTTGTTTAGGCAGAGGAGGGGAACTCTGGCTCCTGGAGGGGCTCAGGCGGGAACGATTGACTTTGCTCTCCACTCAACCACATCTAATGTGGGGAGAGACAGAATGAGAGAGAGTTACCACGAGAGAAGGGATACGTAACGAGGGAGAGTAATGGAGAGGAATACAGCGGGAGGGCGATGGGAAGAAATAGATTAGGAGCTGAGGAAATGACGAGAATAAAATGGAGGGTGGGGGTAAAGGAGAAAAGATGGAAAAGGGCAGAAAGGGGAAGGAAGTGATGGGTGGTGTAGGGAGAGCAGAGGAGAGAGGAGTGGAAGCTGGATCCAGCTTTTGGAAGGTTAAATCTGAGTAAAGTTCAGCTGCTGCATCTGCGCCAGCCCAGACAGCGACATTGATGGCGGGGCCGCTTCCGGAGCTTGACCCCACCCCCGCCACTTTCCCTGTGACCCCCGGGCCCAGCTGTCTGCCATGTTGATCCCCTTCCATCTTCTTCCCTCTCACATTTTTTGCCATACGCGCTTTTACCCTCTGTCTCATCCATCCCAGTCTCTTCATGCATCTGTGCGCACACGATTTTAGTGCATGCAAAACAGGTACCTGAGGCCACTTTTACTTCTGATGAACATTTTTCCTCTCGTCTTTGTTTGACACAGCCTCTTCATTGATCTGTTTTGCTGTGGATTCATTCAGGGTGCACAGCAGTCAGCTTTGACTAACTTTTCTTTTATTTTAGTTTTCACCCTATTAGTTACTTTTGTGCTGACATGGAGCAGCAATAAGTTTTGGTAAGAAATCTAATCTAGGCTTGTTGCAAAAACATGATGTGTGGAGATGATGTCTTGTGTTGGGTAACAGCAGTTAAAGTATATGGTGGATGGGTTTTTTATGAGTTTCACTCTGGCATGCTCAGTGTCCAAATTGCAGACTTTCTTTATCATTGTAAGCAAAAGCCTCGTGGCTTTTCTTTTATACTTCTAGCAGATCTAACTGGGCTCTCCACCTCCCGAGGAACGAAACCACGCGATGCGCACGTTATCTTCACGGATCCCCAGATTCCAGGTTTTAGCCATCAGTCAACTTAATCTAATGCAGGGCCTGAGGCAATGCATTTCTTTTGCAAAATAAAGGAAAAAAATAATAATAATATTCAGCCTCTCGGCAGATAGAGTAAGTCACTGAGCTCATTGCCTTTCGGCCAGCCTGCCCGTCCTCTGGAATGAAGATTAAGTTTGCTGAGGAGGATAATCATGCTCCAAGGTCTCTGAGGTATGCATGCAATTCACCGGTCAACTCCCCTCAATCTCCCTGCACCTTTCATTAGGTGAGAGTATCACAACACACAAGTTTGATAAATCACAGCTCTCTATTTTCTTCCACTCTGGCATGTCTGTAGCATGTTTTTACGGTATGCATGTAAGAGTGAGCGTAGCGAGGTTATCTGACTGAGCAGAACTGACCTCAAGAGTGATTGCATCCTGTCGAAGCCTGCGTCAGGGAAGCGATGCGGAAAAAAAAGCAGGCATCAGTTACACCCGACCACGTCACTGTCATCGTCCCAGGACACAGAGGGCAGTGAGATAAATGTAGCTGCCGCCCCCGAAATAGAGCACGCGCCTCCATTAGCACAGGACGTAGGCTGTGTGGGAACAAGCAGAGGTCGCCGTGGTCAGCCGAGTTATTTCTGTCGCGCCACCGGACCTCCAGGAGTGGACGCCCATTCATTTATCCGACTGCCTGCCAGGGTAGGGGACGCGCGCACGGGATGGGGGGGGGTGTTCACACCTTTGTGCACTGCCAAAGCGCGACCAGCAGGAGCGGGCCGCGCTCCATGTGGCGAAACTCGCATTTTTTCCGGCGTTTGAGCTGAAGGACGGTGGAAACACACCTGGTTTTGAGTGACCTCACGTCAGAGCCTCTCTTTCCTTGGCTGTGGCCGTTCACATCACACTCGCGGTTTGTTTTTGCTCGGCTCATATGGATGATTTATAGTAGCTCTGCAGACATGGATGCGCACTCTTTGCCATAGCGAAAACACAGACACAGACGACGCACAAAAAGCAAACGCGGCCAACAGAATGATTTCTTACAGTCTCCTCTTCCTTCCTTTTGTTCTTTGAGCCTCTCTCTCTCTCTCGCTCTTCCTCTCTACCTTCCTCTCATACATCCGCACACACACACACACACACACATCAATAGTCCATTAGGAGTGTGTTGCTTTCATTACCTCCAGCTTGGCCTTAAGACAGCCTTCAGAGTGGAGTACAGCAGAGCTGAGTTGGCCGTGGATTGCAGTATATATAGAGAGAAGTCTGGTAATTGCCAGCTCTCTGTTCTCTCTATCCTGCGCGTCAGGTGGAAAGTATGAATCTGTGGTATCTGGGGACCACCCCTGTTGTGCTGTACCGCATCTCTCTCCAACTGTCTGCCCAAACACCCCCTCCACCCCACCAGGCACAAGTAATGGGAGGAAAACAGAGAGCTTTAAGGCCTCAGAGAGTCCAACAACTGCCACTCTAACAATGCACACCACCGTGGGAATTTAAAAACAAGACTAAAAAAAAAAAATTAGGCAGCGCACATAACAGCAGAGGCACCTAAAAAATTATCACTTTTCATGTCTTGCTTGCTACACTGTGTATTTGCTGTCACTGCAGCACCAGAGGATATTTTTTCACCTGCTAATGCACAAGGATTGGTGAGGTGGCGAAACACTCGAGAGTTCCTGAAACATTTTTAAAATACCGTAAAAGTTCAAGTCAAAGCTGTCAACAATATTGAATGATAATAAAAAATAAAGTGAACGTCTTCACAACTAATCAGAATCGAACATCCGGCTGTCTTTTCGAGCTTTTGTTTGCTGCTGTGCAGGAAAAAAACACAACAGACTTGTACCTGAAGCTGTAAGTCATCAAATTGTTGTTGACCTTGAGTGTCTGTCTGAGGTAAGGTGAGATACAAAAAGGGAAAGCACGGGCGGGCCATCAGCCATATTGCCACTTTTATTGTACTGTTGTCAGAGAAGCTATTTGTGTACCAGCTCTTGAAAAGCATTGCTTTCACAAGCAACGCTGCTTCCTCCAGTTAGGTGTAGATGCCCCTATTGTTGTGTTCGCTTTTTATTGAATGCTGATTTTTACACAACATCTTTTACCTGCACTTTTGTCCTTGACAAAACAAGGGTGCCCATGCAAAAGTGATTAAGTCCGGCTCTAAATGTTGAATGTGGAGAGATGATCACAAAGTCACTAACAAAACATTAAAATAAAAGTTGCACAGCTGTCACCCAGCTCTGTAAATAGCAGGCAAAAACATGCAAAAAATTAATTTCCACATTTTTTCCTTTATGTTTTATTCCATTCTGTTTCTCTTAAGGCATTCATCAGAGGAACTGTATTACACTGCAGAAGGTGTCGTGGCTTTCAGGCGAAATAAACAAACGTGACTTATTTTCCTTACATCCTTGTTAATCATGGCTACAGTGTAGGCCACATAATAGTGTTTTTGCAGTGGCTGGCATTTACCAGCCCTTAGCATTTTGTAAAGGTGCTGCCTTAATGGCCTCTCTGCTGCGGGAGTCTCCCAGATAGTGGCGATGTAGTTATGATAATGCTACCTCCGGGTTCTCCCATTCACCGGGCCCATGTCCTCCTGATCCCCTTACACACACACACACACACACACACACAGATTTATGAATTACCTTGAGCTAGTCATATCTCTCTTTTTAGCCCGAGACGTAATCTTGCCACGGATGCATCCAGATCAATTTTTCAGGATGTCTTATTTGTGGAGCAAGCGGCAGGCTCAAGACAGGGGTGGGTGGTGGTGGTGGTGTTGGGGGGTCGAGGTGTATCCAATTTCAGGCTGCAAAGCAAATGGCCTTGGAGATCAAGGATTATACAGCAGATTTCTAAATCGGGCTGATATTGATTTGCCGTGCCCCTGGTGAACTCCAGATTGTTCCTCCTCCATGTAAGCTCTTAAATGTTGCTGACCCCCCCCCCCACCCCATCTATATATTTCTGCTTTTTGTTTTTCTCAGTAGCGCGGGATATATCATGGACGAGTGATTCAGAGTACGGTTTGTATCATTCATCATGAGTTATCATTTTTAGTTACAGGGTTATAGCTGGTTTTGTTGGATGAGCTGAAAGATCAGCGTTAGCTTCCCAAAGAGGAAAAAAAATAATACTGCAAGCGTTTTTAATAACAGTGATTCAGAGACTCTGACAGCTTATTGTGTTTCATTGTAATGCACTTTCTGGCAGACAAAGAGCTGGGGTAGCAGAATCTCACATACTATGCTCAGTGTGATACCAGAACCTCTATACTTGGTGTAGTTTGAGTCCGTTTTTTGTTTTTTTAACTGTGTGACTGCCTTGTTTATATCAGCTCGTGAGGATAATTGTCAGATATTCACTCTCGTTCTGGCAGTCGTCATCTCCAGCTTCGCGGGAGCCCCCTCCTCGCGATGCAGCTGGTGCAGATCAATGTCCGGCCACCAGGTGCTGATTTCTTCCATACGAACTTTACCTTTTGGAATTCGGATCATTTACAGATCCGCCCGGCGAAGGCGCTAATCACGAGAGTTTTTCAGCAGCTCCGACGCGTTTCTGATGTGCCGTCCCACGCTGAGCGCCGCTCTCGGTACCCCTCTGCGACTTCACCGGTCTGAGGCGCCTGGATTCAAAAGTTTGTTGTCCTGCCATTTAGCCATCTGTTCTGCAATTTCCGCCTCTCGCCACTGTTCTCTTTCTCTCCATCACACTTTCTTTCACACCCTTCCTTTCTTTCTTTTTCACACTCACGGTCACATTGTAAGCCAGTGCACTGCATGGTCGCTGATTTCAAGTTTGGTAATTGCTTTTGGAAAAGCTGAGAAAAGGGAAAGAATATTGCTTCAAAGTCTAATTATTCAACAATACCCCAACCCCGAGCCCCCATGCTACCCCCCAAAGAGGAGATGGAAAGACGGTTGAGGAGGGTGCCGGGATCTGGTTAACTCGTCACACAGGCCCATTATGGGCTAAAATCAACAGCGGAGGGTGTTAGATGTGCGCTCGCGAGGGGAGAGTGTCCAAATCCCCTCAGCTCGCACGGCCATTACAAACAAGAGTGGATTAGCCAGCGGCCCCCCTGCCGGGACAGTGAATGGATGACAATGAGAGTGGGGGGGGAGTACGGGAGGCCACTCCTCTCCGGCATTTTCTAAATAACAGGCCCGGGAATTCAATAAGTACCGGCCTCATCAGACCTCATCAGCTCCCCCAATTAAGCTGCACATCATGGCGGCTGGCAGGCTGGTTGCCGCTGGTGACAGATGAGCGCCTGCCTCTGCAGCAGCGCTGTGCTGCTTCACGTTCGTGACGCTGTGTAAGTGAATGTGAGTGTGTGTGTGTGTGTCTATGCGGGTTGTTTTTGGAGGAGAATCATGAGTGCTGATGAATGTCATCAGTATTTGTTCTCACCTGCTAATCTGCGGTCCGTGCTGACCCACGTCCGCTGCGCTTCCTCCGTCCTTGATGCCACGTCGATGAGTCCGGCCCTCAGCCGGTGAGCAGGAGCTACCTTCATCACGCTGTGGCTTCTGAACCCCCAGTGATATCGACGTCGCGTGTCAATACCTCTCCCCTCCCACAATACCTCCCTGCGTTTCCCTGAGGGGTCAGGACATGTGGAGGGGGAAAAAAAGCAACAAAACACACGTCTCCTCGGCATCGATCGGGGCCCATTAACGCAGACCGAGAAAAACAAAGCCTTTCATCACGTCCGAGATGTTTAGGCAGGGACTTGCTCTGTGCGGGTCAACCTTTCTCCCTGGCGATTGCTCTGATATCGCTCTCGCGAGGGGTCGAAGGGCCACGGAAGCTAGTTTAAATAATGCTGACGACTTTGCCAAGTGTGTGTTTTTCTCAAGAGAGGAATGTGCTGTCAAACAACCTTCATTCTTTGTTTTGTTTTCTTTTTTTTCTTCCGCGAAACAGTGGGGAGGTTGAGTGGTAGAGCGCTTACAGAGGAAGGAAGCAGGTCAGATGTAGGCCAGACTGAAACCTCTAATCACCTTTCACATGGTTACTTTGACATTCTTGCCTTAACAATTCGCTGAGTTTAAACAAAGTTTAATATTGACATGAAATGCGGAAGAAATAGACAGCCTACAACTTGTGCTGGTGTGCAGAAAATTTGGTTGGACTGCTTCGTATTTCTGATCATAAAATATTCATTTAATTATTAGCCTGGCTTTTGCAATAAAATGTCAGTATATCTTAATATCTACTTAATTTTAGACAGTAGATGTGTAGATATTTTGGGTGAGCTCAAAGAAGATGCCGCTTTGTTGTCAGCAACTTTTTTTGTTGGAAAGACAGGAAAATTAATGGCAACGCCGCTGGAGAACAAAGAGAATACCTAAGAAATGAATGAATTATGAGCCTGGGGAACGTCTGGCGCATCGTTTGAAGCTCCGGCGGGATCCGTCTGACGAAGCGCAGTCGAAGGGGTCGGCCGTCCAAGTTCGGCCCTCACTCTGGTTTTTGGGGCTCATTAAGATGGCGACGCTGCTTTGCTTAAATGAGCCAGCAGGTTCATAACATCTGTACCTCCTCGTGTTGTCAGAGCATATGAGAAGTTTGAAGGGTGGAGAGGATCGCGTTCATGTTAGGTGGAACAACACTGAGCAGGAGTTCACACTTGTCTGTCTCATGCAAGTGTGAGATTCATATTTCTATTTTATGAAATAAAGGAGTTATCACTAACCGCTTCCATAAATTTAGCTACTTCCTTTCGTGAAGGCAGAATAAGACACAAAGAAGTGGAAAAGGAAAATGATACAAGTTACATGCAGCAGTTAAATTATTTGGCGTGACACCACAAAGCAATGGTAGTGTTGAAGACCCTGAGAAAACATCTGCGATTGTGTACGTACATCTATGGGTGTGTATGTGTTGTGTGTCTGCACGGCTGCTCTTTTGAAAGTGGAAGAGCAAAAAGGAGAGCTGCACCTGCAGCTTCTATCAACTGGTGGAAAGCTCCTTTCAGCGCAGCTTTAATTACCGTCCCTACGGCTCGGCCCGGCTCGGCTCGGCTCGGCTCAGCTCAGGAAGGCTGCTCTCCATGCAGCCAACCAGATCCTCTCAAACAGGGCTGCCTTCTTCTGCCGCCGAGCCGCCTGATCCCTAATCAGCCACGGTGCCACTCTTCATCGATCCCCAATCAGTTACAGTAAAGGGGACGCTATGGAGCTCCCCCAACCCCCCACCCCTCACGCGTCCCTCCTCCACCCCGTCCCCCCTTATTAGTCCTGTGCCCCGCTTTCATTGATCATAAATCAACGTCAGTGGCAGCATTGATCGTCAATCACCCCCAGTGACACTATTGATCCGGCCGGTCCCCCAGCTACAGGCCTACCCTCGGCCCTCGGCCCACATCGCAGCCTGGCTGTGGCGTATTGATCCCCCTCAGATACAGTATTGAGGGCTCTTTATTGATAATTCATTTATTGTGTTGTAATTTCATTTTCTCTCCTGTCCATACTGTTGTTACTGGAAGCCCCTCCGGTGGAAACCTAGTTAACAGACACGCAGCCTTTTGTATGCTCGGCCGTGCTCCTCTAACCAATGTGGCTTTTCATCTTTGCCGTTTGAACCATATACTCTGTTTCTCCTCAAATGTCATTTTCAATTTTCAGGCAATGGGAGACTCAAAGGTTAGATAACAAGAAAATCATACGTTTGAATCCTTGGGAAATTCTCTGAGAGGCGAGGTACCATTTAACAAGACGCCTAACATCCAATTTTTCCTTTTGAGTTTCATGCCATCCAACAATAGAGGAACTGTTTGCAATGCGCCTCCAGTGTGAATTTGTGTAACTCTATGAATGTCAAGCAGTGCGCCGCTGACAAATACCATGCATGCTCAGCAAAGCCTCGCCTTGATAAATAAGCCTAAACGATTTTGCTGTTACGTTGTGTGGAGGCGGTGGGAAGCCGAATAAGAGGCTAAAGAAATGTATTCAAGTTTGAAAGCTTCATGTAAATAATGAAGCCTTTGCAAACAAACGAAGACGTACACTCGTAGAACACAGGCCGGGTTGCGAGAGGTGCTCGGAGCTGATTTATTCTGATCCTGATATGGTGTCGTACGTGGCCGAGAAGTGTTTGCCGCGGGTCTGGCGGACGGTCTCTCAGTTTTGCTGAATTACAAAGCGCCCATCTGTATGATTCATCTCTATAGATGGGGAGGTTTCGCGGGTCACTGGAGGCGTTGGCAGGGGTTATGATACCCTGCTAACAGGGACAGAGCCGGCTTCGCTGTCTGCCCACACAGGCAGCGACACAGACAGTGACGACGCAAGTCAACCCCCACGGGCGTCGTATGGCAACAGCTGCTCTTAACTCCCAAAACTGGAGACGAGAGCTCCGCAGGGCACAGCCACTTTTACTTACTTACTTGTTATTTATTACATAAAACAGTCATTCTGAGGTTAGTTCACCACTGGATACATTATTTCTGCTCTGCCTGCTAGAAGTTTCTTTCTCCAAACGCAAATTCAGCGTGGATGACGAAGCATTTTGGTTGAGCGTTGCTACATCTCCCGAGACCGAACAATAATTCCGTTTGGCTCGCTGCTCGTAGATCCATCTGTGACGCGCTGACTCGTCGCCGTGTTTGTTTGGACTGGGATCTTATTTTGAAGCCAATCCACAAATAGCGTTCTTCGGTCTCGTCCACGCTCATACTTGTCATACTGTTGCCATTTTTCCTCCCACCACAGCGCGGACCCTTTTTGTACGGTAATTGCCGCCCCAGCCAGCTGTGTAAAGCGGCCGTCTGCAGCAGCAGAGATGTTGGCAGCGTGCGGCGCTATGTGTGGCTTTAGCGTTAGAAACATGTGCCGCCGCCACTTCAAAACTGCGACCGGCTACAGGAGCCAGCGACGCTCGGCTCTGGAATGAGTGCGGTGAGGACTGTCTGCTTGTGTAAATGTTATTTTAATATACGGAGGCAGGGTTGCGAGACGTTCATTAGAGTTGGCAAAGTGCAGATTCACTAACTTCTCCCCGCTTACACACACACACCTCCGTCTGGCCCGTTGTTTTTGGTTACTTGTTTACTCACCATGGCAACTATAGTGCAGTGGGAATGCCGCACGGAATTAGCCGATTAAGCTGAAATGAAGTTTAAATGGCACCTCGGAGCCTGTCTCGGCGAACAGCTGGAAACTTGCCGCCTGCCTTGGCGCTGCACTTGCTGCTCTCACATTTGCGGTAAGGGCAGATCGATTCACAAATGTTTGCATCCGTGTACGACTCTTTATCTGCGCCGAATATTCGCCACCTATTCTTTTAGATCGTTTGGCATTGACGTCTGCGTGTTCCTGGACTACCTCTCAGACCCCAATACGTCCACACGTCTCTTTTTCTAAGTGGTCTCGTTCCCGTAAGATGGTCTCACTCAATTGCAGTTGTCTGCTGTGTTATAGACTCACTGTGTGCCAGACGCACATGGAGCTCATCTCATCCATCAGCTTTGTTTATTTGTCTGAATCTGGTCTGGGATCAGTGTCTGCTTCGTGGCGCATGAAGACAGTGAGATAGAAAGATGGAGAGAGAGATAGATAGATAGATAGATAGATAGATAGATAGATAACAAGCAAGAAAGGAATGAGGAGAGAGATGGGCAGACACTACAGAGAAATTGGATGGAGAGAGTGAGAGATGGATTAGCATGTCAGAGACTCCCTACATAACATTACTCTTGTTAAGTGCGCAATAGCTCATCGATCAGGCTTCTACCGCCCGCATCCAGGGCTCTTGCCTCCACTTCCCCTTCCCGTAATCCATAATATCATCTCAGGCCCGCGTGCTGCAGGAGCACCTCCACAGGAAAGTCGGAGCACAGGCTGATCAATAGCCACAGAGCACGTGTGTGCAGCGGATGCAGGGTGAGAAGCGACGCGCCGTTGACATCCTTCTCCCTGCGCTCATCTCTCCCGCTCATCTAAACAGTATATGGATCAGAAAAAATGGACTGCAGCCTGTCACTTCTCCGCTCTGTCTTTTTGTCTCGTCTGTGACGCCGTATCTGTCTTTCCATCTATCTCCCGCTCCTCTTTGTCTCGCTCTCCTCTCGGCGCCCGCTCCATTTATCGGGGACCGTGTCATTGAGCCGCGTGCGTCGTCCCCGTCAGCAGAACGGCTGGCGGACCGTCTTCATTTCCATGCTGAAGGATGCAAGGCCAGCGTGGCAGTTGCGAGAGCTATCGACTGGGATCCGTCAAAGCCCTCCCCGCGGAGAAGCCGCCGGGTTGGCGGCCATTCTGAGTCTGATTGACTCTGAAAATGGCTACATACACGCAGTACGGCTTCGGTTTTGCTCCGTCCCTCTCCTCATTTGTCTTGTCCACCTGTCCTATGTTTTTCTATTATAACTACTCCCTGTTCCTTCTCATCCTTGTCTATTTTTAGAACCCTGTCCCTCATGCTCCCTTTCTCTTCCTGCATCCGTCCGAGTCTCTCCATGCCCTTTCCCCCTCTCTTTCACTGTTTTTCCCATAAGACACAGCCTCCTCAGTTTGGGCAGACAGGTCAAGTCCGGCTGATGGGAATCAGACAGTTGTTGATCCAATTAGAGATCCCCTCCAGCAGCATGAGAGTCCAACAGAATTCCAATAAAATTCTGCCCTCCTTCCTCTTCCTTAATCTTTCCAAATATGTCCTTGCAGCAGAACACAAATGACTTTGCAGCAGGGCTGAGCTCATGGAACTTCAAGCCCAAGAACCCCTAGGAACCCCTTTAACCAACGTTGTCACTGAGAAGTGGAAAGCTTCCTTTCACTGAAGCTTTTTTCACATATTTTCTCATATTTTGCTACAAATGGCTGAACAGTCCCCTCTGTCCGCCCTCCAGGGTCGCTGCACCCTCCCGGAGCAAAGCATGGCCGGCCAGCGTGAGAGGCCTCTTTTGTAACTGTCTTGATGGTGAAAAGCTGCTTTACTGAGCAAAAAAACCTTCTTCTTCTGCAGCTTTCGGGGGGTGATTTCACTATTGAGGCCAAACAGATGTACAGTCCAAAACTGAGCAGCGGATGAACGCATGACATGCCGACATTGATGTAGTATAATGCATGTGCTGATTTGCATTCATGGATCGAGATGATGTTCAGCTGGCCTCACGAGGACCATCCGGAGCACGCGGGCGCTCTTTGTCTACAGATACCAGGAAGAAAAGGAACGGCGAGATCTGGCGTTCGCACTGCGCTGGCTTGTTATCCCGCAGACAAAGGGCTGATTCCCCCCAGATGCTGGGCCACAGGAAACCCCAGTAATAGTAATAATTACTTATGCACGGAGCCCTAATAAGTGAAACTTGTAGCACGATTCAATTTAAATGGCTATTGTAATTGCACTGTCTCACACAGAAGTACATCTGCATGCACTTACTGGTTCATTTTACTGGGCAAGTAATGCGTCTATTGATGAGCGGAGACCATGACTATCTCTCCCCAGCCAAATGCAGCGCAGTGTGGAGTGTGACTGAGCCCAGCTTGTGATCCGACGTCTCACTACCCCTGCCCCGCTTCCTCTTGTGTGCGTACGTGTGTTCGTGAGCGGTCCTAGTGCATCCACGCGCATGTCTTGTGGTCAACCCTCATTGAAGTGTTTACCAGTTCCTACGGCAACCCACATAAAAAACAATTAGGAGTCCCCGTGTAGCACCTTGTTATCGGCAGTTGTTGACCTCTGACAAAAGACACTTCATGTCTTTTTCCCATAATTTAGGCTCATTAAAGGGCAGTAAATTGGTTCGTTTAATTTTTTTTGCAAGTGCTCCCCCTACAACACACACTCTGACTGGTGCCAGTGTGAAACGTGTTGTACTCATAGTCTGCGGCGTGAAGACGCAGCATCAGCATGCTGGTGCACAGAGCCGGTGGCCTAGTTTATTCTGGGCTGTGCCAATGATGACAGTGTATGTGGTGAGAGCTCTAAGAAGTGTTTTAAAGCTGGCAGCAGCATTGTGTGTGTCTGTGGGTGCTGGTGTGTGTGTTTTTAAGGGTTATAACAGAGAAACTTAAAGGGCAAGAGGAGGGTGTGTGTGTGTGTGTGTGTGTGTGTGTGTGTGTGTGTCAGTGCTACGGCGGGGTGAGGGTGTTCGCAGGGTGGGTGGGGTGGGTGTGAGGCTGTTGATCTTGGGCTGAAGGCTTAAACAAATTGGCTAGTGCACTGTGGGAACTGGGGATGTAGTCAGCGGGGGGAACGTCAGCGTGCTCCACGTCAGATTCTCCAAATTTCTCCGATAGCTAATTATCTCCCGGAGTGCCAGAAAGAGAGGTTTCTGGAAGCGGTTTGGTTGTTTTTCTTCTGCGGCATCTCCCTCGCTCTCCCTCCCTGGCTACGTTCTCCTGGGCCGACTCTAAAGAGCCGGGGTCCCGGTCGCGGCCCCCGGAGCCGCCCAAGCAGACTCAAGCACGCAGTTTTCAAAAGAAGCTTGCATTGTGTCGAGCTCTGGCTGCATGAGCGAAACACACATTTGCATCTCGCTGGAAGTACAAAATAATTCTCAGTCAGAAAGTGAAAACTGCTTGTCTTTTTTCCTATAAATGGGATCATAATAATCATAATTTACAAATGAGCATCATGTTCTGTTGAAGAAGAGTTCAAAACAGTGACTGAGAACATAAACTCAGTATAAATACTTTTACTGAATTCATAAATCCAGTGAGAAATACAATCATTTTCTCATAGACTTCTGTACAAACCAACCAGTGGAGTCGCCCCCTAATGGCCATTCAGGAGAATACATGTTTAAGGCATCAGCTTCATTTTTCAGAGCAGGAAGCTGCGGCCATTTTTTTTTTCATTTTTATCACAGTCTATGGTGTCGACCCAACGCGGAGTGATAAAAGGTCCCGTTGCTCACCTCCTGCAGACTGCCCCGTCAACGGCCTGGCCGTGTTGCGAGCTGCCAGGCCTGTAATGCGAATGCGTTGACAGCAGAGCCGTCGGGTCCCTTCTAAGCCACCAGGTGCGGGGGGTGGGGTGGGGGTGGGGGTTGAGGTGGGGGGGGGCAGCGGTTCATTGTTTGGACAAGCTCGCTGACTCTGTGTGTACTGTACTGTTGCTGAACCGCACAGCCCTCCCAGGGAAGGAGCGCTTGATCCTGGTGTGGATTTTTACTCAACCCCCCCCATTCTTATCTCTTTCACCCCCCAACACACACACACACACACACACTTTTTGTCTTGGTTTTTTGTGGGGGGTTTTCTTCTCTCTGTATGTGCTCACGTGTTTCCTTCGGTTTATCCGACCGTCTCCCTTCACTCATCTCCGCGGTCAGCTTCCAAAGAGATTCCGATCTCGCTGACGCAGACTGAAAAGGGGGCCGGACACCGTTAAGACCCCCAGATCCCCGGCCAAAAGAGCCACCCATTTCTCACGAGAAAAGCTCACTAAGATTTTAGTGAATTTTTTTTTCTTTTTTTTCTTCCTTTCACCTCCTTCTTTCTACATATTTTTCTCTCCATTGTCTCTCTGGGCCCTCACCTGCAGCACAAGTGTGAGAAAGTGCCCTTTGAGAAGTTATCTACATAGCAACGTAGGTCATCGCAACACTTTCATCAACCTTTTATTGGCAATTACGTGTACAAAAGGCTGTTGATACGGAGACAGCTTAGATGAGGTCGCAGCACAGAGGGCTGTTCTCTGGGTTTTTTTGATGATGGATGCTTGCGAGCTCTGAAGTGAGCGAGCTTTTGTCAGGCTTCTGCCACTTAAGTTCATTCTTTATTTCATTAAGATGATGAGACTGCCCCCAGTGTTCGCTCTGAGATCCGCAGCGTTAGATCCGCGACAGCCTCGACTCAACCATCGCAGCCCAGCGAGACGCTCGCGCCGATGGCTGCGGAGTGGAAAAAGGCATAAAATTTCAAATAAAGGCGAAAGATGGCTGTTAAAGTAAAACACAGAGGGATTATGCGTCAGGCACAGGAACGCCTTTTAGAAATGAGCTTTGGCTGACAGAGCGAGTC
Source organism: Psettodes erumei (assembly GCA_016785225.1). Lineage (NCBI taxonomy): Eukaryota > Metazoa > Chordata > Actinopteri > Pleuronectiformes > Psettodidae > Psettodes > Psettodes erumei. The sequence continues at coordinate 833,794 of JAFBJZ010000898.1, read as the reverse complement.
CTACATTACCATCTCAGAGGTATTTACAAGAGCGATTACTGTGATTATTATTTCAACAATACCCTGCAACGCTCTTTCATGGGCTGCCAGCCTGGGCCCGGGTAGGGAGGGTCTGCCAACATTGTTGGTCTGGGAATTTGTCTAAGAGCTCCATACGAGGGCGGAGAGCAGGGAGGGAGGGGGGAGGGAGAAACGGAGGTGAGACGGTAGAAGAAGAGAAATGCGGCGCAGTTTTTTAAAAAAAACCCTGCATCTGTCCTTTCGAGGAGGTCAAGGGATGCAGTCCTCCCTAACGTGATTTTGTTCCCCCTCCCTCTCCGCAGCGCCCACGGAGCCTCTGCTGTGCAAATTTGCCGACGGAGGGCAGAAGAAACGCCAGAGCCAGAGCAAGTATCCTCAGAATGGGAGGCCGTGGCACAGAGAAGGCGAGGTAAGATGTCACACAAATGCCGTCCTCTCTCACCATGTCCCCAAAGACTTTAACAGAGCTCGCTCGCCCCACAAAGACTGAGACAATCTTCAATTGGGTGCCGTTGTGTGAAAATTGGCGCTGCAATGTCACAAGTTTGATGTTTTCATGGTCCAGCCTTAGTTGAAATTCTCAAGTATCCTATGATTGCTCCCAAGTTATTTGAGAAACATGAGCAAAATGCAACGCTCGGCAAATATGTCTAAAGAATCGATAACTTGGGAACCCAGATGTGGCCAAAAATGCAAGCTCACTCGGTTAAACTCTTTCCATTCCAGCACAATGACATTTTAAGTAAGGCGTTTACGTCTGAGGTAATGGCAATTCCACGGATGGGCCCCACCCTGCTCACAAGGCCTCTGGAGAAGTTGGCTACAACATCTGGCTTCATGTAAACCTTTACTGCCTGTCATTTGTATTTACTCTAACATATGAAGCTGTTTAAGAAAAAAAAAGAAAAGAAAAATACCCCAGATATCGATCAAACTGCCCCCGGATGTATAGGTGCTGTCACGTAAATTGCATCTCAAGCCGAACGCCTCAGTGAACACGTAGATTCTTGCCATCAGTGCTGGGAAACCTGAAATTGGATTCAGTGCTATGGTAACGTATTCATCAGCAACATGTGGGGACAAGGTGAAAGTCTCTTCATGGGGCTGTACTGGGAAGGACACACAGAGGAGACAGGTAGAGGAGCGCCTCGAATACAGGAGGATGAATACACACAAATGCACACTCACCCAGGCTGACAGTTGTGCTGAAACTGCAATGTAGAGGAGACCAGGAGAGATGAAATGTTTGTCCTTCAGAATACACACAGCTCTCTCCCAACGCGCGCGGAGAAAGAGTCGGGGGGGGCGCTAAGCTAGCCGCGTGTTTTCGTCTGTCCATCACATGTTCAGCAGCCTCGCACCTATAACCCAGCCAAGCGTGTTTAACCTAAATCACGTTGCTACATCACCTCGCAGGCCCACACGCTACACAGTCAGCCCAGTTGACTTGAAGTAAAGTGAGATCACTGTGTGTGTGTGTGTGTGTGTGTGTGTGTGTGTGTGTGTGTGTGTGTGTGTGTGCATGCATGCATGTGTGTGTTTGATTTTGAAAAAAAAACTAAAGGAAACACCCATTTTGCTGTATTTACTCCCCAGCCCTGACATCTTTTGTGTTATGTACAGTGCAGACACAGTGTGTTTGACCTGAGCTTGAAACAGCTGCATGTCACAATTTTATAAAGTTTGTCAGACAGGGAGTGTGACGTTTGCATAATGTTTAGAAGTCCTGCTGAGGAGGTCGGGTTGGGCTGTGCTGTAAGACACTTGTTAAAGTTTAGAGGAGGCTCCTGCTTATGGTGTACTATAAAAAAATCCCACATGTATCTCATCTCGTCCTTAAGTCATCGTTGACTTTTGTGGTACTTTTAATCAAGACCACAGTCCTCAGTAAACCGAGTGCTGTAAGTTGTATAAACATGGCCATAAAATCCGTTAGTTTAGTTGCCAATGTGTTGAAGAGACGCTAACAGCCGAACATATCGCAGGGATTGATTTGGGCGGCGAGAAAAAAAGAGATAAAATCACATGCTGCATTTCAAAAGCATAAACAGACACTTCCTGCATGTTTCAGACAAAACCGGTTCCACACAAAGTCAACGCAAAAACTACATTTTTCTGCAGCAGCACAAAATGATGAAGACATTGATATATACAGCCAGCGCTGGCTAGCTTATGAGCTAACATCTACAGTGAAGTACATCGGGAGTTTGGTGCAGTTAAACATGAAAATTTACTCCTTTTGTATGAGCACACCTTTTAATGCTCAGCAGCTGCTGTCGGCCGTCTTCTCAGTGAGAGAAAACCCCCCCCGCATCATGCGCCCCCCCATCCCGACATGAGCGAGAGGTCGAGGTTTAACAGTCTGAGTTCAAGACAGTGTGTGCGTGCGTTTTAAACATTTTTAATTCAACTCCAGCAGAGTCCCAACCCTGTGGCCCTTTTCTGAAACACAGTGGATAACTTATTTCAGGGTACCGCCCCCTGGCTCCTCTGAGCCATTTAGGTATTTTGGGGCGATTACTACACTCAGTACACAATGTCAAGATGGAAGGAGACAGGAGACAAAAAAAACAACAAAAAACAACCTAATACAGAGAAAAGACACTCTGGATTTAGGTCCAATCCAAGTATCTAACAATAAAGCCAACTTTAAGTCGCTCAACCTTCATCAGGGCAAATATTTCGGTTCACCCTCATTTTTTTCACATGAGCTGTATTTATGTGTACAAGCATTAAAAAGCACAGGTGTTCTCTGTTTGATGTCATTATAAACTGTGGGATTTGCCCTGCTGAATGTCTGCAGAAAACTTGGCTTTATCAGTATATACCCGGATTGGACCTAAAGTCTGCAGAGCCCGATAGTGTCGGCAGAGAGACAGGCCCCTCTACTGTACGTCTACTGTCCCCTGTGTGTGTGTGTGTGTGTGTGTGTGTGTGTGTGTGTGTGTGTGCACCCTGTGGTCATTGATCAGCAGTACGGGCAGGGAGATGGGAGATAGGCATCGCATGTTGGTCTGTTTATCAGAGCTGAGGCCATTCCTCACCTCGCTCCCTGTGGCAGGCAGATGATGGGGGGGGCATTACTCTCTCTCTCTATGTCTCTCTGCCTTCTCCCTCTCCATCTCTCCATCTCGCTTTGCCTGTACCTCTCGCTCTCCTCCTCTTTTTTCCGGTCTTGAAGCGGTCTCCTTTCTCTGCCGCTTTGTCTTCGCCGTCTCCCGCTTCCCCGCGTTTGAAGTCTTCCCAGATCCCACAGCAACATATGGAGAGAGAGGGAGAGAGAGCGAGAGAGCGAGTGAATGACTCACTGAGGCTGAGAGAAAGGAAGAGACAGGGAACACATTGCATGATCAGTCAGGAGTTACGAGGGGTTGAGTGCTGCAGGGTGGCTGGTGCTGAGGATTGAGAAATATGTGACAGATTTTCTTGTAAACTACCCAAAGAGGGAGTCTAGAAAGTGCCGTCTCTCGCCGCCTCATGCTGACAAACATATTAGTCACTCCTTTTTTTTTTCCTCTCCTTTTCCTGCCGCACACACAGACAGACAGGAGCGCCATGGGTGCTCATTCTTTTTTACCTCTGTCTCTCTCTCTCTCTCTTTCTCCTTTCACTTCCTCGCTCCCTTTCACCAACACACACTCCCACACACACAAAAACTTTCAAAGTCACACTTCTCAAGCACCTACTCCAGGGGAATGAGTGTAGATGAAAAAAACATCCGGCTTTCCACTTTGTGTGAAAACCTGACAGATGTGTGTGTGTGTGTGTGTGTGTGTGTGTGGCCATGAGGCAAAAAGAAGAAATAAAGAGCGAATCTCTGCATGCGAAGGCAGAAATACAAAGAGGGAGCGGGTCAGTGTGTGTGTGATGGCTCGGCTCAGTTTTTGTGAACAGCACAGGTGTCCTTACAGCTGCCTAATACAGGCTGTCCTTGCCCAACGCTTTTTTTTAGGGCCCATGTGTAAACCACATGTATGCACGCAGATATTTATACACTCACAGGTACACTTTAAAGAGAAAAAAGCTGCTCTGCTGCTATGATAAAAAAAAATGTTCACGATTGTAAGACAAACAATGCGTTTTACACACCGAAAGATTTTAATGCAAATAGTTTGTCACAACTTGCTAAAATTGCTGGTTGGCCGTTTGGATCCAGCTGTTCGTGGTTATGCCATGTTTTTGTGCAAAATCTTGAAATTCATAACCTTTCTGTTAAACCATGAGCTGAGGAAGTGTAACTGAATTTCGACCTAACTTTGCATGAAAAAATGAACACGTGGACTGCAGCTACCCCCCGCTCTCAAAGCCGGGCCTGTCCTGTGAGGGCCTTCTCCCCGGACCAGGCTTTGTTCAGTGAGTCTGTACAGTGTATAGTCAAGAGTTTTTTAGTCTTGGATGGAGCTCAGACAAACGCATACACAAACTGTCTCTGTCTCCACCCACCCCCACCCCACCCCCCCTCGTTGCGACGTAGCCAAAAGCTGACTGCATGGGTAATCTGGGGCTGGCCGTGCAGGGTCCGCCGGCCAGGAGCTCCTCTGCTGTGGAATTCATCAGCACGCTGAACCGAGGGCGGCGCGTCATGGAGTTATCGGCCTCGCCAGACAGCCATGTCTGCCAGTGCTATTAGTGCACACACGAACACGCACGCACAACAGATAGGTGTACAAACATACGCAGAATCCCTCGCACGCAAGAACTCACACCAAGGGGCATTCACAGACTTTGCAGCTTCACATAAATTTTTTTTTTTTATTTGCAAATGCGCTCTCGCACAAATTGAACACAAAGCCCTACCACCATGTCCACACATCCCCCAGTGCTGGCAAGGGCTTATTCATTCTGTGGAGATCCTCTGTTTCTGCTCACTCTCGTGGGTTTTGTCCAGGCTCACTGATCCCCCCACCACCACCACCAACTCCCCTGCTCCTCTGAGCCACTATTCCCTTAACAGTACAGCTCAGTGTAGGTAGCCCTCTGGAGGAACAAGGGCAAAAGAGTGGTACAGGAAGACGGGGGGGGTAGATTAAGAGATGAGGAGGATGAGGAGAGAAAAGGTAAGGAAAGAGAACACAAGATGATGAGGAAGGGCTGGAGAAGGAGGAAGGGCAAGAAGAGGTGTGTGTGTGTGTGTGTGTGTGCACGCCTGTGTGTATGCTGATGAAATCTGCCGTCCTCAGCAGCCTCCCGTTAAAAGAAATCGGATTAGCTCTCCTCCGGGAGAGAACCTTCAGGAATGCAGATGACGGATTGCGGCGCACAGGTTTCTCTCCTGGACTCGAAGAGAGCCTCACACACACACACACACACACACACACACACATGCACAAAGACACATGAGCATGCGCACACACAGACACACACATCATCACCAGACAAAGAACTCAGTTTTCTGCTCACTCCTTTTCTCTCCAAAGGGCATTTCTTCATTTCCTCTCATTCATAAAAACATGACTGTACGTGATTGAAATGGAAAAAAGAGGGCGTCCTCAATACTAATTCACTTTGTCCTATCGACTATGCCGTTCCTCACATTGGCTTTGTCACTTGTCAGTTTTTCCAATTTGAAATGAGCTGATTTTTTGATTTAATTTATTTTGAACAAAAAGAATCAGGGTCGAAATCACGTTATTCCCCCAAGTACAATAAAGGTACAGCGAATTATCTCACTGACATTGGTGCGGGGACGTGTCGATGGATTTCCCACAGTGCGCACCACACACAAGACAGTAACAGAATGCAGTCCAATGAACAGGTACATTTCTAGTGTATATAAACTATATCATTTAGAAGGTATTAATCTTGCTTCACTAAGGTTTACTTACTGAAATGTGAACAAGTGAGCCAGCATGCAGTCACTTTATCTTACCATAGACACTGGGAACAAGGGAAACAGCTCACTTGACTCTGTCTAAAGGTAAAAAAAAAAAAACAAGTATAACTAATTTTACAAATTAACACCTTATATAATGTTTCATCCATCACTTCCCAAAATGGGGAACTATGCCTTTACTGAGAAGAAAGATGTTTCACGACCAGCGTTATCTGTGATGTCCTCTTACATTGTCATTCCCAGTTTAACCTTTTTTTATATCAAACTGTCCTCATTTGTGATTAATCCTGCACCCTTATCATGTTTTTTTTCTCTTTCAGACTGGCATGGCGTTAACATACGATCCCGCTGCAATGCAGAACGGGTAAGAGTTTGATGGTCCAGTCCATCCTTGGCAACACAGTGGTACTACTACACTCACCTCTTGGCTCGTAGGACCCTAGTCAATACCCCTGTCATACATTAAGATTAATGTAGTGTCTGCACTTTGTTACTGTTTGATTAAGTAAATCTATATGGACTTCAAAATATCAGTTTTCACCGGCGGGGTGGGGGTGAGGAGTGGCAGAGGGTTGCTGAGTGAGCCTGTGCGCGCTGACGTGTGTTTGGACCTTGGAGCGTGTTCCCGTGTCTTTTATGTCAGGACTTAACGGGGCCGTGGAAATAAATGGCCTGGCAACGCGTTTTATTTTTCCCCTTGGTGCTGAGGCAGGAAGGAGAGTGCCGGGGCTTCCCTCTGCCTCCCCTCTGGCCTCAGTCATTCACAGGAAGCTCCTGCACCCCCCCCCCCAACACACACACACACTTTTTAAACCACTTATCCCCCCCGGGATTCGGAGTCAATCTCAACCCCAAAAAACTGGATGAATAGCATCACTCATTACACACAGCCGGCCATGTAAAAAGCCTGCTTTGCTGCAAATCCACCGAATTATATTCCCCCAGATGTTCATGACGAGACGTGCCAGGAGAGGAACGAGTCACTCTCAGTACATTCAACCTCAAGTTTAGCCTAATTATTATTATAATTATTTATTCAAATGCTAACCTGGTGCAGAAAATGAAAAATCTGGTTAATCTGCTCACCAAAGAAGGGCGATTTATAGATTATAGTCTGTTTAATTTTTATGTTAAGGCAAACTGTACACTTCACATTTGTCCAACTGTGCTTACCAGTACATCAAAATTCAAGTAAAAAATGTAATGAATGTAAAATTTAATTAGGATGCAAATTAGTCACACTTAAAGAATATATATGCCATCGTGGGGCTGAATTTACATTTTCCAGTTTGAATAATATTTGAATTAATTTAATTAATTAAACTGTATGCATTCATTGGAGAACAACAAAGAGAAAACCGCCCCATATTAAGACAAAAATCCACCCTGAAAAACAGGACGTATGTTATTCCAGCAACTTATACAAAGTGTATGTTACCATTGTTTCTTGCACATTGTGACAAAGTATAGAAATGGCCATGAAAAACTGTTATCTAACCACAAAAGGGCATATTTCCATGTATTATGTATTATGGTTGATATAGTTTGTCACAAACATTACCATTATCTGATGACGTTACTCATACTTGGGATGTAAAACTCAAGTAAGTGAAATTCATATAGACTTACTGAACTTAAACATAGATCGCAGATGGAGAGTATAATGACATTCCACTGTATCTAATTATGTTTGAGATACGCTGAGCCTTCTTCAGTGCACATCTGAATGGGGTTTCGTTTGAGCTAATAAAGATGGACTGAGTTGTCCTGGACTCCAAACACAACATCAGGGTTAAATATAATCTAATACACAACATAGAGAGCTGGTTCTGTGAGTTCAAATCCAGTGTGGAGTCTTGAAGCCTCGTTCAGAACACATCTAATATCCTCAGCCAGAAATATGATCTTCAGCTCAGGTGACAGGGACTCCTGGACGTTCTTCTCAGCCTCCTGGGGGAGCTCGGCATCATTCAGCCGGGGATGAAGCGGCGTGGCCGACCGCAGCTGCTGTCAAACCTCCGCTTCTTGAAATGCATTGAGTTTGGGCTGAGCTCGGCGTACGAGCGTGCTGCTTAAGCTGGACGGCCCAGCGCAGCATACCCTCAACGCCAGAATACTGTACATATGGAGAGAAATGCGCACACACACACACTCTATACGATGACAAAGCTCCGTTTGATGTGATAAAACCAGACTTTTCAATCGAGAATGCTATAAGACACTTCATGAAACTTTTATGTGGTGTTCAATATACGGCCAAGTGTTTGCTCAGAGTGATCTATGGGATAAATCCAAATAGTGTGTGTGTGTGTGTGTGCGCGCGCTCTAGTTTGCAAGTGTGTTTTTCTTGATTATATAGACAGAGACACGTTTGTAAAGACAAAGATGTGTCAGTGAACCCATTTTAGTTTTAAAGCAACAGACAGTATGAATTTGACAGACTTATACTGTTGTTTACTTTCCCTCTCTCTCTCCCCTTTTTATCCCCCTGAACTCCCCCCCATGTCTCCGCCCCCCCACCTCCCTCTCTCTGTCCCTTCTCAGGTTCTACTCCTCGCCTTACAGCATCGCCACCAACCGCATGATCGCACAGACCTCCATCACGCCCTTCATCGCTGCTTCCCCTGTTTCCACATATCAGGTGGGCCATATTGCACTGCATCATGGGTAGATTTCTGTCTGTGTGTGTAATAGGCGGGTTTGCTTTGTGAAGGGTGGATAGAAGAGAGGGGCGGGCGGCGAAACAGCATGAGGTTCTCTCTCGCTCTCTCATGGTTCCTCTGCCGCTCCAGCTGTGCTCGATGACATCTGTTTTGTGGGCGGCAAACACAACAGGCATCAGAAAACAAGCAACAAAAGAAAGGGATTTTAAAAATACAAAAGCCTGACAGGGGAAAAAAGAGAGAATCACGCATCAAGAATGAAAGTGTCTTGGAAAAACAAAGGCTTTCTTCCCTCCACATCCTGACCGCTTTCGTGCTCCTTCAGTTGTTAATGGTCGTTTTATTTAATTTATATATTTTTTTATTTTTGGTTGGGGTTTTTTTGCCAACTTTGATACAATCGCTTCCTCTTCCGAAGTGAATTTCCACATTCCTCACAGCCATGATCTGTGGCGCAATGAAATGGAAAACAACAGCAACGTGAAAATTGGGTCGTGTTAGACGTTGAGAGCCCGTTTTCCATCGGCGAATCTAAACATCGAGGGGCTCTGCCGCCGTGCCCTCTCACTCAGATGCTACCGTTTTAAATCGACTCTGTTTGGTATGCGGAGACAGACGGCCGAGAAAGGAAGGAGGTGAAGGATAGGTGGAAAAGTAGAAGGGACAGATGGAGAGAAAGGGAGAGGAGGAAGGATAGTGCGAGTGATGGGGAGATGGCGGGCGGGTGGGGGCAGGGAAGGGGTGTCGCTGAAGGTTGCTGTGCCCGTCTTTGAGGCACACTTGATTAAAACTCTGGTCCAGTACCTGTGGTGGAGGGGTAGGGGAAGGAGCAGCGAGGGGGGGGAGGAGGGGAGGGGAGGAGAAAAGTGGGCCAAGGCGCGTCTCTAATCCGCTCTCGGAAGGCTTCCCAAATTGATTTATCAAAAACAATGGCCGGGCTTTTGAGGAATATTAATCCTCACAGTTTCAATATCGGGCAGCTCTGCCGCCGCTTCCTGTAATATTGCCCTTCAGCCAGTCACGGCAGGAAGGTGAGTCCTTCATCTTCTGTTCAAGTACAAAGACACAGAGGCAAAAGAAAAAGAGAGGACAAGCCAGGCAGACACATATGCCAGACAAAAGGAAATCACTTCCTTTTGTGATGGAAACTATTACCTTTGTAATGAAAATCTCAAGGTGCACAGAAATGACTGAATGCCATTTATACTTCAATGTTTATATGTGAGGGGATATTTTTAGCGCTGCCATTTTGACGGCATTGATTTATCAAATCTGCAAATGACCCACGCCGGCGGCCGTGCTCTGGTGTTCTTCCGAGCCTGGCTCCGGTGAGCCTGAACGATGACTGGCTTTGTTTCCTGGAAAATCAGCTCTGATGGTACACATGACAGGAGCCGGCCCGGGCCAGATCGCTACCAAGATCTCAGCCAGTGCCGCCAGCCAGCCAGCCAGCCAGCCGTGGCCTGGTTTACATCACTGGCTCCACAGAGTAGCTCGCTGGGGGACTAAATATGTGACTGACTGGTTGGATGTGCGGCTGGCTGGCTGGATGGTTCGCTAACTGGCTAACTGGCTGGCTGTTTGGATTTACATGCAACTGGTCGGGTTCAGGGGGCCAACTGGCGGACCGGGCGGTTGAACGATTGACTGACCGCCTTTTTGGCTTATTGGCTGACAGGCTGTTTTTAAATGGTAACACAAGTTGCGGAGTTCAGCCAGAGGTTGCTTCTTAGGTCATGAGCACACTGTAATACCGTTCACTCAGAATGAGACCTGCTGTGGCGCAGCACCTTGTAGCTGGTACCTTGCTAACTGTTTTCATGTAGGATAAGCATCTGTTTTTAAAGTCCAAGCCAAGCCGCAAGTTGGTCAAGACAAGTCAAACAAAGCTGTCAAAGCTGCGTTGAAGGCACTTCAGGCACATTACCCATGACAGATCTGTCTGTGGCTCTTATTTTTCTGGAATTTGTTATTTTTGTACAGTTTTTTTGTGTTCCCTTTGATAGAGGACAGCCCAAATTTGCAGAGCACAGAGGAGCCTTTGTCTTAAGCCCTCAACCCTTCTCTCTACAAAACAAACCGCATGATGTTCGTGCAGTATCTTGGTCAGAAAAAACGCTGAGGATAAGTGAAGCGTGATAAGCATTCTCCGGGTCCGTCTGCCGTCCCGCTCAGCTGGGGAAGGCAAACACTGCCACGTACAAACAAACAGACTTGGCTCCATGTTATAGAACACCAAGCCTGTTGAGGTGTGGATCCAAAACGAGCCTTTGCGTCGGCTCAGCTGGGATTGATTGCTCTTATAGCAAATTATTCCATGTTTGTCTTTGTTTGATCTAATCATTTTAGCGGGATCAGTGACCAGCCTGTGTGTTTGTCTACTACAAGCTGTCTAATTCCTCTCTCCAGCACATCTAAGAGCGATGTTTGCCACCCACCCCCATTCCTCCAGTCTCTTGATCATTGTCTCTGTCACTGTTTCACCGTCTCTTTAACTTCTCTCATTCGCACTCGTAAATATGCATGTCTGTATATGATTTTCTCTGATAATAACTTGGCACGGCTCTGAATTCTGGGCCATGCAATAGAAAAGCTCTCTGTCCATGGCTTTCTAATTCCTTTTCTTTCTTTTCTTTTTCGATAAAAAAGAATAATCCTACTGGAATTTGTCTGTCCTCTCCTAGCGTCTTGTCTGTCCCATCAGTTTTCCAAACCCTTCACCCCTCTCGCAAGAGCACCGGGCATGGCATTAATATTATTATAATATGGAAGGAACCTCATTTATGGGCTCTGTGCACCAGTCATACTGCTGGCAATAATGAGAAGGCAGGAGGAGACATTTGCCGCCTCCAGACTTTCACATTCTTTTTGTAATTCTTGGGCACAACTTAATCTGTGTAAAGTTCAGCCATGTTGGTGCATTAAAACCACTTTAAAACCTCCAGACTCGGGTGTATTTGAACATGTTGTGTATATTTGAACAGCGTTCACCGCTTCATGTGGGACACCGCTCGGAGCTTTACTGAAACTGAGCAAAGACGACATTGTTGCCATGCTTTGACATTTTATGTGTTGCTCCTCAGGTCCAGAGTACGTCATGGATGCCTCATCAACAATATGTTATGCAACCTACAGTAAGTACTCTACCATTCACCTGCAGTAGCTGCCACCATTCATCCCACTTTCTGCTTTCTGCACAGCGTTTCACCAGAGTTGTTGAAAGGTTTTAGGAGGAACTCGTTAAAGGAGGCTTATTTTTTATGTTTGTGCTGGAAATAGTTTAAGACACGGCAGATTTTTTTTAAATACATCGACAGCAATACGACTGATCAGAAAAATAAGTTCTGCCTGGAAAATCGTTTAAGACACATTCTTCCTCTGTCGCAGGTCAAGTGTTAAACCAACTAAATTGCCTACATGCACATGGCATTACAGTCCCACAGGAAAACTTTGGATAGCTAAATGATTACACTACTTTTGTCCTGCAATGACTATACATAGCTCCATAAAAGCACATTATCCCATTCTGATAACCACATCTTTCCTAAATATACAAATATATTTAGTTTGATGGGGTTTTTTTAAGTTGGCAGTTTATAGGTGTTGGATGTGCCAGGAAGCCATTCAGCATCATTTACCAGACCACAGCACAATACAGACAGGCTGTAGACTGTTGCCCTGGGTTACCGGCCAAGACACAGCAAACACGGGGGGGAAAAAATTAACATTAATTAGATTGAGCTCACCAATAACACAGTCTACAACAGTGCGGTCGTTCAACTCTGTCCAGTGTATTTTCAATCAGTCCAGAATTCTGTTTTTCTAGGTCATAGACTCTGCAAATGAGTTATTTAATATTTTAATTACTGTTAAAATCATATTTTCCTTCTATTAGTAAAACCTAAATTTACTTTGGCTATGATCTGATGGATGTTTCGCTTTTTGATTACAAATCAAGCAGACGCTGAAGAAAATTATGGTTTTAGAGCCTCAGATGGCCCAGCGCTTGTATTCATTTTTAGATCCATATTTTCCGAAATGTACCTACAGCACAGTTTGGATTATTTCCCAGATATGTCTTCTTAATGTTAAAGCAATACAGAGAATTAGTAGTTAAGCAAATTGTTTTAAGGTTTAGCTTTAATTGATCCCAGCAACATAAGTGTTCTCATTTTGTTGCTTCGAGGTTTTAAATCGCTCTGCCAGAGGCTTTAATGTTTGCTTGAGGCTTTTTTTGTGGCCCCTGAAGCACATTCATTGTACTTTGTTCTCTTTTGCTTTCAGTTCATTCAGCAAGTGAGACTGAGAGCCAGTCGAGGGCACATGCATTTGATTCTTTGCAATCGTGAACCAGTTTCACTTTATCACAGGCAAGAGTTTTCACAATAAAATTCAGTTAGTAGGCTGCACTGATGTATTTCTCACAGTATAGTAAAGCATATTAGTGTATAACTGTGTGCTACTACTGTGAAGTACTTTTCAGTACAGCACATAACAAGCATGTAAATATTATAATGTGGTAATAATTCTGTTGATGCAATAAGTTATTTTCTCTTTGGAAATGAAATTACCACCCTAAGGGAAATTTGAGTTTCTTTTTCTTTTTTCTTTTTTTTTTTGCCAAAGTTACCTCTAATGAATCACACTGCTGCATAATTTAAATCATGCTTTAGTAGCAAAGTTCACTATTCCATGCTAATGAGCAAATGAATATGCATGCTGATGAACAGGTAGCACAATTAGGAATTAGAACTGAAGATGTTTGGGAAATAATTAAGATATATGATGCAACACATACTTTAGAAACCACAGAACTGGAAATTTTACACACTGTACGGGAGCGAAGAACAACCTTAAAGCCTCATAATAATATATTAAACAAAAGAATAAAGGATGATGATTTCTAGATTGTGATGTGCATGTTTTAATATATAATTATTGCTGGAAAATGTAAATGCAACAGTGGGGGGATAAATTCCATCTGGTGTAGATAATAATACACACTCTATAAGTTACTTAAAATTTCCAAGATGTTACTGCTTTCAAGGAAATATTATGTTTGCCTCAGGCGATCCATGAAAGTGTTAATAACATTGTTAGCACGAGTCAGCTGTTTGTGAGTCCCTGCAAGTGCACAAATTGGCAAACACTGGACTCTGCAGCTGATGGTCCAGCACTCGCACTCACTCGCTGGTGGAGTGTTCAACCAGCCGCGTGGCTCCCCGCTGTGGCCATTTACCACTCAGTCCTACCCATCTCACTTCCACTCCCGCTGTGGGACAGTGAACATGTAATCTGGTCGCAGCAGGCCACCAGCCAGCCAGGCAGTCGCACACACACACCCAGCTGCAGCTGCCCTCCAGGCCCCTCCGTTTGCCTTTCAGCCACTCGACCTCCTGCCTTTCCTGCGAGTATCTTAACTCACCCAGCCTCCTCTCCCCTGCCATAGCTTGCAACCCTTCGCAGTCAGGGCTGCGCTTTCCAGGTGACACACAGAGCTAGCACGCTAACAAGCTAAGTACTTTTGCTGCTGCTGCTGCTGTGTCTGCCTGTTGTGAGAGTGAAGATGTCAATGGAGGTAGCTGTCTGAAACGTGTTTGTGTGCTCGTACGCGATGTATTGCCATATGTGTTTTCCATGCTGGTTATTCCCAACCAGCCTATATGACTCCCCGGATGGCAATCCATCTTCCAGCCGTATGTCATGAGGCCTGTCGGAGCCATTGGCAATACCTGCTAGCCGTTAGCCACATTGTGCTGTGGTGTACATCTCATCATGCTTCTTGCCAGCAGAAGCCATGTGGCCATATCCGTCCCCATGGCCGTGTCCCCGTTGTGTTCTCTGTCACCAAACGGCTGCTAGGCGCTAACCCCAGCTGTCACAGCCGTCGGTGGATCATAGCTGCCAATCTGTCTCCACTTTATGACCCGCACTCATATCCGGCCACCAGCCGCATACACGGCAAACGGCTCCTCACACTCACACAGGCCACCACCAGCCCAGTGAATCACATCGAATTAGCCAGGCGTGCTAGCTTCGAGAGCTCGGGGGGCCACTCGAAGCATTAAAAACCAATTGATTGCGCTGGAATTTGGCAGCTCCCGAAACATGCCGCGTCAAGCCAGCCGAGTGTTGTTCCGGTGTCGGGCAATATGTAGGCGGCCAAGCGTAGAAGGGGAAGAGGTCAAAGCTAGCCAGTCAGACTGTGCAGAACAGTGAGCAGAATAGAAGTGATAAGGACTGTATGCAAAACCGCTCCATAATGACGATACAGTGCACTATATTTGCCCTCTGCCATTTTTATGTGTATGGAATTTTTGAAGTGTATAATGCTCTCAAACGTTCCCACAATGAAAGAAGCAGTGTTCATGGAATGAACTGCACGCTGCTCTCTGCTAACAAGGCTACAATGCTACAAACTGCATTTCACATATATATGCAAAGAATTCCAGTTTTGCATGGCTCCTCTCAGCGGTGACACCAAATGTTGTTGATTCATAAGTCTCAAATAAAATAAAATAAATAATTCTCAAAACTCCTTACTGCAGGCCAAAGGTGAAACACAGCAAGACGAGTTGCCAACATCAGCTTGTTGTAGCCTATTAGCAACACATTAACTACAGACTGCTCCCGGCTATCGTAGGTAGCTGTAAGCCAAATAAACTTTCAGGAATATTTTATGATTTAAAATAGCATCTGCAGCTACTGCTGGAGCAAGGTCAACACTGCCGACTTTTGCTTTGTTGAATTTTTCAAATATGCTAAGAGACTTCAGTTTTCTAAATTTAAGGGCATAGTCATCCTTTTAAAAATATCATCCCCTGTTAATTCCTGCCACGAAGACAATCATGATAAATTGTTGAGGTGAGAAGCCACATCTCCACTGGGATAAAAAAAAGTCAGTGCGACATTATAAGGTGACCTTAAAAGTGTTAAGTACAGTAGCCCTCACCAGGGCAAATTTAGCTTGTTTATAAAATGCTACAGCTGTAAAATGCTTTTATTAGCTACTCCTGATGCTGTGTTACTGTCTTAATTTGTTTATTTCAGCCTTCTAGTGCCTTTGTAAACTTCAACTCTGTGATAAAAAAAGATCATTAAAACAGTAATTTGCTAGAACTAATAGTAAAATGATGTTAAGGCTGAGAACGACCTGAACGAGAGCTTGCTTGTTACACAGTACACAGAGCATTACAGCATGTACCACTTCAGCAAGCGTGTTTGTTTTTATCTGACGAGATTAAGTTTGACAAGTCCATCCATATGAAACTGGACTTCATCCCACAGAGGAGTCGGCACTTTGTTCGCAGAGAGATGGAGTGGGAGGAGAGAACAGTTTTCAAATTTTGTTTATCTCCCATTAATGAGCCAGATGCACTGGGCATGGAGCTTGATAGAAAGTGACAGTGTTTCTTTAAAGCGGACAGCAAACTAAGGTTTAGGCCTGTTCTTCTAGCCGTTGGTCCTCTTTTTATCATCAGTTTATAATTTATCTTCCCTCCCCTCTCTTCTCCTCACACACTGTCTCTCAGATATCCTGATGCTGTGTTCTGTTTGGCAGCTAGGCGTGAGATGTCACGCCTCTCGTGCTCTGTTCTTTGGCCAGTGCCACGCAAGTCAGTAAACCGCAGCAGAGGAAAAAAACTCAAGACCCAAAGGTCCCCTTAAAGACAAATTTGCAGATGCGTGACTGCATAAAAACGTGCAGAGCATTGTTTGAGCGCAGGACCACATTCCTAATGGCAAATCTCACTTACGTACAGATCATCAATCACGCAGACTCTCAGATTCACCCCACACTGCCAAAGAGTGCTGGAGTAGCTGCAGTGCCAGCCAAGCGCAGCGCTGCTGTCTTTCCCCATGACTTATCCATCCTCTTTTTTCCTCTCTCACTCTGAACTGTAAGCTTGTATTTGCTGGAGTGCGCTGGCCCTTACATGCTGAAGGTGAATTATTGAATTCCTCCCTGTTGCACCCCAGCCGGTTCCCCTCGGCTCTGGCTTTGAATAGAGGCTCGCCGGGCCTCTCAGAATTGAAGCATAACTATCTGCCCTCATCAGATGAGGGTGGGGGTGGGGTGAATCGCTGCACTGTGTGATACCCATCTCCCCGCTTGACATTAAAAACGCTCTGCGGATTCAGGGGGAGAACATTATGTTGGTCTCATGGATTTGACTGGCGAGGCAGAATTTGAGACAGGGCTATGGTCGTCCTTGAGTTGCTCTGTCTTCCCTCTCTCTAGCTTTTCATCCCCTGCTCTCCTTCTTTCTATACACCTCCCTCTCATTTCTCCCTCTTTTTTTCTCACTCCATCCCTCTGTGTGTGTCTCTCTCCTCTACTGCCCTTTCAGACTACAACCGAATGATTTTTTTTTTTGCTGGTGCCTGCAAAAAAAAGAAGAAGAAAAGTCTGTTCAGGGTTAAAGTTTCATTCATATAAGAGATATTGTTGCAGTGCCACAGGGTGACTGACAGAGAGATTGAACGTCTGCGTTTTTACGATAACCTTTTGGATATTACCTTGAAAATTTTTTTTTTTTTGCAATAGTTGTGAAAAATACATTTTAAGATGAAAGCTAATACGCTTTGGTGGACGGGCGTTATTAGCTCACTGCGTTGTCTAATTGGATTTCTAATTTTCCTTTTTGCTTTTGTAAATCAGAGTAAATATTCTTTTGTGTGTGAAATGATCCGTTTTTACCGCAAAAGACAGTCACAGCACAGCCGACAAACAAGTGCAGTCCGAGCGTGGAGAGGAATGGACCTCCCATGAAGACGTGACAAATACTGTTACATGCTTCATCTAGCACACTCATCCTCTCTCACACACACACTTACACACACCACAAATCCATGCAAATATTGCGTCCTCATCAGTGAGGACAGCTTAATGGCACTTTTTTTTATAATAACCAAATTACTATAAGCATTTTATAGTCATAAACAGTCCAGATAATGATGAAATTAACAGTCTCTCTTCCTCAAAGACTTGCACAGACACACACACACACACACACACACACACAAAAATAGTCTCAGTCATAATAATGTATGTTGCCATATATTGACCTGGATTTGTAGTCTATGCACCTCACGTGCCACCTTGTGTCATTCTGAAAATGCTAATTCCAGTGGTGAAATATTTTGGCGTAATTTCATCTCCTCTGAGATATTATACATAATGGTCAGACAAATTAATCAATAAAGTTGAAAGAGGCCTATCAATCATCCTTTTAATTTTCATTTCATTGTGTAGCACAGAGAGATACGCAGTGAATAAACATCTTCTGCCAGAGGTGAGAAACCTCTCGTTGGTTTCTGGCTCCCCGTCTTCATCTGCTAACATATTTTCCTTGTGGCCCCTCAGTTTCATTTTCACTGCAACGATGCTATTTTTCCCTGTAGGTTTGTCTCATATTCGCAATTAAGCTTTTCAATACCCTTAGATAATGAGATTTCAGATTTCACTGTGATGAAAAAGGCCAAGATAAGCCGCTATCTGTCCACTTGTGAGGCTTCTTTCACCACTAACCACCAGCATGCATACCTATTTCTCTGGGTAACGTGAGTAGTTCACCCTCCTCAGCTGTGGCAGGTTGTGTCTTGTAGACCGACTGCGTTGGTAATAGTAGGGCAGCCCTGCTACTCTTTTAGCCCCAAGGAGGGATTCACGCTGTGGATTAGAGTGAAAGACCCAGGATGTCGGCTCCCTTTTGCTGGGCTTACCCAAATACAGAGGTGCCTGCGGGCGTCTGCGCGGACACAGACACAGATAAATAAGAGCACATATTGTTTACACGCAAATTCAGATCATGCAGGGATATATAAATAGAGGTAAAAGACACAAATGCTGTCTACTTTCATGACATGCCATAACTAGAAACTTGTGTTTGGTTTTGCTTTTTGCATGAATTCTTTGGATACAGTTTAATCACCTTACAGTATGCAGCACACCCTTCAGGAGGGAAACCCTGCAGTATTAAGAGTCTCTGGCATTCTGCACCGTATATGGTTACCAGTCAATCATCAGCAGATGTTCAGTAACGGCAAGCTTTCCAGACCAATAACGACTGACTGAACGAACTCAGCCTGTCTCTGTGTGTCATTGGAGATGGAGGAACTCAGGCTTTAGCAGAATTACTCTAACCCTGTGGCGCGGAGCTGGAACACCTCTGCGAGCGTACTGCAGCTTGCGCAAGCAAACACTAACCTACATGCAGCAGCATCCAAGCCTCACAACCTCACACGGAGAAATCAAGTGTCAAATACGGCGAGGAATGTGTCGAGTCAACGCGCAGGTCCTCTTTCATGCGGACAACACAAGCGATGCTTTGTTTAGAGTGGAGGGTTCAGGAATACAACCTCGGTTATTGTTTGACGTTCTCGGGAGTTTTTTAATGCTCCCCCCTCCTCCTCACAGCTCCCCTGCTGTCTGTTTTCGCCCCAACTTCCACATTTCACCTGTCAGAAAGCACATTCCCTCTGAAAACGTTTCATTGTATCACTGCCCCAGTCATTCTTCGCACCAGGCTATTAGGGATTAGTGAAAGGTTGTCAGAGCAGTACACTACGCTTCCTTTCAGGAAGCAGATGCCTGGGAAACTTCAGGGCCTGAGAGGTGAGGATCGGCGTCAGCGTCTGTCGCCTCGGGCTGTTTTCACTCAGAGCGAGGGCGCTGCCACCGCCTGCAGGTAGCGACATATCAACATTGGTTTGAAGCAGCAGTGTAGGAGGGCAATAATGTTGGATATGATAACCTGCAGCAGTAATAGAGATGAGCAAAACGTGGGGATGCTCCCATCAGGGTTTTTTACAGGGCTGATACTGATCAGTGATTTTCGCTTTAAATACAACAATGTTTACTTTAAAAGGTAGTTGGCTATTTACCATGAGCAAGTGCATCATTACATCAATTATTATGATCATATAGTTCTTCCTCAGCTGCAGGCTTCACAAAGCAGATATAAACAGTTCCTTGTACTTGTAGTCGTGGAATTAAAATTTAATATATTTACTGCTTGATTATTTCAGTTTTTATGCTCCTGTACACTTCTGTTTCAGAGGGATATGCTGCTACACTTTACTTTTCTATACAAAACAAAACATGAGCTTATAAAATGTAATGATTTGTTTGTCTCTAGTACCCAGCAGTACATATAAAGTACTTAAACTTAGCTCCAGCTCAACCACATATAGTAAAAGTCTGCTCATGTGTTAACAATTCAATAATGTATAATCACAGAGACCATTTTGCTGCATAATCAGTACTTCTGATACTTACAGTAGATTGTGGAGAGAATGCTTCAGTACCTTTACTTAAATGTAATTTTGAATGCAGCACATATCTTTTACAGTATGCTATTAAATACTTAAGCAAAGCATCTCAACTCTTCTCCAACACTGGATACTAGCATCTCAATTTCATGATGGGCTATAGGCAGGAATGTAAAGTCCCTGCAGCCTGCTGCATGTGGCAGAAATCCAGTCTTAATGGATCAGGCGGTAAAAGCATTCACTGTCGTGGGACGTTTATGTTTCGCCCAGTTTACAATTGCTATTTCTGATCAGCAAATTTAAAGAGCAAGTAATGAATATCAGCTGATACCGAAAGGAGCTGTTTACTTGTAATGTGCGGTCATTAAAAAACACTGCTGGTTGTAAGATTTTTACAAGATTTCTTATTTACTGTACATTGTCTCAGGTCATTGAGTGTATATCAGCGTATTTAACAACCGGGGGGGGGGGGGGGGGGCTGATATCATCTGTCTCCTGTCTGGAGCTCGATCAATACCGTCTTAAGCAAGATGGGGTTTTCACAAACACACACACACACACACACACACCAAAACATGTGCATACACTGAGGGGATCTGTAAACATCATGTCATTCATTACCCTGCATTCTGTCCTATACAGACACACAAACACAGAGGACAAATCAAAAACATATACTGTCCATTTGTGTCAGTCTCTTTCTGCTTTTCTTTTCTCTCCATAGTCTGACGATGGACAGACACACAACCAGACACACACACACAGACGCACAATAAAACCCTCTCTCTCACAGACACTCAGTCTCACAAACACAGAAAATCGAAATCACAAATCGGCTTAACTCTCCCTGACACGTCTGTGAATTAAGCCTTTCCGTTGCTCTCCCTTTCCCATTATAAGAGGCATTGTCAGAGGCTGAATCGCTAACAGGTTGCCCACAGCTCCCACTGCTTTGCTTTCCTTCCCTCCTCCTCCTCGCCTTCTCCCTCTTTTTCCCCCTCTTTCTTTTGTCTTTTCTCTTTTTCTCCCTGTGTGTCCCTCAGCGTCTAATTCCCTCTCCCCTCCATCCGTCGGTCCCTCTCTCCTCGCTCCCCTCTTCCTCGTGACCTCCATCAGCTCTCTCCTTAATCATCTCTCTCTCCTGTCCCCACACAGTCTTTCTTTCTCCCGCTCCTCATTTCCCCTCTCTCCTTTTTTTCCCATCCATCACAGCCAGTGGTGGGTACCAGGTATTTCCATTTTGTGCTGGTTTACACTTCCACTACATTTCACAGTGAGAGAGAGTCTTTACTCCACTACATTTATTTGACAGCTATAGCTAGTAATCATATCTTACATACAAAGCATATCATCTGTTTATAAGATACAATGCGCTCTTGTACAAATAATCTTCTCAACAGCACGTAAAGTTGTTAAATCTGCCACCACTCGCAGCTACAACATTAAAACACTTCTTACACATGAATGCATCAGTAATAAAACTCCAGTAATGATAATTTAGCGTTGGCGGGGGCCACTCTGCGCAGGTTAACACTTACACGTGAAGTACATTTTGCTGATCATGCCCTCGTACGTCCACTCAGGTAATGTTTGACCTGCAGGAGTTTTATTCTTACATTTGGAAATGCAGTAGTTTATAGTAAGTAAAGGATCTGCACGGGGTTGCACGAGCTAATCGTGAAGCCATTACCAAGTCGTTTCCAGCTCGCGATCAGATTGCACCCTTAAAACTCAAGAGGACGTCATGTTGAATCCTCCCAGTTTACGTCATAATTAAACGATTCAGCTCTCAGGTCAGATGCAAACTGATTTCAAATTAAAGGAAAAATCAACATATTGTTTAAGGTGTTAGGCCACCACAGGCCAACAGAACCGCTTCAGTGGACCTTGACATTGATTCTACAAGTCTCTGAACTCACTGGTGTTCAATTCAAATCTGGTGACACAGGCCATACCATATACTGTTCCCAGTGAAACAACAGCCAGTGGAGCCGTCTTTGTGACGTTTGTTCTCCAACGATGAACCTTCTTTTAAAGTCACTCAGATCTTTCCCTCTTGCCATTCGTGACACAAAATCAGAACCAGCCGGGCCTGCACACATGCACCAGAGCACGATTGGCTGTTAATTGCTTAATTGTACCGTGCAGTGCACCTGCGTGGAAGCGTCTGCCTTCGTTACCTTTCTCCACTCATTTACTCGGGTTTTTCCTTTAATTTGTCACCTGCCTGTATTATCGACCATTCATTTTGCAGTTAGCTACACAGCAGTAACACCTGGCATTGGCTGGGAGTAAATACTTAGCAACAGCTAATCTCTACAGAAGAATTAGTTTGTGCAGTGCAAGCTGTTTTAATTTTATGTGGCAGAAATATCCATTAAACTAACACTTACATTATAACAAGGCTGAGGATATTAAAAGCGGGTGCAGCTGCAACACTTCCTCCACCACTGAGCTTAGAATTTCACCCAGCTTCTTCTTTTTTTATGTGGCGGTGACACTCAGAGAAGGATCGCGTGAAGTTCGTATATCAGGTCGAGGGTGGGGGCAAGGAGAGGAGAGAGTCAGCTGACTGCAGGGAGTCGACAGGCAGAGCCATTCTGACAGGCTGTGTCTGCACAGTTTGTTCTCCAATAGGGCCACACAGAGTCACCAGTGGGACGCGCGCACACACACACACATACACACACACACCGCCGGTCGCTGTCACAGAGTGTAGGCCACAGACACACAAACAGTGCACACACAGAGTGAGAAGAGAGGCGAGCGGAGGGAAAGGGTTGGATTTTTAATGCCCTCCTCCTGAGGCTTCAGTGCTAGGGAAATGGACCTATCATGACAAGGGATGAAAGAGCAACAATGGTTTCATCACTTTCCCTCATGTTCCACTGCAGCGTGAAAACGAAGCTTGCAGCGTCCGTATCCCCCCGCCAGGGAAAACATGCCGCGCATTATACCGAGAGGAGAGGCTGGAGAGCGAGCGACAGAGAGAGAGAGAGAGAGAGAGAGAGATCAATGAACCGCACAAACCCATATTGTTGATACATCAGCAGCAGATATTGACCATTTTGATGGTCCAAAGACAATAGTGCGTATTGATCTTGAAAATGTCCAGCGTCCTGTTGCTGTTTATTGACACTGTCGTTCTCTTCCTCCACATCTTCTCTGGCGGCGTTGTCCTCACGTTGTCGCTGCCGGGCCCCTCTCCCTCTGCCTCTTTCTTTTTATTTATTTATTTGTTAGTTTTCCCTCTCCTCCTCCTCCACCTCTCGCTTTCTCTCTGCCTCACCTCCATTATCCCTGACCACCACCGCCCAAGACTCCCTTTCACTTCATCTTGTTGTCTGTCCACATATTTGCTCATATTTATGTTTGTTTTAATAAGGCTATCCAAGAAAAGTTGAATTGAGGTTGTAGTAGACGTTTCATCTCTCACCTGAGATGCTGGATCTCGCTCAGATGCTTGCCCGAGTTTACTGTTCAGTGGCAAACCTGCATCTTTTTCCTCTGTTCCTCCCTTCATCTCACCTTCTCCTCGTCTTCTCCCTCCTTCCACCCCAGGGTGCAGTGATCACGCCAGCCATGGACCACACTATGTCCATGCAGCCTGCCAGCATGATGGGCCCTCTCACCCAGCAGATGAACCATCTGTCCCTGGGCACTACAGGAAGTGTGAGTACTGTAATGAACCCACGTGTATTACACCAAAAACACAAGCCCCGTCCAGGCTGCGACAATCCAGAGGACAGAATGTCTGACGTGGTTTGTTTACACTTGTCTATCATCTTCTTTTTCATAGTTTCACATAGTTTGCCAACTTCTGTTGTTAAACTCAACTTGAAGGAGTGAAATCAGACCAAGCAGTTTTTTGTGGGAGGCGTCTATTACACTGTAGGTGACAGGTCAGGAGGACAGAGTGGAGGCCTCTGTCTCTGGGGGGACGTTGTTCATTTAGTTCGGACACAAAGCACACAATGACTGAGAGATGGATTTTACATTTCCTGTTCCAGAAAGCTGAACCTCCTCAGGCCGTCGCCACATGTGCTCTGAGCCGCCGTATCATTTGTTTGACACTGTGTGCGCTCGCTGCCAGACACCGAGAGAGCGTGCACCCCCACCCCCACCCCCCCGATCTTCCACATTAAACAGATTTCCTGTGAAGCTTAACAGTGTGACGGAGCCCTCTGTTCTCCTCCACCTCCCTCACTTTCACCCTCTAATTTCTGTTTCTTTCTCACACTCTCTCCCTCGCTCCCTAAATCACACATCACGTCTATCACTCAATCAGTTTTCCTCATTCCACACACACACACACACACACATGCTTACAGTCACCAGCCCCCAAAACCAGGGACCCCCACCACCTCCCTCCCGTTTCAGGATCAAGTCGACTTAGAGGTGTCGCACAGTTCTGAAGCCTGACTTCCTGCCCTAACCCTGCTGCCTGGGGGCAGGCAAGCAGGCAGCTTTGCTCCGGCACTACATTTGATCTGTGTGTGTGTGTGTGTGTGTGTGTCTGTGTGCGAGTGTGTTTGATTGAAACACTGCCGCATTGTACAGTTACCCATGTGTTTCCAGGTGAGCTGTCAGCAACTGTGACGCCATGTCGGCTCTGTCAGGAATGCCCCCTCCCTAATCTGCCCCAGCTGTGCTAACAACCAGGATTAGAGACGGGCTAATCTATGATGATGGCTTCTGATGTTTGATGGGTTGTATTATAGGAGAAAGTGGGTTAAGGCTCTCTCGCTCTCCTTTTTCTCCTTCCTGGTTTTTACTCTCCCTCCGCCTTTCTGCCTGCTTAGCTTTTCCCGGGGCGATGCGCTGTGTAGCATAACTTCTTTATGGCTGAGCTGCACACACGGCATGCCACGCTCGATCATCTGTGGGAATTGAGACATGTTTCCTGTGAAGCAGATCCTTAAGCCAGATGTGAGAGCCCTTTCATACCACCTGATTGAGGAGGCCTGTTAAACGCAGGGTAGGGAAACAGCAGCTGTCTGTGTAGTAAACTGGACATGACACCGCATACTCTCAGAGCACATTCCTCAAGCGCGCCAGTTGTTTTGATGGCCGCCGCTCACGTGACTCAACCTTCGCTACGGAAAAGCACCTGCGACTAGCATCGCCTCTCCAAGGTCAACAAACTCATTGCGACCTCCTCCGGGCCGCCGGAAGGGGAAGCCGCACCTCAGAATACTCGGCCGCTCTGGGACACTCTGCGGCTGTGGCTTCTTTTTCTCCAGCGCTCCGAGAAAAGAACCAAATGTTCCCGTGTCCGCCCAAGCTGCGACGCTGGTGCGGCGGCCGGAGCTTTTTCCGAGAATGCCGCGTTGTTTTGCACCATTGAGAGAGTGGAATCGGCACGGAGGCTTTTGGCCCGCCGACGAGGAGTGGCGAAGAAACCCTCGTCATGGGGGAAGCGTGGAGCGCTGCCGAACAACAGTCACCGCTGTGGAATTTTAAGTCGCTTCGCCCCAAACGCGTTGTGTTCTCCAACAACTTCCGCAGTCACCCAGCTCAGTCAGTCCGTCGCACAGCTTGATTACAGAATGCTAAAGAACCTCAGGCTTCACTGTTTATGGATTGCACGCATAAACATGCCATCCGTGCTCCTCGCTGATTTATTTCACCGTGTTTGGCGCATATTGCTCTGTTACTGATTTATTTACTGTCTTACAGCTCTCACCACTTAACAGGAGTCTATCTGTCATGCCTCGCGCTCGCCGTTCCCTGTTAGCGGCTGCGCTCTGTCATTTCAGTATTTGTGTCTGCGTTTGTGCGCGTACTGTATGTTGCACGCGAGCGTCGCAGTGTTTGACATGACAAGGGGTGACCTTCCCTCTGTGTTCTCCATCCTCCTCCTGTCGTGGCATGTGGAACCCGGGTCTCTGTTGTCATGGTGACAGTGGTGATTGACAGCTTCTGTGTCCCTGGAAGACAGATGTGTGCGTGAGGCGCTCTCCTCTATTATCTGGGCTGTTTTCCCTCGGTTTTCTGTGGGGAAGTCGAAGTACAGCATGTTATTCTGCATCTCCATAACCGTGCATGGCTGCGATTAACCTTTACTCAGCCGGGAGACGTAACCGAGCACGTGCTCCCTCCTCCTCCTGCAGCTTCTCACTCTAACAGCAACACATGTTGACACCTGGGTGACTCTGAGTACCACTTAGCAGTAAGGCCTCTGCAGGACCTTGGGGGTAATTGTTCAGGGAGCCGTTAAACAACTTTTTATGGCATTTTTTTGAAATTTACACTGTGTTTTGAATGTGTTTAAGGGCCTGTAGCCAAGAACTCTGGTGCAAGTATCGGCCACTCTCGGATAAGTTTTATTCCTCTGATACTGCCTGCGCTAAATTTAAAGTTAGTCTTGTGATATAAGAGCCTGATTGTGTTTTCTCAGTTCGTATGCAGCAGACAGTGGAGTGTGCTCTGACTCTTGATAGAAAGGAACCGCAGTGTTAAAGACATGTCAGGCATATACTGTACATTCATGTTTCACATTACACAGTTAAGTATTTACCATTTAATTAATAATTAATTCAGTAAATCAAATGATGGTGTCACTTGCTGATAAACCCACAGATAACTGTCACCCATCTCTGCAGCTCCCCTCAACTCTTCAAGTGTCTTTCAGCTCGTTGTTTTGATTTTACAGCGAGCAACGTTAACTATTTATTTTGGTTTCATTTCCAGCGGCAGCAGACATAGGGTCTTAGCCAAAAAGGAACATGTTTAAAGAGGTGATTTAAAAGATGATTTTGCCGGTGGAAATGCACCTCAGGCAGGGTGATAATGAAGCCTAGGGGCCAAGGCGTGGTGAAGCGGCGCAGCACCGTGATTCACAGGCGCTGGTGTGCAGCTCCAGCAGTTCCCGTCGTGCTGGAGCCCCACAGTTAAGAAGATCAATAGTCATCAGAGCCCATCCCCATGCTGCTCCACCATTAATAACCTACACTGAGTGGCTGGATGCTCTCGCCTTGACCAACTGTTATCCTCCACCTTGCGTACGATGCAGCGGAGGGGACAGATAGAGGTGGAGGCTGAGTGACGGACAGAGGGGGTGCTGATTTATTTGGACGTTCGAGCATGCTAACATGCTCTGCTACGTTCCACCGCCGCGAGAAGTGCAATTTATAGAGAAATCTTTGCTGATGTGGAAAACTGCCCCATCATCCTCGTACCCACAAAACATAAATTGCACGGTCTCAAACTTCACTGCGGTGCAGAGGCCCAAACCACTGTGGTACCAGAGTGGTTCTGTCTATTCTATGGATTTTCATGCCGGCGTTGCTGCATTGCGGCCCGACTGTAGCGTAGTTATAGGTGCGCGTCATGGGGAGTGATGGGAGAGGAGACGCTTAAGGAGTCGACTCACACCAGCCTCGTTAGGGAGCTGTTCAGTCCTCCCGTTCATCAAACATACGCACACGCCATCTGCTTCGGGCGCAGGTGCGTGTGTGTGCGTGCGCGGCTGCGAGCGTGGCAGCGAGAGTGAAACACCATTTATTGCCAATTAGGGACGCTTTATATTGGCCAAACCTGTCCCCTGACTATGAACAAGGAAGTATTAAAAGAGTTGAAATCGGACAAAAAAGATCATCTTTATCACCATAGCAACCCAGTCCACCGGAGCCCAGCTCGACGTCCCCGCGACTGTCCACGGCAGCGAGTGCAGACCTGCTCAATCTGCCACATTAAATAGGTTAACTAATGGTTATAGTGGAAGAAAAAATCTTATCTTATTAAATTTTCTTGTTAAATCTAATTTAAATTCCTTTCGCAGTCCTGAGAGAAATATAACATTTCAAACGGACGGGTCTCCTTTGACAGGGAGATTTTGATATTGCTAATTATCTCCTGCTTCCCTTCATTTGCTTTCATGCAGCCCTCACAGGTGAGTTGACTGAATAAGTTAATGGGAAAGGAGCGGCGAAGACACAAAAAGTCCCAAAGAAAATTGGTATGCATGGTTTAGATTCACCAGGGAGAAGGTCACTTCAACAATCTGATAGGCCTTTTTAGACGATAGCAGGTTGTCGGGGGAGGTGGGGGGGGGCGGCAGTGACAGGAAGGTGAGAGGGAAGAAGGGATGACACGGAGAGGTAATGTGGTAATGTGTCAGGAAGTCTGGATATGCCGCCTCACCCCCCATCCTGAGTGTGACAGCCCTGACGATGCGATAACCTTAAATTCACGCGCACAGACCCACACGGTCGCACCCGTGTACGAACGCACACAAGCATCCGTCCCGGGGCATCCTCCTCCTGGCCATGTGTAGCGACGGTGGGGGAGTTAATCACCCGTGTCCGTGGCCTTTAGCTGCTCTCATTAGCGGTGAGCGGTGGAGCCGTACCCGATCCATTAGCAACGCTGCCGGTAATGACACTTCACCACCATCGCCGGGCCCGCAGCCAAGAAAGGCTCCGCAGCCCCGGCACAACCCCTCCATTACTGCCTCCTACTGCATATTGCCGCCACGCTTTATAGCGCTGGCAGGGGGACTGAGAGGCAAAGGAAAAAATAAGACAGAAAGAAAGGGATTGTGCTTCCCTTTTTCCTTGGTCCGGAAAAGCAGCAGGAAGACGAGGAGAGGCGGGGAGGCAGCCCAGTGGCTTTTATCTGGGATCACATCCGTTGGCGCTGCACTGCAGCATTAATGTTCCAAACCTCTTTGTCTTTGTCTGTCTTTCTCACACACACACACACACTCACACACGCACACGTGGTCCCAGCACACAGCTGCACACAGCTGCACACAGGAGAACACACACGGTACATCCACATGCACAGTTGGACAGACAAGTAGTGATAAGTCATCTTTTATGTGCAGGCATGTGCTAATTAAACACACACACTAACACTGGCACACGTGTTCACCACCACACACACACACACCATGCATTTGAAGCAAGTCCCAGAAAAAAAGCCTGGCAGAAAGTGCCGTGTCCTCATTCATATTGCATGTAAAAGCCCCGTGGCTGTCATGTAAGTGAACCTGTGTCACATCTGTAAAATGGCCTTCACGGAGCGAGCTAGCACCCAGTTAAAAGCCAGGGTAGGCCTGACTAAAGGAATATAGGCCACAGGCGGCAGACCTCCTGCTATCTCACTTCCTCTCTCTCTTTGACACTACTTCACTCCCTTCAGCTTTCTTTCTTTTTTATTTTTTTATCTCCTCCACCGTGGCCTGGTGCATTTGGCTGCCTGTGAAGTCCTGGTGGAGCAGCAGGACTCCTCTTCCTCCTTTTCACTCCGTCCACCTCACACACCGTCTCCTGCTCTGCTCTGCTGAGCGTGCACACATATTCTTTTAGCGCCCTCCAAAGGATGCCGAGGGAGCAGCAGGCTCTCGATCCCAGCGGTTGGGGGGGGGAGTAATTGCACTGAATGAGACTTGCAGGGAATTGCGATATCGCTGTTTGATATATAAAAGTGTTTCTTGTGTAATATTGGACTGGGATTTGGTGTTCTTAAGTGCCCGGGAAGAATTTGCATGTGCGAGGCTTTTGATGTGCGCGCCTTTCTCTTTGTGTTTCAGTACATGACTGCTGCAGCCGCCGCGGCGCCTATGCAAGGGACCTACATTCCCCAGTACACTCCTGTGCCTCCAACAGCCGTCCCTGTCGAAGTAAGACCCACACGCGTGCACGTGCTTAATAAATCCTCCTCAATAATAAAAAAAAAAACAACCTGTTGACATGTACCCAGAGGAGGGCATCAGTACTGCTCACAGCCCACTCACTTGTGCCCACTCACTCCACCATTTTTAAATGCTGCTCACCCCCGCAGACCACACCAGTCATTAAACAGACAGATTACATTTGAAGCGTGCTGTAAATTGCTTTTATTTTCTCCAAACAAATGGCCCCGCGCCGCCGGCAAACGACAGGGATGAAAACTGCAAGCAAAGCCCGATGAGTCAGAAGTTTTATAGTACTGGGGAAAGACGTTTGAAGTGCAGCGCAGACTTTGTCACTTCTTCGGGGCTGTCGGAGCTCCTGGCAGGTTCGGGCGGTCCAGCCTGAGAAATGATGAACGTGGAAAGCGGGCGGGCGAGGAGAGCGGGCCGGCTGTCTGGCGGCTGACAGTGCGGTCGTATTCAGATGGACTATCAGTCGTGTATCAGATGACAGCAGCTGAAGTGAGACACACTGCCGGCGGTGCTGTCTCTCTCCCGCTCTCTCTCTCTCCCCGTCTCCACAGCCGGTCGGGGGCTGGTAGGTAGCTGGAACACACACATCCGTCAGCCACGGAGCTCTGGTTAGCCCACCAGCCACGGACAATGACAGTTTCCCTTGACAGACCCATTAGTCGCTCCTCCACCCCCCCACCCCCTCAGAAAGTTGCAGCCTTCCTCATGAAGGAGTTGGGTAGAGGAGAGAGATGTAGTTGTGGTGTAGCCCACGGCGCCTCTCACCTCTTTCATCCTCACCCTCGTCCCCTCTGCAGTGGGGGGGTCAGCCCGTGTCTCGGGGGCTGATGTATGGACGGGGGGAGTATCCTTGAGAGCTTGTTATCAGGTGATTGAGACGGCTCAGTGATGGGGGGGGCTGTTGGTAAGGCTCAGCACATAAGAAGACTAAGTGGCTGTTGTGATGAATTCAGTGCACAGGGCCATCTTTAAAGAAGACCCCCCCCACAGACACACACACACACACACACTCACACACACACTCACACACAGGTAAATCTGTGAGTGATCAGATCACTTTAAGATGAGAAAAGATTTACCTAACTCAGCTTTGTCACACTTGAGTGAATATTCTAATTCAAGTCAACAATTTCATTGTACGTGATGGAGAATTCCAACATGTACACACACACACACACACACACACACACAGCATGTACATAATGGATCTGGATGTGTTGTCTTGTCAAGACAAGACAAGCACAGACATACAAACAGTGGGACAGATATATGGACTCAATACAGTCTCACACTGCAGGGAGGTGCTTGTTCAGAGCTGATGCCTGTGTGTGTGTGTGTGTGTGTGTGTGTGTGTGTGTGTGTGTGTGTGTCCTCAGGGAGTGGTGACGGACGCCTCCCCCCAGACAGTGGCTCCCTCATCACAGGAGGTGGCTGGCCAGCAGCAACAGATCCAGGTGGACAGCGCTGCCGACCATGTCCCCGCTTACTCATACCAGTCCAAGTAAGTGCAGCTGTGAAGCAGGTCGGTCTCTGGGTATGACATCATACACAATGAGCTGGTGATGCAGTGAATTACACTGATGTTTTGGAGGTATTGAATTTGCTGGGTTAACCAAAGCTGGGCATTACTGCCTGTTTATTTTATTCAGTAAGATTTTCCCAGAAAACATTTACACATCACCATAATCTACAGTTTATATGAAATATTGAGCAGAGCACCGCCATATTGCAAACTCCTACTTTCACTCACATTTGATGATTTGTCAACAAATAAAAATCCTTTTCAAATGGCAAACAGGAGTAAAATCCAGCCCAGATAGACGAGTTTGCCAATTGTTTGCTGAACTGTGGGGGGTATTATCGCACCAAAGAAGAGATGCGCATGGTGTTTCTTGAATGACAGTCAAATTGCAAGGTTTTTCTCTCTGACAAATGTTTTTGTTAAGCTTCACAGTACCTAATACTGATCTTAAAGAAACGCAGCGCCGTCGTAAAAAGACTCAAATTAGTTGCGGCAGCTGTCGCCGCTCGCTCGTCGTTTTGGCAGCACTTTTTTTCTCTTTTCTGACCTGTTCCAAACTGTTTAACATGCTTCATTTTAGCGTCAGTCTTCTGACGCGGCTGTCAGCTGTCAGCTCTATTGCTCCTGCGTGTTGGTAATATTGTGCTTTGATTACACAGCGCTCACGCTCTCCCTCCCTCCGTCTCTGTTTTCTCCTCTTTCATCAGATAGCAACGGCCTGAGCGAATGTTCCTGTGACAGCGTTGCCTTGAGACAGAAGGTGGCTGCACTGTGAATGTGAGGAAAAGAGAATAGAAAGAGATTGCTTCCAGATTGCCCAGGCACCAAAAAAGAGACACTTTTTTCATTTCCTACCTGGCCTATGAGAAAAAAAAAAAAGAAAGAAAACCCGAGAAGGAGGCAAAGAGTGCTGAGGAAGGGAACGATGGGAAAAATTGCTGGGCACAGTGCAAAGAAGTGAAATTGTTTAGTCTGGGATCCTGCCTGAAGGGCTGGGCTGAAGCTTGAAAAGTTTCTCAAAGAAAATTCTCTACCAGTTAAAAAAAAAAAAAAAAAATTAATGACAAAAAAAAGGTTGAATGCGCAGGTAGGTGATGAAGTTTATTTTGTAATTAGAAAAGGGGAGTCAAGTTTGAGATACACACAGAGATTGTCTTCCTCAGATATTAAGCTACAATTTCTTTTCACTCTTTTTTATGTTCTAGTGTTAAATTTTAGTTTTCTAGATATATTCGAAAACAAAGTGTTTTTTTTTTTTTTCTTCTTGAATCTTCATGGCCTTAATTTGAAGGGCGCCAGAAACTTTTTACAGAGTTAAACTCTGACGTCTGGTTAGGGAAACAAAAAAAAAACAAAACAAAACAAAAGAAAAACACAAAAAAAGCAAACAAAATCAGTCTCTTGGACCACGCGGAGGGTGCAAGATACTGGATGAGTTGTTCTAAAGAGGAAAAAAGAATCTATCACATAAGCTGTACAGATTTAATAGAGAAGAGCTTTTTTCTTTTCTTCATTAGAAGAAAACTTTGATAATTATTATGTCAGAGGTAACTAAGTGTCAGAAGAAAACAAAATGTCTGTTGGGGAAAAAGACTCGCGGGGGGAGGGTGTGTGGGGGGGGTTGAAACTCTGAAGAGATTTTTCACAACGAGGAAAAAAAAAAAAAAAACATAAGAAAAACATGCTGCACTGTGGATGCAGTCTGTTGCAAATGCTGAACTTGTTTTTATTATCATAATTATTATTTTACATGGCAAAGTTGCTATCAACGACATTAGTGCTTTTTATCTGCCACATTTTACCTTTTTTATGAGCTTTAAGATGTTTTTAGCCCGCTTTGCTTGTCACACTGCAAAAAGGAGAAAAAAAACAACAGAAGAAGAAGAAGAAGCTGAAGAAAAAAATTATAAAACAAACACAAAAAATAAAAAAAACTACAGAAAAATTCTGGCAGTGAAATAAAAACAGTAGATACAGTAGGAGCTTACGGTTTAAACCAATCAGTGCAAAAGCAATAGAAGAAATTGTTGACAATTTCTGTAGTCTTTCCTAGTTGTGGATCAAATGCAGCCCGTGGATGGCCATTTTTATACCAAAGATGAAGAGACACTCTGAACCAGAGTTTTTTGTTTTCTTTTGTTTTCTTTTGTTTTTATTCCTTTTCATTTTTCAGTTTGATTTTGTTGTTGTTGATGCTGATGTTGTTGATGATGTTAATGTTGATATTGTTGTTGTTGTTGTTGCTGTTGTCGTTGTTTTGGGGTTTTTCTTTTTTCCTTTTTTTTATTTGACCTTGATGGCCGGACCAGTCCTTTACTATCCTTCTCAACATCTTTTCTTTTCACCGGGTTTTAAGCTGATTTTCCACTGTTGTTTCACACACACACACACACACACACACACACACACTCTAATGCACATGCACACACTTACAAAACCCATCAGACAGTATTTAAAAGTGTGATGCAGCCGGTGGCAGCCCTGCCTTTTCATTTCTCTCCTATCTCATCACTTTTACGATGCTTTCATTCACACACCGTGGGTGCATTCCACCTCTCCCTCTCTCTCCCTCTCTCTCTCCCTCCCTCCCTCCCTCCCTCCCTCCCTCTCTCTCTCTCTCTCTCTCTCTCTCTCTCTCTCTCTCTCTCTCTCTCTCTCTCTCTCAGATCCTGCAGGGAAAACTTTAGGAAACAGATTAGGGGATGTTGCTCCGTGCTCGTCGGTGCGTCGCTTCTGGCTCGTGCTCTCGTTGTCTCTTGGATTCAGTCGTGACTCACCTAACCACTCCTCAGCTTCAGTGTCCATCTCACCTCATTTCAGTCTGTGCCGCGTAGACGTCAACAGACCTCGCTCATGTTTTGGAGTATTTATTTGCTCTGATGAGCAGATGAGTGGTGCTGCATATTGAACATCTGATAAGTTGTTAATCACAAAAAACCCTCTGACTTTGTCTATACTGATGATTGCATAAACTTTATTCCACCCAATGGCACTGACCCAAAGCTTGTGGCAGAATATTGTATAAAACTGTTTCAGAAAAGTAATAGAAGTGCTTGAAGGAGTACTACACACTATTCCTTTAAAATACTTTTAAACCGAAGAAAAATTGAACTTTGCTCCTTCTGTCCTCTTTGCATTAGAAGACTTGCCATCGCTGTGTGACACTAACAAGGCGTGAGGGAGTGTGTTTAAAGGCCAGAGCCCCCCCGATAATTTGCCCAATGTGAGCAGGTGAGGTCAGCCCACCTGTGGGATCTAACTAGGCTCCTCACCGGCACAACAGTGTGCAGATGACAGCTCACTCCTAGACCCCACCCCCACCCCCCCACTGAGTGTCAGTTACACCCCAGGTTGTCCCAATTTGTTGCACAAACAACCCCCCGACTCATCTCGTCCAGTCCTTCCATCTCGGGGGCCGTGCGAGGTTTTCAATGACTTCATCTCTAAGGATTGTCCCTGAGGAAATTGCCTGTGGGACAACAGCGATTTCTGCACACACACACACATACACACACACACACACACACACACACACACACACACACCCCATTACAACAGCCCATGTGAGTCTCACGCCCCAGCCATGGCACAACAGCACTAAAAAGACCCCACTTTTTTGTCCCTGCTTCACTGGCACCATTAATGTGCCATGGCCAAGCCGGGCTCCTTTGCTCTCATTTTCCCTCGCTGTCATTTTCTTCCTCTTCCCCCTTCTCTCTCTCTCTGAGGTTTCTTCTCTTTATTGGATGGTGCAGAAGCAGAACCACAAACCAATTTCAGTCAGTCCCGCAATGAGGCTTGACGGGCCCAATTTGTCTCCCTCCGGGGCAATAGGATCCACTCCAGTGTCCCTCAAAAGACCCTTTTCTTCCAAACAGAGAAGGAGCTTTTTGTTCGGTGACAATTGCAATTGAGCTCATCGCAGTTCATGTGACTCATTCAAATCTGAAGGCCGCCGCTCCATTCTGGGACAAGATGGCGTGACGTGCGCACGAGGGCCGGGCGACGCAATGTTTGTTGCTAACAATCAAATCGTACATCGAGTGCCTTTTTCACAAAGCTTCCAAATGATTCCAAGTTATCAGTGTGATAGTTCGTAAAAGCAAAGCACATTGGAGAGCTTGTTAAAATTCAGTGTGCTAAAGAAACACAATATCAAAGCTACTCTATGGTGCTAAAGAAGAAGCTGTCTCGGGCTCGTGCCTTCATTGCATCCCGGCCACTGTTGATCATTTGGCCACGAACGCACTCCTAACAGGCCGCCTGTCCACTTGACAACACATGTAAGAAAGGGTAACACAGCTTCCTGAAAGCCATGCACACATTTCTTTTCCTCAGTAACACTTAATATCTGCTGTACGTTTTGTCGTCCACCCAATGACCGAGGTGAAAAAGCCAGACTCCGTCCCCCTGTGATCATTGGGCTCGTTTACCGTCCAATCAGACCTGCGCTCTTCCTTTCATCAGATCTGCCACTAAGCATCTGCCTTCACTTGCCCCTAGGCTACGATTTGCTCTTATGGCCCGATGAATAAGTGTGGGCCACATTACTGTCTTTACCGGCTGACAACTGTTGGGGTTTTTAAAGCGCTCCCCGGATGCGTCCACGCTGCTCATCTGTTCGTGCATTTTTTTTTTAAAGTGTCCTGATTAAACGACAGAGCTGCTACACGATACCTTAACCAGTTTTAAGCTAGTATGCATGTGTGTGTGTGTGAGGAGCTGTTCTACCTGACGGTTCAACTACAGCATAGCGATAAGCAAGTTCGCTGGACTTTTTACAGCTGCTGTTTTATAGTACAGAAGTTTTTGAAGCTTAATAGGACTCATGATGCAGGAGTTGCACATCAGAGAGCAGAGCATCCTACAAATGGCCTGAGACTCAATAGTAATGGCTTTATAAGAAATAGGATTACTAATACTGAAGAGATTATAGAGAAAAAAATGCACAACAAAGTCTATCAGCTCCGTTTCACTAATGGAGATTTCAAGGAGGGAAATAAAAAAAGATGTTAAAGCGAGTGTTTGCTTTTGGTGCACGGTACTAATATTTCACCGAGATCTGAGACTGCCCGACAGAACAAATAGAAATGGCTTTTTCTTAATAGCACAATGGCATAATGTACCTTTTCAGAATACCAATACCTTCGTGGACGAGTACACAAGGCATGCCTGCAATTTTAAGGAGGCTGAGGCAGAAACGCTCTTCTCCCAGTCAGCCCGTGTGTCAGCACAAACCAGAAGCCAACTATGCCGAGAGAGAGAGTGTGCGTTCGTGTTTGTGTGTCTGTGTGTGTGTAAGTGAGAGTGAAAGAAACAGAGGGGGATCATTAGTTCATGTTGCCAGACAGAAGTGGTCATAGCCTGGAGTGTCTCCGTCTCCATGCGGCAGCACATCCCCGGTACAGTTCCAGCTCGACCCCACACTAATTAACAACACGCTCTCTTCCTGTGTCGCACCATCACATCCTGACAGGCTCTTTCTCTTCTCTTCTACGCAGTCACTCTTCAGTGTGTCCGCTCAAAGTCCACATCCACAACCTTTATCTTTTGGAAAAAAACATTAAATCGTCTTAGAGATGATCCAGGTTTTCCCCGGTCCAACTAATTTGCAACACGAGGTCAAGTCCTCGCACGTTAATTTTGACATGCTTCACTAATCCAAAGAAGCACCAGACTTGCAGCCGTTGCATGAGCTTGCAAGTGGTCTTTACTTTATCTGCAGCTTGCAACGATCGTTTCTGAAGCATGATGCTAACACCAGTTTCATGTGCAGCTTCACGTATCCTTTGTGAAATGGGGATGGCAGGTTGGAGGGGTAATGTCCTTGTTGGCATGTCATTCACATTGCTGAGTAAACTACTGCTCCAGCACTCTTTATAGGATCCTGTTTGCTGCCGCGGCTCCAGAGAGTAAAGTTTATGCAATCGTATATCAAGTTTTGTTAGAATCTAAAATTCAGTTATAAGCACATTTTTGTGATAAAAGTAAAAATTTATCTGAGAACGTCATAATGCAGTAAATCCCACTCGTCCCATGTCCCCAGGCAAGTCAAATCCCAAACTTTAAATTGTTTTTGAGTGTTATTTGATGCAGGGAGATGGAAGGATACTGTTGATTTAGAGGAAAATGTGAAGGAAGGAAGGAATTCATTCCCTGTGTGTTGTGACTGGAGCAGTCGCCCACTCTCAACAAGGTAACTGTGATGTTCTGGGGGTTTCCCCGCTCTCAGATAAAGACACATCTTGAGATTTTACCTACATCCGGGTTTCTCCGGTGTCAGTCGGTCAAGGCGAGGTGCTTCCTTCACTGCCTTTTTTAAACAGAACCGGTCTTCTCGATCCGTCGTCCTTTACTCACCGTCTCTCACAGTCACTGCCACCATCCCCACATCTGACATGATTCAGAAAGTCGTTTTTCTGTCGCCTCCACACATGTCACGGGAGTGAACTCATTAGACGTATTACACGTCATACTCGGTTGCTGCAGCTTCTTCCTGTGCGAATGGAGCCGTTCGACATCGATCCGTGCGTTAGGAAAACAGTAGTTCAGAGTTACTCTCGCAGCTTGTCTCTCACAGCAGAGTGTAAAGGAGAACCGTGGCTCAATAACTCATCACAGACCAGCACACACACACACACACACACACAATGCAGTGGGAAAATTGTACACAAGATCGAGGCCCTGTGCTTTTTAATTGATGCTTCGGTCCACCTTTGATGAGAGCTATTGATTGGCCACACAACCCCGAGAGCGTCTGCACACCCGTCATCAAGTTCAAACAGCTCCCTGAGAAATACAAAATGCAACTGTCCGGCAAGGAAATGGCTGAACAAATTGGTTAGAGAGACAGCCAACACAGAAAAGTGTGTCAGGCATGGGACTCATTTACCAGATAAAAAGAGGAACTATTTATTAGGACAGCAGAGCGGTTTTTAATTTGTTGGGTTTTTTTGTTAGTTTTCTCTTTTTGTTGTTTCTCTTTGTTTTTCCACTCTTTGTTTTTCGGCGCCGAGGAGGACATGGTCACGCCTCGCACACGCTGCTCGGCGTGTGCGATCTTTGAGAAACTATCTGTACATCTGTGGATGTTAGGATTTGACTTGGATTTTATGAGTTTTTTTCTC
Organism: Psettodes erumei; assembly: GCA_016785225.1. Classification (NCBI taxonomy): domain Eukaryota; kingdom Metazoa; phylum Chordata; class Actinopteri; order Pleuronectiformes; family Psettodidae; genus Psettodes; species Psettodes erumei. The sequence goes on along the minus strand of JAFBJZ010000898.1, from coordinate 795,702 downwards.
TCTCTCTCTCTTTTTCTCTCTTTCTCTCTCTCTGATGAAGCTTTCAATAAAAAAATGTGGGAAAAAAAGCACCAAGGAGCACTGTTGTCTTTCAATCTGCATCGCAAATGACTGTGTTTCATCACAGCTAGCTGTTTGCCTGTCCTCGGGCCTGTATTATGGAAACATTTATTATGCGCCGAGCATCCTCCAAGGAACACACACACACACACATACACACACACACACGGAAAACACCATCTTCTCCATAGCCTATTATCTATATGGCTAAATTGCAGTGGGAAGCAAGAGGAAGCCCTATTATTATCATCCAGCCTGATGGCACCTGCTGTGTGTTGACCTTGGGCCCTCACATCCTGTCATAATTACAGCCTTTGCAAATGGAGCTAATACCTCTCGTTGGGATCACCCACCACTACCACCACCCCACCCCCCATCACAGCTCACACACAGTTGATTGGGCGTAAAGTGGTCATAATCAAAGATGGAGCAGCCTGCTGGAGGAAGAAGTCGATCGATGGCGATCAATGTGCCTCTTCACTCTCATTTAGGCCAAATCAATCGCCGTCCTTGTCACCTCCTAGGGACGCTGGCGCCGTCCGATACCACGGCTGCACAGTAGCCAAGTTTCCACCGCCTGAGACGTCTCTGCAAGGCAACAAGGCCTGCACTCCAGACAAAGGACGTCTTAATAGAGAACAATTGCCTGGTTGCTTTGCACTGTTTGTGTGAGTGTGTGTGCGTGTGTGCGCTCCCACGCACATGATTTGGCCGTCAGGAGTTAACAGCTTCATTTCTGCATCTGCTGATATGTGAATATGGGGAAGCACCTCAACGCTCAAAAGAGATAACCGCTACATTTGCTGCAATTTAAAACATTTTACCGCTCTGAGGGACGTCTCCGTGGCGACCCCCCCCCCCCCACACACACACACACACACACACACTACAAACCGTAGGGCTGTTAAATCTGGGAAAATGCTGTGGGATCCTTTATTGAGTGAAATGCCACAGATTCAATCTCTCTCCCTTGGAGCCAAGCAGCCTCCTTATCTTCACTTGTAGAGATGTAGCAGCTGAGCACCACAAGGGTGCAGCATACCAACACAGATGTTATCTGCTGGGTGCCTTTCACAGAGGAGTGAGAACCCCTCCACACACACTGAAAAAAGTCCACCACTGGATACAGATCAAGGACATCTCCACCGAGGGAAACACAACACGACAACACGAGCAGCCTCCCCATCAAGCGTTTGCCATCTGCTGTATGTGCACGAAGATTAAGAAGGGGAAAGCCTGGATGTGCATTAAAATATATCTGTCCCAGTTTCACAACAAATTGTCTGATTGATGTGCATTTTATAGGATAAACGTGCTCCTGGAGGGGGTTCCTGAATGTTGCATTTTTTGTTGATAAGGGAAATGACAGCAAATCCTGAGGAGCTTCACTGTGACAGGTGTGAATTGTACATAAACTGATAAATCACGTCTGTCCACAGTTGCAGTGCTTCTTTAGAACATGTTGATTTTTACAGTGAAGGCTAAACATTACAGCAGTGTGTCAGGTTTTGTGATGTGGCAAAAAAGCCTCAGGAAAACTGTGATTAATGAGCTGTTTCACTACATGTCCTCATCACGGCACCACAATCAGAAACCCTCCATTCCTAATGTAATACACATGACCTGCCCACCACCAGTAATTAGCTGGGACCATTATTTTGGCTCTGGGTGTCATCTCTGCCTCTAACCAATCTGCATGGACCTCTGGGATGAGGAGATGATTTCAGAATACAGATAGTCCAAGACAACCGTTTTTTCGGACCAATCTGCACAAAGGTTTTGACGAGACCAGGTCGACAGAAACCAGGATCTTTTAACAACCCCTAGCTTCCAGGTGCAGACCGAGCGGTTTTGCATCTGATCAAGAATCTGCGATAGTAAGCAACCACAACCACACCTGGTGTGCCCTTATTAGCTTCTCCTGCACTAAGAGACACATAATTAAGCAAAGGGGGAGGGGTCTGCACTGCTCAGCCACAATCTAAATAAGGCCCAAGAGGGGTTTAGTGTGTTTTTAGGGGGGGATTTCATTATTTGCTTAATCTAGGAACATGTGCACGCAACATTAGTGAACCTCATTACAAGAAGCTAAATGTGGATATCTCATTAGTGGGGAAACGCATCTAGGTGTATTAGACTCATGAAGCATTATTTTATAACTATCACGTCTGTAATCCTGTCATGAATCAGAAATTACTTACAGATGATTTCAGTTTATTACAAATGGACCTTATTTTTGTCATTTTTACCCAGTGTACTGCCAGTAGCACAGTTTGCTGCTGGCATTTCACTGGAGTTAGCATTTAAATCCTTTTTGGGCTGTATAGTTGCAGCTGCGGTGAGTCCGACACACTTACAAGCCTGCAGGAAATTATCACCTGATTCTGCAGTTCCTCGGTACTAACGAGCATTTTAGCATCTTTCAGCTCATTGTTTTTGTTTCATCCTGTTTTTGCTCACTCCCGCCACCTTTATCAGCCTTGCTGCTTTCAGCAAAACAGCTACTGGTTAGTAAACACAGCTGCACAGGTCACTGCTAGATGCATCATCACGGTGTGTTAAATGGCTAACAGGTTGCTAACATGTTAATCATTTAAACGTTCAAGGTTAATTATAGTTCTGCCCCCAAGTGGCCAAAAAAAGATGCAATGCAACTTTAATTCTGTCTATTCTACATAAAGAGCTTTGTCAAATTCAGCTCTTTAGCATGTGTTGATAAACAAGGTGTTGACATCCTAACCAGATGTGGTCCTGAAGCCGACAGGGGAACAAATTAAAAACACTGACACTGAGTGTCTTGCCCCCACATCCACAATAGAGTCCCTGTGGCAACACACTCAGTGGGACAGCAGTTCCATTTTAATATTCCCATGATGAATTACTGTCTTTGTGTTGAAGGAATTGGGAGCGCGGCCAAAGTGTGTTGAAGTTTACAATGACATTAGTGAAACAATTGTGTCCCAGGAGATCCTGGAGGGGGGTGCACAGAAGGTATTGTTCCCCAGGTGGCAGAGCAGCCGGTCTCTGCCAAGGGCCCACCTCTGTTCTCAGTACTGTGATGGCAACAGGTGTTAGCTGAGGATGTGAAGAAAGCCAGCACCTCGTGACTTTTACATTTGAGCTCCACTTCCTGTTATTAAGCCCTATGCATCCAATCAGGTCAGCTCAAAACATGTCAATATGGATTTGAGCAGTAGAGTTTACACAGCATGTCTTCACTTTCACTCCACATAAAGTGACGTTTTACTTTTGCAGTTGGCCTTTTTTTCACAGAGAACATTTTGGCATAATAGTAAAAGCACAAGGCATAAACAAGAAAAGGAGTGTTTTGTTCCTGAACTTCATTTAACTGTCAGTCTCAGGGTCCAGGTATTGTGCACACTGCCTCACTCTGACACAGTCACAGCTTACTGGGACATGTTATCAGTTGTTAACAGTAACAGTGTCTTTTCCTAATGCCAAGTCAAAATGTGCACTGTGAAAAAACATTAACTTTGATGACTACAACGAAAGATCAATTCATTATCCTATAACATAGCTCAAAAAACCTGATTCAGCACATCAGGACTCACTCATGAATGAAGTGTATGACCATGTTTGGACCTGGTCATTATTTTCAACAAGTTGAAGTGGGTTTTTTTATATGTTATCATAAAATAACTTCAATCAGAGCTACACAATTTATTAACTAACTGTGCACACTCTGCTGTTCTGCCTGTCCCATCTGTATGATCTGGATCTGTTTTTCAGCCAGAAAGTGGAAGGATGCCAGTATGATCTGGCACTGAGAGCGGCGCCGACTTGGAGAGCTCAGATGACGATATTCAGCCAATAGATAGAGCTAAGTGCTGCAGCAAATCTAGACATCAAACCTAATTCCAATTATGGGAGTAACAAAAGTTTAAAAGAGTCATACATTGTGTGTGTGTGTGTAGTAGCTGTCAAGACCAAACGCAACAGCTGACCTTGAATTCACTTTATGTTCATGTGTGCGAGTGAGAAGGACAAAGACTGGGATGGATACACGGGGAGGACAAGGAGAGGTCAGTGTTGAGGGAGCAATGGTGCTGGGAAAAAAAAGTATGAGCCAGATTGAAGAGGAGGTTTTATTAAAGGAGGTATCAAGGATGGAGAGACCAGAGAAGAAGGGGGAAGGAGTGAGGAGGAGAGACGTGGAGAGTGAACTGGAGAAGGGAGATGTATGAAGAAAAATAAAGAAAAGAGAGGAAGATCCATCATTCACCTCCTACAGGATGAGGTCCTAACGGCTCAACGTCACCTCCAGACGGAGCGATGTGATCCGCAGCAGCAGCGTGCAGGTGGATAAACAGTGCTTGGGGTAATACGAGGAAGACCACACATGCTCGGGGGGCCGCCACCGGTGCAGACTTCGTGGAGCTGTAAAGGGAATATGTGGAGGCCACTGACATGTGGGGCCATAAAACACACAACTCCTGCTCCCGGGGCCTCCGGCAAACCCCAGCCCCTCCAGACGTGATCCCGGTGTGTGAGGAAATACAGTATGCCATGGGATTTCTGTTAGCAATACAGTGCAACATACAGGTCGAGTTAGGAGCCAATTAGCTTAGCTTAGCATAAAGACTGAAAGGCAGAAAGCTTTTCTGGGGGAAAAAGCAAATAAGCTGAGTTCTGAAAATGAATGAATCCTTGAAAATCAGTAAAATAAGAAAATATATATTTTACTTGTTAAAAACTTTAATAATCAAATGAAAATGGGGCTTAAATTGGTATAATGGGCATTCCACCATTTTCACACCAGCTGCAAACAAAGTACTATGTAGCCTGCTGTTATCGTGGTTTTGTAGACTTTAAGTTTGCTTGCAGAAATCCTGTGTGTGATAGCGTGAGGTTTTATCCTCTATTTTCTTTTTCATATATATTTCATACGTAGCATAAAGCCACGGACCTCCTGTTTGTCATCTCACTGGGTGCTCGGTTCATCTGTCAGCTGGATAACCCTTTGCCCTCATCAGGCTGCCTGTTGTGAGAGCAGCGGCGTCCATACCACAAATGTCATGCCCTCTCCCGCACGAATAACAATGGAAGGTGGACTTGGTTAACGGCAACAAGCGAGGGAAATACCAATCTATAAATACGTTTAGGGAACGCTGCGTCCGAGGCTGTGAAAGGTTGGCGTTGACTGGCCGAGGCGGCCCTGGATTTCAGACACTTGCAGATGGGTGTCGACTGTAAGCACAGGAAAGAAATGACTTCTGCTTATTCTGGGTCAGTGGCCCGTGCAACCACCCCCCAAACACACACACACACACACACACACACACACACTATGCACCCATAAACCTCACACAGCTTAAGGTGATATACTGCAAAGGACGATATTTTTCTTCGCTCTCTCTCTCACACACACACACATTCATACACACTGCTGACTACTGTGTTTCCTGAGTCCAGCAGAATGTTTTCTAATCTCAAATCTCTCCAGAGGTATGGTACATTACACATGTTATGGCTGCGGCAGACTAGCCCTCTGCTTGACTACAAAGAAACTCGACAAAGGTGAGGCTGCCGTCGGGAGGGGGCCCGAACTCTCTTAAGTACTCCCACATGTGAAGTATTTAACCCTGTGTGTGTGTGTGTGTGTGTGCTCACGTCTGCTTGTCTGTATTTTACAGTTCATATTTAATTCTGTGGAATTTAGCCACATGGATGCATGCATGTATCGCATCAGTCCAGCGCTGGTATTTGTGTGTGTGTGTGTGTGTGTGTGTGCACATGTGATCAAGCCTGAGGAATAAACAGAGCAACGCGGCCGTCATCAAAGATTAGCTGTCTCCAAATCTTGGCATCAGAACTGTCTGGTCTGGTTTCCCTTTTTAAAAAAAGGAGCTCCGCTTGGTGGAGGAGAATGAGGTAGAGAGGTCACAGGATTGATTGCCAGATGTATTAAATGTCTTTTAAAGCAACTGCAAGAAATATTTTTACGTTAGCAGTATGCATAACCAGATAAGATTCATAACCCAACTCTGCAGGTCTCCTCAGGAGCGTTTTAACTTCTTTTAGTGCATTTTGGCAACTTTTACAGTTCAGGTTAATTCTCATTTCTCATCAGGTGAAGGCAGAATTTTGCTGAGCCAGATGTTTCCCTCGAGAGTTAATGGAAAAAAAACAGATGAACAAACACACTAACATCCTTGTTGCAGTTTTGTCATGATTCAGTTAAGATGACAGTGAAGCCACAGCTTTAAAGCGGAGTCCAGCAACAACCTTTTCAATTTGATCCTTAACTGTTGTGACTTAAAAACAGAGGTGAAAACACCTGAAATGACTTACTGTTGCAGCAAGATTTAAAATTTTTTGGGGGTTTCAAACAATCGGTCTAGATAATAACTTTAACATTCAGCATTTTCACTGTCAAGGCGATTGAGGTGACCTTTTCGATTGTTTTTTGTGGTTTTCTTTGCTTTTGTGCTTCATCCAGTATAACAGTGAGGATAAAATCACACTGTTTTGCACTATTATAATCGTGTTTGTATTCAGTATAAAAAGGCTTGTAATTTCATGTGTCCTTGCAATGTGAATGAACTTCACACGTGCTCTAACTGGATAAAGGAACCCAGTGAATTGGCCCTACTTCAAAAAAGTGAATTCAAATTTTGCTCCGTTCATTTAATGGAGAACCTGAATTGGTGAGGTCATGTAAATTAAGAATGAACTGCATGAATGTCATTTCCTCATGTCTCTTATCTGTCACTGCCCATAGGAACATCTGCTGGCGTCTAAACATCAGCTCTAATTAGTTGCCCCAACCAAGATGGTTTGCTTTTAATACATTATGGGTCTATTTTCTGACATGCAGCGCATCCCCTGGTTAGGCTAGTAAAGTGGCAAATGATGAGAACTGAAGTTCGACCATCAGAGCAATTAGCCACACTGGCTGAGAGCAACAGAGCTGTGTTGAAGTGCCCCACCTTCCCTCCCCATCAATATTTCACTACTCTGCTTCAGGGCCCGGCCTGGCATTTTAATACTCGCTCTTTATTGTTGTTCCTCCCGTGGCTCTCGCTCTCTGCAGCCAGTACGTTCGTATGCCTTTCACTACCTCCAGATATCATTGCAAACGGCTAACAGAATGCAGCCCGGTTGCCATGGCACCAAGTGGACAACAAGTGTACACAGTGGCGAAGATTAAGACGTGCAGGGTTGGAGCTGGCAGTGAGGCAGGCGAAGGGCCGCACTGTGGCTAATGGCGCTGCGTCGCCATGCCAAGACATTCCTTACCGCTTTTCCGTGAATCTACAGAAAGAATGAATTGAAAGAGACAGATAGAGAGAAAGGAGAGATGAGAGAGGCATGGAAAGAGCAGCGGTGATATACAGTATGCCTGATGGATACAGCTGGCAGCTGCTTTGGTCGGGAACATCTGGAGTTAGGGGCCTCATTAGATGAAAGATGGGGGCTGGATGAGTCGGAGTGTCTCTGTGAAAGTTCAAATACATACAGTCTCTCTGGGGGCGTCATGTGTCACTGCTGACTGGAAGACAGGATAGAGCCTGGAAGGAGCTGGTTGCTGTTTATATAGCACAGATTTCTGAAATCTGTAGTGCTGGCAGAGTTGAATAAAGGCCCAGGTATGTCTGAAACAAACTAGTTTGTACGGTATCTCAGACTGTAAAGGAGAAATATGCATATTTTTTCTTGCTGAGAGTTAAATGATAGGATAGAGAGGACAGGAAACAACAGGGGGAAGCTACCTTTGCTCCCTGATTAATGTTTCTCATATCTTTAATATGTTCAAATTACACTAGGGTGTAAAACAACAACGCACAGTAGCTCCATATGAACTGTGCACACATGGGAGCTGTAAACTGTTTCCCCTCAAAGGTATTTATGGTGTTGTATGGTGGCCCCCATCCCCATAGGGCTCATCATTTAGATCCAGGTGTGTTCTTGCTTTTCACTGACTGGTAGTCTACACCTGCCATTTGATTTTTCCTGGAAATTCTCAGGTCAACCACAAATAAGTTTTTCCTTTTTCAGTCTGCATCTTTGACAAATGTTGTTTGAGCTGGCCACTTCATGTCTTCTTCTCTGCCAGTGTATCAAACAGGATGGCACAAATGGTGATCACTGTTAAAGAGAGCTAATGACTTCATGATTTTTATCTATAAGACCTGACATGTTGGTGTGCAGGTACTAACCTTTTGACCTAAAACTAAACAACCAAACCAAATTTACAGAGCAGTTTGCTCTTGTAGGACAGTGTGTAGTCTTTACAACCACAGCTGGCGTGCAGGACCGTGTCCCTCTTCTGTAAGTGTCCCAAACACTCCAGCTCCAAATTAGGAGATTGTAATTTACAGTTATGCAAGCTATTCTTTCAAAAATATTTTACATACTTTCTCTCTCTGCTTTCCTTTTCCAGGGCACCACAAATTGTCTCGGACACAATAGGCCCACTTGAAATAAAAATGTGAGCCTTAAGAGTGAGCTGTAATTTCGTGGCTGATTTCAGGTGACCGCACTCTTTCCTCTGGACGGTTTGACCAGGAGCAGCAGCAGCTTTTCCTGTAAGTACAATACAACAATACTGTAACACGCAGTCACTACTAGCGTTGTTGTTGTAGTCTGGCCCAGCGAGGTTGGGTCAGATGGAAAATCTCTGCATGAAGAAGCCAGATGGACCAACACACACACACTTTGTCTCTCTCTGTCACTCTTATCAGATTGGAAACGTTCGACCTTTTCACCTCATGTGCCTCTAACAATGTCTCTGTGTGCTGAGGTTATCCAGCCGTGAAGGGAAAATTCACCTCACCTCGCAGCTGCACTTAAAACAAAGAGCTTAGGCAGCAAACTTGAGGTAGAAGTTGAGCAATAATGGTGATGCATTTTAATGAGGCTGGACCACTGAGGATGTAATGACCTCAGGACAGGGCCAGTGCGCATGAAAATGGGCTGCTGTGGAGGAAATGGGCTTTTATGTAGAGCACATTATGCCAGAATATATAGTCCTGAATGGATCGCTGTGGACCGCTCTGCCTACTCCCACTCAGAATTTAATCTTAGCACATTGAAAGCACATTTAAGGAAACCTTCCCCTGCTACTCTATTATGGCTGAGCTCTGGTCTGCTCTGCTGCCTGAAAGAGACGTATAACTGTTGCAAATTCAATGTAATATACCAGTAGCTCTGAATTCCACTTATTCCTTCCACGGATTTCTTAATTCTTGCGTTTGAAAGAGTCATGAATACTCATTCTTGTTCAGTGACAGAAATTTCAACAGCCGGGTGAATCACGTAAAAAGCACTCCGGGTTTTGATCTCGACAGAAAACAGCTTGAGAGAGAGAGAGCAGCTTTTACAAAGAAGAGACAAGCTCTGTTATCTGAGTCAACAAAGGCCAACACACCACCGACAGTGTTGGTATTGTGCGAGCAGCAGCTGATTATGTTGTAAGACCCGTTTTTTACAACGCGGTAAACGGTCTCTTTCTCCGTCGCCCTCATTCGCTGTGACGACCAGATGCAAACCTTCGAGAAAAGATGGGATGTAGAAGCTTGACAAACTGTGTGTTTGTGTGTGTGTGTGTGTGTGTGTGGAAGTTAAGGCCTCGGTAAGTTCAGCTCTGTTTTGATTTCTAAATATATTTTTGTCAGACCCTGCAGCTCTGCTTTGGGTTTGAGCTGCCTCTGCTTCTTTTTTGAATGTAAACACTTGACACCGACAAAGCATTGCTCAGTGTTGTTTCGGGGCGAATGGGATTTTGCCTGGAACAACTTAATCGCTCGGCCAAAATTTTCAGGGAGTAAACATCTTATTCAGTGTTGGAACCTCGTGATCAAATTCCATTAAAAAAATAAAATAAATAATAAAAACTCTAGCGTCCCACAGTTGCACTGGAGCAGAACTGAGCTCTCGAGTCTGATTTCCTGAAATACTGTATCTAAATCATCCCGGTGTCAGGAGAGGTGGTGGGAGCACTCTGTAAGGAAATTCCTTGCAGCGAGAAAGCTGGCAATCTACTCTGTTTGGATAAGCGTACCGGGATCTGGCATAGAAAGAGGAGGCGGCGGTTGGCTCCAAAAGCAGAGTGAACTTCATTAGATCTGATGAGTAAATGTGAAACTGATGCCTTTGTCCAAGTGGAAAAAAATCATTTTATCTGGAAGTCGTGTATTCAATAGACATCAGTATTCAGCCTTGGCATCTGCAAATGTATGCAGTCTGTATTCAGTGGAGAATATTTTATGATATTCCATCAGCAGCTTGTTCTGAGCCTCATTAGCCACTCTCTATGCTTCTGCAATACAGTGGATGTACTGAATAAAGCCTACAATGGTTCTTTTAGAGGAGCGATGTAATTTTCCTGTCATTTGCATGCTGCGTTGATGCACAGGCTATGAGGGAACATACAGCGATTCAATCTCACTCGATGTCAAGCACAGTTTGTTTAAAAAGAAGAAACTGCGAGCAGGTTTTTTTTCTCTTTCTCCCTCCATGATCAAAGGCATCCAAGAGAGCTGAGCTGAGCCTCAATTTCCATGGAGGGGCTGAAAATAAATGCATGTTCACAGTCACGGTAAATTTACAAACCGGCGAGGGAAAATGACTGCTCCGGCCGAGGAAAAGGCTTTTGGAACGAGGCGTTAAATTAAATCCATTTGGGCCATTGACGTCACAGCAATGCGTTTCAACTGCATTTTGAAATGCCTGACATATTTTTCACTGGGCCTCGAGAATGAACATGTTGGCTAACTGCCCAGTTCATGTTAGTGATAGCAAACACATCTGGACCACAATCAAACACTCAGCATATTAAAGCAGTATATAAACACGTAACAAATGGTTTACAGCACAATGTTTATGTTACCTGTGTGAAAGTAAAAGTATAATAATGTCATGTAGAATCAACTATAGCTCCTGTGAAGCATCTTGCATTAAAATATAATGCATTATCTACATATAGCACAGCTGTAAAGTATTAAGTATTTATGACATGATTTATGAAGGTGGTTTCTATCTTCTCATCTAACTCCCCGCAAGAGCTGTATGAATCTAACAGAAATGTCAAACTATTCCTTTAATAAACCTTTTTTTTATAAGCACCTTGATAATTGCTCATATTCAGCTTTTTGTTGGGGGAGTCAAAGTGTTACCAGGATTTTCAGATTACATGCAAACCGTGACCTTGTACCTTGTAATTATTTCTCACGTCTTCACTTTTGCTCTCTCACACATGCATAAACCCATACGATGTGCATGGCTCTTCCATTGTCTGGCACTATTTACCACGTGGCCACGATTCAGCTTCTCGTCCTTATCAGTGTTGGGTCATGGTGGTATTTCCTGCCTGCAACAAGAGCACGAGGTGGCACAGAATGAGTGCAGCTTCCTGTGCTGGCACACCCAACATGTACCCACTGGCCCCAGCCACTCTGCTATGCACTCAGAGAAAGCGATACAGGACATTTTCAGTTAATAACTCATACTGTACATCTGTTTGTCTGAGATCAAAGATCGCTGCAGGACGCTGACGAGTGGCTGATTTCAATCTCACTTGATCTTTACTGATTTAATGGGTTATTAAGCTGTTTGTGCCCATTGGACGATATGTGGTGGAGAGACAGAAAATGGGGGGGGGTGTCATGGATGGCTTTTATATATAAGGGAGTCAACCATTGCTGATGATATTTGATCAAGTGAACATCCTCAACACCCTTAAAAATTAATTCAAATTTAAAAAATGAATGAAAAATGAGAAAACTGTGTTATCCAATGAAGATGTCACATAATGTTAAATGATAACCAGTAAAGAATTCATTAATTGTATGATTAAGTAACCAGTGTAATTCAGTGTAATCAGTGTAATTTTACCTATGATATCAATTAATGCTGTTTTGATATCAACCAATTAAGTGTTTGTTTCTTTGAGTGCCAACCTCTGTGGCTCCAAACGGGGCCCTCTGGGTAGCGAGGGTTCCTCGAGCAGCATTAATATATTGCCTGCTACCATTTTTTAATGTGGAAAACTTGTTTGCCTGGAATGTTGTTTCATCCCGATCTAAGCGCGGCCTTTCCCATGGGAAGTAACGCAGAAGAATCTCTGGTCTCATCAGGGGGAATCTGCAGATGTTTGTAAATACGCGTGCGGCCGCTCAGACCAGGGAGGACTTGCCCTTCAAACACTCTGATGTTGAATGTTTATTAGAAGTGGGTTCCTTGGGAAACCATGATCACTGGGCTCGCTCGCCGAATGTATTTGGAGCGCGGCCTGTTGCATGTCATTACCAATTGGGTTTTCTTTGCACACGCCCATCCCCTCCATCTCCCAGCTCCCATCACACAATGAGCCGACTATAAATCAGCAGATGCTGTTTGCGTATTACGCCCTTCAGTGGACCACTGCCATTTCTGTCCCAGGGCTTGATATTGGGAGGACTTGCATTTTGCCAAGCTTAAGGCATTAGTAGAAATGTTTGAACAAGCTTAAAACAAAAATTAAAAGTATTGATTTTGCAGCTCCATGCATAAAGATGGCCGTATAGCTGCATGCACTCTTGTATAGAAGCCAAAAAAGCAAAGGCCTTTACACATGTTTTCACTTACCTTGGAAAAGTGTTAAATACCATTATCAATGTCTCAATTATATATTCAATGATACTGATCAGCCACAACATTTCAACTGGTTACAGACTGTAAAACACAACACTGGTATATTGTCAACAAATCAGTCAGAGCATGTCAGCTAACACGCTGAGATCACGTGCAGTGCATATGTTTCCTGTTCAGTATGCATGAGATCTTTGATATACTGCGTTTACTCCCTCACAACACGAAGCGCTTTGATTGTATTTCTCAACTGCACTGCGGACTCATATTGAAACATTTTATTGGGGCCAGGGCAACTAAATCTTTTTGCTTAAATAGACCTTTCCCTGTAATCTAGGTTTGGTAAATGGCATGGCCATCATCTTTATCATCTCCTCTCTGCTCTCACCACAGATGTAGTTACAGGCCAGGGGCCACTGGCAGCGCAGGCCTCGGGTTGGTTTAACCCTGCGCTGCGCTGATCCCAGATCACAACATGATCCCCCCCGAAGCAATTAGATCCTTTGGATGCATCTGATCTGTGGTAAACCTGCTGAAACTGGTTGGTGTGTGCCATGATGTGCAAAGGAAAGAGTTGTTTTACAAACACTATCTGTAGAGGAAGGAAAAGGTGGCCATTTCTTTTTGGTGTTCTTTACTAGCTTTTTTTGTTTTCTGTTTGTTTCCTCTCTGCTTTGTGATCTTTTAAATTTAGCATGAGGGCTTGCTTTCAGATTCTCAGTTTGTGCACTGCTGTGGATACACATTTTATCATTGTTGTTTTTTTCAATCAGGCTGTTTTTTATGGCGTTTATACAAGTATATACACAAGTATACACATATTGTGTACAAATAATGAGTAGCTCCTTTGACCTTGTGTGTTTCACTTCATATTTACACCAAGAAACAGGATGTTGCCTGTCACACAGAAATGGGAGTCACAAGCTATGACATTTTACTCACATGCCCCCCCCGCAATGTGTTCCCTTTCTAAAAACAAGTTTTGGCACTGTTTTGGACACCCACTGATGTTCTGCCAGGGAACAATAGTAACAACAGTGTTGTGATACCAAAGGTTGTAACCTTTGGAGCTTTTAAGATAAACTTTCCCTTCCGTTCGCAGCATCTGAATAATACTGGGACACAAAGTCCGTTCACAGGAGAAGACAGAGACTGGCTGTTGTTGGCAGAGCGAGCCTCCGCAACTCTCATAGATTTACCACAGGGAAAATTGTGCCAAATTATAGTACGGGGGTGTGTGTGTGCCATTATGTGTGTACCACTGAGTATGTGGCTATGTGCGTTTATGCGAGGTTGCACACAGCCACACATGCCATGTTGACTCAGATTTCCTGAGTTCTTTTTTTGCTTTGACAGAACTAGAGGTTAAGTGCGTCCAGTGAACTTTAAAGCATAAGGTTGTGCTGGTATCTATACCGTCCATGCAGCCACAGATTCCCACACATGTTTTTGGGTTTGTGATTATTCAAACGTCTTTGTGTGCATGTTGTGTTGAGTCCTACTCTCCATCTTGAGTTTCTGTTGTGAGATGACTGTGCATGACACTTTGATGTTTAATGGAATATAATTTGATATGTCAGGAAATGCACTCATGTGTTTTCTAGGGGAGAGTCACATTAGAAGAAAAACACAACATCTTGTCTTTGCAGTAAATATGAAACTACTGCTAGCAGCCAGCTAACCTAGCTAGTTAAGCTGGAAAGACTGAAAACGGGGAAGCTGCTAGCTTGGCTCTGTCCAACAGCTACAAAAATCCACCCACTAAACTCACTAATTATCTCAAGTCTATCTGTCCTCTTTACACTGTACTAAAACTGGGGTGGAAAGGCAAAGTTTTGGCATTGTACTGGGAGGTATGTGCTGTACTATTTCTTACTCAGCGGTTTCCCAGCAAACAGTGGAGATTCCAAGAAATTACTGGTCCCAGCCATGTTATTTTGCTAATCCATCCTTTATCCAACTCTGAATTTAATGCTTAATGATTGTACTACTGGTGTGTAATTCTATTTCTAAGACACAGAATAGCTCAAAAAAGTTAAACTGCATAGCAAACAGGAACTCCTAGATATAGTCACATAACTCCTTTTCAAAAGCAAATTGTCATTTTAACATTAAGTCACTTATCCCCTCCCTTGGATATGAGCCATAAGAGGGAGCCGGTAGCAGGCTTAACAGGCCTTTGGTGTCATGGTAACAGTGATAAACATGCAGTTAAAGTTGTGGAGCGGTTGTTCAAAGTTTGCTTATCTGGGAGACAACAAAAACTGCTGTGCAGTGTTGCCTTAATGCTGCGAGAGCTGATGTGGACTCTCTGGGGGCAAATATGGTATCTGAAGGATTGAAGAGGCGCATCCTGAGGCACATTCACCTGACAGATTGATATCCAAAAGACGTGCTGTTAAAAAGCCTCAAGAGGCTCGGGCAACATTTCACATTCCGGCTGCGTGGGCACCTTAATCATGTGCAGTGTAACTGAAGAGGGCACTGATTTAAAATTACCTGATTGTTTTGTGCCACTATTCTCACAAGCAATTTGCAAGTTGCATTACATTTCTCTCTGCTACACAAACACACATGCCCATGCTTGTGGGAATAAATAGCAGTGTGTTTTTTTTTCTTTGGCATGGGCTGTATTTGGGCATTTTATCTGGTTACAAACTCCTGATTGCAAGTGGTTTACAAAGACAGGTGTCACAAGGTGGCTGTGTGGCGGCGAGCGCCCTAATCCAGCAGCTTGCTTGATTAAACAGCTGGTGGACAGAGAGCATCAGCAGCCAATCAGAAATAAAAGCTCAAAAAAAGTACACAGTATACTGTAGTTATAAATCAGTTCATTTCAAAGTCACCTGAAGATGCATATTTCTTCTTCTCAAAACAAGATGATGATTACACTGATGGTTTATTGAAAGACTGTGTGTTCTAACAGCCCATCAGTGGCTAAAATCCCATGCCAGTGGGAACTGACAGACCTCCAGAGATCCTGCAATACTAAGCCTCTCAAATTAACATGCCAAACTGATAGAAAGTTTGAGCTTTCATATTTTACTTTTCCTGGCCCCGTCGACTTTGCAACAGCTTTCAAAAGATATGTTAAAAAAATGCATTCATTACAGTTAAATGAAGAAACCGGCTCTAGAGTTGAATTAGTGAGCAAATTTTGATGTACTGTCACCTGCAGTGTTCACGTGTTCCCATGTCTAATACTGAGCACCAGGAACAAGGACTGAAAATGCAAAAGCCCGTGTAGGGGAATTTACGCATCGTCTATCAAAATGTATCAGAGCTCAACTTTCTCATAACCCTCACACGTCTTTTTCACATGGCATAAATTCACAGTTCTTAACGGCAAATCAGCATATTTCTAACTTCACAGCACTTGCTGTGGCTCGACTTAACATTAAGTGATGATTCAATATTCCTGCACGCCCTCTCATTTTGTGGCATGCCTCCAGCTGGCACTCGGTGCGGGGGAGAGATCTTATAAGAAATGTGCGTGCACTACACTATACACTTATAATCCTTTTGTGTGGGAGAAGACACCACACTTGTGTGACTGCTTTTTTTTTCGTCCTTACAGAAACCCAGAAAAACAGTGAGGCGAGACTGACATCTCTGAAACACCTTTGTAATGTGCTGCATGCGGCGCTTGTTTGCCACCGGTGTTATCTGGAGGCACGCGGCCAGAGATTTGTCATCAGGTTTTTGTGTTTGCCTTTCCACTCGACCAAAGCAGTTTACAGGAACGTCAAGCACCTGCTATTGAGCATAATACCACTCAGGATGTTTGCCTGGTACTTGTTTATCTGTGTTTGTGCAACGAGGTGGAAAAAACATTTTCAAAGGCAGAGGAACGCTGAGGAACTTGCGCGGGCGGGGGGGGGCTAAAAGTAACACTGAGAGAGGCACATGAAGTAACACTAAAAAAGACCATGTTTAAATAAGCCTCTCTGGGCACACTGGAGCGCTGTGTACATCCTGCTGAAGTGAAGCAGATAAAGTCCAGTTATAAAAGAGTTTGTTAGGGTGTTGTGGTCAGTGAGCAGGATGTTGTGACCCTCTGAGAGCCCACATGTTGCTGAGGCCAGTGGGTAACGGCCGTTTTGGGCTCACAGCGCTGCCGGATCTCCACCTTGTGGCTTGGACCCCATCTTGCAGCAGTGAGTGGCTGCCTGACACACAGACTTGGACAAACACCCGCCCAACCGTCCACACATACCCAGAGCCAAAAGTAAAATAAGGTCAGTGAAATGGCTTGAATGAAATCTCTGCAAAGCATGTGGACCGGCCCTTTTCATATTCTGACACTCAGACACAATTTAGGCAGCTGAGCCTGTATTTGGCAGGTTGGCACCATTAAAAGTACAATGAATTGGCTTCTGCCTGTTTGAAATGTACCCACAGATGTAGAGACACCAGGATTACTGTAACACTAAAGATGACTTAAAAATGCGATTCTCAGGCAAGTTCTAGAGGTATAGGGAGTGCCCCCCCCCCCCCACACATACACACACACACTGCACTACACCTCTACTAAAGCAGGCATGGTGAAAGCAATAAAAGAGCTGTTAATAAAGCTGAGCGAGTGGGGTGGTGTAAGAAGGAGTCGACATCCTGTGTGGAGAGATGTAAGCTCTGGGGTCACGGGGTCGGAACTGAAACCTGACATCACGGCTCGAGTATGCAGAGCAAAAACACATGTCTGCAAAGCCCCCGCAATAGATGGTTAATTTATGGCCCTTATAGTGGACTTAACCTCTGCGTGTCTTCAATAAAAAACCCAACACTACAGACATGGAGAGCCTCTCACCCTTTCTCACGTGGCCCTTGATTAACTGTGAAGCCTGGAGCCTCTCCAGGAAAACATGGAGCGGAGGAATGTGATTTAGTGACTTGGAATGGACACTTGAAAGAGTT
Organism: Psettodes erumei; assembly: GCA_016785225.1. Lineage (NCBI taxonomy): Eukaryota > Metazoa > Chordata > Actinopteri > Pleuronectiformes > Psettodidae > Psettodes > Psettodes erumei. Next base: position 778,137 of record JAFBJZ010000898.1, on the reverse strand, counting down.
TAGTGTGCTGCTTGGTGTGTACAAAAAAAAGAAAGATAATTTCTGCGATTAAAATATAATATGAGCAGAAGCCCGCAGTTTTCTTTAAAGAGAGGACAGCTCTGAAAGGTACTACTACTACTTTGAAGTGAACCAGGGTGTTTGCATACTGCGAACTTGCAGCCTATAGGTGAAGCTTCTGGTTTAAAGCTATTTCAGAGCATGTCATTTCAAGTCTCGCACTGCAGCCCCTTAATGACATGGTTCAAGACTCCGTGAGCCGCAGGAGTATGACTGAGAGGCAGCAGCAGCAGGAGGAGGAGAAGAAGAAGGAAGAGGAGGAAGAGAGAGAAAAAAAACCTGTCCAACCCCTCTGAAGATTTCCTGTTTCAAGAAAAGTGCACATACTGGGATTCATATAGGGCAAGTCCAGCCCTGGCGGTGTTTACTCTTGCTTCTCCCACTTCGGAGCTGCGAGTGAAGGCGCCTTTTGCCTTCGAGGAGGAGAAGGAGGAGGTGAAGAGGAGGGGGGCAGGCAGCAACAGGCGGACCGAAGAAAGTCGGCGACAGTGTGGATATTAAAGACCCGTGTGTGTCAAGGCTTCGGTTGATTAATGAGAAGGAGCGGAGAGCGCAGTCCGTTTCTCAATGGAGCTCTTTCGGTTTTCCGCTTTCTGGTGTGGAACGATACTCTTCGGTAGTGTCCTGCTGGAGGAGACGGGTGAGTCGCTACTTCTGTTTTCTTCTTGGAGAAAAGTTTTCAAAGTCGCGGAGTGAAGATTCACGGAGCGCTGCAAAGTGACACGCTTCCTGCCCGACGAGAGGAAATTTAAACTGTAGCCGCTTTTGTTTCACGCAGGTGTTTCCACACAGGCGTATCACGTCGCTTTAAAAAAAAGTTAGGTTGATTTAATATTTTTTAAGTCCCTTGCTTATGGAGTCCCAAACGCCTGATCTGGCGGATATCACCTGTTAAAGGCCGTGCGCCCTCGCACGGGTAATCTCCATCTTTGATGTGCGGCCACATTGCAGCCCCCTCTTGCTTTTTTACCTTCATCCGTCTCGGGCTCAGTCCCAGCGGCACCAAGTGGCTTTGGCTGCTCCTAATCCCCCACCTCCTCCTCCTCCTCTGCAATTATATCTAGCCCTGGGTGACAATTACTACCATTCATCCCCCTTCCACAGCCCGCCTCCTGGGTTTAAAATGACGTGCTCTTTCAGAGGAGTTACTCTAATGATATAATTACTCCGGCTCAGCCACCTTCCCTCCACCACCACCACTCAGGCATGGACTATCCCCTCACAGAGCAGTGTACTGCAGAACACCTCACCACCCCACCGGGCAGATAGTTGTCAGATAGTTTAAGCTGGATCTCAAGTCTAATATATCTTTGTGTGTGTGTGAGACTCTCAGTTGAGGGCAGGAAGTAATACCCATCTGCAATATCCTGCTGGCTTGTTGCAGCAGGAGCAGGGTGCCATCAACGTGCAGCTCTGCAGATCTTCTGCTGCAGACTGGGTGGAATGACACAGTAGGCTTTTTGTGCCAGGTTAAAGAGCACTCACACACACACACACACACACACACACACACACACACACACACACACACACACAGACACACACTTTCCCTCAAGTCAGCGTGAAGTTGGGGGCAAACACATAGCTGACAGACTTCTTCACTGTTTGCTGACACTGTCGAGAAGTCTGCTTTCATTTACACTTCCTGTCTGAAGCGTCTCTGGCTTGGCGGTCACATGACTGAGCAAAGACTTGCCATCTTCAAATAGCCACCCACCACTTCACACACATCACACATGTTGGTTTTGCAGTGTGCAAAATGAACCCACTCTTTCTCTCTCTCTTGGTTTGGTGACAAGTTGAGTTTTGTGATGGAAGAAACAGGTTCAACTTCCTGTGCACATGGCGTCAGTATACAGTTGAAGTGTGGTTCAGTGGTTTTGTCTTACTGTAGCAGTGCTGTCACATGCTCCCTCTCTTCCTCTGTTTTTGTAATCAGCCTTCATGTCAGCGTATACGTCAGTGTGTATTAGTTATCACAAAGATCTGGAGGAGGGCAGTTCAGTCCTCACGTCTCCTTTTCGGCCTCTCCCTCTCTGTTTACTCAGTGAACTCACAGCAAGTGGCCAAAATACACATTATCGTCATCATCATACCACTTGGGTCTGCAATGTGTACAGACTTTTCATGTACTAGTAAAATCATGTGGAATTGCCTGTAATGATGCTTCAACCCCCGGTGCGTGATTGATTTGGAATATTCTTTTTTTTCTGGACTAAAGTCACACGGACTGCTTCACACATACGCCTTAATGTGTGGGGAAGACCTCCGCCTCTTCCAGGAAAAGAGGAGAGAAGGGAGGAGAGATTGCTCACCTTCCCTGTTGCTCAATCTCTCCTCTCTCTGACAAAGAGAGGCACGTTGCCCAGCTGATATTTATCACGGCGAGGACCAACAGCAAAGCTGCAGTCTGACAATTTCTGTGTGAAAACAGTTACTCACCAACACACAGGCGCACTTCTTGTCTCTCACCAAACATTCATAGACACTGATACATAACATCGTCCTCCCCTTTTTCTTTTTTGCAATTCACGTACAGAGTTGGCACGGCACCTTCTTTTTGAGATGGGGAGCCAACTCATCGGCCTGACAAATTAGAGACTTCTCAGCGAGGAGATGCATCCGTGTTTTCTTTTGTTTGTTGTTCTTGCCTGTCTGGCAGTTGTCTCCTTAGATGATTATCAAAGCCACAGGCACTCATCACACAATCCTGTCTGTCTCACTGATACGGGTCTGCCTGCCGGCAAAGTCAAGTCTGAACAAGACCAAAGGAGGTGGATGCCACTGCGCGCTACTCTTATTGTTCAGACTTCACAGGAAAAAATCTGTCCACCCCTCCAGGAAGAAATAGTTTGGATTTTCTTGTGATTATGTTGAATTTCTGCTTCTGTTTATCGGTAAATGCCAACAGACTCCCACCCTTTTAATTGAAATGTGAGTTTATCTTGCTTTTAAATGCTAAAAATATCATGTATGTGTTTTTAGAGATTAGACTGAACATTTTTTTTGTATATAGCCACCCAGTTTACCATCTTTCATCTCCCTTCTCTTTCTCTTTAGTGGCCAATATATTGAAGGTCAGAAGATTGTGCAAGTTCTGTGATGTGCGGGCGACCAGCTGCGCAGGCAAAGGGAGCTGTCAGGTGCAGTGTGAAATCACAGCCATATGCCCAAATGATGAGGAGGTGTGTGTCAGTATTTGGTAAGTGCCCTCTCAACTAAATGCAGTAGTGGTATCGTTCATAGTTTAATGATGAAGTCATAGTTATAAGGTGAAAAGAGCATTTTATCATGATACTCCACACTCAGGTCACCCTACATGTACAAACAAAGGAAATGACACCACGCTACATGCTCTTTTATTAGTCGACCGAAATTTCTTCCTTGAAACAACCTTTTCCTTTGAACGTTTTTGTCAGTCAGCGTTCTGCCGGAGACAGTTGGCTGGATTAGGATCGCACCCGGGCGACTAACCCACCCATCAGCATCAGATCTGACTCCAAACGTGAGAGGCAGCAGGAAGCAGATTTGTGTCGGTATTAAAAGCTTAAGGACGCGCTGCTGTTTCTCATTATATTAGCAATATAACAGGCGAGTTAGGAGCTGAGGTTAGCAGAAAGCTAACGGCACGTGGACGGCGCAGCCTCTTTAAAATGTGTCTCACAGCGGCACGGCCGTCAGAATTTAAATATGTATGTTTTTGCAGGTTCAGGGTTTTTCCTTGTTTCCTGTTTGTAATGGCATTTCAGAATCTTGCTGTTTGTAAATGTGGCCAGTGTTGCAATCATTTACATAATGCTGAGACTGTGTATTGCTGAAGGAGACATCTGGCATTTACAGTTTCCACTTTATCACTGTCGACTGGAAAAAATTGCATTATTTGTACAACTGTAGACCTGCCATTATTACCCTGTTACATGATAATACAGATCTCTGAAAAGGGAACTTTGCTGCAGAAAGATGTTGGCAGTGAATTCCCCTGTCCAAAAGTCCCCACTCTTTGTTTTGTGATCCAAAAAACAAAAGAGTACAAATCCAACTTAACCCAGGAAATGTTCATGTTTTCACTGTGTTTTCACTTTCTAAGGAGGAAGAAAGATGACAATGTCACCTTCAATACAGTCTGCCACAACCCGGCCCAGACGCTGTACGGCCTGGTCCTGGAGGATTACAACAACAGCAAGTGTGAGATGAAAGAAAGGAAGGGCATGGACTCACAGTTCTTCATCTGTTCCTGCTCTGAGGATGAGTGCAACGAGCACGTCTTTTTTAACTCAAGTAAGTGAAAGCAGCATGGCCTTGTCTTTGCTTATTTCACTGCGTGTTTGTTTTGTTGTTTTTTTTGGCCACTGTCAGACAAACAAGCTGTAAACACTGACATATTAAGTTCACGTACATGCTTGTAAACAGTTGCCTGGTTACACATCCAGCAGATTAGTGGAGCTAAATTAGAAACCATTGGATGAAAGTTTGCCCACTCTCCGCTCTCTCCGTCCCTCTGAGAGAGATATCTGGCTCTTTCGCTGTGCTCCACTAAATGCTCCACTATGTTCACAAACTGGATGAAACACTGCTGGGTTTTATGGTCGGGGTTTTATCACAGCTGCCTGCTGCAGTTGATGAGGGCAGAGAGACTGAACCGCAGCGTCGGACCAGAACAAATAGATAAAAGATGCCATAGCACTCCGCACAGCTGAGGTGAGCTGCAGTCAGGTGATCAATTTCTTTGAGTTCATCACGAGGAGCCACATGACATAAAGTCATTTGAGCCTACCATAATATTGATTAGAGCAGCTTTAAGTTGTGCAACGGTACATACTGTAAGTCCCTTATTACTGCATCTTTCCTGTATCAGTGGTGCAGAAACACTACATTTAGATGTAAGGAGTGGGACTCTATGCTTCTTACATCTGCACAACATAACATGGTAACGTCATAGTCACGGTCGACCTAATATTATTATGCCAGTTCCTATCAGCTTGTCATGTAAGGCGTCATGCATGAATGCTAACACATGTGCACCGTAATGCTCTCCAGACGCGTGATTACAAACAGGTTTTCAGAGACACTGACTTGTAGACTACAGTTACACACTGGTCCTGGAATCAGATGTATTTTGACTACAGCATCCAGGCAATAATAACACCGAGGTACATTTCCGAGACCTGGCTCTGCGCAGAGAGCCAAATTGAAAGCATCTGCACGGTGCACACCACGTCATGGAAATCCATTCGCTCGCTGTCGAGAATGTCTGCTCACTTTTCTGTAACTTCTCAGTGACTAACATGAGGCTGTGTCGTAATGCAGGAGCCCCAGCAGAAGTAAAACCAAGGCAAAAAAAAAAAATTCAATAAGTTGTTAATCATGTGCCAACTAAAACGTGCTTAGAGGTGCTATGGTAACAGTAGACTCTCTTTTCACAACATTGTAGTGGTATCATTCTCCACTCGTACACCTCAGAGCAAAAACTTCCAGCTCAAAGAAAATCTTGGATTAGAGGGTTTTAACCAGCTGGACACAAGATCCCTATCTCCAGGATGTAACATTAAGGTGTAATTCGTACTTTTTTGCCACTCAACACAACTTTTCTCCAGAACATTCAGTATTTCGTGCAGTAAGTACAGCTCTGGCCAGAGCTGTCTGGGAGAGTCCGGGAGGCACAGTGACAGGTTTGTTGTGAGAAATAGCTCCTCACTCAGTGAAAATCAAAACAAACTGGCTGGGGCCATGTTGAGGATTTCAGACATGTGGTTTCCTGTTGAGAACCAGAGGGCTTGACTGGGCAGTCAACTGGATGCCGCCCCCGTTCGTTGTCCTCCCTCGTTTTAAGCCAGCTCTGCTCCTCACAGCTACGCTTGCCTCTAAAACACAGATTGAATTTTTTTCATTTACCTATCTCAGTTCTTTTGCAAATCTGGAACAAAAAGGTTCTGCCTTGAAACTACAGTCATCTCACATTTTGCTACATGTAAAGTAAGGTCTGCAAGGGATGGTTATTTTCAAATTGAAAATGTTTAGGAAAGCTATGTGGCTACTAGACAACTTTTATTTCAATTATTAAATGTAGAACTCATCCAGCTGTGAACCAGTGGGTGCTCTCTCCGTTCGTGTGTTGTGTCTGGTTATATGCTTTTTATAGGCCTGCTTTTATGGCCGCAGCTTCAAAAACTGGACCATGAACACAGCACCAGCATAAACTTTCACTGTTTGCCAAAACCGGAGCAGCTACCAGACACACCACCTCCTAAATTATAAGAATCAGACATAAACTATAAAGAGACACAATATGTGGTTGACTGGGTCAGGGTTCTGGAACAGTTTGCATTTGTGGCCTAGACGCTAACTTTAGCTTACTGATGCTTATAGACATTCCACATGGGAGGGTCAGGTTCCTCGGCTGTTCTGACAATACTGCTTTACTCTCAATCAGATACAGGCTGAGCGAGACAGAGTCAGAGTTTCATTTCTTCATGTTGTGTTCATTTGTGGTTTCAAGCTCATTCCAAGACTCTTCTTGTTCACACAGTGAGGAGACCACAATCAGAACAAGTCGTTAAATCTCCCACTTTTTAAAGCTGTTTTGAACTATACACAAAATAATCTCCATGTCTTGGCTGTTCTGGAAAGTTTGAGCATATCACGTGATCCCCATCAGCAGGTGGAGTTTGCCCAGCAACCTTAGCTTTAGTTTGGAGACATGTCTCCAGCTACCTGATGAGTGTTAACAGTAAGCAGTAAAAAAGTGAGCAAACAGTAGCTTCATGAGCAAGTGTATTTATGTGTTGGCATCTTCATCCTCTTCATCTCTGACTTTTGTTCCCTCAGACATGGATTCCCAGGTCGCAGTCATCTTAGTGAGCCTGGTTCCTCTGCTGGTCATGGCCGTCCTCGTCATCACCTCCTTCTACTGCTATCGGGTCTACCGCCAGCGTCAAGCAAGCTCCAGGCGCAAGAGGGGCCCTCCCCTGGACTTCAGCGACAACCGCACCATCATGACCGACGACGAAGGTTCGGACAGCAGCTCCACGCTCGCCAATAACCTCAACCACAACACCGAGCTGCTGCCCATCGAGCTGGACGTTCAGGTTGGGAAGGGACGCTTCGCGGAGGTTTACAAAGCTAAACTGAAGCAGGGCTCCTCGGTCAGCGAGGAGCAGGGCTTCGAGACGGTGGCCATTAAGATTTTCCCATACGAGGAGTACGCCTCCTGGAAAAACGAGAAGGACATCTTCTCGGACGCAGACTTGAGGCACGAAAACATCCTTCACTTCCTGACAGCAGAGGAACGGAAGATGCAGAGACAGTACTGGCTGATCACGGCCTACCAGCCGAGAGGGAACCTGCAAGAGTACCTGACTCATCATATTATCAGCTGGCACGACCTGTGGCTGCTCGGCAGTTCGCTGGCCAGCGGAGTGGCTCACCTTCACAGTGACCATACCTCCTGCGGCCGCTACAAGGTGGGGATCGCCCACAGGGACATTAAGAGCTCCAACATACTGGTGAAAAACGACCTGACCTGCTGCCTGTGCGACTTTGGCCTCGCGCTGCGGCTAGACAGCAATCTGTCTGTGGATGAGCTGGCCAACAGTGGGCAGGTAAAGCTTTCTAATCCTAAATTTGAGAGATTTATTTGGTTTCACTTGGCTTTTGATCCCCTCAGAGATAAGAAATAAATCCCCTCCTCTTATAATTTGCACCAGCCCCCACCTCCCCAGACATGGGCCAGCCCAAGACCCGCCATTTATTAATTTGAAGATTTTTATCGGACCTTGAAAAGAGCCAAACTATCAATCAAACTTTTCATTTGTGATCCGCATCACTCAGGAAAAGCTTCTCTAAAAATGAATGTATTCTCATTCCCAGATGGAGAACGCTGATAGAAACAGTGCTGTACTTCTTCTTAGGTTGTCTTTTTTATTATAGTCGCAAGGCAAACAGGCTTGATTGATTCTTAATGGACTCATTACGCTGATGTAATAGGCCAGAGTCATATTAGACTCAGTTATGAAAATGACTCATTATTTTAAAAAAGGCCTCACCCTTCGCCGTGCAGGACATCAATTGCATTGTAATGCCCTTAATGCGTTTGGACGAAGCACCAGTGAGCACATTCTCAAGAGCGGTAATTATGTGTGGACAAGCAACATGTTGTTGCCTGGAGCCAACATTGTTTTTCCACTTATTTAATACATCAGACATGTTTTGATTCACATAGATGTGAAATGACATCTTACGACAGCACAAAATTACCACCCTACATTAAAGCTGGCAAACTAAATTACAGTTTAAGACATACAAAACCATATTATGCATTTTCTTATCATTTGTTTACCATCAGTGGTATTGAGGACTTCAGTGACATAGATCACTTTCTGTTTTTTCCCTCAGGTGGGTACGGCCAGGTACATGGCTCCAGAGGTGCTGGAGTCGAGAATCAACCTCGAAAACATTGAGTCTTTCAAACAGGCCGATGTTTACTCCATGGCTCTCGTGCTGTGGGAGATCATCTCCAGGTGCAGTGCGATTGGAGGTAAGCCACACCGGCCCCGCGGCTGACCCCTGTGAAAAAGAGTTTGGGCTGTTTATCAGATCTGCCCTGTGGGTCGAAAACACACGGCACAAGTTAGTGTGCTGCGCTTCAGCCCACAATCACAGGATTCAGGTTTGAGTTGAGGTGATGCCAGAGTGAGAGAAAACACCACTGTCAGTGGTGTCATTAGGTCAGTGGAAGCTCCTGACAGCTAATATTCAGTGGAGCATTTTAAAAATGTTTAGATGTGGAACCCCCCCTCATTATGCCAAATAATTGCAAAATAGCAGTCAGACCATGGGACATCAAAACTTCCACTGAAACCTAATGGAAAATATTTTTTCCTTTTTAGGTTGAGCAACTTTTAGTTAACTGATAAATTTGTCTTTGAATGAATTATTAATTGATATAAAACTAAATTATTACTGAAGTTTGCAAAAAAACAAAATTGAAGTTAAACATTTTACAGACCTCTTACGGTGTTTTGCTGCTTTCACAAAGGAATACTTCAGATGAAGATCAGTATAATTTATATAGTATAGTACACGTATAGTATAGAATAAATATTTATCACCATCTGGTTTGTCTCTTTTTATAGAGACAGCTAGAAAACAGCAGGGAAACGGTGACACACTGCAGTACATTTTTGCTTTTGCTTTGAGGCTTTGAACACTGCCTGAGAGATGGACTCCTTAAAGGAATAGTTCAACATTTTCTGATTCACTGTATTAGTGTATCTGTGTATTAAACAGGAAGCTACAGCCAGACAATAAGAAAAGCAGAAATGAAGAGTGAAAATGACAGGTTTTGGTTTTACAGTTCTTACATAGCAGGACTTTTTCTCAGCCGGGTGCAGTAACGTCCCAGAGTTTTACGTGAGGTTGCCAGGCAAACAGCAGAGACTCCATGACTTCCCTGCCTCTGGCCAAAAAATTAGTCAAGCACATAACCCTTCAAAAATGCAACAACTTTGCAGAAAGACATGGGAGTGGAAATTAGTGTTTCCTCCTAATTCTTAACAGAAATCACGTAATGTTCCAAAAATGATGTAATGTTCCTTTAATCAGGATTCCACCTTGCTTTCCCCAGTGTCTTCTTTGTGCATCAGGATTAGTCGTAGTGCGCACACCCACTCCAAGCATGATGTTTCTGTTCCTCCACCGATAATGTGTGAACATCACACTGTGACCTTTAGTTAATAATAGAGATAACCACGTTTTCCTCAGTAGATTAGAGATTAGTGCGGGTCACTGAGTGTAAAGGAAATCAATAGCAGCACTGATTGATGAAATTCCCTTTTGGATCCTGTTTTAAAGATCCTCAGAAATACTGTAAAAAGAAAAATCACCTGCACAGCGCCATTGACCTCTGAGGAATACAAGCACATTGATGACTTTACCAATTAAGAGCCCGGCAACCAGCTCCACCTTGAGTTCCCTCGCTGGGTGTGTGACGCCGTGCGACGGGACATATGAGGGTGTCCTCCATGTCCCATTAATCACTGTGGGAACAAAATCTAAAAGTGACACGCACACAATCCATCTTGTAAGAAGTCTCAAGGATCAGCTTTCACTTTGCTAATGTACCGTTACTTGTGTTTGTCATTCTGTAGCAAAAACAAGGCCAGGATATGTGCAAATAATAGAAATGGGTGATTATCTGAAGGCAAACCACAGGGCAGTATTTCATGTCGACAGTCAGTCATTTGTTTTCACTTCCCTTCGGTGTCTCTGTGGTCCAGTTTGTTTCTGTGACTGCTCCTGTCTCCATTGTGTCAGAGCAGTGATTGAACGCCGGGTTTGGGCACAAACGCTTCTACTTTCCTGTTTTTGCCCCCCCCCCAGGAGGGCCCCCGCGAAATGTATCTCACAATTTCGTTACCCAAGAGTCCTCTGAAGAAAAAAAAACATAGCCAAGTGACCCACAACCCCCTTTGCCTTTCCTTCCCAGCAGCAAGAATATGTGAGCCCTGTGGGTACACCTTTTGAAAACAAAATACACCATTTCCTGTTTTGCAAAGACACACTGTTTTCAGTGTGAAGTCATCTTTGTAAGTATGGATGCCTCCCTTGCATGAGGAAGTTTTGTGGCTAATGTCTCCTGAGAGCAGAACGGACAGGATGCATGTTGGTAGAGATGGGCTAAACAAATCCAGGCTCACCAGATCAAGGTTAGTGCGGCTTCGCTCAGTTTCCTCTTGAGGGACAACGGCTTTATTCATCCCACTCGTCCTCCTTCATACTCCTCCATTCACTTTTGAGTTTCTTCTGGTTAGTCTGTCTGCCCCTTGTTTAGCACTTATTTAGATCTCAACAAACAGGAACACGGTAGGCAGCAGCAAATATTATTTTAGACCCGGTTCAGCCAAGTTTTTCTAAATGTCCTTGCAAGGAAACTCTCTGTGACACCCTCAAATTCTCTGTCTGTCTTTTTCCTCCTACCCCGAAGCAGGGCAGGCAGAAATTAATTACTCTCTCAGTGCTCCGCGACACAGCAGACAGCCGTCCAGCTTTACTCCTGCTGGCTCAGACAGACAGGGAGGACGGCTGGTGTAGATTTACTGGAGAAAGGGGAAGCAGAGAGGTTCCCATCCCACCCCTGGACCAGAATAGAGACTAGAGATAGAAGACACTAGCTAGATCATGTGTTTTTCCCGTGTTCTGCATATCTCCATCCTATTTTTTTTCCCTTTTCTTTGGCAACCGTCCGAGACGAGCAGCGGGGTGAAATATGTAGTTCATTAAGACGAGAACCTGTGGAGACGTTCTCGTGCCGGAAGGTTAAAATGTTGCAAAAACACAGAGAGCCTCCTACCTTGACAGACCCTGAGGAGACTGGAAAGAATAAGCTGCACAAATGAGATGCAGTCATTTGCCTTTGCATGTTGGCAGACATCCGGTATTGATTCTGGAATCGGAGCACCATGCGAATAAAACTGATGTTTACAGAGAATGTTTAAAGAGTTTCATGCTTCGGCGCTGCCAGTCTCTTGTTTTCCCCGATTCTGCCAGTTGTCCGCAGTGGTTGGTGAGTCACTGATGACTCTCTGAGAACTCACCTCGCTTGAGACAAAACACGCACACAAATTCAGAATGACACATCCCAGTTCATCATTGTAATGAGCTGGGCGAAGCCCTAGTTTTCTCCCTAGTCTCTGACACTACCTACACACATGTGTGTGGGTGTGTGTGTGTGTGCGTGGAAGACAGATGTCTGATCAGCTATCTCAGCGTCTCAGCGTCTCACTGCCAGGCAGTTCCTGGGGCCTCGTCTGCTCTGAGATCTGCCAGGTCAGGAGAACACAGCCGCCTGTCGACAGCGCCGGTCAGCCAGCCATGAGCCGTCACTTCGCTTTCTTTATTTTCCAAGACGATAAAGACAGAGGAGGATTTAAAGCGAGAGGCAAACAGAGAGATCAACACACCTCCGAGAGTAGGAAAAGCTGGATCCGAGGCTCAGGCCTTTTTATCTCCGCCTCTGCTCCCTAAAATGTCTCTCCTGTATAATTTAGCTGGTCCAGATTTAGGGCTTGGAAAGACTATGAGGGCGTTCCTCAGGCGGGTGGGGCTAAGTAGTGGGATAATGGTGGAGTGGTGTTGAATGCGCAGCAGCAGACTGAGAAATGCCTTCAGTCCCTAGAGGGAGAGGTTGGGCTAGACTGGAGAAGAGGAGAGGTTAAGGCAGCTGCTCTCCAGATGTCAGACCATCCACTCCTTCAGGACTGGAGGGCCTGATGGCTGCTGTGCATGCATGTGTGTTGGGCCTGCCATAGTCCACATTTTGCCAGGGGGCGCAAACCACTTGATTGGGGATGAATCGGGACAGACTGTGTGCGTACCCAACTTGGTTTCACTGAAGTGGCGTCCAGTGCGAGCTAAAATAGCTTTGGTCATCTTTTAATGGGGTTGGGTGAAGGTTAGCGTATGTATCTACTATAGTTAATGGTAGGGTAACCTCCAGGGCATGTCGCTGCCATATGTTCAAACGTAAGCTCGGCACATGTATGCATCTGTACCAAATGACTTTAACAACCTGTGAGGAACACAAAACAAGTGTCACAGCCACCACAGCCTAATGAAAACCAGCAGAGGCGGCTGGGAGTGGATTAGTCAGGCTGTTGTTCCAGACTCAGACAGACTTTTGGGAAACAGACAATGTTATTGTGATCACATTACTAATTTACTTCCAAGTACATGTTGAAACTATGTTTGGATCTGTTTTCCTGCATTATTTATGTGTTTAGGTGGAAAGAGTTTCTGTTCTTTTCCCCCAGTATTTATGGTTTGTTGAGAATATTTAGACAAAAATGTTAACTTGGAAGGACAGCAACGCAAGAATATCAAACAAAATATCTGGATTGAGCTTTGATTGTAACTTGGCTGTAATAATTTAAGATAGTTTGTGGGTTTTTTAAGTCCTGTTTGGCTTGCCACTGAATATTGAGCACTGATATCTAAACATCGACTAAACACAACTGCACTGTCATAGATCATAGAACTTCTCCGGGGAGACATTCATTTAGAAGTTTCCCTAATCTGCCACTGAAGCTAAATTTCACTGAATTTCTCTTGGCTGCAGATTCCCAGTCAGTGTCTGCAGGCATGCCTGACAACTGGCATGAAAAATAGACATTAGGGATGAAATATATGCTAACATTGCAAAATTCACATCACTGCATGTCAGCCGTCGAGGGAGAGGCAGTGTTAAGTTCTTGATTGGTGCTGTGCTGAAATTGTTGTCATGGCTTTGCAGAAATCTTGTCAATGTGCAGTGTGTGACTTTTGCAAACCACAGCATTCCTCGCTCGCCCTGTGTTGTGTTTTCAATAGCTTTTGCTAGTTCAGAGTTTAATTTAAGGTTTGCGTGGAAAAACCATCTTTCCTTTGCGAGCAGGATTGGCCAATGTTCCCATCCTGGAATACACACTTCTGTTTACACGACCAAGTGCTCAGTAGTGTGATTCATATATTTTGGGCCCATTGTTTGGGGATGAACACATAAACATGTTTGCCTCGATGGTTTACAAAGTGGATTTGCCTTGGAGCATGCAGTTATACACGCTCTCGGTCCTGTCAAAACAGAAAGAAACTTCTTTCTCCTTTTCTGTTCAATAATGACTGATGGCTGCGTGTTTAAGCTTTTACACCAAACCAGAGGAACTTGGCTTTCAAAGAAGAATATTCAGCTTCTGAGAAGAGTCCTCTGTTACATCAGTCCATGTCCCAGAGGTCTCCATTTCCTGTCCGCAGGCTTCATAACTTCCTGTAGGCTTCTTTTTAACGTGTTTAGAAAGAGTGAAATGAAACCATCTTCTGGTTTGTTCTGCAAAGAGTATGGAAGGTCTATTCCATAGTTTATCCCAATCAACACTTTAGGGAACAGTTGTAGATTTTTAAAATATGTTTTATATGATTGTCTGCATACTGTACAAGCTGTGTCAGTTTACTTGCAGAGATGACATGTTTGCCTGTTGACTGGGACAGATTTACATGGAGCAAAATAAAGGATAAATCTGCATTGGGCCTTTCATTCAGTTTGTGGGTGTATTGAGGACCTGATCCAGCATTTGGGACCCGAGCCATCTGATCTAGCCTCTCTGTTCAAGAGAGCTATATCAGCCAGTAGATGTGAACCTGTTTCCGAGTGCATTCCTAGAACAAGCGAAGCTGGACCTGTCTTTTATTTGCATGTGTTAACAGAGGTGAAAGAGTACGAGCCGCCCTTTGGGAACCTGAGGGAACACCCGTGTGTCGAGAGCATGAAGGACAGCGTTCTCAGAGACAGAGGAAGACCTGAGATCCCCAACAGCTGGATCAACCACACGGTTAGAGGCACCAACACAAACTGCACATACACACAGTCTACAACAAACTGGAGATGCCGAATCCATGTTTTACCTCTGTGATCTCAGACTGATTTTAAATGTCAGATCAATGATTTTCATTGCAATTCTAACATGTGCTAATACTTTTTTTTAAATAGTTTTTTTCATCACTTGTTAATTCTGCTGTATTATACTCTACTCATGTGACTCTCTCTTTTAGTTTTTCTCTGGTAGAAAACACACTGGTACACAGACACAGACTAACATAAACACAGATGTAAACACATAGACACATGAACATTCATAGCTTCATCTGAGCTGATGATATGTTGCAGTCTGACTTGCCCCATGTCAGTATTATTGACTCCTCATATCTGGGCTCCAATGCTCCCCCTGCAGGGCATCCACATGGTGTGCGCCTCCATAGAGGAATGCTGGGACCACGACCCAGAGGCCCGTCTGACAGCCCAGTGTGTTGCTGAGCGTTTCGACGACATGGAGTACCTGGACAAGCTGTCGGAGCGCTCCGACTCAGAGGAGAAGATCCCTGACGAAATCTTTGTTGTGGATGAGAAGTAGAGCTCAACAGAAAGGCTGCCCTCACCAGCGCAGCTGAGGAGTTGCAACCAAGCAGCTGGAAGAGGAAGAACTTAGCGGCCACTTTGTTTACCGTGGGTCCATCAGATGTGTGGGGGAGGAGCAAACAGGAAACTCATGTAGATGAAAATGAACTGTTACCAGAGGTGGGTTCACTTCCAGTATACATATCAGAACCAACATAAATATATATACTAGTGACTGACTCTTATTTGTTTTTTTCTAAATGCTTCAGAGACTGGATCATGTCACAAACAAACAGGGAAATCACATTATTAAGCTTTTTAACCAAATACTATTTGCACTTTATCAATATCTATGCACACCAAATGACAAATTATATATATATAGTTTGAAAATACATTTCAGGTATAGGAAATAAAGGAACATATTTAGAAAAGGGGGTAAAAGGGAGTAATGCAAAAAATATTAAGATAGTTAACACTAATAATAAATATTGGATATATTGGACTGCCCACTTCAATTTTCTAGGTGACCTGGTGGCCTTGGATAGGTTTCAGTGGGAATTGATGACAGTATGTTGCAAGGTTGGATGGATGGATGGAAGGTGAAGGTGTAATTTCTTATGGAATGAAATGGAAATTACCCAAAGCAAATGAATAAAAAAATCCATCCAAGGCACAGAAAGCTGATATCAAATCTCAAGGACAGCGAGCTGTAAAATAAAGACAGTAAAATCAGTCTGAAAGGAAAAGGGGAGCTGCAACTGAGATATATATATATATATCTCCTGATGTGTGTGTGTGTGTGTGTGTGTGTGTGTGTGTGTGTGTGTGTGTGTGTGTACATGTGTATTACTCAGAGGACTCTGATCCAAAAAAGAAAGTCTGCTTAATCGGACCAAGAGAATAATGGGAAGAGGGATAAAGTGTATATAAAGCACTCTAAACTGGAGCATCGAGCTCGCCACCTATATACCATGAAAGCTCAACCTGTATATAGAAATTTTGTTACAGAAAAGGGAACTTGGATCTCATGTTCTGAAAGAAATCGAGTAATATTTTGTATAAAAGTGTAAAGTCCTAATTAAAAGTGTTATAGTACTATACTATAGTATTATAGTGTTGCTTTTGGGTTTTTTATGCTTCATGTTCTATATTTTGATCTACGGTGTGCCTCATAGTGGGCTTTTGTCTCCAGCATCGAGCAAACTACATTTAGTGGATGCGAAAAGAATTTCCAATTATCAATGGAAAAAGTACATTGTGACCTTAATGTGATAGATTAGAATTGTGTGCATTGGAATACACCTCATGTGCTGAAAATATGCTTTCAGTTTGGAAAGATATAATCTAATTTGTCACTGGAGAAGTCAGCTCTTGCAGGATCACAAGCTCACTAATGTCATGACTGTACCAGCCCATCAGCTGCTCTCAGGCTTGGAACGGGGGAGTTTATGTCCCAGTCCTGACACACTGCAACACAAACCTAATTCATATCAGCATGAGTGCATGTGAGCATGCTTGCATGCTTGCTCACATGCATCATTCTGGCATGTAAACCTGTGTATTCCATCATACATACTGTATGCACAACACATTTGCTTGCTCATGTTGGCATTCATGCACTGAGAAACATTTCATCTTTCATTCATGATTACTCAAATTTTGGGTGTTATCCAAGGCATGACAAATCTCCCTGACTGTGATGTCGCTCATCGTTATCGTAGCAGTTTTTCCATTGATTGACAGACACGCCGAGTGTGTGCGTGTGTGTGTGTGTTTGTGCTCGATGAGGCTAGCACAGTGTTCGGCAGTATGCTGCCAACAGATCTTTCATCCTGAGCCCACAGCTGACTCAGGCTAGAAGGTGTGTCTGACTGTGACTTTCTGCCTCGCTGTCCATGCTGCTGTTTGCCTGCCTACCTGTTTGTCAGCTTCTTATTTCAGCCAGTGACTCCAGAATCCTTTATAGTTACAGTGCTGTTAAAGCTGCTTGGTTTGACTGCTCAACTTAAACTATCAGTGCTCACGGTAAATGAACTTGGTATGTGCATGTTAGCATGTGTGTTACATGTATAATTTAGCTTTGTTTTGTCAAGACATGTGCTCTGTGGGAATTTCTGTGCCCAACACTCATTTTGTGACGTCAAAGCTGCCTTTCTTTAATTCAGATCACTCTGCAGTTGTGAAGCAGCACCACTGAAATTGCACAAACTGTTGAACAAAAGCACTTGGGAACAGTAGGAAAGTGATTTATCAGTTTATAGTGTGCTGAGTTGTCGTCTCACAGGGAGATTTCCATTGCCCTTCCTACAGTTTACATGCTCTATTTACATAAACTATGCCACAGGCGCACTTGGTGTGGGTTGCTTCACAGATAAATTGGATACCGCCTTGGGATATACATGCTTATGATAAATGATTTATAATTTTGCATTATAAATGGATTACCGCAGGGGTGTCAAAAGTAACAAAAGTAACATTCCTCTTCATTTTTCACAATCAAATAATACGCTGCCAATTGTCCTGCAGCAAAGGAGTCAGGTTCTCACAGGGAGATACATTTTTAAGGAAGTGAATTCTTCTGAACGCCTCCTGAAGCACTTTTGTTCACTGATACATTTGTTAGTGTCAGTAAAAGAATAATATCATTTCAGTACTAAATTCAAATAAGCTTTTACCACATTAGTGCAGGAGCCACAGAGCATGGATCCCCCCCAGAGCATGTCCATACAGTTGCAGTACAGTTTGGTTAACAATGTGGGACAAGTGTAAAGCAATTACACATGAATCATGTTGCACATAGTCAGTCAACAATAATCCTGTTAAATTAAATCCTGTCATGCCAGTTTATATTACTGAATCTCGCAATGAATTCTATCAATTTAGGATTTAGCACTGTAAATTTAAAAATACAACAGATAAATTACATTTTATATTTATTTCTATTTTTGTTTTGTTTTTTTTTTAACTTTTTCTGGTCTGTTCAGCATTAATAATAATCATATCTTGGGGAAGTGAGTAAAATCCTCTTGTGTGTGATGCTATCCCAGCATTTGCTTTAATTAAGGCAACATGGGAGCTTGTGCACACTTGTTTACTTCACTGCCAGCGAGAACATTGCCTCGGATGTTCTTACTGCCTGCGTTTTGTATCTTAACCAGTAGAGGGCACACTGGCTCTACTGGATAATACATACAAAGACATCATTTGTACCTTCTGGAACCAGCTAGGCTTTAAAAGAAATGGAAGCAAATGGAAGCAAACGAAGGAGCCGAGTCAAAGATGTGACAGGTTTTTCCATTACTAGGGCTCACACTCAGTGGCACTAACAAGTCACCACACTCCGCAGTCATTTTGTGTCCTGGTGGGAGCTAACTGCATTAAAGCGGCTGCTGTTGGCAAGCATAACTTAACTATATTTTCTCTCTGTTGAGCCTCTCGTTTCTCGCAGCACTTTCCATCACTCACCTGTCACAATGCACCAGAAAGTATAAACTCAAGCCGCCGGTGTACAGCGACAGCAGCAGTCAGTTTAGCCAGGAACAACTTGTCATTGCTTACCAAAGAGGAGGCAAATGCAGCCTCTAAAGTGAGCTTAATAATCCAAAAGCAGATACTCTCCCACCTAAGTCACTTATCATTCCCACATGATGGTTGCCATAGTGACACTTCATACATCAATCAAACCTGCTCAGCAGTGCGTTGGTTGGTGAGAGCTGTAAACAATATTTTTAAGCCCCAGTAAAGAGATGACAAGGAAGACAAATTACTGCTCGCTTCAATATCACCTCCTCTCCCAGCTCCCCGGGTCCGGTTCACGTCAGAGGCCATTTCCCCCCAAAACAACCCAGTCCTTTACAGATCCATTTTTTTAAAAGTTCCAAATACCCATTTGATTTAGACGTTCACTTGACATGTCACGAAGCAGCACTATGGGTGTGCAGCTCTGGCACTGGCAACAGCAGGAGTCATTTTCTGTGAAGAAAACTTTAAGACCCCGAGCTACAACTGCATGCAGCAATTGCACAGGGGGATGATGTGCCTGTTAAGACGGGAGCGAAGCAGCAGGCAGCTGATGCCCAGAGATGAGCAGATAAGACTGCTGGCGTATTAGAAGCCATTACCCCGGCTGTCCTATCAGACATTTTTGTCTGATGGCAGTGGACTTGACAGTCCGGATATTGTTTTAATGTCTGGATTTCAGATTGAGCTATTGTGTCATTATACTCTCAGCTAGCGAGCAGCTCAGTTTACTTAATAGCAAAAACAAAAAACAGCCCAGCCAGGACAAACACAGCTGTGTCAGAAATGGAATGTCTTAGATTTGAAAGTGTTTTTCTTGGAGGACGCACTGCTTACATGTAACAAGACCAGTGCTTGACAGTCATATTGCAGTTTCTCCTCCAACAAAGGCTGGAATGAATTGATCATTTGAGCCTACAAGGACGATGCCAGTCCACTTAATTCCCTGCATCAATCATCCTCTTGTTGCATGTATGGTGAGGTGATGATCTGGGACTAATTTGGCTCAGTATATCCTTTAATCAGCGTTCCATAATAATTTGTCTATATAGAAATAATTTACCTCTCTCTCCCCTCCCTATGTCTGTCCTCTGCTTCTTTGCCCATGCTTTGTGCCCCCTGTATACATTGGAAAGGCCAGCTGAATTTAACTTTATTTGGGAGGTGTGAACTGTGTCCTGTCAGGTGAACGATCGAGGGCAACCAGTAGGAGAATCGATTGGACACGGGCTAAAAACAGAGATGCATAGTCCTGACCAAGGGGCCACTTTGTATTGAACTGTCTTTTAAGAGTGCTCTTTGCTCAGAAAACAGACCAGAGTTGGCCTTTAATTTAATACATTTCCGCATTATTAAAAAAAGGGCATTAAAAGAAAAAGCACAATCATCAATTTGGTGATCATTTAAGCAGAAAAGCTGCAAAAAAAGGTAAAGTCAACAATGCATAATGCATCACAGAAATGTCATATATTCCACCTCACTCACTTGTAGAATCATAGAAAATAAAGCTAAATATTCAGGGGTCTTCATACTTGCATGATCTCTGTATGAACTTTGAAACAATTGGACAATTGAACAATTTTGTTAGCACAAGAGAATACCACCGGCAAGGCAGCTTTCATGTTTTTGATACATTTGTTTTTTGAATACTTCTGCCATAGCATTTGCCAATGAAGCTTCAGGGCTGACATTAAAGCAAGATCACATAAATCTGTTGTCATCTGAACAGAGACAGCCCATGCCAGCCACTCAGGAAAGTTAAAGAAGGGTCATTTGTCAAGCCGAGGCAGCTGGGAAGTTGGGAGGCACAATTCAGTTTTCAACATGTGTGCCATATTTTTTGTCTCCTGTGGGGGGAAATGTGAGGCCAAGTTCAAATGTTTTCTACACACTATATTTCTTGTATCTGAATGGCAATCCTCCCTCCAAACATCCTGCAGAGTCTGCTCAAATTGTACCAAAGCCAGAGAAATGTTTTTTAAGGCAGGTAAAAATGCAAGCCAACTTTTCGAACATTCTGCCTGCAGACAGTTGATATCTCTGTTGAGCTCAGGTTAGTATCTCACTCCTTATTTTTCCCCTGTCTCTCTCTCTCTCTCTTTCACTTGCCCTATCAAGTGAAACTTTCTTATAAAGTTTTTATACCGCATGCCAATAGGATTTGAAGAATCACTTCAGGCACTTTCAGCCGTGTCGACAGGTCAGAATCAATCTTGATAAATGTGGTGAACTGCGAAACTTTACAAACCATTTTCTGTGCTGATACATTTTTGAGAGGTGTTGCAAAAAAACATAAACTGAACGCTTTCCTTCCTTATTTTTGTGTAAAGCCTACTTTATATACTCAGATGCAAGATATTTTTTTCAATTTCATAATCACATAATTATTTCATAATTTCGTGGGATAATTACTGTGATTAAAAGCCTGATTAAAAATTAAAATGTGCAGATTCTGGGACTGTGTTATTATTTGAAATCATGATTTTTGGTTAAAATAAAGATGCGAGGATCTGACTTTTATCAAAAACAGTGATACATTCTCATTAATATTTCATGGGAGTCGTCAAAAATAGGAGACAAGATTATTGCATTGATTGCTTTGTTCCCTTTCTGGAGATGTGGTAGATGAAAGTGTTTCTGTGATCAAATAAAAATGAAAAGATATTGTCAATCAGAACAGTTATTGTGTCTGCAGCCCACACCCTTTCAGAGAGAAATAACTTTTCATACGCTTTGGAAAATGACAGATGAATGCAATGAATGCAATAGCATCCCGAGGCAGATGCGGCCTTATAAATTGAGCAAAAGCACTCTGATCTCCAGGATGATAGATCACACCCTATTCTGTTACAAAATATGAGAGCTTATCATGCAATTTCATATTTTATCACAACAAGCAATTTCCTTTAAAGAAGGAGTCTGGGCTTGACTGCTGGTGCATATGAATAGCTAAGTGATGCAGTGCTATAGATAATCACAGCGGATCAAGATTAACAGTCCCATCATATGAGGTGAACCCCGAGGCCGGGCCTACGCCAGCACACCTTCCATCAAAGTCAAGATTAAGATGTTGTTCAGTTTCAGAATGTCATCCAAATGTGTTGCCTGGGACCGAGAGGCTCGTGTTCACATCTCGATTTAACTGCCTCTGTGTGCCCCGTTGACTGTTGGAGAAATGAGCCATGCTCAGCGTGAAATGGTGTGTCACTGATGAGGCCACACAGGTAACCCTGTGCACCTCGGTGCAAGACCCCACATCATCAAGTAGAAGTTAACTCAGGTCATTAACTTGCATATTTGTGTTATTTGTTCTTTTCATCCTCTGACTCATTACTCAATACTTGCACTGAAACTCTGTTGTCATAGGACCCTCCAAACTACAATTAAGGAATGAATTCTTTTAACATGACATGTGAAACCCAAACTCAAAACAATTATTATGATAATGAACAGATTCAAACAGTCCATCTAACTCTGTTGACTACAGGTAAATAAAAGGTAGGTAACAGTTGGACTCTGCACCTCATTGGGATGCTAAATGTTTTTTCTTTAAGTGCTCTTTTTGTTTCCATTAATGACTGCTGTGGTGTAACATGTGGAGCGGCAATCCTCAGGCTCTGGCTAATCATACTGTTGATGCTGGATCACACAAAGAGACCACAGAGTCTTTAAAGCTTGCTACTCTCACAATGAGCAAACATCCATGTTCTGCCATACTTTTCTTTTGGATAGAACATAATTCTGCCCCCCCCCCCCCCCCCACCCCCCAGGTGTACATGTTGATGATGCACAAGGCAATTAGTGAAGAGCAATGCCAAGGGAATCAAGGTCTTAGCTCTCTTTTCCAGTGTGTAGTTAGCACACAAAGAAAACTGACGAATCAAAGACTCTATAGCTGTGTAAATGTGTTTGACTCTGTGTTTTATCCTGGTGATGGATTGGCAATCAGTCCACTGTGCTTCCCTGTCTTCCACCCACTCAATGCTGGGAAAGGCTCCAGCCCGCACTATTGACCTTCAGTAGGAATAAGTAGGAATGGATGATGAATAGATCTATAATTCTCATTTGTGAAATTTCCCAGCTTCAATTGTAATGCGTATGTGTGTTGCAAGAATGCCAAGAATCTGGGTACATGGTGTGCCTGCTCCCCAGACATCCTGCATACTGCAAGCCTGTGCCTTAGAAACAAATTACAGCATCAGATTCCTTCTGACTGTGCACTTCACATACTATCTGTATTAGATTGGAGGCTTACTTTAGACGTGTACAGACACTTTTCCTTCATCACAGGCGGCAGATTATTTGCTTTGTCCCAAATGCTTACATAACACTGTGCACAATTGATTGAGAGATTTGAGATTCTTATACATATTTTGAGAAATTGCTGAATCCAGTCAGTGTTGCACCGAGATGACACCGTAGCTGTTTGTAGCTCTCAGGATTTGCTGATTGCACCATTTTCAATGATATTGGTTTAAGAAAAAAGTGTAAGGATGGGTGTAATGATTATAATCTTGCTGACCAGTTATGACACCTCTGTCTTTTGCTTTCTGACTCCCTAACACATGCAGTCAAGGCAGAGAGAAAATGACAGGGAGGAGGGTGCTAAGTGTGATTCATGACAGGAATCTTAAGCTTTTTTTATTTTTACATGACTGGCCTTTGGCAAAGTGAAAAAGTGTAGAAACAGAAAGTGAAAAACAGAAAAGAAAGACAAAGCAAACACAAACATTAAAGTCTGCCCCTGGAGATGGAGGAAAGCAAAGCTACCCTGCCTGGCAACAGCACTCATTTTGGCTAGCTTTCATCTGGGCCTGGCCTTTTGACAATAGATGCGATTGAAGCAATCTTCACAGCCTGCATTTCTATTGGTCTCAAAGGTCACCCATTCAGAATTTGGAGGTAGAGAGGAAGGGGTGAAGGGGTATGTGTCCATCGTGGCATAGGCAGGCCTTGTCGAATGATCAGGGTACCAGGTACATACGTGTGAGTCCTGGTGTATACATAAAGATGTATTCATCAGTATGCATGGGTTTATGTGTGTGGGGGATTACATGGCTGCATTGTGTTCTCACACACTGATGCCTCTGTGTATGTTGTGTGGGGGTGTGCATGTGTGCATGAATTCTTGCTGCCGCTGGCTCTCGGCATATGCGGGCGATACTTTCTGTTGAAGCTTTTGGTCTGTGTGATCTCCTCATGAACTCAAAACTCTTATCCACTCCTGCCACTCCATCTACTCTCCGTGATGACCCCCATCAATTTTCATAATCATCCTTTTACTCTCCTTTATTATCTGCCTTCCATCTCTCACGTCTCTCCAATGCTGTATTCTCATCTCACTCTTATCTCTGCCTCGTCTCTCCAGAAGATCGCCTCGATCCACAGCTGGGCTAAGCCAGCTCAAATTTCAGTCCAATTCCCCTGCATGAATATTTAATTTACATTAAAAAAAAAAAAATCATGATCTTATGGGTGACAGAGTAGCTGTAGAGACTCGATGCAAAGCAAGGATGGGAATTCAGGCCAGGTAGGCGAGGTACTCTTACAAGTAGTTATTGCCTGAGTTTAAACTGTTGCATCTGTTTAAACTTTCCCATTAATTACTGAAAGCAATGTGTATTGAAATCAGATGTATAAACACTGCAAATTTGTAATTTAAATTTATAACAATATTTTGGAGGTCAGTCATTACATTACATTGATGTTTGCTTAGAGACAGGCTCTTCTGATTATACAAAAGGTAACCTCAGTGTAAAATGAATCACTCCTTAGCAGGTAAGAAAGAAAGCAGCGTTATATGAGAGGAGACACTGACGTCAGTACAAAGTGTTTTCTCTGTGTGATTAAGTATTAGCACTGAAGAGGACTGTTGGACGATTGTTCTTCCTCCTTTTTGGACTGAATCACATCTAAGATAAATCAATAAGGCTTCCTGTCTCCATCTCATGATTGTATCAAACAATGAGAAAACAAAATTAACGCATACAATCAATCCAAAAAAAAACTTGAGCTTTTAGTTGAAATCTTAAAATGAAATCTTATTCTGACAGGCTGTCAGTGGGAGTGGGGGAGTACATCCTGAGTTTAAACGAATGATGAATGCTGTGTTCTTGTCTTTGCTGGGGGACATAATAATGATGAGACACATCAATCTTTATTACCACCCCACCATCCAGTCCAGAACATCCAAGGGCAACAGAAATATTGCACTCGTAGAGAACATTTATCTTCACAGACCTGCCCAGAGCGTTTTGGCTGCAAGGAAAACGTCTCCTTTTAGATTTTGGGCTATTTGCGCACAATCTTCTCCTGGTTATGTTGAATAAAAAACGAGTAAGTCAACTCTACACGGTCAACTTTAAGACGAGTAATAAAGATTTAATTTAGAGTGAACACAAGAACTATTCATTTTCATATAGGCCATAACAGGGGATTATCCTTGTTTCAATCAGTAGCGGCCATAATTTAGTGTGGCTCCACTGGTCGACTCGTTTGTCTGTCAAGTGTTTGCTGCTCTCTGGTTGGTGTAAAGACTAAAAATTCCGCCCCCTCGTACCTGTCGATCTGTGAGAGGCCGGCAGAGCTTTGGAACGCCCCGCCCCTCGCAACCTTCCCGCCCCTTTCCACCGGCATTCAATCGTGAAGCGGATTTACTGTTGCGGGCTCTGTAAGTGGCGCATGAGTGTGCGTTTCGGGATGTAACGGTTGCATCTCAGTGTAGCGACACCGAATTTAAACGTACGCGTATATAAATGCCCAGGAGACTCGGGAGGTAGGGTACCTTAGGTGTGCGGCCAACAAAACAGGAGACTTTACGGCAGCGCGGAGCGGAGGCAGACGCGGGAGCGTGGCAGGAGGGACGCTCGAGCAAGACCAACCGACACCGCACGCAGAAATGGCGGAGCACCACACAGCCAGCGACGGCAAGCACAAAGCGTCCTCCAATGCCGGGGGCTCGGTGCACGGGAACAGCCGACCCGGCGCCGTGGGTGGAGGAGGGGGCAAGGGAGGCCTGTCTGGCGGACTGACACAGCCGGCAGGGTGGCAGTCCTTACTCTCGTTTAGCATTCTTTTTCTGGCCTGTCTGGCGGGATTCAGCTCCAGACTTTTCGCCGTGATCCGGTTCGAGAGCATCATCCACGAGTTTGATCCATGGTAAGCTAGCTAACGTCTGTCAATTTAGGTTTGTTTCCTGTTAGTGTCAATGTAGTATCAGTGAAAGACAGAGTTTGATGATCGAAGTCGCCTCAGGTCGTCTTGTTTTATTAAATTGGATAAAGTAAATTATTTTACTCTTTAGAAGTCAGTACAACAGCGTCTGTTTTGAACACACGTCCAACTACTTTGGTGTTGTGTCAATGTTCGTTAGCTCTTCATACGCAGTTGTTCTCCCGTAATGAATCACGGCACGGTTTTCATCTGGTGTCCTTGGGACAAACTCTTTGAATGTGGGGGTCGGTGGCCTGATGTGTACTCTGTATTGTGGGGAGGGGGGTTGACATTTAAATGTAGTGATCCGACCAGCGCGCGGCTAGCTACTCTGGTTTCATTTAGCATTTACCGAGTCATAGTAAAGCGCGCGTGGAGCCTTCAGTGGCAGTTACAACTTTGTTTAGCTTAAAAAACGTGTGAATAAGCAGGTGGGAAACGTGCAGGATATTTCCGCACTCAACGCGAGTTTAAATTCATTGAAAACTCAGAGTGAGCAAGTGCCGTTGAAATGGTCGTTGCTTTTCGATGGGGGCTCGTCGCTTGGCGATGGTCGACGTGACTGATTGTTTGGGGCTGTTTTTCTCTCAGCGTGTAACGCAGCGTCGTGTTGCATCCATAAACGGACTACCGGGTTGCTTCACGCATTAGAGCCGGTGCTCGCCTCTGACAGCAGGCTGCTTGTAACCCGGAAGCCATCTGATCCGGTCTGGTGTGTCTGTCATCACAATGCGGGATTATTCCGCTCTGTCACATGAGCTCGCAAGTGTCCGGCTGGTTGCGATGCACTGTCATCCCCCCTGTGGCATTCAAACCAGACCGCGCGGCTTATGCATCCGTTTATTAATTTTCAAGGACAGGTGCTCCATCTTGTTCAGGGTGACATTCGCCTCCTCAATTATGTGGATAACTTGATTGTATTTTGCAGCCAACGGCCAAGGCTAAGGGTTATGAGAGGTTTCCACACGGTTCACATGAGCTCGATCCTGCACCAAGGACCGACCTGAGCACTGGTAATGAGTTGTCACACGCTTGTTAGAAACTGCATTCTTTCTTCACAGCCTTCATGTGTCTGATTATTATCCTGAGCAGCTGCACAATTGCAATACAGTATATCACATTTAAAGTTGTGTTGCCTCAGTATCAAAGCTGTAAACTGGCATTATTTTCCCCAGTTACTGAGCTAAAACTGCAAACATGCTTGGCAACATGTCCAGAAACGAAAGCAAAGTTTACAAGCCCAATCAGCTATGAGTACTCTACATCTGTTGTTCTCCCAATTTTCTCCCTTGGACCTGGAAAACAAAACCATGCGTGAATGAAACCTTGTGTTGCAGGCCTATACATGCGAAATGGAGAATTCAGCTGCAAAGATTGTTTTTTTTTTTTTAATGAGAGAAATGCTTAAGGTTTTATACCAGAAATATATCTGCAGTTGACTGTTCATAAATCTTGCAACATTCGCACGCCTCGCTGTAGTCATCTTTTGAACCCGTGTGTAATCCCAATCAGCTTGCTGTGAACCGTTGCCCTACATTTCTACAATGGTTAACTCTCGGGAATTGTGTGTGTGTGTGTATTTTGGCCACAGTGCTGGGGTTTTGCACAGATTAACACATAAACCTGACCCCAGTGAGTATGGTTGTTGCCCAGAATATTAACTGGAACGTTATTTAAATATGTGCTCTGATATCTTCTGTTGACTCCTAGAAATGAGATGGGTCTTTATTGTTGTAAAAAAAACCAGTGTTTTTATGATTAGGTTTCACCATGTAATATAACTTCACCTCACCTTTTTGACAGTAAGGAAATAGAATGTGTATTTTACAACTGCAGGCATGCGGGCTTCTGATTGGAAGTGGCCATCACTCCCAGACACGCATTATTAGTGCCACTGTCATCTGAATGCTCGGATGCTGTTAGTGATTTTCCTCTGTGCAGTGCTTGAAATTATCTACAGCTCACCATTACGTTAAACAAGATGGCAATTTGAAGACCTGAGATTGGATTTACAAATGCCAAAATAACAAGCTTATTTTGCAGTATGCAAACATCCGAGCCGCACTGGTCTTGCAGGCTGATATGGCTTGCCTGTTATCTGCCTGTGCTCATTTTGGTTTCTAACATTTGTTGTATTAAAACCAGAGGAGCTTTTAGTTGGCATGCAAGTGAGATTTTGTTTTTGTCTTCTCCATTCATCAAGATAATTAAATAATAATAATAATAATAATTAGTCCACACCACATTGATGCTCAATTTTCTCCAAGCAATGAGTCAGTGGATGGTTTCTGCTAAGAATATTGTTATGACTGCCTAAGAGACTTACCTTGTGGAGGTGTAAGTCCCTGACCCCACTGGTGCAAATATATCCTTTTTGAAGTACAGACGGCTTCTCTTTTTCCATTTTGTTGTTCTGTACGGAAGAAAATCCGACACAGTTTGATCAACGTCTGCATGCTATAAGAGGAGTTTAAATAAGCTGCAACTAATATCAGGCTCACAGTGCCAGGAATGGTATTAGCATAAATATGTAAGTGTTTTTAACTGTGGGCAAGCCCTCCGACAAAAAGGCAACAAAAAGGCAACTGACTCCTATGCCATTGCTACTATACGAGTTTGCCTTTTGTTTTTTCCCCCATAATGCGTCGTGTTCCATGTCAAAAAACAGGGTTAGTCAACTCTTCAAACTCAACTCAACTCGCTTCTTGAACAGACATGGACGGAACGTGTGGCAGAGAAAGAGTTGCATAAGCTCCCGACGGAGGCAACAAGACCCCGTTACCTCCATGATGTGTTACAGCGTTGTGCGTGAAAATTTGCCCGTCCAATCCTAGTGTCATGTTGCCACCGCTGCCGATCAGAGCTGGAGCTGATGGCAGACGGTGACTACTGCAGCGTCATTTGGCCCAGGAACGAACAGTGTTCCCACTGGATGCAAAAGCCAGCCGTAAGTGGGGTTTTTTTTTGTCCAGTGTGAAAGGGGCCTGTGGCAGCCAAGGTGCGTCACAGCCTGTCCTCCTTTGCTTGTTGGGAGGGGGTGCAGCCGTGACGGCTGCTGCTCTGGCCAGCAGCGGCTACCCTGCCCTCAGCAGCAGAGCTGCTGGCATCCCCACCACTGTTGCCAGATTGCATTGGTTTAAAAAAAAACGCTGATAGTTTGGTGTGACTTTCAGACGTTTGAGGTCGACATCTGCCCATCTGTAGTTTTAGAGGGATTTATACCACTTGGAAAGCTTTTATTGCACTTAATGCAACGAGCTGTCAACCTGTCTCCCTTCTGCTCCGCGGGCTGACAAACACATGGGGAAACCAAATCCAAGAGATGCTGGCACTGAGCAGGAATGAAGCAAGTGCACATAGATTAGGTAAACAGCATAAATAAAATATTAATTTAAGAAAAAAAAAATGTTTCAGTTTCAGGGGGGGTTTCAGGGGGGGGTGGCAGTGGTAGAGGAAACACTGAGTAAGTGGAAGGAAAATTTAGCCAGACTGGAGGCTTTATAACACATGTGTGTGTGTGTACGGGAGAGGAGCATTCCTTGGAAGCTGTCAGCCCCCCCCCCGCCTCGGCCATGTCGGCCATGGAAATAGAGTCCGTTTTGACAGTCGAGTGAGGGGAGAGGAAGCGTCTCCGTCAGGCAAATAATGAGCTGGATGCTGCTTGGGATGGAGGTTGAGATGGATGCCTCCTCCGTGCCCTACAGGGCGTTAGCGTCCAGTAGCTACATCCACTAATACACTGCATCTGGACATTTGTGGTGCTAAAATGTTGAGTGTATGGATCAGTTAGGTTTTGCTGCTTTATGTAAGAGCCTGACCCGTATATCGCTCAGCTGGCTTTATCTGCAGATAATTGGCTTATCAAAGATACATCATGTTGGCATATACATCGTCCAAAATGCACTGATATGATTATTTTGTCAGAACATAATGCAGAAAAAGATGCTCAATCATACCATAAATTGTTCTCCCATGATTGGTATTTTCCTGTACTTATATGTATATACTAAGAAATGCACCATTTGTAACCCATAAATTAAAAAATATATATTCTTAATCCTAGTTATTGGTGCCAACTGATTATGTATACACCTGCCCACAGGCTGCCCACAGAAAGTGAGTTGAGAAGTAAAGAGTGAGTCTTTAACTTGTTCAGTTGGGCTGAAAAGGTTATGTTTACATCAAGGTAAGAGAGAGTGGGGATTGTGGTCTTTGTGTCATCCGAGTGCGGCACACACACACACACACACACATTACTACAGTGTCACCAGGTTAGATTTTCAGCCCAAGAGCCATTGGAGAGGTGCCTGGAACTATCAGAACACATCGTCTTGCTTTTTTCTGCTCCTCCAGCTCAGCTCATGCTGCCTTTCTGCATGCCTCTTTTGAGGTGTTCTGCTTGGGTGCAATGGGTTTGAATTTTTCTTTGGAAAAGCGTGGTTTAAACATCTGACATGTCATCAGTTTCACAGAAGTCTTGTGTTATCCTCCACTGTCTGAAACAACACTTTGATAACACCCCGGACAGGATGTTTAAATGTTTGTGATCCCTTCAGCTGCAGGAAGTTGTTAAGTGCTGTGAAAATGAAATTGCCCCACAAGTGATGTCACCAGCTCAGCTCTTTTGAAAACCCAGCAGAATTAGTGGCGGTAGCAGCTTTCGTGTGCCCCCCCCCATCTCTCACACACGTGTGCTTTTTTTCTCTCCTTCTGTGTTTTTCACACAAAAAATCATGGTGTCGAGCTGGAAGTAGATTAGGCCATCCCAGGAGCGGCTGCTGGCGCAGCAACACGTTAGCGCCAGCAGTAGTGTGGGAAAATGGAGAATAAGTCATGATTGATCTTCCTACCAGACACTTGGCTGGAGCTGTGATCCCTGCTTAACCCCCCCCAACTCACTGTCCAACAGCTTATGAAATATTCAGCATGTGTACAGCGTCCAGTTAGTAGAAAAAATGGATTCTTGTGGGTTCCCGTCCTTGGCCATTATAACAGGAAGGTTCCCTACACTCACATTAGACCCTGTTTAATAGACTGCAGTTACCACGGCAACTTATTAGACATTTCACAGCTTACCTCAGTGCCAAAGGTAATGACTGTTCTGGCTCAGACTCCGTCAGGAGGCTTGATGTCAAGCCCCTGATGATGAAGTGCTACTTGCCAGCCCGGGCCTCCCAGTGGACTCCTGTCAGGTGTAGCGGGGGGAGTCTGTGCATCTGAGGTGCACCACATGTGTTTGCGAGGAGAAGAGGCGCGGATCTGTCCCAGGGCGCCCGGGGCATGTGTGGATGAGCTGCTTCTGGCGGCAAGAAGCGTCAGGCGTGAGGGAGCCACAGGCTATCGCAATGAAAGACACACAAACTCAGTTTGGTACCAGATTTGGTCTCCAGAGGCTGAGGCTCACTGTGTTGCTTACAGTAAAGGTGTGTAAGCATGATGATTTTTATGTGACGTGACGGTTTCTGCCAGCCTCGTTGAATTTCCTCTTACTGTCATCATGCCCTCTTTTCTCAGGTTATCCTCTTGGCTGTGCCGAAGTTTGTGCATTCAGCTTTTGGCAGGCTACTCTAGGATGGCGCTCAGGACAACAAGATAACAAAGGACAATTTACAGTATAAAGAACAGCACTGGTCGATTCCTTCGCACCGGACCGAGGTAGCGGATTCGTCGGTTTTCAGGCCCCTCTCCGCCTGTCAGCCAATTTGATTGGGCCGTTTTGAAAGCGTTGGCAAGATTGCCACTCTAACAAGAGGCGCTTGTCAGCAGCCCGCAGGCCACATGAGTCACAGATGCCTTGATGGAGGATAATGGCAGGGAGAGGTAGCCCGATGTGCCCGCGCGACGAATGACCTTTGCGGCGCATTAAGAGTGATATTTGTGTTTTGCGCGCACACCTGCACATTGTAGGGGTAACAGGGTGTTTGGGGCCATTTAAGTGTTTGTTTAACTTTACATTTAATTACAGCGTAGCTCGCTGCCTGCAAAAGCTACAGCGCAATGTAGCCACGGCTATTATTCACTGCAAATTACTGTGAGCCCCACCTTTCTTAACTGCAGCCTAGCTAGTTTTGGCAGTCATTCACTAATGAGATTTTAAGAGTATTGTCCTCTGACAGCGTCGAGCTCCGCGTTCCAGGTCCTCTCTTTATTTAAAGATAAAGAGAGTGTAACTTTGACACGTAGCAGCAGTTCAACACAAGCTGTCGATTGCACACAATCTCTATATTGAGGATGTTGAGGACCACTAGTGTGCTTAAACAGTTAGTTTCAATTCAAGATTCGCACCCTTTTACCTGACACCAAGTCAGCCATGTTTGCATTAGTGGGCAGATCTGCTGCATCAAACCAAGCGCTCCCTCTTCTCCCTAAGCCATTACAACAAATGACAAAACTGTGTTAATCCAAGTGATGATCAGTGCGCAGGAAGACAAGACAGGGAAGATTTAAAAACAAATCCAGCACGTGTGTCATGGTGATATAAAAACCCCAAATGAGTCGGGGAGATTGTTGGTGCAGTTTGTCGCTATATTGCTGGTTGCACCACAGTATGTGTTGTCTGGGGGAGGAATAAATAAACATGCCTCCGTTCCTGTTTGAAGCTTCAAAAGGTTGATTTAATAGACGGTTGGCTGCTGAAAAAGGATTATGATCGAGGTCTACAATGTCCTTGTTCTGCACTTTCATGTCGGATCATACAGCATAGTATATAATATTTTGTTTACATTTGTCGTACGCTGTGAGGAGCGAGTAGGTTGACACGAAATTTGCAGTGCAGAGTAAATATGTTGCTCAAGAAACGTGAAAGGATTGTGATCTTAATTCTGGATGGGAAAAAAACAGTGATTCACATTTTACCTTTAACTGTATAAGCCCCATAATTTCATTTAGCCATTGCACAATATAAAAACGGTCTCTTCAGTTAGAGAGATAAAAATGAGCATTCACCACCCCGCAAATAATTGAAGTCATACTAGAGCCTCCCTTATTGCAGTGCTTATTATCTTTCACCAAATTACTGTATCATTTTAATGCTTGAAAAACTAAATGTCACATTGTGAATCCACAGAATACTTCACTGAAATAATGTTGTACTTTGCATGTGTAGCAACATTTTGCACAGAGAAGATGATGCAGGTTTCCACTGCAGCTAGACTGGATCTTTGTCCGTACAGGCATAAGTGTTTGTCTCTGATAATGCTGTTCCCCAGGTTCCATAAACGCCACGTGAAGATTGTTTTTTAGGAAGGATAATTTTAGCTCAAATAAAGGGATTATGTCAGTTATTTCATGTGGCTACAGTTGTTATAAGGTAAATTTTTGTATTTCAGGTAGTACAGATGCCCATGGGTATCAGTGACTGCATCTATGAGCTGACATAACTTTCTACTACTGTGTCCACCTCTGGAACCGATCTTGGAATGGGCAGAACTAAATGGATCCCCTGTGGATCATCTATAGAAAATGCTAAAGGAAGCAGTGGACGGAATCATGCACACACTAACACACAGACCCACACATTCTTGTGCGTCAGGCGGATTGGAAAAGAGCGGTTGATGCTGCTTTTGTCCGAGCTGCTCGTCCTGTGTTGTCATGGGCGCTTTGATGTGATTGTTGTTCCATGACCACCCCTCCTGCAGAACCCACCCGTCCGAAGATTAAACAGAAGCAGCAATGTGTCCTCTAAACATGTGCAGCAGGGCTCTAATCGACAGCACTCCTTTCAAATGCCCGTGAGTGTGTTGACTTGTGTGTTTTCCTATAGCGATCGTTCATCAGGACCAGAAGTAGTGTGGCTGGTCAGCGTTCAGTCTTTGCACTACCAGTGAACCGAGACATGTCGGACAAGCATTATTAGTCAGAGCTTAGTTTTAGATTGTTGATAAGGAGCCGCAGTCAGACTTTGTGTTACTGCTGGATGATGTATGTGTGGAACCAACGCTAAAGTAGGGCTTGTCCCACGGGGAAGCAAGCTACTTACATGAGGAAAGAAATATCTGCTTGTTACACTCTTGTGACTATGTCTGTGGTTACTGTAGATGATTGGTGGGTAGACAGTTCTTGAATGATGGGTCCCCCCCCCCGTGCGGTTCTCATCCACGTCGGCTTTGAAGTGATCCTCCATACCTCCTGGATGGAAGGTTGGAAGCGAGGCTGAAGGAACAGAGAGGCTCCGTGCTCATCATCCATCCCCGTCCTCTTACTGACAGGAGTCGGCGTGCAGCTCTGTGGGCGAGCACACCTGCATACAGAGAGGAGAAGATGAGGCGGGAGAGGAACAGCGGTAGGATGGTAGGAGGCGTAGAGGGAGAGGAGAAATTAATGCCTGCCAGGCATCAAATCTGAGGGAGGTTTTGCTGGTGGAGCCAAAGAGATTCCATTGTTCCAGAAACTGCTTCATCAGTGTGTTTGTGTGTGTGCATGCACATTGTAATGTTTGTGCTTTAAGCTTCCACGCAGGGAGGATAGGCCTGATTTTGGACTATTTTGTCGTGCTCTGCCTCAGGTTAAATTGAATGTCTTCTGAAGCTGATAGACTACTTACAGCAGAGCCCATTTAATAAGATCAGCTACTTAAAGCATCTCAAAAGCATTACCGAGTAGTTAAAATAGCTCAACTCAGCTTATTCTCCAGTAATTTTTCTCCCCTCAATTTAATCCCTCCAACATTTTGCAGAAATGCCCTAGAAATTCCCTGTCTCGCAACAGCAGCCAGCCTAGGTAGATGGCTGAGAGCTGGCTTAATCAAATAAATCCTAAAGTAGAGGTGATCCTGAAGGTCAGGTGCTTGTTGCCAGACCGTGGCCTTGGTGAAATAATTCAGTCATTTGTGTTCTGTGCTGGGTGAGCTGGCTGCATGTTCCACAATCAGATTTGCCTTTTTTGTGAGTGTTGTCATGCCGATTGGCTGCCTCTTTAGTGAGACGACTGGCTAGCTGTCAGTTTGGCACCACTTCAGTGCCTTGTGTTCCGTTGTCATTCACATGCTGTTACGTCTTTTATACCTCCTTTCCAGGTAAGAG
Source organism: Psettodes erumei (assembly GCA_016785225.1). Classification (NCBI taxonomy): domain Eukaryota; kingdom Metazoa; phylum Chordata; class Actinopteri; order Pleuronectiformes; family Psettodidae; genus Psettodes; species Psettodes erumei. The sequence continues at coordinate 743,403 of JAFBJZ010000898.1, read as the reverse complement.
TTGTGTACACCCGTTGCACATTTTTTTGAGTCTTGTGTGTATTAATCCTTTATGTAGTTCTCAGATTGTTGTATGAAATCGCTGTTATTCAACAGTCTGTCTTATCACTGTGCAGATAAACAAAATTCATTACTAAAGCTGATGTCAGAGATGATGACTGCGTTTCCTGGAATGGATTTCTATCTGCATGCCTCTTCCTCCACCACTCTGTTTCCTAGGTGCCACAATAAATCCCGCTAAGTCCTCTCCACTTAGAATATTTACACACTCTGGTGGAACTGAAATCTTTTTGGCCTCATGTTTATACGCTGTACACTGCGATTAAACGGGTTTGTTCTGGCTGCTTTGGTTTCCTCCTACACCAGCAGAGAAGTGTGAGGAATTAAGCATACCCCCGCCGTCGCCCTTGACCGAAGCAGCGGCCTCGCAACTTAAACTGGGCCCCAGGGGCCCGCACAGTGGCTTCCTGTAGCTGCTGAGAAATTAGGATGCATCAAATGCAGAGGAGGATTTGATAATGGGCATGATGTAACTAAGGCTCACAGGGGATTAGATATGTGTAGGGCTGGAACGAAGGTATATTTCTGTCACTGGTAATTCTGCTGCTGTTTATTTTGTCCATTAATTGTTATTCATATATCAAATGTCAGAAAATAGTGAAAAATGTCCATCGTAGTTTGGATCAAAGGTATTCACATCGTCTCATTGTGTCTGACCAGCAGTCCAGAATCCAAACACATTAAGCCCACTGTTACATTAGGCACAAAAATTCACTTCAATTCAAATATTCACATTTAGTCATTTGAAAACTCTTGGCTTTTTCTAATTTCTGTTTTATAACGACTCACACATGGAGGAGATCCGTACATCTGTGGTAGTGGAAAGACAAGAGCAAAATGGGACAAAAACTTATGAGAGCTGCTGATTATGGCTGTGTTCATGCATTCATATTTTTGTCAATATTTTTCAGTTTTGTCTGCGGTGCTTTTTTATATTCCGGATAAACATTGTTACATTTCCCTTAGAGTTTTTGGTTTTGAGTCCAGATTATGCCATTTTTGCATTTTGGCAGAAGCCCGTCTCATGCGTCCATTGTTCAGCTGTTGTGTTTGTGCTCATTCTCGTCAGCCCACTGAGAGGGGATAACTTTATTGTCGCAGCGTTGCCACTTGCAAGCCCACCTGGTGTGACATTACGGAGCTTTACCATCCGAGGGCATGGCTTTGATTCGGCTCGCCAGAACAGCCGACAGCTGGGTGAGGGGTTGGTTGCTTTTTGTCGCGGGGCGCAGGCAAACGGAGGAGAAGTTTGGGGGGGGGGGGCAGAGGACAATAATGACAGATGGACGAATGCAGCGGTGTCGTGCAGGACAGAATGACGTTGGGAATGGGTTGTCAGTCTGTGAGTGGCCGAGAAAGACGAGCCTGTCAGGAGGCTGTCATATCACCGCGGTTATCAAGTGGAGCAGCTGGCAGGTCGTCTGGGCGAGCCACAGTGGCTATAAAACAAGGTGGAGGGTGGGCCACAGGAAAGGCTGAAATGGGTCTGATGTCAAGACTGTGATAGAAATTTGTGGCTCGAGTTATGTGCAAGTTGCAAATGAATCTAATGATGCAGAATACAAGAATGTCGCCTGCCTCGGGGCTAAACTTGACTTTGCTCCTGTACTTTTTGGTGACTTTTATGGCATATGGCTGCTCAAAAGTGAGAAACAATACAGGCCCATGTCGTCTGCATATATTTGCAGTGCTTTTATAATTAATACTTCTTTCCTGCTGACCTCCAAAACAGATGACACGTCTGCATCTCGGCGTGGCAAAGGTGAAATTTTTGCTGAACGGTAAAATGTGTGTGTGTGTGGGGGGGTAAAATTAATCATCTGCAACAAATTAATCAAGAAAGTTAAAAGCCCCTAAAAATCCATTATGAACGTGAACTATCCGATGTGAGAACTTTTAACGCCTGCAATAATAGTCCTTGTCTGTGGAAGCCAGAGCTTCCAGAGTCAGTGTTTCTTTTGGACATCGCAGTAAACTGCACTGTCATTGCCAATACTATTGAAAGATATGTGTTTTGTCATATTTTGACAATTCTGACATTGCATTTGTTTGTTTATTCATGAGGAAAGACCACTCAGAGGTCCCAGGGATTCTGTGCGTGCTGTTGTTTTTTTTTTCCTAGCAGAAACTTTTAGGTCAGCGTCATTATCCGAGCAGTTGTCTTCCACCATCATCTTCCTGCCAGTCAGCGTGACAGAGGGAACAATGTAAAGTGAGTGCTTGCTGAGAACAGGTTTCCCTCATGGAGACTGCGGGCATTGTTGGCATGCAGCTAACCTGCTGCTGTAAAAAAAAAAAGAGTCTAAGGAGTGCTTTGAGAATAGCATGACTCATTGTGGCTCCAGGCAACCTGCAGCAGGCATCAGTGCACTTGCAGGCCATTAGATAAACCGTCTGTTTCGGCCTTAAGACATCGCTTTAAAAGAAGCTAACCCTTTCAAAGTGAAGTGAAAGATTATAAATTTCTTTCTAACTGGATCTGACAGATAAATATTTGACAGTATAAATGTAGGTATGAAGTAAAAAGAGAAAAGGAGCTTCTTGCTCAGGGTCAGGGTGTAGTTTACAGAGCAAAAAAAGAACAAAGGTGTGTGCAGTTCTGTCCCTCTTTAGCCATGCACCAACACAAAGTCTTGTGTTGTATAGCAACAAAGCCTGACCACACTTTATTGTCCACTTTGAGATGAGGGCAGATAAATCAGTTTATATTGGCTTAAATCAGCATTGGCCTTCCTGCATGGGTCAGGTTCAAAACAACAAAAACTCTGTTTGAAGCATAGATGTCAGTACTGACCCCCCCAACCCATCACTTTCACTTCCTGGCCCACCTTAAGGGGCAGGGACCCATATAAACTAACACTTGACTCTCCCAGCATGATGGACAATGAATTGTATGATATTTGTGTAGATGTATCTGCCTTAAATTTTCTCAAACCCCTCGTGATGCAGGTTTTTGTGGACTTCACTCAAGTTTTCTTTCCTTCTCTGGTATTCTTACATGTGTGACATTATAGGGAGCCATATTCTGGATAGTTATGACTTTAATTCATTCAGCTGCAGATGAGGTCAGTATGCAGCGTTTTCTCGTTCCACTCGCAGCCTCACCGTTCTCGCACCGTTTCAGCCTGCAGAGAGACACAACTCACCCACTCACTTTGCCTTTTCATGACGCCTCCTCCTGATCTACCCAAGTCTTCAGAACAGATTTGCTGAAATGAATAAATAAAATGATTTTTCTCCCCCCAGCCAGCTCTTAAATTTAATGTGTCCTTGAGACATGTAGCACCACAGGAGTAGAAGAGCTTTTCTTTCCAAATGCTAATCGTTCTCCCAGGTGCCACGCTCGCTCGTGGCCGCTGTGGCCCTTCTGCATTTTCCTGACCACAGGATGGACCGACCCGCTTGATTTGGAGGCTTAGTCTTTGCCTTTCACCGACGCCCTTGAAACTCGCCGTCATCCTCAAAAGCTCTCGGGCCTCTTTATTGTTCACATTTTTGTCAAGCTGCTCTTGTTCGGTGTGGGAGAAGTGAGGCAATGATTCTTGGACTCTGTTGTTATTGAGTCACAGCAGCAGTTTGGCAATTCAATTTCAGTGAGTCAGCCGCCATATGGATGTCCGAGTGAGCCAATGTATCCATCATGTTCGTCACATCCTTTCTTGTTTTGTCAGGAGAAAGCCCGGTGAAGATATGAAAGGTATAATTTGGACTCTGGATTACACTTTTCACTTTGGCTGTGTCTCTGGCCGTTGGTAAGGCACATACTTCCAGAGCCTGAAGCCAAAAGCTCTTGTTTTTCATTCTGTTTACAGGTGACCTCAAAATTAGTTGCAATCTCTCTTTCTGACCCGTGTTCCAAAGATTTGTTATGATGTAAGAGCTCCACAGGAGGAGTGAGAGGAATGAAGATGAGGTTTTCTGCTGCATAAGAAATAATAAAGAGACTTGCCTGGGCTTGGCTGACTAACATGGATCCTACGCCACCATTGCCAAGTCCATGTAAAATTGAATGGTTCAAATCATAAGGGCTTGAGGCCGTACTTCTTAACCCCTGAATTCTCTTCCTTGTTTCGTACAATCTGTTTTTACCTTGTTCAGTGGAGGTTCTCTACTGTCCCACTCGACCTTGGCTTTGTTTCACATGACATGATGGGTACTTTAAGAGTAGTCTTAGAGTACATGGAGTATCTTGAAAATAAGCTCTGGCTCTTGGAAATCCCTCCACGTCTTAAGAAAATATAGCTGTAGCTAATTATCTGGATTTGTCTCCACCCTTACAGAAACTGCTCCGTTCATTGACGTGCCCGCCTGGAACATAATGAATTCCCAACTCTGTGTAAATGTTTCAGCTTTATATCTTCAGTAGGTTTATGATTAAGTTCTCTTACTTTTATCCTCTTGTTGCCCCACACTTTGTGACAAGCGCTGCCTTCCTGTTTTTCCTCTCCCGACCTCTTTGTGCTGGGGCTGTGTTGGTGTCATCTCCTCTCCCCGAGTTTTTCATCTCAACCTGTGACCTTCACAGCCTGTTTCTTTTTGAGCAGATCCACCCTAGTTAGGGGGATCAGAAGGAGGATATTTCTGACACTTAAGGAATGAATCCAGCTCTGATGGCACCTCTCCATTGAAAATGCTCTCCAAGCTTTCATTGGAATATATGAAGGAGATCATTAGGCACTTTATGATTTCACTCAGGAGAGATAAGTTGCCCAGACTTCCACTTTTCCCTTTCAATGCAGCTCCAGCAATTTTCCAATTACTACCGTCGTTAGAGTTTCATTTACCATGACTGCTTATCTTGACCTTGAAACATTCTTTTTTCAATGCAGTTGCAAACTGACTGAGGTACTATCCTCTGTCATTCTCAGTTTTTTTTATTTGCCAGTTTCTTTGGTTTCTTTTATGTGCCTTTGTTCTCCTCCCATGAATATGTCTTTGTAAGTTAGCAAGCGAGCCTTGTTCTCGATCTGTGATCTAACTCCCATCTGGTCCTCCCAGCTACCCGGGGTTTCATTTCAAAGCGTGATGAACTCGTAGAGGCCCTGGATAGCTCCGTCACCTGTCATCCCAGAAGCTTTTAAAGTCACACGAACCTGGACCCCTTCACGGGTGTTAAACGATACTGTACTAAAGCTCTGTGTTACAACAAGCAGAAGGCATCTTAAGGCTTTGGTGTGTTTTCTGCTGCCTTTGATTGCATGCTAACCCCCTGCAGACAGTCAGCGTGCCAGCGAGCTTGTCAAGTGACATTATTTTTTGATGATGCTGTTGTGGTTGCCATCTGATACGTGGTGTGAGGTGAAGTCTCGAGTCATTTTGACTGCCACAATCCTCATTGGGATTTTTTTAAATGTTATTTTTCAAATATAAAAATAAAATATATTTTTTTAGAATGCAGAACTTGTTTTGTGCTAAAAAAGTATTGTGTTTTGATTTTTTTGGATGCTTTCGAGTATTTTTCACCTTTATTTAGAGTGGACACAATGAACAAATGCCAAACACGACCCTTTCCCACACCCTTAATTGCGAGGATTTGTAATCCTTTGTCTGCTCACATAGGTGAATAAAGCTATCTGAATATGTCACCTTGATGTCCAGGAAATCAGGATGAACATAACATTTTATTACCCGAGTGATTATTTGGTTTACAGAGAAAATAACCTGTAGATCAATTCACTATTAATGTAATTGTTAGATCCTAAACCTTTTTAAACCCCTTGAATTCCCCTGCAGATAAAATACAATGGATTTAGGATATCTACCATTTAAGTTATTTTTTTTTATTTGTATGGGTTTAATTGAAATTCTTCAGGCATGGCCCTTGAGCTGTGACAGTGTCATACAAATAGCAAACATTGGCTGTGGTGCACATGGGCTCATTATGTTGAGGCCAGAGTTTGGGCTGGGGGGGGTGGCCATTAGCCAGATGTTCTTCACTGACAGGGTTTCCTCAGAGGGAATGTTTTAGGGATGGTTGGTTCAACCCCGGCTCTGGTCCAGCTGAGGTGTTAATAAGTTCATTTCATTTAGAACAAGAGTAAATTAGCCTCATTGTACCCCTTTACCGATGAAAGGAAGCTAGCGCTCTAATCTTTAAACAAAGATGTCTCTCTCTTAATTTAGACATGAGCACAAAGCTTGCCTCTTTTAGAGGTGCTGGGCCGTACAGCCCGTGATGTTAGTCCTGCTCTCTGCAGCGGCATCATTTGGTCGCAGAGTTAAATCACCGGGACGATTCCCTCCTCTGCATTTCTGGGCTGCAGTTCAATCAGGATTCTCAGGCTGAGAGAGGCATCTGTCTCTCTTTCTATCTCCTTCACCCTCTCCCTTCATCTACACCACACACAGGCACACGCACACACCCACACGCTCACACACCTTGCCTGTAGTAGCTGCAGCCAGAGCCGGCATAATGTCATTACAACACTCCCAGCGTAGGCTGGGCCCTATTTGATGGGGCCCACTACACAGAAGCTGCATTTGGCTGCGAATGAACCACAGCCCCATCTCTCAGGCTCCCCCGTAATGGGGTGCCGGATGTGTTTCCCCCCTCTGGCTGGGATTTGGAGATTTGCTACCCAGACAAGAGAGCGAGCGGAAGCCTTTGCTCTCGTTCACCACTCCAAATCTGTCGGGCGTGGGGGAGAGAGCGCCGAGTTTTCATCCAGGATGAGCTCATTGTTGTCTTTTATGTATTCTCTTTGCCCCGAGCCCCGTTTTCTACTAAGATGCTATCACTGCGCATTTCACACAGATACATTATCTGTGAGTTCTTCTGCTGCTTGATTTTTATCTTTGCCAAAGTTTCAAAGTGGGATTAGCACAGCTGTGTGTTTTCAGTGCAGAGAGAGTGATGATATTTCTGCTCATTGGGAGTTTGTAGACACTGTGCTCATATTGGAGCAGCGCTGACCGCTTGCCAGGCCAAGCTCTGATGTGCGTCATGAGGAGGCTTCGTCATTGTTAACCATCATTTTCACATGCTTTGGTTGTTCAGAGATAACCAGAGGCAGTATGGCAGCTGTAGCAGCTCGACAGCGACAGACAGTAGTAAAACAGTTTGAAAAATATATCCCCATTACAGCAACTTGGGAAGATATTTCCTTTGTCATTCATGTAGGAGGATCTGTAAGAGGTTCTTGCAGTCTCACTTTTTCTCCCATGAGACCAAAATAGGTCACACAGCTGTTTGAAGTGGCCACCGCATGTCAGGAGGTGTTAAAAACTGCACTAACTCGAGTTGCAGCTAGGATGCCAAGAACTTTTTCTGCACTGTCTCAGGCCCTGAACGAAAAACCCATCCCCGTGCTGAGATGCATTCGGTATGCCTCGACCCAGACGACGAGCGGCGGATTACACCGCTGCAGTCTTCTCCGTTTAGCCACAAGCATGCAAGCTTCACCATGTCTGGGGCCATATTTCATTGGAGGATTAACAAAAGGCTCATTGTCTTGCCTCTACTGGTAATTACCCCAGTAATTTTGCCCCCTCCACCAAACAAATCAATGTCCCTTTCCTCCAGCACAATTATGCATGCAGAGTCACAGTTACGACGGAGTCGCTTTTTCTGTGTTTTACAAAGTCGGGAAGCCCCCCTGGCGATATCTGTATTCGGCATGGTTGCTCATTAGATTGTGTGGATCATTAAGGGCTTGCTACATCAAACAACTGCTCTCTGGGTTGCATGCACCGGGCTCATGTTGCCTGCGTTGTCTGTGTGCCTCTCAGCGTTTACAAAGGAGACCTGATCCGACAGTGGCTCTGTGGAGCAGCCTTTTAATTTCATTTCTGGTTTTCTTTCTATTGTGGAGAATGAGCAATTAGGACCATAACCGCAAGTAATAGGATTGTATTGGTTTTTAATAGTTAAAATGCATAGCAGTGCCTGTGACTGTTTATCAGTCCATCCAAGCAGCTGAGTGAAGAAGCATAAAATGGTTTCAATTGTTATCACCGAGTTGACTCGCTGAACTGCTGATGACCTTTGGTGGCATCTTTTTGTCGGCGCTGACATAGCATTGTGTCACACTAGTTCACTCAGGTTAAATAAACCTCTAAAACAAGCTAAGGGCTCAGTATGCAGAGGGGATTTGTGCAGTCTGTCAACTGCATGGTTTAGTCTTAACACGTCTTCAATTTCTCTTAAACGCAATTTACCGGTGCATGCATGCGTACATGCAGTGTCAGTGTTTTGGTAGCTGTGCTATCATGGTCGGACCGTCCAAAACGAGGCCCACAATGAACAGAAATGGCAAATCTTTGCAAACTTTCCGTTTGCATTCATAAATCTGAAGCTCCTTGAAGTGCTTTAGATGAGTAAGCCGACTAATAAGTGTTAAAGAGTGCCTTTTCTCCATTTGGGAGTTTATTTGCTGGCTCGCTCATAAAGTCGGGGTGCATCACAATATGTGTCCATGCTTGCAGAAGAATAAAGAGACTGAGATGTTGTGGCCAGAAAGCTAATGTTTGCACACACTGTTTGGTTTGGCGTGGGCGGCTGTCAGTCAATGTCAGTGCGATGCTGATGAGAGAGGACGAGTGTTTGTTTTATGGCAAGTTGGTTTAAAATAAAATGCTGTCAACTGGTTCTATAGAGAGAGGGTCTGTATCACAGATGGATAACAGTGGCATGCACAGACAACAGGCTGTTTTCTTCTCTTCAGCTGCTGCGGCTTTTTATTTTTCCTTCAAGAAGACACCAGACATCCAGTATGCAGAACAGATACATTGCTGGAACTACTGAACGTCTTGGATTTAGAATACCAGCCTGTATTATTATTGTTAATATGATGTTGGGTCAAATCAGATGAAAACAGAAAATATCATGCCTTTTAATGAGCAACTGCACCCTTCTTGTTGCAGTGCAAATACACTCTAAACATTTGATCTATAAACTACTGTTAAATACATCACACTAGTTAAAGCTGTAAGAACTCATTGCCTGTCAGAAAGGCGCATTCAAGTCTCAGACATCATTTGCTTTTCAAAAAGCATTGAATTTCCCTAGAAACTAATTTGGAATTAACTCTCTATAGCACAAGGTCTTCATTTTCATGCAAGTAAAAAAACAAAAAATGAGCTTATACCCCAGGCTAGCTGGTTAGTTGATAGCGACAATAGACAATAGTGGCACAGACTGCATTAGATTTGGGAATTTCTACTTCCTGAAACCCTCCCCTGTGGAAGAGTGAAACACTGCTTTGTCACCACTGTAGAGAAAAGGGAGAGAAAAGCAGTCGCCTCTGTTCTCTTCCATTATCTCCTGGCCATAGAATATGAAACAGCAGAGGCATCCATGTGTTAGGAAATAATGATGAAGGGACCGCAGCGGTACAGAAGACACTGTATAATTACTCAGCCCCAGCAGTGGATTCTGACCCCCCCAGGAGTTGGGAACCACAATGACAAGCCTGTTCGTGCAGATATGGCAGCTTTGGGGCAGCGCTAACTTGTAGGGTGATGTAGGCGCGCCGTCTTAATGATTGTCGAGTTTGCAGAGAGGGGTTGTGTAAAGTGCTCAGTATGCTCTTGACTGGAGTGTTATTGAGCGCCTTGCACTGATGTTTAAGCCAATGAGGCGTAAATGTCTTGCCGGCTTTCTCCGCTGGCTCTTAGTGACTCCACAGCTCATGGTGAAGCCATTATGCTCAAAGGCAGAGCAATAACAACTTTTCGTCCAGGGGAATCTGGGAGGGGGGAGCTCCTATGTAGACGGCGTAATTGTCCGCAGCTGTGTTTTTTTTTCCAACATCCAGTTTTATGGTTTCATCTCTGGCCATTGTGGTGTCCTAATAGAGCTCTTTCCTCCCAGCTCCCTGCTTCACTGCAGCAGGTGGATGTGTGGATGAAGAGGAGAGGATTTTTGAGCTGGAGACGGCTGTGGGCAGCTGCCCTCAGTTTACCCTCGCTGCAGGATTTCAAGCCTAGAGCCTCGCAGTGGGGGGATTTAGTGTATGCTTGTGCTCCAAAATGCACCAGTGTTTCTTAGCATTGCAGACTTGTTGCAGTGAGCACCAACACATCACCAAGAGTCGAGCTATGCACGTATGTTAATTTCCTTGCACCGTGTCAGCGGGTTTTAGCGTAAACCTGTCTGCTTCTTCTTCCAAATCACGCTGAAACGTTCATTTGAGATTGCCTTCAATAGAAATCTCAGCCTGTGATGATTAGGCCTGTAATTATTGCTGCTGTTTTGCCTCAGTGTTTGTGTTTGTGATATCCAATTGATTAGCCACCCGTTATGACAGCAGAGCTCTTTGTGTGCCAGTAATTACTCAGTTTCTCTGGGATTCACCGCTGCCTGCTGCTCCTGCCTGGCTCTCCCAGTCCCATCCCTATTTTCGGTCGATGGTAACAGTGGGTTTTGATAAAAGAGAAGCCGCTGCCCCAGTGGACTCGTTGGCTAAATGTAGAATTGGCATGCCTTTCATCCACTTCCTTTGATTCAAACACGTCGCATTTTGAAATTCAGTGACTTTAGCTTGCGGGATCGTCACATTTCTCATCCCCCTCCTTACCTTTTAAGTTGACTGAGAGTACAAATCTTTAGCTGCCTTTGAATTGTTCGCGTTTCAAAGACGTTTAACGTTGTTCTAAATCCAGCATGGTGTATAGCTTGGCTTATTGGCGCTGCAACATTTAACTGAGAGTTAAGGGACGAGGGTTTCTGGACTGAGGGACTGAGGGGCTTGGAAAATGTGCTGGGGAAAAAAAGCGTGAGTTCCCCCAACACTTGCAGCAAACACGTGTGATTGCAAAAGCCTTTGCGGGTTGTGAACATTGACGCATCGTCACCTTTTGGCATGGCGAACTTAAGTAAACATGATCATTACTTTGGATTTGTGTTTGCCAGATGTAAATCAGTGTTCCCTGCTTCAGCTCTGGTTTTGGTCTCCACCCACACCTGCAGCTCTCTCGCAGGTAAATGCTCCTCTTTGTTCGCCAGCTCGTCACTGTGGGTGTGCGTCTGCGTTCTGGTGCTGAGCAGCTACAGCGCACAGTGAGTTTTTAAAGCTGCTCTGGCTGCTTCTGCGTCTCTGTGATAGCAGCGAGCGTGAACCAAAAGAGTGAAGATGCTGCAGATTTAGATCATAACTCTGTGCGGGGGCCAAGTGACCCACCCACCCACACACACACACACACACACACACACCCACCCACCCACCCACCACACCCACACACACACACACACCACCCACCCACCACACACACACACACACACACACACACACACACACACACACACACACACACACACACACACACACACACACACACTGTCACATTATTTTCATGTTGCCATTTGATACAGTTTTATTATAAAAAGCATCAGTCACTGCCGCTTTAGGAGTCAAGGCCTCCCTGACATACCCAGACAGCATTTCAAGCTCAGTAACAAAAATCACAGTTGACTTCATCCCTTTTATTGCCTTTGGGTCGTCTGTGTTTTGGCGTGTTTAATTTTAGCGAAGCGTGTGGCTGAGCGTATGTGCTGGTGCTGAGTCTCTGCTAACAGTTCCTTTCCATCCTGAGGTGTCTAAATAATTTAATGGCATCCATTTTACATGCCACGTTTAAACCATAAATTAAATCAACAGGGATGTATTATTGAATACGTGTACTGCTCTGGACTTAAATATACACTGTTGCACTGACATTCAGCATAAGACCAGAATGATTATGGGTTTAATGGCATTTACATGGCACTGCACACCCCGCTGGTGTATTTCCTTCACTTTGACATATAAGTCAAAATCTATATTGCATCGATCTTGTGTTGTGACACCCCAGTGAGAGTGTAATGCTGTCATCTTTGCGCTTGCTCTTAATCTCTGGTGCTTAGCACGCAGAACTTCTAATTTCCCATCTGGTGTCACTGTGTTGCGCAGCAATGGTCACAGGAACATCTGTGGCAACTGAAGTCCACTCATCAGCTGTCAACCCAACACAGTCGCATATGATTAAAGAGGGCCGCGCTTCTCAGAACCAGTGTTGTGTTATGTGTTTCGTGGTGGGATATCTCAGTCGCTGTCAGCAAATAAAACAATGAGCAGCGTCCCTCGTGAATCTCGCCTTTTTGTGACGGAGATACAAAGATGACCGAAATGCTTTTGGTTCATTAGCAGGAGTATTCAGTGCAGTAGGTGAGCTTCAAGTTTTCACCTTGGCTGTCCATCGGAGGGGATTCAAGTGAGAGTGCTTTGCTTATTTACCCGGCACTCTGTCCAAATTTCTTGTGCTGCCCATGCTCAGTCAGCCATGCTCTGTTGAGATGGGAAGCTAAGCTGCCTGAGGAATTCATAGAATCACAACCCTCACCAGGAGAAGCGCCGTCTTTTAAAAGACCATCAGTTCGCTTTGAACTCAGCTGCATTTTTGCAATCATGCAGTGGAATATTAAAGCTCTGATAGGAGCTACTTGAGGATTGATCAAGGTAATGTCAGTCAAACCTCCCCATTTACCCACCAGCTGCTTAATGAGGGTGAAGGGAGGCTGCTGCATCTTGTTGAACTCACACCGTCTTACCTGAAAATACTTTCTGCACGGTAATTGCTGTGGCTTTAAACCAGACTTCTTAGGGTTCCGATTTCTCATCTTTCCTCTCTAATTACTGATCAATACCAAACTAGCCATAGTGGGTTAATCGTATAGGACCTAGCCACCTCGGCATGGTGTTATTGAACACAGGAAGCCCAGGTGCCTCTTTGTTTTGTCATTGAAGGATTTGTTGCATATCAGCCTCCAGTTTTGCCAGAGCTGATAATCTGGACCCAGCCTATTAGTGCTGACCCTGAGTCTGTTTGCTCCTTTTTGTTTTTACAGCATATTTTGCAGGACACTTTGTAAAACCAAGCTTTTCATGCTCATCGTACGCTCTGATTCTTTCCAGCTTGACTTTCTCTTTGTCATCTCTTCAACATAAGGAGTGACCACAAAGGAAAGCTCCCTCTGCAATTAATGCAACCTGCAGCTTCTTACAGTGTTTTCTACTGCTTTAGTAATAAACAGGGAACTGACTTCAAATCCAGTTTGGTCCAAATAACATCTGGGTTGATTTACTGGTTATGCTGTAGTCTGGACTGACCCGCAGGCTGACGCAGCCTTCCCCAGAGACCTGCTGCCACCATGCCTTGAATGTCGTCGACACATTCCACAAATTGCATCACACCTCTTAATTTTGACCCTCCTGCATTTTGTTGTTGTGTATCGCTTTTGTCTGATATTAATCACACGTTAGTTGTTTGTCTGCAATGGTTAAATGGTGGCGTAAACAGTGTGGTGTCACCCTAAATGAAGGATTCACCCCATGCAGTAAAACAAGGGTATTTCTCACATCATTGGATGTCATTCCTACATAAAAGAAGTCGAAATGTTGTAGCTGCAGATTTGTCTCAATTGGCCTCATCGGACTCGCTTGACCAGGCACATTCTTCTTCATCTTCCTGTCACGGAGAGCAGATAGATTACAGTGAGGAGCTGCTTTGTTTGGATCACAAATCTCTTTGTAGTTGTGTATTTCAAAGAGCGGGAAGCTACGGAGTGTGAAATGATTCTGTTGTACCACACCGCCCTCTTGAAATTTCTTGCTCGACCTCGGCTGGCAGTGGTCGCAGCGGGCCTCCACCTCACACCTGAGGGTAAAATGCTCGCCAGTTTCTCTTTATCCCAAGTTTTGTACACATTTATTTATTTGGTCATTTGCTGCTGAGCAACCACTGCAGTGTGCCTAGCTAACTCCTGACTAGGTTTTATGTGCTTCAGACCTCATCAGTCCAGGTCTGCAGGTTATCGGTAAAGCTGTTTGGTTGACCTGCAGCCAAAAGGGATTCAGGACTTTATTTTACAGTGCTGTCAAATTTTATCATTATGTCATTTTAGCAGCTTCACAGCAATCCAGTTTTATGGATTTTATGGACCCCCCAAGGAATCAAACAGATAGACCACGTTGTAGGGTCTTTCCTCAAACTTGCTGTGTTTGAGAATGCTCCTACTGCTCTTGACCCTGTTTGGATAATGTATTATTCAACGTGTCTCCTTATCTGCTTATAGCTTGTGTAAGCATCTTGTCCAGCTTGGCTAAGGAAACAGCCTAATTTAAGATCAATTGTTGTATTAGGCCCTCGAGGCATTATTACTCTGCCTCTGCGATAGGTGTTGCCAAGCTGTTTTCACACAGGTGTGAAAGAGTTTGTGTCTGTGAAAACGTAATTAGGATGTCAGTAGCAGTGACTCTACTTCTGGAAAACTGATGTCAGGAAAATCTCGAGCTCACTGGCTTCGTAGAATTCGAAATAAGCGTCCAAAAGCAGCATCTTCCACAACTGATTAAAAAATCTTGAGGCCCAGGCTTCCTTACATGTTTGCCGACACAGCATAAACACATTCACAGAATAACACCCAGGCACAGACAATTCTATCAGACCGTGCTCCATTTCCAAATCGAATATCTCCGCCCCAGACAGCTCAAACTGTCTATGCGCGAATCTTTATTTTGACTGTCAAAATGTGGAGGTATTGGTGCAGACAAACAATGCTAGTTTATAGCGCTTCAGCGTCTGAGGGTCCCAGATAGAGCTCGAGGAAGGTAATGTGTTACTGAAGTCAATTCCCCTGGGCAATATATTCGATATTTATGCCTCAAGATGCAATGATGTTTCTCAATTTTCATTCATTAGTTTGGCTGATGATCCTACACCACTTCCAGGCATTTAAAAAAATACCAAAAGAACAGAAGCCATCTGGATTTGTTACGAAGTTTTGATTAGACAAGCACTTTTCTGAATCAAATCAGCACTAAACACTGTTCAAAATACATATTTAATCAGTTCAGCATTATGATTTAAGTTTTCTTTAATTTGGAATACCTGATGCTGTGGGTCCTGTAGTCCTCGCCTCTATTTGCTGTCTTTAGGAGGGTTCAGTTATCTGCTTTCACCATGACATGTCACTTTCCATTTCTTTTGCCTGCGTTTTATTCACCCTGGCTTAAGAAGTTATTCAAACAATTACTTATCCAAATAGTTAATTAATACTTTGTGCATTGACTGAGCTTTTGTCTAATAGTTCACCTTTGAGGTAATGGCTAACTTCCAAAAGCGTTAGGAATGAATGGCTCTTCCTGGACCTTTTTATCTCAGAAGAGGAGCTCCGCACGCAAGATTCAATTGGAAGAATACGCACCGCAGTGTCAGCAAATGTTCACACAATGAAATTAAGATAATTATATTTTTGCCTGTTTGGGATTTTTGCAAATGGTCTAGCCGGCAGAGTAATTAGACCTACGTTTGGTATTTTCCTAACAGTACTGTTGATATATATTTTTTTTTTTGCTGCTTTACTTTGTGTAGCTAACTCTTCAAGGGTTAAGATGGGGCCTCATACTGTGGTGGGCCAGCAATTGCAGCACAGATATTTAAATTAATATTTAGCAGGTCATGTCATGGCAGCCATGCTGGCCGCTCAGCACTGTTACAGCTCTGGCGGCCGTCCAGTGAGCCCCTGCATGTTATGGTCCAGGGCCACCGACTGTTTTTCATGGCAGACCCATTGATGTGGTGTCATGCATTTCATTCTAGACTTTCTAGACTGCTGCCTTTGAATACACCTTGGAGATGATCGAACCTGCCGTCGTAATGTTGCATTTGCTCGCTCAGTTGGGTCGGGTTCCCTGAGCCGGCTCTCATTTACGGGTTATTCATTCAGAATTTAAACAGAGGTGGCTAATTAGTCAAGCTGGTGATTACACCCCTGGAACCAAAAGTCTATTTAGACATTCCCCACGTCGAGAACCGGTGGGAAAAAAGTAACGATGCATCTGATTATGTAGCCGGGACAGAATGAGGCATTACTGGCTTGTAAACAGCAATGGAGCCTACTTAGTCATGCTGATGATGATGGCCCTGTCTCAACAGGAAGCTGGTAATCAGCGAAACGGACCTTGATTAAAATGAATTATGATGTCTGCGGGGGTCCCCAGTGATCTAAAGTGCACAATATGCCACTCCTAATTTAAATTTCTGCATTGAGATATTATCTGAGGAGTTGATGCAGGGGCTCATATTCCTCTCCATTTTTCCCAGCTATTAATCCAGGGGTGTTTCTTTTGTGGCGTTGGGGTCATATTGCTCAGCTTGAAGCTCAGTTGCCAGTAGTTGGAGATGCTGCAGTGGCATCACGAGTCATCATGCGTGGCGTCGCCTGGGACTCTATTGGCAGCTGTGCATTAAATTGCTAATGTGCCTGGCAGAGCTACATTATCCGCCCCATCAAAGTGACAAGGGCAGGGAAAAAGCACTCTGCTTGGCTGTCCGTGAGATCATTGGAAAATGGGTTTTTGGATAAAGCTTGGCAGTGCGTAGAGTTGTGTTTTTTACAATGTTTTCTTTGAATTTGCTTTGTTTCTGCCTCGCTGATTTGACAGCTCCAGAACAATGAGGCCGAAGCGGTCGTCCAGCTCCACCTGCAGTGGAAGTCCCGCTGTGGGAGAGCACTCCCACACCTGGCTGCCCCTGAAGCTCTGCACTTTGCAACATCCTGGTTCTTTGCAAGAGCTCGCACATGGAAAGAACAAAAGTGTTTGGAAAAGAGCAGCTTGACTGGCCGCTGCAAGTTACATGAAGCTTTGCTGGGTTGAAGACCCAAGTTGTAACTGACATGACTGAATCTTTAATGGCTTATTTAATTTAAGATGAATTTCACTATCTATTATTAAAACGGAGACGCCAGCACATTCATATCTGTGACTCTGGCGTTCCAGCTGGACGGTTTGTTTGTCCTGGTCTGCCCTGCGCCCAGATTCAGGCCCTCGGGCCTCAGGTTGTTGAGTAATATGATATGATTGCCTGTGGAGCCACGAGGATAAACACTTGTGTCAGCTCCTCAATAGCTTTTCAAAATCACTTTGTGAGGCACAATGCCTGTAATCCCTTTCTATCCCACCCCCCCATGTTTTCATCCAAGGCATAGATAAGATTGCACATCTAATTTCTGATCACTTTGCTCCTATTGACTCATAAATGTACTGAGTAACTACTGTCATTAAGAATGTTAAAAGTTCGCTGAGTGTGAAAATTGTTCTCCGCTGTCCTGGACAATCAGTGGGACATGAAAATGTCTTCTTGCTGTTGCTATGTAACCCGCGTTAGCATTAACAGCTGTTTCTTTATCGATTGAGCAACTTTATTCCTTTGCACGCCTAGAGCTGTCTTCAGTTCTGGCTACATGGGCAGATCCAGGAAGTTTTTTTTTATCGCTTTCCATAACATTGTGAGATAGAGCGTGTTTTCTTGACATTTTCATTTCTCAGGAAATAATATATAGAACTCAATGTCAAAAATCAGACATATTTATGGTCGTGAGATCTGAGTTTGTACCATTTGGCACAGACTACTTCCATTTTTTTCTTTTTTTTTATTAGAAGAGCAAGACTGACATGTGTAAGACCGTTTGGCCATGGCCGAGGTATATGCTCTGCTTAGTGCCATTCTCGTTTTGAAAATGAAAAATGGTACTCAAGATGCACACAAGAGACCAGTTCTCATTATTGGTTTTGCAATGACTGGCTGCCGTGCGCTGCCAAGATGGGGGGTGGGGGGTGGGGGCTCTGCATGAGGGAGGAGAGCCCCGGCTTCAGGTGCGACATGTAGGCGGGAGGAAAGGCACCAGGCACCTCGCGATGATTAATGAGCTGCACTACATGCCAGCAATTTTAAACACACCGTCCTGATAGCGAGTGCGAGCGACCCACACTCGAGCAGCTCTGTGACGACTGCTGCCGCCTTCCTCCCTCCCCAGACTTGCATTCGTACACACACACACACACACACACACACACACACACACGGTGCCACAAACTGCATATTTACCAGCTGAATCTCAAGCTGAGCTGTAGATGGAAGTGAGGAAATGCTGTTGACGTAGTTTGGGGCTGTGCATAGACTTGCATTACCTGTGCCTTTTTTTTTTTTTGAGGCCATGCTGTTTTTTGCGCATCTGTGTTGGAATTTCTTTTCAGGCCATAATTAACATACTACTGTCGGAGTCTTAATTGCTGCAGTAAAATGTATTTGCTCATAATTTTGTTGTTTGTATTTTAGGATAGTAGACACTTAAACGAAGGTTAGAGGAGTGTTATACAGACGCGCAAGGAAGCATCGATTCATATTTGGTGCAGATCAAAATTCTGATGCAAATCCATTTTTTCCCCCTTAGTTAGGTTATTTAAAAGTGTAAGATGTTGAAACATATTCCAAATTTTCTCCTTAAATAATAAATCAGATAAAACCATCTGCAATTGGACGTTTGTATGATGGTCTGTCGCTGTGTTTTGACACAGATCATGATTTGGATGCAGATAATGACACAAAATTGACAATTAAGACTAAATCACATGTGTTTACTGTATTTATAGGGCTTTGTATTTTTTGGCAGCATCTTAGGCTCCTCAATCAACCAACCGACTCCTCGTTGGTTGACAGCATTGTTGCACTGGATGTAATATGAATCAAAGGGCCCCTGGAAAGAGCTGATTGGTCACACAGATGTATCCTCTCTGGTGTGCTGTACATCTCTCTTAGAGACAGCCAGAACAGCACCTTTAGTAAGCTGCTCAGCCTTGCTGTAGGTTCTCTATGCGTGAAGTGACTTATATGAAGTACGTGGGCCTCTACACATACCATAAAGCAGCCCACGTTAATGAGCCATGTGGCGAAGGTGCCTCTGAAAATTTACTGAACGCTCGCCTCGCTCTCGTTGGCAGCGGTCCCCTCACTGTCAGCTCTTTCATTCTGCTGCTTGACAGAGCTCCAACCCCCGTCGGCTTACCGCAGCTACAGTTTGAATCAAGGCCCGTTTGCAGTGATATTCCTTATATTTATTCTTCGTTTTTTGTATCATTGTTGTTTGGGTGGTTATTTCTCTGATCCAACACTAGACCCATTTTATGTCTTTATCACCTCAGTGCATGCCAGTACAATAAGCAGGCTTTGTTCTGAAAAATGCCTCAGTATGTGTTTGAGCCCTTTAACATTTGATTTACTTTTAACCGAGGGCTGACCTGAGAGTTGTTGGCATCACCACAAAGGCTCAGACAGTGAATGGGAGCTTTATCTTCCTTATTCTAACAAGGCTAAGTCTCTGCAGCTTAAACATTCTTCCGGCCCTCTGAAAATCAGGAAATAAAATAACCCATTCTTCCCTAGCATGAAGTGTTTTTCTTTTTTTGCTCTGTCAGTAGCTGTAAAATATGGTCTCTGAATGGAAATGGATTTTCTTCTCCATGTGTGGTTGTTATTTTGCCATACGCTCAGCCGTGCCTCTTCTCTTTTCCTTCTGTTGCTTCAGGTTCAACTACAGATCAACACACCATCTCACCACAAACGGCTTCTACGAGTTCCTCAACTGGTTTGATGAAAGGGCCTGGTACCCCTTAGGCAGGATCGTTGGTGGCACAGTAAGTTTCCCCGCATTCGTTTGTTTCATCGCTCATCATCTCCAGGGTGTCTTTAGATGAATGCAGCTTGAGGTTCATGGGTTGTTCTTGTCAGAAGAAGGAAAATAAATGTTCTCTTTAGTTGGAATCAGGCTGACAGGAACATGTATGCGAGGGTTGGTTTGCAAACCCTAAAAAAAAACAGGAAAAAAGTGGTGCTCTTGGGGAGTTGCACTGCTTGGCCTCTCCTGCAGAGCTTATGCAAGGGAGCTGCAAAGGAGGCACCAGCCGACTAACTAATGAACCTCCGACTGAAGGGGGGGTGGGGGGGTGGGGCAGTGCAGCTTTCCTGGACAGTGTCCCACTGGGTGAGCACTTCGGGAATATGAAATGCTGATCCAATACTTGTTTGCCAGAATGAGAAGTGTGTATATATTCACAGCTATAAGTCAAAAATATTTGTGTGAGACATTGGACTCTGCCGAGGTTTTTCCCTGATGATATTCATGATACAATCGAAGGGCCCGGTGTGAGGTGTACAGAGTTTCCCATTTTGTCATGTAAGGACTGCAGTGCTACTTTTTGCTGATGATGTACCGCTGTTAGCTTAATCACGCTGACCTCCGGTGTTGAACTATCTTGTTTTGAATCACACTATGAAGTGGCTGGGGTGAGAGTCAGCTGTTCTGCCAAATTGCCCCCTTCAGCTCAGGAGCAAGTTGCTTGCTCAGGTGAAAGGAGTACAAGTAACTTGGGATCTTGTTGATAAGCGAGAGGAAGATGGAGCCTGAGATCGACAAGTGAGAGCACATATTGTGGGCGTTGTGCTTCGACTCTGGAAGCAAAGCTGCATCTCTCACCTATGGACATTGAGCTCTGTAGAGTGACTGGAAGAATGAGATCACGAATCATTCAGCTCTAATGAGCTTTCTACATAGAGGGCTCATCTATAGGAGGGATGGGATGATGAGCTGGCACTCAGAAGCATCTCAGAGTAGAAGCACAGCTCCTTTGTGTGTTTTTCTTCTCTTTTAAGCCATCTTGGCAGGTTTGGGAATCTGATGGGTAAAACACCCACACACCTCCCCGTTGGGAGAGTCAAGACTCCTGGGAAAAGACTCCAGGCAGACCCAGAACATGCTGGAGGGAGTTCACACCTGGCCTGGCAATGCTGGCCAGCACCTCCAGGTGCTGGCTGGGAAAGGGGAAGTACACTGGCATTGTCACTCTTACCTGGTTTTTAAAATAGGATGGATAGAAAAACTTTTATATTTACCTATATAGCAGCAGTTTCAATTCCTTTGAGGATAATGAAGGAACAATCAAACCAAACTGTAAACAGTACATACATCAGCATCAGGCGTCACATGGTGCTTTAAGATGTAATTAATCCTATTAGTGTACATACTGTATGGCCCTCATGACTCAAAGGCACCCAAAACTAAAAAAACAACAGTCTCTAGGCAGTTGGCAGTACAGTGTACATATCTAATCAGAAGAGCAGCATGGAAAAGGATCAGGATTTTATACCCACCATTAATAGAACACATGGGGATTATGCCAAGATATTTATATTTAGTCAGTATCTACGTCCTTATCAATGGCTGAGGCGAGAAAAATGGGAGAAGGTCTCCGGTCTGTTGTCATGGTTATGGCAAGGCAGCATAGGGATACCACAGAGCCTCGTAAGCCTCCACTGGGCATCGTGGATTTGAGTCACAATCCAGTAGCAACAGTGAGCTGTTAACTTGACAGATTTCCCTCCGCTGCTGCGGCCCCCTCGTTTACCAGCACCACCGGTTGTTGTGAAACATTGACCCTTTTCTGTGAAAAATACAGCATGCCGATTCCACGCTTCCCCCCCTTTGTGCATCTCTTCCCCCGACCTCATCTTCTCAGGCCTGCCTCCTGTGAACGGCGAGGCCCGTGTGAGTAAAACACCTCTGGCCCATCCATCTCCCTCTCCTCTTTAATGGCTCCACCTGCCTTCTTTTCTGTCAGCCAAGCTTCATGGACCCACCAGGGTTGCACTCAGAGCTGTGTAATTGCACTACCTAATGATGCATCCGGACCACATAATCCGGGTCCTCGGTGCCAGATAAAAGTGGAAATGTCTCCCAACATGTTTCCATTATTGATGCTTGTAGCATGACTCTTTCTCTTCTCTCTACCCTTTGCTTTCTTTACTTCTTCCTGCTTCTGTGTTGTGTAAACTCTGATTGGAGATTTGCTCTGCACGGACAAGATAGCGAGGCATGTTAATGCTGTGCATTGCTATCAGATGCCATTATCATTACAGCACCAAGCAGATGGTGCAGAGCAGGAGCTGTAGCCACACTACATGCTGATGTTTGAATACAGTATTCACTGCTGAACTGGAGACCCGAGGCATTGGAATCCAAAATCCATCTAGCAGCATTCATCCGTCATATGCAATTACCATCAACTGCTGGTAATTGCATATGACAAGCCTGGCTTATAATAATGGATGTGCTGGTTCTGTTACAGTTCATGGATACTTGGGTTAGGCCTTGTACCCACAGGGCGGGAGCTGAGAGTCATGATTAGACTGGTAATCAGAATTGGAAGGTTTACAGTTTAAAGTTAATTTTCATGACATTTACAAGATTCCTGGGCTGCATAACGCATTGTCTTCTGCATACTAATTAGCACCCGCAGCTCAGAGCTCTGCAAACTGGTATTGGCATTTCATGAATGTATGAGGAAATGACAGCAAGTAACTTGCAGAGTCGTTTACACACGGTTCATTTGAAGCAGATCACAGGGAGCTGTGCAGATCTCCTCCAGGCCCGTGCAG
Organism: Psettodes erumei; assembly: GCA_016785225.1. NCBI lineage: Eukaryota > Metazoa > Chordata > Actinopteri > Pleuronectiformes > Psettodidae > Psettodes > Psettodes erumei. The sequence goes on along the minus strand of JAFBJZ010000898.1, from coordinate 721,096 downwards.
ATTCTCAGTCATCAGGTCATGATGAAGTCTCTGAGACGAGAGCTGAAATGTCTTCAAGAGCCTCAAGCTAGTCCAGTTGCCTTCATACTGTGCTCACATTTAGCTTCACTTAAAAGCCATTTCATTTTCCAGTTGAACATTACTTTAAATATTTTAATTTACTCTGCAGACTACCCTCAGGCTAACCCAATATGCAAATAGAGGACAACTGAGAGCTTATGCTTTGTCATAGCTGGGCTTTTCAATGAGATAGGAAGACAAATGGGTGCTGCGGTGAGAGTCAGTGTAATGCTGGCAGAACAAGCCTCTGTCTGTAGATGGTTTCTTTTTATGAACATGAACCCACTATGTGCCATGAGGTCTAGCATATATCTCTGATTAAACTTAATGGTCCTCTCAGTAAAGACTGAAAAATTGCTTTGACCTCAGACAGCTTTATTAGGCGGGAAAAGAAAAATATATCAATGCCATTCCTGGTATGAAAAACATACCATTAAACTACAGGCAATTGCTAAAATACCTTTAAAACCTGAAGATATTAAAAGTGAGTACATATGAGGGCGAGCCAGTGTGACTTCTCATGTCCTTGTCTTGGAAATGTTGAGCTGAGCAGTTACGAGTGCAAAGGGAGCGATTTCAGGGGGTATAATTTGTGGAGTGGTTCTCCTGGCCCCAGGGTATGTCTTACACTGTTTCATAGCAATAACAAAGCAATTATGGAGGTCATATTGACCTTGCAACATTTGTTGTTATTTTGAACAGTGTCAGTGGACGAATGTTTCCACACCAGTGCCACAAAGACAAGTTGCTCTCCACCTTGTTTTGGCTGTCATTTAAAAAAAAAAAAAAAAGCCTGGCTCCAGATGCTGAAGGCTGATGCTGTTGGGATACGAGGAAACCTAACTAACCTAACTAATGTGCAGTCCAATGTAATGTTTTAAACATAATGAACTAATTTGTAGTACAATGGCTGTGGTTTCAGACTGGGAAGGTGACATGTTTCTTTCCATGTACATTGTGGTCTATTTTGAGCCAGTGCCCAAAGTCTTAGTCTCATAAATACTTGTATTTGTACTGGGAGCAGAAGAAAATGGTTTCAGCTTTTTAGAAAAAATACAACTGTATATTTGACAGTTTTTTTTAGATTTATGACTTGAGTGTAGGCTTGAGGCTGAGAGCAACAAAAAGGGCAGGGGAGCCAAAGTATTGAGAGAAAGACTAATGCATCGAAATTGAGGTCTTTTAATGGTATTAGTTGACAACAAGAAAAAGTATAGAATACTACCACCCTCAGCCTTCAAGAGGCTTGGACTGCTGCAGTCCACAGTGTTTTTTTTTTTTAGTGCCAGATGGTAAGTGGCTTTCTGCCTTACAGAGTTCACTGGCCTTTCCTGCAGGTGGGTGGCTTGTTTTGTTGGCCATACAAAATGCAAATGTCTCCCTATAACATGCAAATCTATGCAAAATAGAGTGCGATCTGGGAATCGATGCATAGGGGAGATGTGACGGAGCTGCTGGAGAGGCCTGTCCAGCTGGCTCAGTGTCACACCCATGTCGATCTCAGGCTTAAACCCACTGTATGGTTCGGCCCGGATGTGACCGATGGCCAGAACAATTTGATGCCCTGCTCAGAGGCTCTATGATGCCATAGTTGCTGTAGTAACAGAACGCTCTCGCTGGCTTTGCTGTGTAGGCTAATTGTCAAAATCCCACTTGTTCCCATGACTGAGCTAGATTATTTTGTAAGCATAAACAGGCTTCGGGGAAGAAGGGCATTCAGCTGACTCCCACACTGCATTCCAAATCCTACAATGAGCGTGCAAGAGCTCTCGCTTGCATCGCGCCTATGCTTTTAAAACGTGCAGGGCCGTGGACGAGTGTTTCACAGCCCATAATGCAGTCGCAATTCCCTGGCCTTTGTTTGGAAAATGAATTCTAATCTTCAGTCTGATTTCTCTTGCTGAGTGGTGGTCTGTGATCCCTCCGCCTCCAGGTGGTATCCATAAAACCACAACCCACCCTGAGAACAGTGGCCAGGACTCTGGTCCGCTGCCTTTAACCTTTTACCTGCCTGCAGTCACTTGAACGCACCCTCCCTTCCCTCTTCCTCTTTCAAACCTTTCTCCCTTTATCCTTCATCACCTCTGCTCCACTGTCTGCCTCTGCCTTTCTCTGGTGTCTAGCTATCCTTTCTCGCCCCCGCCCTTATCCTTACCTTAGCCCCCTCCCTTTTTTTCCAAAACCATTTAGACGCTGCCGACGGCCCTCATTAATTGTGTATGATAGAGTTAGGTCTCGAAGCAATCAGATGGGTCAGACCATTTTGGAAGACGGACGTGAGGATATCTGTTCATGTGACAGTCGAGTGCCTTTTGTGCCTGGACCAGTCCTGCCGCCCTCTCCCTTTCTGTTTCCCTTTCACTCCCCCCCAGCCTCCACTCCCCAGAGGACAGCTGTCAGATAAGGAAGGAAGGCTGCTCTAACGTGACAGTCCATAACAGAGCGCCGTCGAGCCAGTAAACCATTCTTTGTTGCCATAAGGACAATGAGTGAAGTGTGTCTTTGTTACCAGGTTTTGTTGGTCCTAGTTGATGATATCTTCATGACAAACAAGCTACTGCGACGCTCTCTTTAATGCCAATTTAGAAAATAGTGTCGATCAATTATACACTTAGACTCGTTTCCATCCTGTGCAGAACTCAATGCAATATATGATGAAAAGAGAGGCTGCCAAGAGCCAAATGTTGAATCTCAGAAGATTATCTGCCACAGTGGCAGTCAATGTTTGTACCAAAACAACTGTGACTAGAAACCCCAGAATTAAAATCTTAACCAAAATGGCTCTGATCAAATACAATTCATAATTGGTCATTAACACATCTGCTGTATATAACGTTTGTGGAAGCATATGCTCCTCTGCACGTAGTAAAGATGAGTTTTGTAATCAATATGAAATTAATGTAGAATATTTTGTTCTGGAGAGTGTTGAGGCTACCTAACTCTGCATTCATGGTGATATGACTTTAAACATGAAACTTTGTCCTGTCTCACAAGGGTGAAGAATCATTTGAAGAGTTCCTGGATCTAGACACTGATCCAAATCACTCTCAAAATTTTACCTGTGGTAAAATAGTTAGTGAAAATAACATAAAACCTCATCCTCACAATCAAATACTGAAACATCGGATTGTCTTCCATCTAGCAGCTACCTTGGCCGGTGAGTCAAAAAGTTAATTCAGCACCCTGATGGCAGTCATCTCTGGAGCATCTTAGGAACCGTGGCCCAACCGCAGTGTACAAAATGGCTAATAATTACAAGAGTGGTTTTATAAATGGCTGGATACTGCTCCATTAGACGGAGCCCAATCCTCAGAGCCAAGAGGCACGACATGGATGATTTTCATTGAAGTAGATTGGTTGAAGCTTCCGTCTCCAAGGCCCCACCTAATTAGAGACATGAAGACCTGAGTTTATTAGCGGCAAGGCAAAGTGCATGGACTGCGGCTACAGTGAACACACATCAGGGACATCACTCACAGTTTAAACATAGCCTCGCTTTTTACTTCAGACAGCCAGTGTAGTGCACAGGGCCCTAATTGGATCTTGCTCTCATGTATGGACGAGACAGGGGCACAAGGTCTTTGCTTGCTCAGGCCCCAGCTTCAGCTGAGCGGAGGGTTTAATTAATTCTACTGTACACTGCATCAATTTTTGATGTTGGATTCGTCCATTTTACGCGAGCAAAAAATGATCAAATTTGCTGGTTTCCAGATTCTCACACGTGAGGATTTGCTCGCGCCTGGTGCCGTTTCATGTTTAATAAGTTGGTGTTACATGTGCGTGTTTGCTAAGATGAGTTATAAAACCACCTGTCATCCGCGGAAGAGAAAGTGTTGGCGCGTCATGCTGCTGTCTGATTCAGCTGCTTATCTCAGGCTGGACATTTCCTCCAGCTACAACCCCGAAGCACACACGTCAGGCAGCGGTCGCGTTGCTCTTTATTCAACAACTCTGCAGGTTATTTACTGTTGGAAGACTGCAGCCCCTTTTGATAGATGACAGTGCTACAGTTCATCTGGAGTCAGTAGGATTAACCTCTGGGAACCATGAATGTTCCCAGAGGAATTTCATAGCAATCCATCCTGTGTTTGTGGACATATTTCCTTTTAGACCAACCATTCTCTCTCTTCCTCCCCCCTCACTCAGGTTTACCCGGGCTTGATGGTGACCGCGGGCCTCATCCATTACGTGCTCAACCTGCTCCACATCACTGTCCACATCCGCGATGTGTGCGTCTTCCTGGCGCCGGTGTTCAGCGGCCTGACCGCCATCTCCACCTTCCTGCTGACGCGGGAGCTGTGGAACCAGGGCGCGGGGCTGCTGGCGGCCTGCTTCATCGCCATCGTACCCGGCTACATCTCCCGCTCCGTCGCCGGCTCGTTTGACAATGAAGGCATCGCCATCTTTGCCCTGCAGTTCACCTACTACCTCTGGGTATGTACAGTCACCTAATGGAAGGGTGCAGTGACAGTGTCTTGCTGAACAGGGATTGTAATGGAGGCAAACATTCTTCTTTGTGCTGCATCAGTAAAAAGGGTTTAACATGAGCTTGCTCAAAAAAAAAAAAAAAAAAAAGGAATGCTCTCAACCTTAGTTGAGCTTGTGAAGCCCTTTGTTTCTTTATGTGGGACAGGGTTTATTAAGCTGGAAAAGTCGCCCTGTTTTCACATGTTGAATTATTTATTCAGAGCCCTGAAAGGCACGCCGACCGCCGAGGAGCCCAGGAAACAGCACGCTGCACTCTAAAACCTTCACAATAAGATGACCTTTAAGATTACAATTGAAAAGACCTTGGGTTAAAGGTTGAATAGCCCCCTCCCAGTTTACCTTCCTTTCCAATAATGCTTGAAGTCGACACAGCAGGTTACGCCACAGGGCGGCAGACCCTGCTGATTTTGAAGTGTCACTGTTTTCAACAAGTTCAGTGTTTAAAACTTAATTTGTCCAGTTCAATCGTGCGTTCTGGAAGGTAAATCTTGACAGAAGCGAGTTATTCACAGGTTATTTCTGAGCGCAGCTCGGATGTTTGCGGGACCTGCTGTACAGTAAGTGGGGGGAGGGAGCTTTTCAAGCTGAAAGATGTCTGAAGCAGACTTTTCACTCGCTGCAGCTGTCATACTGTGAATGCATCTCGTGTGGGTGGGTGCACATATCTTTCTACGGCTGTGTGGGCAAATTCTGGTTTGAAACTGCCGTTGTATGGACATTTTGATTGGTTGTTTGATTTGGTTACCGCTTGTTTGCAAGATTCACTTTATCGTTCGGTTTAGGTATTTGTTGTGATAGTTTAGGTTAGGGCAACAGGCAAGGGAGTGTCTTCACTAGAAAGTCACTCTAGAAAGACCGACGTGAGTGTGTGTGTGTGTGTGTGTGTGTGTGTGTGTGTGTGTGTGTGTGAAATTGAGAGCTCTCTCCTTTTCAAACAATTTTATCAGCATCTCTGTTTTCCTTGTTATTGGAGTCGACCTTGACAAGTATGGAGGATCATTTTCATACTGTATTGAGCTATATCTGTTCAGTGATGCATGTTTTTTTACTGTCAAACAGAGTATAAAAATAGTAATACCAAGACAGGATTTGCCTGAAAATGAAAATGTGCAAAGGAAATAGAGATAGAAATCAATATTTACCAGCTTAATGAAAACGGAAGCGATCATCTCTTTCTTGTGAACCAGGTTTGTCCTCACATTAAAGAGGTGGCTTGTAAAGATATGTAACATCAGTAGATTAAAAAAAACTAACACCAAAAAGGAAAATAAAGAATAAGCATTGAACTATAAATGAATATTCCTCTGTACCTGGTAATGGTGAGTTTCTAACATTTGTTAGATCAGTCTTCAGTCTTGAGGAATATACTAATAAACTAAACAGATGTGGTCACTGCAGGATGAAACAAACAGTCAAGGGTAATCTTGTTTCTGCTGCTGAGGCTGCAGACGCTCTAAATGCATAAGTATTACTGTCGGTCACTGGATCACAGTGAGCATACTTATTCATACAGCACCACGTCGTCTTATTGAGTCTCCAAAATGATTTTCTATTAACAAAATTGCCCCCTGTTCCTGGAGACTGCAGTGATAGAATATAAAGGTAACAGGTTACAGTGAAGCAATTACAGCCGTCACGGTGAAAGAATTTCACACCTGCACGGTAAACCTGCACCAGAACGGGTGTCAAATGAACGTGGCAGCGCATTTGATGCGAGCCCAGATTTAATATTGCGGAGTTTATCGGTGTAACAGGGATCCAGGTGAAATTGAGCGGGAGGAAATGCGGGACTTATTAACTAAATCTGAGCCTGCAAACACGCCAGCCCCGCCCCCACCAGTGAGGCCTTCTAACAAACATGTATGCAACTTAATGATTCATCTTTAATACTCAGCTGTAAATGTGATGCTACATAGTTAACTCTGCCATCAGCTTTGACTTTTAAACCATATATTATACAAGCTGCAAGAGCATGAGTAACAAAATTTAAATCCAGTTCCTATCACCCGGCGCTTTCATTGGTTCAGTCCCTGCATTGCACCTGCTGCTCAGTTTACTTTGGCAAATGACATTGCGTTGTGTTTATTGGTTTTATCTAGTAAAGATTACGACTCAATAGGATGCCGCAGTGCTATTGGAAACAAGAGGAGGCTTATGCAAACAAGCTACATGTGTATTATTGGCCAGCTGACACAGTGTAGTTGTCGGGAGACGTGTCATTCAGTGCTGGTTTACATCAAAAAGTGTCACAGAGAAATAATGCAGACAAATAAAATGGCAGTTTTATTTAAACATTTTTTTTTTCTGTTGAACCCACAGTGTTCAAACGTGACTGCCTGCAGCTTTAAACAAAAACCCTCACCACTGAACACAGTGCGTATTCATGCAGAGGCGTGTTTGCAGGCCATACAACGGTGCACATCAGCATTCGGGCCAAATGTTCTGTCTGATAGGTTGATGAGTCACTAACTGCACAGCACACAGTTCAGGCTAATGTTCAGCAGATGCAAAGACATGTTCTCCAGATCGCCTCGGACATTTAATTAGCACACAGGATAATCGAGGTTGTTGCTTGACATTGTTCATATTGCTTTAATGAGCAAAAAGATTGTTCTCTTACACAAGGCTTCAAGTGAAACGTGTAGTTGTTGCAAATCAGTTCCCAATCAGTTTTAAATCAGTTTTCTTTTGCTATGATTATGCTGTTTAAAAAAAAAAAGATAAAGTTCAGTGCCATTTGAATTCTCAATGGAATAGTCCCGCACAGACAGACACAGATTTCCCTTTTTAAATGGTTTTATCTGCTGAATGGCAGCGGATCGCCACGTGAGACGTGGAGCGGGCAAACTGGTGCTCCAACAGGCCTCATCCAAGGGTGTTCAGTAAGTGAACAGGAAAGAGCTTTGATTATGCACGCCACAGGCAGTAATGGTAGCTTGCAGGCTATTTGTCCAATTTTTATTTTCCCTTCAAGGCGTCGGTCTTCCCTTTTATGAGTGTGAAGACACGCTGCGCAGCGGAGGCTTTCATCCAGGTAGAGGTGGCGATGCAGGTGTCTCGTCACGCCGCGCCTCGCTGCTGTTTGTCACAGCGTAACAAGCTTTGGCAGTGCACTTCGCTGCCGGGTTGAAAGGGGCCTTTTATCCGTCCAAGGGCTCAGCCGTCCCAGCTCATGTCACTTTGTCAAATCGTGCATGGATGCATCTCTATGCGGGGTTTCAAGCTCCGATGAGTCACAAGGCTGGAGCGCGCTCGCGGACATCTACGCGGCCCCTCTTTGAACTCGCTCACTGTCACTGATCTGGCAGTGACCCACAGTTTAGTGTCCAGGTGGCCGGCTGCGCACGCCTGTTGTGTTTACAGTTTAAGTCCCCGATACAACACAACTGGCTCAGTGTGTGTGTGCTGGCACAGCAGAGTGAAACCAAACTGCTGACTGTGTCACTCATCCGGAGAGTTTACGTTCTCAAACAAACAATGCATATTTGAGAGGAAAATATACTTAGCAACTGTATACACACTCACGCAATTTTTTATATGCAGAGCTATACGGATAAACACAAAACAAAAGAGACTAGTACCAGATCTTTACATAACCCTATTTTTAGTCATGTGATTTGAAAAAAACAAACATTCATAAAGACAGTTTGACCTAAACTGACTCAGTCCACATTGGCCAGATTCCTTGTGATGCAGAAATCATATCAATAATAAGACATAATATGTGATAATGGATAGTATTCATTCACCTCTCTAGGTATTCATGTGAGGCGACTTTACTCGATAGCTTTGGTGCTACGAAACCTTTAAAGGGCATTAGCTGCTTTTTAAACAAGAGTCTTTTATCCTTATCTTTTCCGTCTGAATCCCAGCCAGTATTTTTGTCCTCCTGCGTCCATCTGAAATCAATTTGAATTCAGCAGGAGCCTGCCAAATCCCTCATTTAACTTTTCAGCACTCATCCAAAAAAACAAACAAAAAAAAACCTGTCACCATAATTATTTGTCTCACACCAGGAAATGTGTATTAGGGCGTGCCAGGGACATCTGTTTGTCTCTGTGTCATTGTAATGGCCTCTTGTCATCTCCTGTGCAAGGACAATACATCTCCAGGTGAGGCAGGTGTTCCTCGCGGCAGTCATCGCTGCCTCTTAAGGTGATGTGTCATCAGCGGAGCAGTGCTGTCGGGGGGGGGGGAGAAAAATCCCCCCTCCACTCACCTACCGCCGCTCCCATCCTCCGTTCTGTTTGGCAAGGGCCCCAAAAAACAATCATCCCGGCCATGCACCACTGCGTCCCATTATCAGTCCCATTTACCCACATTTGTCTCTGTGTTTTCCTTCCCTCCTCTCTGTCTTTCTTCCATCCCGTCTCTCTTTAATTGTCTTTGTGTTCCTTTGTCCCCTGCCATTGTTTTGCTCTCGCGCTCTTCTGCTCTCCGCCTCTTCTTCCTCGCTCTTCCCGTGTCTGGTTATGCCCCCCCCCTGCCCGCTTTCCTCCTCCTCCTCCTCCTCTGCTCCACGCGGCGAGAACGCACAGAGCCGTTCTCTCAAGCCTCAGCCCAATCTTCATTATCCGACTCCTTCATTTTATCCGCTAATAACCCATTCAACTCCAGTCGCTTAATCTCTGTTTACCCCCCCTCCCTCTCCTCCCAACACACACTCGCTCGCACATCCTCCCATAATCTATAATTGAATCCTCCCAAACCCAGGAGAGCTGCTCTTTTTAACACCATAGCTCTTCCTAACATGAGCGCGCAGACACACACACACACGCCCACACACACACACACACACACACACACACACACACACACAGGCGGAGGCAGAGTTGCACTGCCTCCCTCCTTTGCTCTAACCCCATGCACGGAGCCTACATTGTTGTAACAGTAATTCCACTCTTTCTCTCGGCTCACATTTAATTAGCTGGACTGGTATCACACTGTGTGACTTCTGTGTGTTCACAAAAGCAGCGTTGGCCGGTGGGGGTGGGGGTGGGGGTGTTTGGAAGAGGCACCAGTTGAACACGGCTTGTATATGCACAGAGAGGACAACACAAGGCTGCGCGCTGCCGCTGGCCCAGCGTGAGCGGCAATGCTGTCTGATTAGAGCACAGCAGTTTGGCAATTACTGGGCTGTTATCATTACTGGGGGGCACAATCAGACATTTGTACTCAGGATGGGTTTAAAAGCAATAACCAGCCCGCGTGTAAAAATAAAATCACCCCTTCTGAAGGAGAGAGAAATAAATCCCATCTGAACGTGGCTTTAGTGCTGTAACGCCAACCCAAACAGAGCAACGAGGCCTGAAAAGGTTTTCATTTCGCCTTCTTACAGGACAGTGTGATAATCGGGTCACCGCCACCACAGACCTACTTTCTGCGCCCTCCCTCAGCGCACAGGAGAAGTGCTGCGCGAGGCATTTCTGCAGCGCTGCCGTGCACGTGTGCAGCCGATTTGAGTGTTTGGGCGATTCGAGACCACCTTGGTCCAGTGACCATTGCTCGCCCACCCCCATCAGCTACTCTGATGCGTTGTTTGCTGCAGTCAAGCTTCTTGATGCCCCTACCTCAGCTACCAGTGGCACTACCCTCCCCGACTTTCAGAATTTCAAAAGGTCACTTTGAAAATGCAACTTTGATTCTGTGTGTGCTTATGTGAGAGCTTCATCGCCCGAGTGCATTGTTAAATGTTTTTTTTTATGCGAACCCTTTGTCTGCTTTATCGGCCTGTGGCGAGGAAACAGAGCTTGTTCACGAGAGTCTGCCGGCGGTGCAGTCTGAACCCGTCTCCGCTCTCCTCACCCCACAGCTGGCTGCCATCATTGTGCTACTTTCAAAGATGCACCAAATCTGCATTTGTGTCTCCTGTTTTACAAGGTTCCAAGCTGGGTTTTTTTTTTTTTTTGGGAAAAAGTCACATCTTTAACTCATCCATACCACTGTTTCAGCAGCAGGGGACCGGACCTTCAGTGGGGAAGGCGGCCTGCACTCTGCCCAGATTTTCCAGGTTTCCACTGTAATTGTAGAACAGTGTGTTATCACAGAAGATGCGCGGCCTGCTGTGCTTTAGATTCTAGTGTCCCTGAAACACAAACTGATGGTCCACATGTCTTGTTTGATGTTGAAGTGTAAATGGCCGACATATGGCGGGGACTCGCATGTCATGGTCTGCTCTCTCTCTTTCTCTTGTAGGTGAAATCAGTGAAGACCGGCTCGGTGTTCTGGACTATCGGCTGTTGTCTCTCTTATTTCTACATGGTAAGAATCGCTCGCTCACACACACACACACACACACACACACACACACACACACACACAAACGCACTCTGTACTCACTAACCATAGGTTCAGACTGACTTGATTTGACTGATCGTCCCTTTTTGACTCAATTGGAAGAGTAGTATTGATTGCATGTTATTTTACTTATTTGTTCATTTTTAACTTATTTATTGAATGAAACATTTAAGTTTAAGTTTTTCTGCTGCAGCCTCTTCATTGTGTTTTCTCATATCATGAGCGGCTGCTGTAAACAATGGTTAATTCCAAGCAACGGGGGATTCGGTGGAGATCAGCAGCAGTAGTAGCAGCAGTATTCTCCAGCGCTGACATTACAACACTGCGTTCTCACACGTGCAGCAGGAAATGCTTTGTCATGTTCATGCTGTCAAGTTGCATTTCTGGCTCTGAGTCTGCCATATTTTCAACACTACAGCATCATAGGTAAACACTTCACGTGTGTGTTGACACAAACAGGTCAAAGCAAGGGAGGTCCGATCGTTGCCCGTAGGTGTTAAGTGGAATTGCAAAGCGTGTCTCTCAACAAATCCTCTTCTGTGTGTCTGTTCCACTTCAGAACTAGTCCTCCATAATAAACCCAGCTGCAGCGGTGATTGTCCTCGGTGTAGCATGGGTATGCCAATGCATGGAGCGGTACAGGCGCTGGTCTCTGAATTATTTCTGAATTCAGGCACAAACCCATTGGGGGGTCGATGAGCGAGATGGGATTTAAAAAAAAAAAAAAAAGAAAAGCAAAATCCAGTCAGACTGCCTGAGCGGCAGATTGTTTGTGTGTGTGTGTGTGTGTGTGTGTGTGTGTGTGTGTGTGTGTGTGTGTGTGTGTGTGTGTGTGTGTGTGTGTGTGTGTGTGTGTGTGTGTGTGTGTGTGTGTGTGAGAGAGAGAGAGAGAGAGAGAGAGAGAGAGAGAGAGAGAGAGAGACCTATGAAAATCTGCAGCTTCTTGTCCATTCCAGGCTAAATCTCTATGGTCTGCAGTGAGATAGATGTCAAATGAAACAGATCACCGAAATCCAGCTTCATCGATCACTCCGGGCCACAGCATCCGAGGGGGGTAGAGGGGACTGCAGAGGCAAGAGCAGTGGAGAGAGGAGTTATGGGAAGCTAAGGACAATAGCAGACACTACAGAGAGTGGAGACGGGATAGAGAAAGGAGTGGACAGATAAGCTGAAGGGAGAATAAATTGTCATGTGCAACTTCCATACCGTCCGAGTCAGAAGCGAAAGGAGCATGAATCTCCATGCTTCTTTCTCTCCCTCTCCTCGCTGACATGATGTTCCTCTGTGACGCTTCTGCAGCCCACCCAAGTGGGCTTAATCTCCCAACCCCGCTGTCTCCTATTGGTCCGGCACATAAAGTGTCACATGCACTTATTGACTCATCCTGCTGTTTTTTTTTTTTCTTTTTTTTAACCACCCATTCACTTGACGCTGTCAATTTTTGCAGGGCGTTAACCAAGGCTACAATTTCCCTGGGGGTTTAATCGAATGTGACTCTCTCAGATATGGAGATGGAGAGGGAGGGGGAGAGGGAGAGACCTCCTGTCTTGATATTGGCATAAATAGAGGAGACAGGGCAGAGGAGGACGAGATTAAGAAGAGGATCAGAGCGGTGGGAACCACTGATGGACAGGAGCCACAGGAACCGGCCGGGAAGCTGCGCAATATCCTCCTTTCATCCCTCCAGCACGCATGGAGAGTGTGGTGAGGGTGAGGGTGAGGGTGGAGTGGGGGGGGCAGATGCATGGATCATCTGCACCGCACTGTTCATTCCCAGAGCATTGACTCATTCTTCTCTCTAAACCCTCTGCAATCCCCAATAACAGAGCAACCTGTACCAACAGAGCGTATCAAACGCTCCTTTGCTTAATCGGGTTTTGATTAAACGACTCCTCGTGAGATTGTTTCAACAATGTTACTCTTTAGTGACGCAAAGGGCCTTTTGGTCCACCACTTTGGTCCAGACTGAAATATCTCAACTACTAGCTAGTAGTAGTACAACCTTGTAACACCAGCAACGAGTTTCCACTTATCATGTTAAGTGTCTTAACGTCTGCTAAATGGATTGGCACTACTACTTACTCACTGACTCCCTCACTTTTCCCTTAAGTGCCATCGTGAGGTTGATGCTTGTGGATTTTACTGACAAATCTCATCAACTGTTAGATGGATTGCCATGAAAGATGATGCGCACATTCATATTCTGGCATTAGCATTTAGCTCCAAGCAATTCCTCACACATTTATTAACACATCTTTGTACTCACGGTCTTGTTCAATTATAAGTAAGCGATAATGTTCCAGCTCATAACTACGATAGACTATTTCTGTGTTAAACGTAAAGTCAGCGGGAATCTGGCCTTTGCCCAGATTCAGCCCTCAGGCGATCAACATCTCATGCAGGGATACGCACTAATATATGTCCTGGCCTGACGCACCAACAGTGTGATCTGGATTCACAGAAAGCGTGTCGGTTGACCCCCGAGCATTAAGTCATCTTAAAGTCTTTTTAATGAACTGGAGAGGCACTGCTGCTGCTGGAGAGGATGCATTTAATGAACATGCACACACACAAACAGATCATTCGTTTTCACAGGAAGAAGAGAGGTTCACCCGACAAGAGCGAACACACACAGTTGTGTCTCCGTGTCATCCCGAGGGCCTCGTATTGACTTGACTACCAACACTTTTCCTCAGCGTCATAGCGACTTGCTTTTTGTCCTCGTAATGTGACTGTCTTTACAGATTCAGGTCCCCACAGCATGAGTAATACCTGGACACCACACACACACACACACACACAGTAAACCCCTCGTTCCTGTAGCATGCTGTGTTCTCTATATACTGTTGAGAGTGGCCCTGTGGTCATCAGATAAAGCCGCTATGAAATGCAGACAGCGATAACAGCTGAGACTTTGCACCCAACATTTTCTGCCTCCCGCCCTCAGCTGTTAGCCTGTGGCTCGGGCAGAGGGCTGGGCGTTCAAATACGGCTTGATCGTACATACGCACACACGCACACACACACACACACACACACACACACACACACACACACACAGATCTTTGGTTTTTGTCACAGGCATTCATCTTCGCATGGTCCTCTAATGCGACCAGATGGCCAGTTTCTCCCTGTCTTTATTTCCTCCATTCGATTGTGCGCTCTGCTGGCGTGACCGTTTGTCCTGAAGAATTGAGAGGTAAATCTTCTGTCAGGGTGCAAATGACACAAAAAAAGGCCCTTGCGCCATCTTCACGTCACACTGAAGTCACAGCGTGTACCGCCTTTGACTTCTGAATCTCCATTACGAGTTGCTTTGCTGCCATGGAAAATTTTCCGCTCAGTATTTTTGATCCCACTGCCGTGACACTGAGCCTCCATCGCTTTTGCTTCAGCTAAGTATCAAAAGGGGGGAAAAAGCCTGAAAAATAATGTTGTGTAATTTGAACTCTCTGAGTCAATAACGAGCCTCGCTGATGTCAGGGGAGTCTAACTCAGAGGGATCACTATTTTAAAGAGGCTTGTTTTTGTAAAATTAGCTTAACCTTGAGAAAAACGTGGTTTCCTAAACACACATACCGACTCACAGTGGAATAATGCAAAGTGCATGGGCGATGCGTCCGTCTATTCTGTCCTGTCTTTTGGATCCCGCTTGAGGAGAGATCAGTGTTAAGGAGAAACATCAGGTTTTGACGCCTTCGGTCGGTTTTGGCCAAGCTTCGTTTGTAAGTGCAACACGCGTGTTACCGCATGTGTTGTGTTTAGTCAGGTTGTGCAGCCGCTCGCCTCCGTCGGCATGTTATGTTTTCAATTAGATCCCAGCCAGTCAGCAGCAGAGACTCCATCAGCCACCCCTGTGTCGACACTGAAGATGAGTCTCACATTGAAGCCATCGCTGGTAGTTGTTCAAGTTATGGTTCACATGCCACTAATTGACTGTCGCCATCTGAGGGGGCGGATGCAAAATGACTGCCAAAAGATAAATGCACCTCACCTCTCAGCAAGGCACATTTTTTAAATTCTCTTTCACACTGCCTTGATGTAGCGTGTTAAGGTTTTTATCAATTAGACATGATGCTGTTGTTTTTTCCTGACGATTATGTGCGTGCAGTGAATCATTTCAGGTGCATCGGGGGCCTTTCTGACAAGCTGCTGCGAATAAAGGAGTTTGCACGCACAGTCCCTTTTCCTGTTTAATTCATTTTTATCCTCTGTGCTATTTTCCCCTTTCTCTTCTCACTTCTAGCACTCTACATCTCTCTTTTCTGTTTTCCTCTGTGTCCCATGCTCTCCTGACTTTCGGTCTAACGCTCTCTTTGTTTCCATTTGCCCTTTGCTGTAGCCGAGTACAGGCAATTGAAAACTCGTCAGGGATGTTTTGGTGGGGTCGTTTTATGGCCCAGAGTATCACATCTACTGCTGTGACACTTAGTGGACCTCTAAAGCAGCGGATGTATAATTTTAGTGGAGCTTTTAAAGTTATTGGTGCACCTCACATTTTACATCCAGCATGTAAAGTATGATTGTCTAGTTTTTATTTTATAGCTGTGTCTGATAGTGAAGAGGCAATATGATGTCTTTACACGCCTTCCTGAACCGTTCTATTCAAGGTGTTTAAACAGATTTTATGCAGGTGAGAACAGCTGCTTGTGTGTTTGGAGCTTTTCGGTTAATTCAAGTTGTGTTCATGCCATACTCACATATTGTGCATATTTTGTTTAAAATTTAAAAATGCCAAACGTTTGATTATTCAACCCTCTCAAATATGAGGATTTTCAGGGTTTTTCTCTGTTTTTATGCAATTGAAACCTGAGTTTTTCAGCACTACTGGTCAGACAAGACGTGACTTAAAAACATTAGCTTGCCTTAAGAAACAGCAATAGGCTTTTTTTCACAATGATTTTTTGGCGTTTCATGGTCTAAACAATTGATTAATTGGGAAAGAAATTGGCAGGCAAATCAGCAATGGAAATGATTGTTAGTCGCAGCTCGAGTGTGCACAAATCCTGTTTTCTGACGACAGTGGTAAAACTTCAAGTTTTGTGTTGAAATGAGAAATGTCTAACAGCTTGATTGCATTAAACATTCAGTGTCACCAGAGGTTAAAAATTGATCAGAGTTGTCACTCAAGCTGCGTACAGCTCTGAATTCAGACACTTTCTCTCTTTCTGGTGCTGATTTCGATTAGCTTCCTTCACTGAGGCGAACCTGACACATTTCCTGCAAAGCTAATTTGTCGAATTTTAGCAGGACTGCCTCCGCTCGGCAGGGCTAGCTCATTAGACACAGAAAAACAAATTAAAGAATCATCGATCATGTGGGGCCGTTCACTTCTTTGTAAATGAAGAAGAATGTCCACAGTATGTTTGCTGATGCGTGCGCATGTGTGTGTGTGTGTGTTCTAGGTGTCAGCATGGGGAGGCTACGTGTTTATTATCAACCTGATTCCTCTGCACGTGTTTGTGCTGCTGCTGATGCAACGCTACAGCAGAAGAGTCTACATCGGTAAGGTGCACACACACACACACACACACACACACACACACAAACCTAAGCAATTAAACCAGACATAACTTTTAGCATATGACTTGAAGTTTAAAACTCCCCCACATAGGGCGGCTGAAATGAAAAGCATTCACATCTTCTCCCATTACAATAGAAATGTATGCAGTAAACAGCCCCCCCATTAGTCTCCCAACACCGTCGCCGAATCATTTGACCTTGCAATAAGCTCAAATGCCCAGTCACACCTGTGCTCATCTCTCACCTCCATAAGCATTCCATCATCGGCAGCGCAGACATCCACACGCCCACACGCCACTTCTTGGTAAATGCAGCCACCTGCTACCTGATCCTCTTCCTTTTTTCGCGGCTACCAAAGGCAGAGCGCCGGTGAAGAGGACAGGCTTGTTATCCCACGGAGCATCCTGGTTTCACCGAGCACGCGGCAGCTCCAGCGAATTAAAAAGCTGGCTCGGAGAACCGCTCAATCCTTAGCCCCCCCCGCCACCAGTCCGTCCCTCCGTTGCCAGCTCGGCTGCGAGCTCACGGCAGACATTCCTGTTGTGGTCAAGATAAATGATACTATGTCAAGTATCATTTACACGTGATTATACGTTGTCCTCGGTGTAGCCGCAAAGCAGGGTCTTTAAAAGCTTTGAAAATGAATTATGGCCTCTTCACTGTGACCTACTTCTGCTCTATCTCCAAACGGTTCTCCAACAATGAGATTCTGCCTGATGATAGAGGGCTGTTAGACGAAGTGGAAAATTCTCTTCCTCTGCTGTTCCTCGAGAATATCTGCGGCCTGACCGTCATCCAGCGCCCTCGTGTACCTTTTGGTGGCAAATGAGACAAATATATTTGTAGACACATTCTGTCCACAGAAAGAAGCCCATTCGGCCTTCACTGTGCTTCCTGTACTCCTCACCTTCCAGCTGTTCCTTTCACTGCCAGGTGTCTGTGTGAGCACAATAGGAGAAGAGAGACGAAAATTCTGGTTTAATAAAATGCCTCGCATTCCATGTTCCCACAAAAAATTCATCTCTCTCCAGTCCAGAGTCAATAGTAGATGTGTGAGAAAGAGATTGCTGAGGGCAGTCGCAACTATTTCAAAAACCAAGGCGCGCTCTTCAGGAAGAGTATGAAATCTTAATTAAGCTGGTGCGCCCTCGAATCGGTTCCCCTCCCCGCCGCAGAGGTGGGAGCCGCGCTGCTCCTCGGCACCGTCGTCTCACTCCGGGCCACGCTGTGCCGAGCCAGCTCCCATTTTCTCAGTAAATGACATTGGATTAGGTATTTTGTATTTACTCCCTCTGAGGTGAGGCAGTGAAAATCAATAGACATTAAATACCACTACTGAGGTTGATTTCCCTCAGTGGGACCCAAACTCCAGCGGTGGAGAGGAACAGAAGGTTTTCAGTAATGGGATAGGTTATTGTTTGATTTCTCATCGGCTCTGTTTTTTCTCTCCTCTCCTCGCAGCGTACAGCACTTTCTATATCGTGGGTCTCGTACTGTCGATGCAGATCCCCTTCGTCGGCTTCCAGCCAATCAGGACCAGCGAGCACATGGCTGCCGCCGGTAAGTCCCGCCCTCTCTGCCTCTGGAGTGCTAGATCGTCCTCAAAAAACAAATTGAATGAAATTCAGAGTGATTGCTGACGGCATGAGCAATTCTTGGAAAAAGTTGCTGCCTGTTTTTTCTGACTGCGCCTCAGTCACACCATTGTGACCAATGTCACAAAACAAGAGTGAAACCATGAAGATTTCTGTTTATCGTGCTGCTCCAATCAGTATTTTCATTTTAGAGAGGGTCAGAGGAGTAGCTCACAGTGACAAACCCACGGAGAGTTATCGATCCACTCTGCACTTCCCTGTCACCTTCTGCCAAGTATTTCAGTGTCTTTCAGCTCATTGTTTTGGTGTCGCGGCACACTTAGCCGGAGTGGTTCAGTGTGCGCTACCTGCCAAGCACCACATGGCAGGCAGCTAAAGCGAGGGACAGGTTGGCCGTCATAATCTTGCATTTGGCAGTTGAACAACCAAATATTTTCCTCAAGAGTAAGAGCTTGAATATCGGACTAACATTCATCAAGTGGCCCGGAGCACGACTCCAAAATGAATGCTTATGCAGCTCCATGTCTGCTCAGTGTTTAAATAAGCAGGTTTTTGTGACACTGTTCATTATATCAATTTAATTAGACTATTATATATCAGTGTCGTGTTATTAAAGCCTGTTGTGATACTCGCAATCGTCTAAAATAACCAAACAACTACAGCACAGACTTTTGATGTTACGGCCTACATTTTTGCCTTCTAGCCCTGAGAGGAACACTTCTGTTTTACGTTAGGTAAAGTAACTGAGCAGACGGTCTGTCTGGGTTTAGTACGAGGACACACTGATGCAATGCAGAACTTTCATGTCAAACTTCCAACCTGCCGTGACCCTGCCAACAAATTCATGCCATAAACTGGGGGGGTTCAGGCTGACTGCAGTACTTCACGTATTAAAGGTGTGACTTTACATAAGCCCCTTGCCAAAGTACTTTGTAGTAGTATGGATGCACACATGTCAAGATTGTTCGGCTGCAGCAGGGAATTGAAGCCGCTTGCGCTGGCGGCATTAGTCATGCTCCCTCTGTGGAAAAACACAGGATCTTCCTCGAATACATCATACATTCACCAGACAGGAAGAAGCAAGCGGCTTCACGTGCCACCTGTATGGGTTTAGCACTTTCTGTGCTTTCACTTTTTGTCTTGTGGGTGGTTTATTAAAGCTTGTTCAGGTTCACCTCTCAAGCTCGGGCCCATCTGCTGCATCTGACAGCGAGGAGGGGTGTGTGTGCACGACTCGTGTGTTCATTTACATCCAGATTGGGAGGTGGACTGTTCCTGGCAGCCTCAAGAAGATGAGCAGTGCCTCTTTTTTTGAGAATTCTGTTTGCACTGCATCAGGCGTACGGTGAGGTTTTCCTGTTTTCTGAGTGTCTACAGCACAAACAGCATTACGGGAGGCTTTGAAGAATGCGCCATCAAAAATCATCCGTACCTCGCTCTGTTTTTCCATCCACACTCTCACTATCTCTCAAAGAGCGAGTGTGTTTTTAATGTCGCCAGTGTGGCAGCTGCTCAGAACATCTGGTGGTAGCATTCAGGGAGCTCAGCGGGAGACAGGAAGAGAGTGAAGCAGCCACGGACCTGTCGGTACCGTCGTGATATCAGCCCCCGAGGCGGGCGGGCGGGATGGCATGGGGCGACAAGCGTGTTAGCACCGTGGCGGCTCTCCAGGAGACGGGCGGGGGCTTAACCTTGGAAATGGGCGAGACCTGCTGCAGGCGACGGCGGCTAGGAGAGGAGCAGGGAGATTTCACGCCAGGGTTGAAAAAATGATGGGAGGTGACGAAACGGAGGGAAACCAGGCCTCTTTAAAATTTTCATATTGAATTCACCAGACAAACAAAAAGACTCACTAGAGAAAACAGCTCTGAGAAAGTGACAGAGCAAAGGAACACAGGGAAGAAGTGTGACCGAAGCGGCTGCAGAGAGAGAGACGAGGCGAGGGGAAAGAGAATGGCTTATTTACACAAATCCGCTTCATGAATTCAAAATATGTGTTGTCCTGCAGTATTTGTCTTTCACGTCTGCTCGAGCGGCGGAGGAGGGATCGCACGACTTCTGTCGAGAAACTGACAGTGGCACTTCTTTACCGTGGAGACCCACTCTGTGCCCTGCAGGAGGCGCCGTGAATCGGGCCCTCCTCAGATATTCAGCGCAAGCTTCCTTTGTGTGTTTGCTCCTTCCTCTGCTTCTCACTGTGGCTTTTTTCTCAGGTGTCTTTGCACTTCTCCAAGCCTATGCCTTCCTGCAGTACCTGAAGGACAGGCTCACCAGACAGGAGTTCCAGACGCTTTTCTTCCTCGGAGTCTCTCTGGCTGCCGGCGTGGTCTTCCTCACAGTGATCTATCTCACGTACACAGGTCTGTATGTCCCGCCCACACGTCATCAGGACGTTCACGGTACTTCTCGTGCAACTGTATATATTTCATTTAGTGTACGGGTGGGGAACCTTTTTCCCATCGAGGGCCATTGCAAATTTTATAATGTTCTTCGAGGTTTGCGCTAAATTATTAAACGTATATCACGCTGACCTCTCCAATGCGATGGCTTGAACTGCTCCTCTTTGGAGAGGTGTTGGATGTCAGGTGCTAGTGATAAAGATGATGTTGCTCGCAGCTGGTTTCCCGGGATTGGTTCAGTCAGTCTTTAAAAGAACTGCTCACAAGCGCAGACTGAAAATCCTCAGGACGCACATACAGTGAGCAGAGCCTGAGCAGAGGGAGGTTGTTGGACCCACTGTAGCTTTGAGCGCGTTGCAGCTTTGCAGCTTTGCAGCTTTGCAGCTCAGTGATGCCTTTTCCTGTCCTGAAACCTCTCGCCAAAACGCCTGAAAGAGTTTTGCACCGGCATATTCAGATGTCACAGCAGGCTTTTGTTCTTGCAGAGGAGGAAAATGCTCAGCATTACCACTTTCCAGCTGCACTTGCCACAGCATGCATGGCTCACAGAGACAGCAATTCCTCCCTTGTATCAAACTCAGCATTGATCCCACGCACAAAAAATGACTAGTTGGATAGTATTTATGTCTTTTGTTTGAGCTCAGGTCAGAGGAAAAAAAATGGAAATTTCTGTTCCACTGTCACCCAAGCTCAGCTAAAGAGCGTTATCTCTATCAAAGTGCCTTGACAGTCGTCATGATATACGTTAGCGATGACATGTGACTGCTAAATGCATTAGTTTACTATTTTATGTTGTTATCAATTGTTGCAGGAAAAAAAGTAATTGCTGTCATGACAGTGTTTTCACAAATTACCTCGTAGGCTGGATCAAACTGTCACCCCCCCCCGATTAACCGTGTCGTGTCTTGTCCTTGAAGTAAAGTAAATACAATTAGTGGATTCATTGATTTGTTGATCGTCTGAAAGCTTCTGAGGTTTAAGGATTTTCTGTTTCTCTCCATCTCATGTCATGGTATTTTTGAATGACTTCCAGTTTTAAGCAGGGAAAATGTCAGACATTTTTTGTTGTTATCTTACATTGTATAAGCTTAATTAGTTTAAAAACAACCAGGTGGTAAAGTCGGTAAAGGTGAGTGACCCAGTGACACGGTGTCGGATCGTGTCAGATCATCTTCCAGTCGTGATGTGTGAACTGCTAAACGTTAATCTAGTCGCGCTCGGCTCGCCTCACTTTCTAATAAGAGTGTCATACTCTTCGCCCACATGCGTTTGTCTGCTTATTAGCACCACTTGAGTTTTACTGGAATTAGGTGGACAAAAATAGGCTTTTGTGCGAGGATCAGTTGACCAGATTTTGATGGTGATCCAGATCTGGGATTTCAGCCACGGTTGATTTAGTTTTCTGTTCTTTTTTTAGACCAAAGTCAGTGTGTTCATACACTATCCCATGACAGTGTGACCTTCCGCCTCCCCAGTGGGCTGCTGCTATTCAGTTTTTGGTTTCTCTGTAAATTAAACCTGGAAGGCAAATGATAAACACGTATAAACGGATACAGATGCTTTGTGAGTAGAACTGTTGAGCTCTGAGGGAGGACTGGGCTCTGTCCGGTGCCTTCTGGTGAACTTGTATATGGCTCTTTTTGTTTGTTTGACTGTCCTGGATGAACCCTGATGTGCAGAGCCAGCTGCTCGATCTTTCTCCTTGTTCATGTTTTTTTTTTTTTGGTCATTATTTTCAGCTCAGCCTGGGTTCGTGGCTGTGCTGGGGGCCTCGAGGTGTCGGGCCTTTCTCACACGCTGCTTCCTCGCTGTTTATTCATTGTATTTGTCTTCTGCCGAAGTGTTCCGATTTCAGATGACAAGAATCAACATCTTGACCTATTTAAGGGATAAACATAGCTCGCTGCCTCATTGTGAAAGTACCGAGAGATGGAGAATTTAGTGCACAAAGCCCAAAGTCCCCCACGGAAACCATCTTTAAACCCCTCTCCACGGCATCACACTGGCTTTGCTTCCCTGCTAATATGGTTTATTGTGTTAGAAGGGAGCTCGCTTTTCCCCGAACATCGTGCACGCACACTTTTTCCTGCAGTGTGTAATGAGCCTTAATAAAGTATGTTTTTACCTGACATCATATATGATAGCGGATCATTCACTCACTGTAACAAAGAATGTGTCTCTCCACATGATGGAAACACTGCAGCCAGAGCAAAGGGACGGTGGCACATTACATCCACAGTAATATTGGCATCCTGAGACTGCTGGCCTGCCACTCAGGCTGATGCAGTCGTCCGCTCTGCTGGGGATATGGGCTTCAGCGAGTTGTATGGTGACCTGTCAGCCGTCTGAATGCAGCAGTTTCTGGGGAAAAAGTCTGCGCGTGTCCTGCTCTCGTCTGTCAGGCTTTCTCATCAAAACGTCTACAACAGAAGAGCGGGCGGGCGGGGTTTTCCTCAGCATCTCCAGCGCCGAGTCCAGTATTGATCGGTTAATTCAGTGTCATCCTATAAATCACCTCTCAAAAATACCCCCTCTTCATCATGAAACAGCTCTATGTGTTGGTGAAAACGTGTCATAAATTTTAAAATATGGGGCCGGGGCTTTTGTTTGTGTTTGTGTTTGAGCCCCAAGGCAACAGTTCAGCGCTGAAATGTATTCCACATCAAAGCTCGACCGAAAGGAGACATTTGTATGTGCACGGAAAATGCCCCGCGCTCTCTAATTTGCAGCTTAAATGGTTGTAGTTACATTTGTAAACAAGTCAATGCCAGTAATTAAGTACCATCAATAGAATACATTTTCAGCATTGACACGGTCTCCGCTGAGGTTTTTCTTCTTTCAGCCACAGCATGCAGGCGGCTCAGCGTAGTTTAGCCACTGGGCTGCACATGCACGCTCTTAAAGGCCCTGAAAACCTATAACCACCGTCAGACTCTCACCGTGAAACACTTCTCTGTGCATACACACAGTTCACCAGAGCAACATTTCAGTCAGGATGTGACGCCTGTTTGCTTACGTTGCCGGCCCTGTCAGTCAAACCGCATCCACACGGTCCCGCTGAAGCAGATTAGCTGTGAATTTGACTGTTAAAGCTGTCGGTAGAACACATGGTGTGCGTCCTTGAGGTCTGGTCCAAGGCTGAATAAACACATTTTTAACCACTATAACTCCTAGTGGTCAAAAACTACAAAAACAAATAACCTCAAAGCTCTTGATTAATAAAGGATAAAAGATAATTTTGTCATGAGTTGTTATTGTTGGAGTGAAACGTGTACGATCAGAAACCACTAACTGAGTGGATGAAAATGACCACATTATATTTTTGTAGCATATTGCAGTTTATTTTCACACAGTGAACTTGTAAGACGGCACAGCAGACAGCAGCTGTATTATCCTCAGGCAATCTCTGCTGCACATTTTTCCCCGGCCTGCGGGTCAGATAGAATTTGCTGTTTTATTTATTGAAGGCTGCACAGTCGGGCTGCGTTTGCCGTAGAACTGATAATTAGTCGTAACAAAGGACGGCAGAATGAAAGCGTTTTAAAGCTGTTTGCATCTGTTTCTCTTTAACTAACCTTTATCCTTGTCGTGTTTTTACGCAGCTCAACAGACTTCCCGCGCACCCACCCGCTGCTTTTGTATTCCGCAGCTCAAAGGGAAAGCACGGAAGAAAAGTGGAGTGTCGTACGTCTTTGCTGATTGTGTTTTCTCTCTGTAGGATACATTGCTCCGTGGAGTGGTCGTTTCTACTCTCTCTGGGACACGGGGTAAGCTCTGCTGACCTTCACACGCTCGCTGTCGATGGAACACTTGTTCAATCGAAAGTGTGTATTGTCTAAGACAGCTCTAACACCCCCCCCCCACGTGCACACACACACACACACATGCCATCCCAGAGGGGGAAACAGAACAACGCAGCCTCTGTGTTGAACTATTGTCTTACTTCCAAATAGCACCAGATGCCCTGTGTTCTTCACACGCACTGCAACGTGTTTGGTATTTCAGCACACCCAATCAATTCTCCCTCTGTTTGCTGACCGAAGCACTATGGGCACTATGGGGTTTTTTGTGTTTTTTTGTGTTTTTTTTCTTCTTCTACTTCTCCAAAGGAAAGATCCTTTGGAGGCTGACACTAATTCGTTAATGTGCTGTGTGTTTTCTTTCCCAGCCGTAATCACAAAACACTTAAGAGAGAAATATTTAAAATTCTATAGAAACTGCTGTGTAAAGTGCATAATGAATAAAGAAGGGGAACGCACGGATCAGAAACCAGCAGCCAAAGAGGAACATTACTCATCAGTAGTGCTAAATTTGTTCATATTTTACCCTAAGCATGCTGGGGAGGTAAATTATCCTTTTTACTCATAATGCAGGAGTTAATCAGGAGGATCCATTGCATAATTTGTCTCAACACTCCCAATGCACTCAACCCAACATGAATTACATCCTGTCTGTCTCCCCCTCCCTCCCTCCATCCCTCCATCCCTCCATCCATCCCCAGCTATGCCAAGATCCACATCCCCATCATTGCGTCGGTGTCGGAGCACCAGCCGACAACGTGGGTCTCCTTCTTCTTCGACCTCCACATCCTGGTCTGCACCTTCCCGGCCGGCCTCTGGTTCTGCATCAAGAACATCAATGATGAGCGAGTGTTTGGTAGGAGCATTTTATTGAATTCATAACCTCAACCTTGACTGCGGCGGTGCCGAAAGTGTTTTACATCTCAACAGCTGTCGGATGTGTTGCCGTGAAATTTTGTGCAGACATTCGTGCTCCCCAGAGGGCGAACTGTAAGTGGGTGCGGAGCAGGGGGTCCGCTCTAACTACTGCAATACCCATGAGCCTCAGTCGCCATTGTGAAAATATTTGCATCAGAGTCCAGCAACTTCCCACCTGACATGTTTTATGACCACATTCGACTTTTTTCATACACGGTTGAGCGGTTTTTGTGCCGATTCATGCGTCATGTCCATCCACCTGTCAGCAACCTGACTTGGTCAGTGGAGAGAACGAATGTGACTTTTACTTCCAGAACCAGAGGTTTCTGAGATAGCGTCCACTCCCTCACTTCTCTATTGTGTCATGTCATTTGTCAGTTTAACTGGGGTAGTTCTTTAATCACAGACTGTTGTGCTGCTCCTGTCATCATATCTGCTTAATGAACAGTGAGCTGTGATGAGCGCTCCTGCCTGTTGATGTGGTTTAGGAAGCGCTCACACCTGCACAGCGTCTCCTCAGTCTGCGGTAGCGTGATGTGGTCTCAGCTTTAATCAGCCTTGAAAGAAAAAAAACACTGAGTGGGAATGAACTTCTTAACAAAACAACGCAGCACCAAGGAGACAGCCCGGATCAAGGGCAGAGAACCTTTTGAGCGCTGGAAACGCAGTCCTTCAGCGGCCTGTTTCTCCCGCAGACTTAATCAGCCAATTACAGCTATTGATTAGGCTTGCACCTGTTGAACCGGGTCTGCAGTTTTCAAGGACAGAGCTGCACTCTCTCCATGTGGAGTTGTGCACGGCTAACATAGACTGATGGTGCGACTTTGCTCTAACAACTCAATTTATCTCCTTCGTGGCTTCATCTCTGTTTCATACTCTCTGCTTTACATTCACACCATCTTTCTCCTCGTCTGACCTTTGTCGACTTTGTTTTCCCTCTCGCTGCCTTTTTTTCCCTCTTCTTTCATTCCAGTGGCGCTGTACGCCATCAGCGCAGTCTATTTCGCCGGCGTGATGGTGCGCCTGATGCTGACACTGACCCCGGTGGTGTGCATGCTGTCGGCGGTGGCGTTCTCCAGCGTCTTCGAGCATTACATGGGAGACGACACGAAGAGGGAGAAGCCCCCCGCTGAAGACAGCAGCGACGAGGACGACAAGAGGAATTCCGGGAATCTTTACGACAAGGTCAAGACGCGATAATTGTTGAAATTATATTGCGCTAATCTCCAGTAGCGTAATGCGATGTGTTCTTGAGCAAGTTATCTTTTCTCTGGTGGCGAGATGTTTCACCTGCCAAATATCTTTTGTTGAATGCTTAAAAAAAGCAAGGAAATGTTGCGAAGCTTCAGTCACTGGGATGATTTTTCAAAGTTATTGTTTTATACTTTTCTAGCATCTTTTGGGGTTTGGATTTATCAGCTGGGTGTTTGTCAGCTTCCCTCCTCACTCCCCCACCAGTCTGGGTAAACTGTGATTCAGCTGTGATTCAACTGTGACTGATGCTGTTGCCATGATTTTAGCTGTCTCACTTTGTTCAGTTGTGAACTGACAGCTTTATTCACCGTTCAACCAGGCAGGTTGCTTTTTTTTCTCTTTCTTTTTTTGTTCCTATTCCAGTCTGTGTCATAATCATTTCATGTGCCACCCCCAAATATCTAAAGGTGTTACTGAAATCAAAGTGTAGCTGCGTAGAGCATTTTGTAAAATTGACAAATGTTTCAAAAATGATATGTTTAGTTTTTCAACATCAAGACGGCATTGTTGCTCATGCTCTGCCTGGCTGTTTAACACGCCCCTCCTGCCCTGCACTGGCAGAAGCAAAAGAAGTGCAGTGATGCACTGTAGATATGCTTTAAGATTTTGCCGTTCATAAATGCTGCCTCTGCATTTCAAGCAAACTTAAATTTGAAGCAGAGATGTGCCAGCGGAGAAGATGTGGAGCTGATAGGAACTTAATCCAAAAGCTCCTCTGTTGTTTTGGGATGAGAAACCCAGTCTGCCTGCAGAACACTCCCAGTGCTTTTTACTAAGAAAACACTTGAACAAAGCTGTCCAGTCGGTCCACACAAACACTGCATCTCCAAAAGTGTCAACATTATTCTGCTTCTTAAACTAAACCCATCTTCTTGAAAACCACAGTGTCACAAACATGAGCTCAGGTTTGTTTGACTTGGCTCATGAGCTGTTGACATTTTGGAGATCTGTAATTTTCACAGACCATATAACATTTACAATGAAAAGTTAGACTCACTCAACCTGCAGAACGGTTCTGTTTCTCACCTTCGCGATGTGAACTGATAAACAGCATCCATTGTTGCTCACTTTCAGCTGCAGTGTCAGAGGAAGTCACTGGAGCTGCTGGCGAAAGAATCGCTTTCATATTGTGCACATCTCCTCCTCGCCAGAGTCTTCACCGTCTTTACAATCCCCTGTAGCTGCTGTAAAATAATATTAACTCGTCACCGGGTTCAAACCACAATCCTCAGCGACGCATCTTCAGAAAGTACAGAAAGCTTGAGAGCGCTTTAAGACACTTGCTCAATTAGTTCGTTCAATAATTCATTGCACTCAATAATTCAGATTTCTGGAACATTTCTGGCTTTACCCTCAGTCGTGTGACAGTGTGTGTGTGTGTGTGTCTCCCCTGCAGGCCGGAAAGGTGCGCAAGCACGTGTCCGAGCAGGAGAAGGCCGAGGAGGGCTTGGGTCCGAACATCAAATCCATCGTCACCATGTTGATGCTGATGCTGCTGATGATGTTCGCCGTCCACTGCACGTGGGTCACCAGCAACGCCTACTCCAGCCCCAGCGTGGTGCTCGCCTCGTACAACCACGACGGGTATGAATTATGGACACGCCGCACACTTCGGTTGTAATGCTGTAATGCTGTAATGAATTTTGAATAACTGCGAAGGAGCGGCGCGAAGTCCATTGTGATAGGCCGTAATGCGGATGCGTGGCGCGCTCCATCTTGCATGCGTATTGGCACACACGTGTGCGTGTGCAGGAACACAAGGAGCGGCTGCAGCAGAGAAGGGAGTGCATGAATATTGCATGAGAGGTTTGTGGAAATATTGATATGTGCACCTTTTAATATGATTGCTTAACTTAGTGTTTCTAGGTCAGAGAGAAAACGTCTGAATTTACAAAAAGCTGATATAATATTCTCTCTGAGATTCTTTACAGGCATAATTATTCACTTTAAGCATTAGAGAGGAAACAGTGAAGGCCGAGACTAAATGGCAGGCGCAAGTTCTCATAAATATATTAATGACACTTCGGCATCTGTCAGACAAAGGTTTAGCCGTGCCAGCGGGTGCAGCATCGCCGTCACTCTGCTCCTTTCTCTCGCACATATACACCCACACACACAGCGAATGACACGCAGACATAATGATTACCATACCTGCAGTTAATTGGTTGCCTGGCTTTATGTCTGCTCCCGCTGCTCGGGGTAAATTTAGGACGTGCACGCTCTCCGTTTTGGGGTGGGGTTTGTTTTGTTTTTTTTTCTTTTAAACCCTCAGTTTATTATGCATGAATGCGCTATTTTTCAGCTGCCGTTGCCCCTCTGATTCAAAGTCTTAACTGAAATATTAATAGCCCGCGCAGCCATATGCCTGTCAACACCTACCTGTCAACCTCGTTTTGCTTGTTAGGACGCGCAACATCCTGGATGACTTCAGGGAGGCTTACTACTGGCTGAGGCAGAACACCGACGAGCACGCGCGCGTCATGTCGTGGTGGGACTACGGTTACCAAATCGCCGGCATGGCCAACAGGACCACGCTGGTCGATAACAACACATGGAACAACAGTCACATCGCACTGGTGAGTCCTGTTTGTCTGTCTCTGCAGTCAGAGAAACAAATGACTTTTTCTAGCGGCCGCCGAACGTTTAGCAACTCTGTAGTGAATTTTTCATGCAGTTGCTGTGTCGGAAGAAAAAAAACACTTCTTCCAACAAGCCGGATAATGTTGTTTGCTTAAACTTTTCCCGTTGAATTTACACTGTAGAGGGATTTCAGTTAATTGCTGTCAGATTCCGAGTGTTTGATTTATTTTTTTCCCTCTCTGCTGCCAAATGTAGAGGAATGATTTGTCTTTTAGTTAAATCCTCTAGTTTTCACGTCTCTCGCTTGCTGCCTGCAGTCTCTTCAGCGTCTGTCCACTGGAAATGTAATTACAGAGAATGCGTGATGGATCTTTTTTTTTAATAATGCTTGCTCTCTATTGAAGCCCTGCGTTTTGTGAAACAGAGGAAACCCCAATTAGTGTGACTTGTCGTTCTCCGCCACTGTCTTTAGGTGGGGAAAGCCATGTCGTCCAACGAGAGCGCAGCCTACAAAATCATGAGGTCGCTGGATGTGGACTACGTGCTGATCATCTTCGGGGGAGTCATCGGCTACTCTGGCGACGATATAAACAAGTTCCTGTGGATGGTGAGGATAGCGGAGGGTGAGCACCCGAAGGACATCAGGGTGAGTGAGACAGCAGAAGCTGCACGTCAACGCAGTGATTCAACAGGAAATGTGGCGAGCACCTACACAGCAGCAAAACCCATATTTCCTCTTCACTGGTATAATTGTGCTCAAGGACCAGGCGGGTGTTTGCACAAACATGAAGCTCGGAGGACGGAGTGTTATCCGTGGATTTGGAGGCACTTGTTGAACATGAACTTTTTTTAATGCAAGAAAATACAACACTAAGATTTTCAAGTTCATGACCTTCCTCTTTACAGCATTTTTCACCTGGTTTGAATTCTTAACACAGCGCTGCCCTGCAGAGACATGTTAACCTTGTATTGGTGTGAATTCAGTTAATACTGGAATCAGCTGACAGATGTTTCACCACATTGGAACTGTTAAACCCTGAAAATGTCATTTCTGAAAAAAAGACGTTATTTATGTAGCATCAGAGGTTAAAACCATAGCCAGTCTTATCTAAAGCTAATTTACTGCCTTTTTTGATCTATTACAACTTTGTGCTTTATTAATTGAGCGTCAGACATGAGGAAGGACCTAAATCTTTTTTTATGTTCATGTGAACACAGTAGCTTTAATCTATCGAAGTGATGTGATTCATTTATTTCATGGACCCTGCCCAGTCTGTATCTGTATCTGAATATGAACACACTAATTCTGGACCTCACACTTTCTCTCCTCGCCTCCTTTAGGAGAGTGACTACTTCACCCCACAGGGAGAGTTCAGAGTGGACAAGGCCGGTTCACCGACTCTGCTCAACTGCCTCATGTACAAGATGTCCTATTATCGATTTGGAGAAATGCAGGTGAGGAGGGGAGACGTTCCCCATCACCAAATCCTTTACACCCCTGCATGTGTTTGGTCATTTTGACCGCCTTTTTGTGGGGTGAGGTCCAAGAACCTCTCCACTGAGTCTGGGTTTTTTCTGCAGTTATGATCCACTTTGAGGCACAAATAATAAGTCGCAGCTCTGTGCTGAGATCTGAAAGCCATCCTCTTACTACTGTTTCGCAAAAGCAGAGGTGGCTGAAGAGACGGAACATGTTTTTAAGGAGATGCCTTGGTGATTTCCTGAGCTTGTGGGGTGTTAGAGGAAAGAAAGGGCTGGAGGAGGAATTCGAAGGATTGTCAGCGGCTTTGAAATGCGTCGCGGTTACCTCTGGCAGGTAGGAGAGGAGAGATGAGAGGGATCCCTCCTGCCAGGTGGTGCTCGCATCCCTGCTGTGGATGTGGCCCAGGCCGGCAGCTCAGCTGAGATGACGGGGTTCGTGCAGCCGCCATCTGCAGACAGACAGCAGAAAACACTGTGCGGCTCACAGCGATGTTTCAGGGTAGAGAGATGGAAAGGCTGAGGCACAGCAGGAGACGGAGGATGGGAGGGAGAGAACCTCCTATGGACAGCAAGAGGAGCGGGAGGTTTACGGGAATAGGACATGACAAGGGGAAGTAAAAGCTTAGAGGACATCAAGAAGAGGCAATAAGAAGAGTTGGGAGAACGACAGTGCAGGATAGCTGAGGAGGCAGCAAATGCCAGCGAATGGAGATTAAAGGACTCATACATTAGAGTAGAGAGTATATCCACGCATGGTCCCAAGAACCTGCACATTTATCTCCTTTTCTTAACATTTAAAGGACGACCTGAAATGTGTCAAGAGACTAAACATTTGTGGCTAACAATAATCTGATATCTCACAGTCTGTGTCCTCTGAAGCAGCCTGAAGGCGCACAGGACATACTGTGGATAGAAAGATGGTACACGAGGGGAGAGTGGGAAAAAAAAGGAGGAAACGGGAAAGAAAACACAAATGACTTCAGGTAGATGGGGAGTGTAGCTTCTGAGAGTGGAGGTGACGAGGGCAAATCGAATGTGAGGAAGACACAGCAACAGCAGCAGAGGCTGGAGGAGGAGCAGTCAAGGGCTTTTGAGAGAAGAATAGTAGCAACACGAGGCTGTAAGTGGCTTGAACCGTGCGTAATGTAATTGTTGCCAGAGGGCAGACACTGCACTGTAATCAAAGTGCCATCAAACTTTTTGTTGTTCTTTTATAATTCTGTTTAAACTGTGTTTGTCCTTGTCCTTTATCCGTTAAGTGCTAATGTTTAAATTAATAAAACAGCTTTGGGCTGGGATGAGATTTAAATGAAGTTGCATTTTTGCTCGCTTCACAAAGCAGTGATACCTATTGTAGCAAAATCTTTTACCACCTTTAAGTTTTCTTTAAAGGAGCGGTTCAGCTCCAACAGCTCTGATCTGACGCCTGGTGAGAAGCACAATTTCCCTGAACGTCGAGCTGTTACCTGTTACCTGCAGGTCTTCAGGTCTTAAAAGGCTTTGAATGTAGTTTCCTCAAAGGCATAAAAAGTATTCAGAAGTTTCTCAATTGTAATTTACAAAAAATTCTTTTTATTTCAAAATAAAGTTTTTACTTTTAGCTGGTTAAGCCATCTGTCCCTTCTACTTCCAGTCCCAGTTCACATTCATTTAATTAATCACGTATTCTGACCATACTTGAGCCAGTGTCACTGGTGTTAAAATGTTTTCTCTTGTATTGTAAGACCTTTAAAGTTTGAATTTTAACACAGTGGACCCTGTGGGAACCCTCTTATTACCGGAAACTAAAAAGCTGTTTTGCATTTGACATTTTAACCAAGAACTCACTGCTGGCCGCCTGCACATTAATCACATGACAACCCCCCACCCCCGTTTCCCTCCCAGCTGGACTTCCGGACACCACCTGGCTTCGACCGGACACGCAACGCCGAGATCGGCAACAAGGACATCAAGTTCAAACACCTGGAGGAGGCGTTCACTTCGGAGCACTGGCTGGTCCGGATCTACAAGGTGAAGAACCTGGACAA
Organism: Psettodes erumei; assembly: GCA_016785225.1. Taxonomy (NCBI): domain Eukaryota; kingdom Metazoa; phylum Chordata; class Actinopteri; order Pleuronectiformes; family Psettodidae; genus Psettodes; species Psettodes erumei. Next base: position 688,673 of record JAFBJZ010000898.1, on the reverse strand, counting down.
CAGAGAGCCGCTGGACCACAAGCTTCGCAGCGTCGTGCCCAAGCAGAAGTACACCTCCAAGAAGGTACCAGGAACGAGCCAGTGGGGGGTTTAATGTCACATCAGTGTGTTGGTGACTTATTTGGCCTTCCAATTTTAAACGGATTCTTTAATTTTTTTTCATATTTGAAGGAAAAGGGCACCTAATAACAGAAATTCCTCCTAAATAAAAAAAATATTGTGATCAATGTCATATTTTTTCCCTTTTTTTAAGCATTGATGTTTTTCTTTTAGGACACAAATGTTTATTATAATAAACACTCTAGGCTTGAACCTATGTAATGAAATCTCTGTACATATAACTGAATAACTCAGATGGGGATTTTGTAGGTAGGTTACTGAAATGAACGGTTCTGATTTATTTTTCCCTCCCTCATCTCTCTGACTAGACCGCCAAGAGGAAGCGAGGACACATCAAGAACAAACTCGCCCTGAGGAAAGGCAAGAAACTACAAAAAAAATAATGATGACGATGATGATGAACTCTTCTAGGAAAAACAAACAAATACATGCGAAGAAACCTCTAACAACCAATGAAGAAGAACACGGGGCCGCTTGTGTGGCACTTGGTCTCAGGTGCTTCTCATTCGGGCGCCCCCGTGTGTTGAGGAAGTTGAAGTGTTGTATCTGGCTCGCTCCGGAACTCTTGTCCGTTTTATCCTGAGGACCGCTGTCTTGCTTTTTTTTTTGTTTTGTTTTTCTGTTTTGTTTTGTTTTCTTTTTTTACTTTGTACTTGAATGTGTGGCAAGGTATAGGGCTGCTCAACTTGGTTTGGCCTCTATTAATTTTTGTGGTACATTAACTAACTGCTTATCAGTACGGTGGGGGTGGGGGTGGGGGGTTGGTTGAAGGGGAAGCGAGAGAAGACTTAGGAACATTTGCACCAAAGACCCATCGACCTTCCTCCGTGGCACATGTGAACTTATTACTGAGAGTGCGGAAGCGCAGGAGTGAAGCTGAGGACTTTGTTCCTGACACGTGTACAGAGGACAGTATGCGGTATGGAGGAACGTTACCGTCTAGGCACAGCCCATCTGTAATATTAACCTTTTTATCATCGTCATCATCTCATCTCCTTTATGTCTGCCTGGCTCCTTGACCCGTATTTTCCAACAAATTCTTTAAAAAATTGGCCTAATCTGTAAATATGTTATGTAAAGAAAGTGTCTAAAAGGATAATAATATATTGGATTATTGTGGTGATTTTTAAATATGCAGTTTTGTTTTTTTCTTCTTTAATTTCATTATGTGGTTGTTTTTTGGAGGGGGTTTTCCTTTTGGGGTTTTTTGGTTTTTGTATGACAGCAAATAGAACAGTGAATGCAATAATTCTTGTACAGCGGGGTTTGTTGAAAGAATGAATGTGAATTTTTACAAATCCCCCTCTACCCCCCGTTTTTTCATGAATTGCATAGATTGTATATTTCTGCTGCTAGGAATTTTAAAGACGGAAGCAAGTAACTGTGTGTAAAAAGTAGTGATAACAAATTAGGCGGGGGAGCAGCGAGAAAAGCGCCTAGTGCCTCATCGCCGGTCATCATCACCTCGTTAATTTGTGATGTCTACCTTGTTTACGTTTTGTTAGGATCATCGTGTTGTCAGTTATCAGGGTGGGGGTGGGGTGGGGGCTGGAAGTAGACGGGTGAACTGTGGAGAAGGGAAGCACTGATGTTTAAAATAGGAAAGACTGAGGTCAGGAAAGGTCAGAACTAACCCGTCAGAAACTTTAACATACTCGTGTCCCAACTCCATACTGCGTATACGAGTCTTTCAAGGTGCTGAGTAATTCACACTGTTCGATTAACCGCTGTGACGTATTTAAATGTCCCGTCTTGCCTGATGAACAAAACAAGAAATATTTAAATCATAATGATATAAAAGAGGGAAGCAAATATTTGGCTCATACAATTAGCTGATCATCTAAAAACTTGCCTTTTAATTCACTGTTTCCGTTCCCAAATCCAGAATTAACTCGCTTAATTCAAATGTATCTGTAAGTGCTAACGTTACAAAGTATTTTCATCATAAGTCGCTCCCTCCATTAATCGATTAGACGTTTTGTCAACAAATAAACTGTCTGTAACAGTTGCCCAGAGTTCAAGGTGACGTCTTCTCAATTTTCTAAAGTCCAGACTGATATTTCTGATTTTGTCCAAAACCCCAGAAGAGAGAATGACTTATTAATAAATTGTTGCACCAGTTCTATCAGTTGACTAATCTGTAGGTGTATAGTGTGGGATTGGGACACATCTGTAATCCGCAGGAACCTTTGACTTGTTATACTCTGGGCACGGCACTGTTTGTGTTTTGGTTGGTTAAACACTTAAAGCAGTTTCTGTGTGCACACGCTTCAGTAACCTTCTTATTTTATTTATTTAGCTTTTTATCAAGTTAAGTGACGCATCAGAAGACTAACACATCAAACCGCTGAACTTCTTTTTGTCACATCTCACTGACTGACTTTATTCGTTATCACCTTGTTATTTTTCTTAAAAAACAAACTTTTCTGAATCACTTTGTTCTCTTTGATCTTCTCACCATTTCAGGCTTTCAACGCCACATTGTTTTCAGCTAAAACTTTGTTAGTCGTTTGATTTCTGATTTGTCAAGAGGAGAAAGTTGAGACTAAGCCTTAATATGATGTACAGTTTGTTGCCCCCCAATTTTTGTTTTCATTTTGTCTTCTTTTTTTAATGGGGAGCGGTGGAACAGTTGTTTCCTCTGCCAGGTTGGCTCATGTTTAGTGGCTCAGCGCCGTCCGTCCTCTCTCTGCTCACCTTCAAAGTTTACATTTTTACTTTGTCGTTCTGTTCGGCCATCTTTAAATACACACTTCAATGAGTAAAAGCTCTGTGTGCGTTGTTGTTGTTATTAGTCCCGCCGACCAGCAGTGCTGTGTGTTTACATTTCCCTGTGCAGGCGAGGGCAACGTGAACCGCTTGATGGCAGCATTAGCCTTTGAATGGAGACGTCTGCACCAGTATGTACACAGTATGTACAAAAAATGAATATTCATTCAGTCTGGAGGGGATAGGTGGTGGTTGGTCCCAGAAGATTGCTCGTCATAGTGAAGTCACCGGGTGAAACTTTGAGAAAGTGGGTAAAAACCGGTCGGATGCTGAAGTTTCTGCAGTTTGTGAAGGGCCGCACCTGCAGACACAGCACGTAAAGCGTTAAAAACGACTGACGCCAGTGTCCTGAAGCTAATGTGCTAATGTTAGCAACAACACTGTTAGCTCACTTTCCTGTTGTCGAGCAGCATGAGAGTACCAGCAATGTGTACAACAGTGTGGAAATACTTTGAGTTTACTTACATACAAGCACGAAAGTAGTAGCATCAAAATGGACATAAAGTATCAAAGGTAAAAGTACTTAGAGCTGTATTTATTATAATAACCTACCAATAAGATGAATTATTGGCTTGTTACCGTTGCATTTCAATGTGGTGTGATTAATATCATGACAATATAACGGTTTTACAGTCACATCGAGAGCACTTCATTTAAAAAAGGTATAAGGTCTTTATTGATGGACAGTCCATTTATCCACAATCACTTTCTCCTCACGTGAGTCCGGATTCATTTGGCTACAGAAAACTGATTTCATGTAAGGTGCGTGTCATAAAACAGGAAATGACTAGTGGTTGGAAGTAAGTAACAGGTTTATTCTGCACTGTAATATAAAGTTAAATACCATGTGCTGTCATGGCTCAGGCTACAAACTGGCATCTGGTAAATTCACTTGGCTAAAAAGTACCAATACTACACTGTATCTGGAAATTAAATTGAAAGAATAACTGAACGGGCACGCAGTGAAGATTTTTACGTGAATATTCACTTATGACCAAAAAAATATTGTCATTTAAAAACTTTCAGTGAAGAACAGCGTGTAGTGGATATACTGCTAATTGTTGTCATTTACACTTTGTTTTAGGAACACCATTCATTGTGGACATTGTCAAATTATGCACGATGAGTACCATAGTTGTGTGACCCAGTGCATTTCCTTTTCTCCCCAACAAGCTGCTTACCCCAGTTCCCAATGAATGTTATTCTGGCAGATGATCTTTACAGAGGCAAAAACCCCCCAGATGCCAGGGAGAACATGGTTTTGTGTTTCTGCAAGCCCTCCTCATCCATATTCATCGCCTAAGGTATGTAAAGTATGCACTGGGTGTGTGCAGCCCCTGCCTAATTACACTCGTGCCAGTGTGAGGGCAGATACAGAGAAAAAGTAGAAGACAATCCAGGAACATTTTGCCACATACAAACCAGTTTTCCTTTGGAAGAAAAAATAACTAATGGCTGGAATAGGTGAATGAGAGAGGTAGTAATGGAAATTGTCTGTTATGCAGAGGCGTCTCACTCAGTGGGTGAAATACTGTAGAAGAGCAACACAGCAAAATATTAAGGGTAAAACAAAAAGCGTGTAGTGGTGCACAGTACAAGACGGGAAATCAGCATACTTACTATTAAAATGTGTCCAGATACATTCATAGTGCAGACAAAACAATCAGGAATTTTACTTTCTAATAGTTCACTGTAATGTACTGTATAATAATATATAACAACACATAATACAACATGGTAAAGTTTCACCTCTCAATTTATATAATTTTAAATCTGATTAGGTGTAATTTCCCATAAAGCGGTTACAGATCACCCTGATTAGTAAAAGCCATAGATATAAAATAGTAAATTTATTTCTATGGAAAAGTGCTTACTAAACAACTCATTTACAGCTACAGTATTATGGGGTTACAGGGAACTTCCATCAATCCGATCTAACGCCGCATGACAAACTAAAAGCTTTGAACCAAACACTGACAATGTTTGAGAAAACTTTGATCATAAAAAGTAAAACACCAGTGGCAAACTTCATTATTGTGCATGTGCAAAAAAGGCCTTGGCAAGGTGAAAAATAGAAATACTTTAATTTGAATAGTAATACTATTAATTGTATATAAAAAAATTTACTTCTGTCCCAAGGGCTTGGAACCCTCTCTTGGTTTTAACAGTGGCGATCCCTTTGGCACCTTGCTTGTTTCCTGTTTGTGTGGTGTCATTCTGAGAGTCTACAGCTCAGGTCTGAAGGTCTGTGGGAAGACGCCATCCCCTCTGGTCGACCTCCTGACCTCCATCCTCAAGTAAGTGGAGGCAGGGTCTCGGTTGTTGCTGTCCGTGAGAACAGGGAGTTGCTCTGCTGTCAGGTTGACTTCCACAGTGGGTTGTTGTAGATCCAACCGTCTCCCTGCACATGTGAGGGAAGAAAATTAGCATAACGGTTTGTATACTAAACTCACATATGTAATAATAATAATAATAATAGTAAATGCGGTCCACTGTGTGGTATAAAGGGAGTGATTTCAGACTGACACACTGTATTTGGAAATGTAAGATCCAAATCAGATTGAACTGTATCATCACATCAAGTTGCTGCCTCATATCACAGGCAGTGTTTCTGTACCTCTTTAGTGAAATATTTGGGTGTCCAGGATTTGTTATCAGCTGCCCTCTGCCTCTCCTCCCCTCTCTGTCTCTCCTCCAGTCTGTGCTTGTGCTCTGTGGCCTCATCGATGTTTCCTTCCTTCAGCGACCGGGTAACGTGTTGCCATAACCGCCTACAAGCACAGGCAAAACCCACAAACAGTGAATTAACAGCGCCCACATCTGGGACCACTCACCACCTGAATTAACCATTTACAAATTGCATGAACTCAATGATGATTTTTTTTGTTGTTGTTTACCTGGATTCCATCCTTCCCTGTTTTTCCACTTGTCGCAGCTTCTTCCTGGTGACTGGAAGTTTGGCTGTGTCGATCACTTTGGTTTCCCCACTGCTGTATGTGAACTCCAGTGTGCCGTTCCACTCACCCTGCGCTTTGCACACAATGGTGTTGGTCAGGTTGTGTTTAACCTCTGCCGTCACTCTGGATCGACAAAACAGAGACACATGCTCTTAGAAAACTGTACTAAATACCTGTCAAATACTCCACAAGTACATGTTTACACCTGTGACCTTTTTTGAATTTTTAACACATATAATACTATTAAATGTTAATAAAATGCCATTCTATGATGTTTCCATGCATTTTTTGCAGAAATAAAATTTTGTCATTTTTTACATTTTTTTGACATACGTGTCTTTTTTTGTGTTTTTCTGACATGTCATACTATGACCTTTTTTTTTAAAAAAAATTTTAACACATATTATACTATGAAAGTTCATAAAACACCATTCTATGATGTTTCCATGCATTTTTTTGAGGAATTAAATTTTGTCATTTTTCACGTTTTTTCGTCATGCTATGGTATGGTGGGGTTTGTTTTTGCATTTCTCTGATAAACTATTCTATCACTATTTTTTGCATTTTAACACATATTATACTATGGAGTATGTGAAATGGGTGTGTAAAGACAGATGGTGAAAAGACAACACTCACCTGTGCACTTTTCCTCCGTAGAAGGGCTTGGTGTGAAAGGTGACAGTGGCCGAGTAGCCACTTTTGACGCAGCTGATGGAGACTTTGCCCCCCAGCTCCACCCAGGGCACAGTGAGGATGGAGCGGGCGTAGGCACAGGGCAACGTGAAGATGTACTCTTCGTCGTGCTCCAGGAGACAAAGCACTCCTGAGAGAATGAGAGAAAGAAAAGTTACAGATAAGAAATCAAACATTAAAATCTTCTCATGTTCTCATGGAAAAATTAAAATATGATTGGGTAACAGTCTGTTGAAGATGATGCCATTTTCTCAGATCAGGTGAGACATGTTGAGGTCCTGTCCTCCTCCCACATTTTTATGCTGAGACAGCCAATTTCCCAACACACTGCCTCGCTTTGTGTTAAAGCATAATCAGTTGTTTTTGAAATAAACACTAATTTAATTCATGGGCTTGGTATGCAGATATTATGTGCCTGCCACTGATTTTTATTGTAAAACAAAGCAGGCAGCCTGGAGAGTTAAACAGCAGGCAAACAAAAAGTGAATATTCAAAACAACATTACACTGAACATAATGACTCAGCTACACATTTTATTGTGCTCTCAAACTGTTAATTGTATGTCAGAATAATTTTCCAACAGTCTCTGAAGTGCTCATTACAGCAGCAGCTATCAATCTTAATGCTGTGATTTAAAATTTAGCACATGTCCTGGATGAATAGTCAACAAAATTACTTAACCTGGCTGGAGGTCAATAAATGTCCTTTATTACACATAATGCTGAATACTCAGCATGCCCACCCATTGTGAGATAACATTATAAACACCAATTCATACCTCCTTTTGTGCAATTTATGTTTGTAACTCTTGTGTACAGTGATACCCACAAGATCAATTATATTACTTTAGACACATGATGATCTCTCAATGCACATAACATGCCATCAGCATTATCCAGTCAGTGCATAAGTGGATTTATCTCATCATAAACAAAAAAAGCGTTGGCAATTTCTTCTGCTTCTCACAAGTGCATGACTATCTTTCTGTTTTTCATAAGACATAAACTCATGATTACAAAAGATAACTTGTGCAGCTTCTTTTCACCTCTAAGTGCCTACAGGGGTAAACCCCATGTGGCATTATGGTGGTCAGATTATGACACTGAGCTATAAACCTTTTCAGTCACAACAAACGCCTGGAGCAATTATTATGACGTTAAATGGGTTTCAATTTGCTCTCATGTGAAGAGAGCATGAGGCTAATTACCAGTCATTACTGAGGAGGTCTACTGTAGTGCAGGCTGCAAGCCATTACACATGGACAGCCAGTGATGGAAGAAATATTTAGACCCTTTACCTCACTGTAATTTAACTCAAGCTAAGAGACCCAATATGTCTTCCATCACTGTTTTTTTGTCGTGTGTGAGAATTTTATTGCCTTTTTCATGTTGTTTTTGTATTGACTGTGCTCTATTTACTGACTTAAAAACCTTAATCTTAATCATTACAAAACCTAAAAAATCTGGTTCCACCTGGTTCAGTATAAAAACTATGGTGAGTGAACACTGGCACTGGGATACAAAACTTGGCACATCTACAGTATTTAAAAAGTTTCATGTTGTGGTATGACTCACCCTCTCCTACCATAGACACTCCTATCGACATGCCCATAAACTTGCTCTTAGTCCATACATGGGCATTGACGCACATTCGCCTCTCCCGGCACTCACAGTAAAACCCTGACACCGGTGGATGGTGGGACACCTGCTCGGCCACAAATCGGACCCTGTAGCAGCCTCCGTTGACTCTTCACCCTGCTGTGTGTTGTTGGGGCCCCTGCTTGGCTCCCGAGTCGACCCCTGGTTGGATCTGGGCCTGACTTTGTCCCGAGGCACTTCCCAGGAGCAGTGGAAGGTCTCCCCCAGCACGGGGTTGTAGGGCTTCTTGGCCACAGCACCCTTGCGCCCCTCGTGAAAAGCGGTCAGGTAGTACTCCACAAAGCGCACAATTCGGTCCTCGGCTGTGGCCCCGGCCGTGATAGACAGGAACATATCAGGGTGGGCCATGAAGTTGGCATACATCTCCAGCAGTGATCGCTTTTCCAAAATGAAGGTAGGCAACACCACCTGGGTAATCCAAAATGTTTAATAAAGAAAGATTTATTTTGGTAAACGGTGCTGAAAAGAACACAAATGACACACACACAGTTGCCAGTGTACACTCTTTTTTTTCTCTCCATACCCGTGTGAGGTCCATGCCCAGTTTGAGTTGAGAGAGCAAGTGGAGAATGATGCTCCGCTGGTCATCCAGGACGCCCAGGTCCTCCTCCTCGTTGTCCTCCGTGTCCGTCACCTCCTCAGTGGGGCTGATGTCTTCTAGCCCTGGGTGGTGCTGTGAAGACAAGAAGAGAGTAGAATTTTCATTTTGTTTTTTCAATCCAAGCAAAAACACTGCATAGAATACATGGAAGGTATGTTTTTTTAATTTGTGGATTGTGTGCCAGAAAGAGATGAAAACATTATAAAAGTCAAGTATTGTAGTGGTATCACAGTCCTATTAAATGAGAATAAGACGACACTGGAAATACTACAAGAGTTCCTCAAACTCTGAAAAAATCTATTAACGACAAGACACAATGAGGTAAAAAAGATAAATTAAAGTACTACAGATATTCTAAATTAGATTTTGACTCTTGGCAAAGCGTACTGTTCCACTTATTCACAGATACAGTGCTGGTCCCTCTCACACCTGTCACTAGAAAGGCCAAAAGGAGGAAGATGAAGCCATTTTCATTTTCGACCCAGAATTCAACTGTCAATAACAATTATAAGGTCACGCGACTCATTTAGAGACCAGCAAAGACCTATTAGAGAAGTAGTCTGTAAATACCAAAGAACACATCCTCATTTACTTTTCACAGCAGCCCATTCATACTCCATTCAGCCATGTCATCCAGCCTTTCAAGCCACTTTTACTGTTTCATGTGGCAACAGGAGCACCACATTTCTTTGAGCAGCCTGAGTGCCTCTTGTTTGCTTCTGAGAGCCTTTGGTATTGATCTACACAATGCCCGCATTGGTCAAAGCGGAAAGAAGTTGTTTCCTTCGTTTTTCTGTTCCAGCATTCATCTGGAAATGGATCCAGTCGAGGTTAAAGAAGAGCTGATGCCTTTGATATCACTTGCAGTAACTTGGGGCAGGAAGGAAGAAGAGGGGAAAAAAAACAAGAAAGAGGCTGATGTATAATGCAGAAAGTGCTCTTGAGCCTGTGGGCAACAACAACTCTCTGTACCATCCGCCCCACTGCTCTTTATCCTCCATTTCTATCTGCACGTCTACGTAATAACAATCATATATACACATGTGCCCTTTTTCAACTTGTAGGCATCTTTCAGCGAAACCACTTTTTGAAAAAAGAAAAAGATAATAAGCAGGAATGCTGAGGAAAAAAAAATCTGAAATCAAACTTCTGTTAGCATAATTGTACATACTGGCCCTGCAGAGAGAGGTGGGTGGGGGTTGGGGGTGGGGGGTGCAGGGCTGCTGAAGAAATAGAGATTTCCAGGACCGGAGTGGCTGCCTGTCACCTGAATATTTCATTCCACGCATGCCAAAAGCTCCACACATCCACTCACATACACACTCATGAGGCAACATGCTTGAACACACACATACAGGAGTCCCCGGAGCTGGTTGGTTCTCGGAGCAGAGTGATATATATAGAAGTGAAAAAGGAAAAGAGAGGGAGGTGGAGGAGGAGGAGGGGGCTGTTATGATTCCAGCAGTTCTAACTAATTTAAGAGGCTCCTGACAGCAACAGGAAATTACTGCTGAAGGGGTCAAAGCATCTCTGCAGAAAATACCCTTGAGTGGATATATCGGGGGTTTTCAATAACTAAGACAGTTTAACTTGTCCAAAAGTGGAAAATAATGTGTCCCTGATAACAAATAAGCACAGAGAGCTCTCCTTGGATTTATGAAATAAGAGAGTGAGGAGGAGAGGAGATCTTTTATTTACATTATAATGTGTAATTAAACACATCATTCTGTGTGCAATTTCCATTCTTTCTAACTTTTTTTTTTTTTTTTACCACCCACTGTTCTACTTCCACAGTGCTAACACAGCACAGGAAGTAGCTACAGCACTAGTAGCGCTGTAAAACACCTGCATGAATATGAACACTTAAAGTATGTGTCGACCGACAACATGTTTTCAGGTCATTCCTTCAAAAAAGAAAAGAAGGTATTCTTAAATATATTTATATATTCTACAATGTACAGCAGATTCAAGATTACTTAGTAGCTAAATTAGCTAAACTGCTAAATTTGAGCCTTATATTAACTGATACCATTTATGGTTGTTTTTTTTTAAATAAGAAACCTTTTTTGAAGGAATTATAAAATGTAACTTATAGTTGTACTAACAGTTAATAAATAATTCAATAACTCACAAGCTGCAAGTACACTATTCACCCCATATCCAAAGCAGATACAAGAGACTGAGAGTACCCCAATGCAGGAATGCATGCACAGCTTGTAAACACTCACGCTGCATTGCTGTGTCGCTACAGACTTGACCTGCATGAAACTGGATCTCATCTCCAAAGGAAGGGGGAAAAATTGAATGACCTCAGGTACACCAACAACAGTAAAAATCCAGCCCAAGGAGGGAAGTTACTGCTGCACCAACAGCCAATACACAGGACTGGAGTCAGTGTAAAATCCAATTACAGAGGTGTTACTCTCAATGGAAAACGTGTACGTCTTTTGAAGAGTTTAAAGCTCTGACAGGAAGCGCGGACAAAAAACAAACGCTCTCTCTTCCTTATCTGAATTTGCAGACCGGGCGAGCAGCCTTCCTAAAGGAGTCTTGGGTTAAGGTGGTGAGCTTTCTCTGCGTGACTTGCAGAGAGAGTCTCTCCTCTCTGCCCACCACCCACTCTAAAAAAAAAAAAAACTGGGAGGAGGAAGGGGAAAAAAGAAGCTCAGGGAAAGTCCCAGTGACGTCTGCACCCTCCCATCATCCCTCTGCTGTGTTTCCCTACGTCGCTTCTCATTTTTACCTCATCGTCCTCGCTTTCCTCATCTCTACCTCCGGCTGCTGTCCTCCTCTTGACATGGCTTCCCTGCCTTTATCCCTCTCTCTACACCTCCACTCTTCCTCCATCTGCTTGTGTCTAGTACATGTTGTAGCAGTGGGTGTGTTTATCAGCTTCTTTAATTACCACTAATCTGGTAATTCATGCAAACCTACAGCAGTCAACTCTTTTTCAGTAACACACTTTCTCTAACTCCGTACATTTATAGCTCAAACTCTTCCTCCCTTTCTGGCTGTATCTTTGTCCTCCAAATCTGTTCCAGCCTGACAGCCTCTCTTTTAATTGACTCCAAGCTTGTGTTTGATTCATTCTTCTCTCTTCCTCCGCCCCCGTGCTGTCATCTCTGTCGTCGCTGTCTCTTTCATTCACCCTGCCTTCCCTCTTCTCCTCATTCAAACCATCCGCTATTCTGTTTCATCGTCGTCTTCCTCCTTAACTGTCTCCTCATCCATTTGCCCCCCTCCCCATTCTCTTTTTTCTTAGCTTTCTTTTTCTTTCTGCCTCTCGCAGGCTCTCTCAACCATCAGGGGAGAGTGTGGGTGGCTACAGGAGGCTCTGATAGGGTGAGTCTGCTCCTTTTCCCCCTCGGCCTGAACAGGATAAACTTCTCGGGCTTGTCCTCCTTCACCAGCCATTCTCTCCATTTCCCTGTCATCCTCATCATCGTCATCACTTCCATTCTCAGTCATGTCTTTGTCAAAACGGTGGTGAGATGGTGTGGGTGTGTAAGTTTCAACTCCTCCTCAAGCTTTTGCTGTGAAATCACATGTCTTCTTTCTAGCTCCATCTTTGAAGTGTGTGTATTGAGGGAAGTGGATTTCTCCTCCTTCTGCTACTTAGTGTACAGTCAACATGGGAAAGAACGATGGTTACCTGAATTATTAGGTATTACCGGCACAGGGAGGCCAGCTCTGTTGTATGAATGAAATGTTTTGTATCCACCCAGCTGCAGTTTTTAATATGATCAGCAGCTGATCAAAAGTGCTACAAGGGGCGGATATTTGCATGGAGCATGAGCAATTGAGGGAATTTTAAAAAGGGATCTTTTATTACCTAATTTTCAATCCATTGCCATTATATATGTATTTAGTTGGAAATTAGCTTGAAGTTAGTTTGAAACATGAAAGAAAATTGTGAAAAATCCCCATCAGTCTCACAGAGCTCAAGCTCTTGTAGTACTCTTGTAATATTTCCAGTGTTGTAGCAAATCCTGTCTTTATTCTGCTTTCAAGGCCATTTTACTTCATAAATACATGACTGATTGGTAAATTTAGCTTTCATGCAGCTAATATAGAGCTTGATTTAACTGGACCTAACAACTGTATTACTGCCTATTTTCACACACTTAAATCAGTGTACATCGCAGATTTTATATCAGTCCTGATATTATTTGCATGGCCGACTGACAGATCATATATCCTTACAAGAAACAAAACATTTTCCCAAGCAGTTTCTGCTGAACATCCACATTTGTTTACACACCAATCTCACTTTAACTTTGTGTGGCACCAACAATCCTAATATGTTCCAACTGCTTGACATTTAACCAAACATCACCTTAATTTCCTGCCAGTACTTTTTATGCTTATCGTTTATTTAGATAAGGATCGCTGCCTGGAGGAGCAAACTCTGATTAAATTGATGGGTTCACGAGTAAGGTAGGAGCGAAATGTGTTTTTCTAGCTTCCTCATCTTCTGCTAAATGTCAGGTATGTTTTGAATGTCAACTTTTGAAAAACATTTCAAAGATACAGAGTTTTAATCTGGCCACTCAGTTTAGTCAGTTTATGTAAAGTATATGTGTATGTATCAGTGTTTATACTGTTTACAAATAAGATCAATAGCAAGTTCACGCTGACGTTGACAGCTTTAAAGGAATTAATAAATTAAACTAGGACATAAGATTTTGTCCAAAGAACTAAATCACAGACACAACACTGAATAAATTATTAACTGTAACGTTTTAAAGCAATTCAACATTTTTGGGTAGGAAAGCAACGGATGAAAACTATCCTTGGGTTTTTTCAATTTTTCATTTCATCACTTTTTCATTTTCAAATATAACATAAAATGCTTCTGAAGAGAAGACTGTGACATACCAGACTGATGCAAAAGCAAAACAGTGAACACATTAAAGCCATGAAGCAGAAGCCTTTTCTCCAAAAATGGGAGATGCAAAGCTTGAAAAGGAAAAAGGTGGGGAGTGGCCCAAACGCACCATCACGACACAAAACTGCCACGAATGAACCGCAGGGTTAGAAAAGCATCGTTTCAATGGTCCTGAATGAGAAAGCAGATCAACACTGAGCCAGAATCAGACCTCCCAAAACTAAAAAATGAAAAATAAAATGAGGCAAGTGGGGCAGTGAGATGCTGAGTCCTACTGCTTCATATATAAATTATAATGAGCAGTTACATCAGAGCAGCATCTAATCAGAGGATATGAAATACAGCCGGTGCAGTGCTTAGGTACCCACTCACCCAAAGACACACACACACACACACACACACACACACACACACACACACACACACACACACACACACACACACACACACACACACACAGGCATGTGGAGCTTACGCAAAGATAACAGAAACTAATTACTCTTGGGGGGGTGAGTCATCTGAGGAGGCTTGTTTCAAGTTAAAGGTGTAGCAGTACTAACAGTAGTTACTGTTACTTTAGCAGTAAAACAACTATACAGCATTTTCAGACCCTGAGTACAAAACAAGAAGATAGAGCTGTTTGTCTGTTACAAGGTTGTGGTGTTCAATCTTGTCATGTATCAACATTTTGAGAGGCTACTTCTTAAACTCAGTGAAATAATGAAGGAATCAGCAAAACACATCTCATGTTGTGGATACTGATTTTCTCAGTAGTAGTGATGCCAACTCATGTAAGAACAGACTGAACGTGGCACATTTTTTGGATGTGCTACAGATGTGCTTTTATGAATTTTGAAAACCTCTTCAGCACCAGCTGCTCTTTCTGTGATATAAAGGCTGAAGATCAGAAATGCAGAGCAACAAATGTCATTGTCAAGGAGCTTTGGGGCGAGCAAGGACTCGTAGGAGTACGCTCAATTTTAAAATACAACTCTTCTCAAGCTAACCACACCGAGAGCAAAAAATAAACTGTGCCATTTCAGGTGTGTTACACCTCTCACACTATAATAAGGGTTAAAGGAATCTCTTTAAAGCTATTATGTTACTCAGTCAGTAATCACTGTTAATATTGACCCAGCAGGCTTGACATTTACACTCTGAATGTCTTTACTTTTGTTTATTGGCACAGATCACTGCAGGAGCCAGGAATGCTGTATTAGCTTGATTAACTTCCCTCTGGTTCAGAAACATTACACAAAAGTTTTAGACTAGTGCATTTTTTTATACCCGCTGCTTTGGAAATCAGTTTTAATTTAATTTAACACATGAAGGCTGTGGTGGAGGAGGTCGTCTCTAACAGGCAGGTGTCACATTCAGTCTCCAAATACCAAAGCTGGAGGTAACAGTTTGTTTTTTGTTGTTTGTTTTTCCTGCTGAACAGACCGGATTGAGCTGAGAACACGCTCATCACTGTTATTTATGTGGAACTGACAGGAACTTTATGTCCATTAATTACATTCAGGAAATGCTGTTACTGCATAACTGCAACACTTAATTACTGCCGAGAGCGAGTTTAAGAAGTCAAACAAATCTCATGAGTGAGCTTCAAGCAGTCATTTCGCTTCATTATTCTTCTGCACCTGAAAACCTGCAAATACAAAGCTTATTAGACGCCGACTACATTGTCGCTGCTGCTAAATATTATGATTCATCTTGTGTAAAAGTGTACGGAGAGTGCAA
Source organism: Psettodes erumei (assembly GCA_016785225.1). NCBI lineage: Eukaryota > Metazoa > Chordata > Actinopteri > Pleuronectiformes > Psettodidae > Psettodes > Psettodes erumei. The sequence goes on along the minus strand of JAFBJZ010000898.1, from coordinate 673,247 downwards.
CAGACTAATATGCGTCATACTCATGAGGCGCAGCAGAGGACTCTGCTGCCATCTGCTGGATTACATACACATCCACCCAAACTGCAGCAAAGATCATAAGAAAAAGGAAAACAAAACCATCTTATCAAAGAAGGATGATGTTATTATGATTATGTTTTCAGTGTCTGTAAAATACAAGATAGTTAATTCTGTCATTTCTGTACATGTGAAATCTATTGTCTGTTGTGTCTGGTTATCCTGGAAGAAGGATCCCTCCTCCATTGCTTAGGGTAACCTAACCCTAACCCTAACCCTTGTGTTTCCCAGTTAAAAAGAACACATTCAGGAAGTACTACCTTATCCAAATTGAGAATCTAAGAACGGAGGCTATCACATGCTTAAGATCGGACATTTCTCTTAGCGCAAATTTGTGATTGTGGGCGTTATAAATAGAATTGCTTTGACATACAACTTGTCATAACACTGTTCATTTGGGTCTCTGTGGGGTTTCCATATTTTTTTGAATAGACCTTTGACAGATTTACTGCATGCAGTAGAAAGTACTTAGAACAAAGGTTTAAAAAATGAAATAAAATCTTTCTTTATCAGATAAACATTGGCAGCAGAAATGAAGCACTGTACAGCTGCCCAGAAAGGAGGGCTTCCTCACCTACTCTGCCTTACCTTGTTAATACAGAGCTGACAGAGTGGCTGTCATTAGCTCTCTGTTCCCCAGCAGCAGCTTATATCCACAGCATTACAGTGGACAGCTCTAATACGTGCCTGGGGAGCGTGTTGGTGCTGTTTCTGAATGCATAAGACCACATGATTTTTGCAAGCACCAGCAACTTCTCTTCCATTCTCCCACAGTCACGCACTGGCTTACTCTCTTGTTGGCTGTAGACAAGGAGTGAATTGCAAATGCCACTGTGCTGCTACATAATTCAAACCGTAAACCTTTATTATTCTGGGGTAATGTGTTTTTCTTCCTCGCTCTCAAGACTACTCATGAGATTACAGGAGGGAAAAAGCTAAACTGGCAAATGACCGTGATTATATATTGAAGATCAGATCACCAAGTAACCTCGAGCTTTATTGGAACTGGAAATGTGGTCCATCATTTCAGGTCAGATGTCATGGTGACACCTGAGCAACATGTGCTGAAATTGCTGCTATGCAAACAATTTCATTAAAAGCATTAACAATATAAGTATTTTCTCTTGTTGGCTCTGAGCTGAGAATAACTGTCAAATATCACTTGTCCCGTTTAGAACCCTCCTGATTTAGTGACTCAGAGCACTTTGCACTTAATTCTCCTCTGCACTCTGTTTCGCTGCCACAAGATGGCAAAATATCCTTCTCACCAGATGCACCTTTGTAGTGGAAAAATAATAATACACTTGATAAGTTATCATCCCAATCACTGCACTCCATCATCAAAACACCACTTTCATTAAGAAAGGTAAGACAATCACCTCGATAAAAGTCTTTCCCTCCTCAACCTTCCCATCTCCTTCATGCCAAATTAAAACTTTCAATCAGTCTGACCGGACCGGTGAGGAATCAAACAGATGATGGCACCAAATCTCATTAAATGACAAATAAACGCCAAGCGTCGAGCTGCACTCATGAGCCGTGACAATGTGTGCTGTGTCCCTGCCCTTCTTCTTCCAGCAACGGCCAGAGCATCTTTGAAAGCTCTAATAAATTCTAGTTCAAGCTGCTGAGCCAAGAAACAGGCAGGAGGCAAGTACAAAATATTATATGCTGGTGTGCAGTCTAGATTTAGATGTAGCGCTGCAAAACAAGACATCTACACTTCTTTAAAAGTAGTGTCCCCTCTGTCTCTCTGTGTGATGGGTAACACTTTGTAATAACTCAACTTTTATAAAGGTTTGTGCTGTAAGTCGAATTTTAATAACACAGAAATGCTTGGTAGATCTGTTAGAAGACTAAACCAAGAAAAAGTGTGGAATAAAAAATAACAAGAATAAAAAGAGCCCAAATCCTTTCTTTTGATAATAATTTAGATGGTACAGATCAGGAGAATATTTTCACATATGATTTATGCATTGACAGGAATTGTACAGTGGACACTGAAAATGTCAATGTTAGTAATGTAAATTAGTCAACAGTTGTCTTTGACTTCCCTTTTTTCTTGCAAGCAAGACATGTGACAGTGTGAGAAAGAAAAAGTAGGTCTTCAAACAGCCACCTCAGTATTCCATCATCTCAGTCCCACAAGGTCATTACTAAGTCATTTCATGTCTGTATCTTATTTTAACACAGTCATGACTTGGCATTACCAGTTAGTGGATCATAGTAACAGCACATTTCAGCTGGCAGACACATACTGCAGAGGCAGGAGTGTCTGTGCAGATGGTTGGCTGACCCCCCTTAAATCATATCTACCATAATACTGTCTGAAATGTCTTCAATGGTGCCAAATCACCATTATGAGCTGCCCTCCCTTCTCTTCTCTTAGTTGTGCACCATGAAGTATGTTTAACAGCTTGACAATTAGCCGTAAATGATCTAAATGACACCGCAACGCCATAGTACCCATTTTACGCTCATATGTCAATGGAAAATGATTATTGATGACAGATTACATCTATGTGGCTCTAGATTAGGCCGCTGTGGGCACGGTAAATCAAGGCAGGGAGCTGATTCACTGCTCACATCAGGGGTAAAATGTCCCTCGCTGCCTCCTGTACTCTGTTTTGAGGTCAGATTAGTGATATCCGACCATAGAGGAGTGTCAGCTCATCATAAGACCTGGCGTTAGTTTCCTCAGTATTTAACAGCACGGATTTATGACAGCTAATGACATGAGTCTGACATCTGACTAGGAGGCTATTATGAGTGGACATGACAGTAAATGCAGTTGATGACACCTGCTCCATTAATCCTCATGTTGTTATTCATAGCTGCAGTTTCCATTATTCTGCTGTTTGAACAACGGGATGACAGAGCTCAGGATCCATGTGATCTTTGCGACAGAGGTGTTTCAGAAATGTGACCCGCGTTTACAAAAAGCTTCCGACAAACAACCTTTGTGCTGCCATTGCTGTTATGACACCGGTGGGCAGTTTTTGGTGGAACATTCCGTCGCTATAGCAACCCCTGCTGGTAGCATCCCATAGCACTTTAACTGATGTCGCCACGGTCCATTTTGTCCCATCTGTGACCAAGCTGAAATAAGTAGTTGATTATTTATCTGTCCATCAACATTTTTCATGAGAAAAAAAGCCAAATGTTTACTTGTTTCCCGTCTCAAATGTGATGACAGGGAGCCTGGAGGGGTAGGAGGTTTTAGTTTCTAGTAAAACACTTCTTTGGACCCCATTGAATGAAAAAGAAAAAAAATCCTCTTACACACTGAGGTGAAGACTCCAGAAATCATCATACCAATGAACTACAAAGAGACTTTTAGCTAAATGTGCCTCGGCCATTAGAACCACAATCCTCCATAGCTGTAGCAGACTATACTTTTGATGTAACCTCAAATCATCTATGTTTCCAAGGTATCCATGGGAACAAGCCAAATACTCCATAAGACTAACTGTATTTCCACAGCATAATGTCTTCTATGATAATAATGTAATAGGTCTAATTTATGTGGCAGTTTACAGAGTGCTTCAGAAGGATTAAAACAAAATCTCTCCTTTAGGGTGGTTTCGGTCCTTTGAAGTTAATAACCAGCACTTTAACTAAATTATCGTGACGTCTGTTTTCCATTGAGAAGAGAAAACCAGGCAGCGTGTTGTCTCACCCTTGGAGCCTCACGGTTTCACCCGCCCCCCTGTCTCTCCACATGACTGACGCACATTTACATCAGTATCACCTGGTCACAGCGGATACAGGGTGGTGGAGACAGTCAGACAGGCAGGAATGCATGAAACCCCGCCCTCCTGGGGATCAGCTCGGTACCAGCTCTATACTGTGTGACCCATTTACTTGACAGCCGCTCTGTTAAAACTTTCAGGCAACAAGGGCAAAGGCAAGGGAAGCAGAGAGAGTGAGACGAAAATCCTCCCCACCTCGACAGATTTGTTTCTGAGTATCTCCAAGATTAATTGTGCAGCCCGACAGAGTTTTCAGCCCCACATCTGACAGACCAAAAGAAAACAGAGAGGAGGTGGAGCGAGATGCAAAGCTGAGGTGATAGTTGACAACATGGGGTTATGCTCTACCTCAGCACCATGGGACAGACTCCTTATCCTGAGGGCCGGGGAGGGCTCGGTTGATCGTAGAGGAGTCAGACCTCCGTTCTTCAGCTGCTCCCCTGAGGGCGACTTTGGTACAGTCCACACAGGAACACCATCTGAAAAATATATGAAAAGACGGGGTCAGAGACAACTATCGACTTTTAGTGAACAACAGCAACTATATGGTTTTTAATGTTGAACTGTGTGAATTAATGCTTGGTTTTGTGCTGCCAGAATCCAAGAGAAACTAGGGGCACTCTACATCCTATTTATTTCTGACATTCAATATTAGGGTTTCATACACAGTATTGAACGGAGAGTGAGTGATTGGCAGAGGCTCGACACCAGGAAATTGTTTTTATATTTAATATTTGCTCTTTATTAGATCCTGTCCTTTCAGAGAATCTATAGAAATTACAAGAATGACAGTTCATTTTTACTCTGGCCCACAAACAATAAAATGCTCTGCAGAAATATAAGGAATCTACATCCAGCACAGTCTGTCTCATACTGCAGTTGAGCTTTGAAACAACTGTGGTTGTTTTCAGTTATTACAGTTTCATAGACAAATCAATGCATAATGTGAAGTAGCCAACCTCTGTCTTCAACTGCAGGGGAAGGAATGACAGAGGAGCTTATTCAACCAACATTTCTGCAGTTTATTCTGAGGGAGACTTGAATGTTTGCACAAGATTTTAGAGCAATCCATCCAACAGTTGGGAAGATATATTGCTCAAATCCACAAAAGCCAATCTCATAGTGGTGCCACAGAGAAGGTCAGAGTGTTGCTATCATTTGGATTCATAGCCTGAAGCAATTAACATCTGAATTTTGTGGCAACCCATCAAGCAAATATTGAATTATTCCACAGAACTAGTGAAACATTTGGTGGCATTGGAGAGGAAGAGTCAGGGGATCGCCAAAATCAGCAGACCACATAAATTAGTGGACAAAATTATGGCAATTTGGCAATTTAATCCGTTCAAAATTTAATCTACAACATAATAGAGCTCAAAAAGTGATACTTTCTGAAGTGACTATTCTGTACATCACAATAGCAGAACACATTTCAAAGTACTGCTAATGGAGCAGCACCAGAGGCCCTTCATGTCTCCAGTCCCGACAGTTAAATTGGGTTAAAAGTCTAATGCACCGGGAGGCCGTTCTTTGATATCCATTAGTGAGGAGGCAAGCTGCGCTGACACAAGTCAGCACGCCGGTGAGCCCAAGGCGAGTCGGCCTCGACAAAATGTGCTGAAATCGCCCCCGGGCCAGGCCTCTGCTTTGGTCAACTGACAGTCTGACTGACAGCAACCTGAAAGGTGTTAGTGAACCCCTTCCAACAATAACCTATTGTGCAGTGGAGACATGAGCTGGAGTGGCTCCATGCGAAGGCAAGCAAGGTGAAAATACAGTGAAAATTGAATTTTTGATGTATTTCTCGAAAAGGATATTCTCAATACATTTTGGGGTTAATGGGTTCCTCAGAGTTCATTTCAGGGGTTTCAAGGGAAGCATTTCTGGAAATAGTTCTGGTGTTAGTGCTGATAAAGATTTTTCACAAGTAACTGGTTGACAAACACTGTCAATGACAGATTCTACGTTGATAGTTTCTTAGAGATGTCACAATGAAGCACCAGAAGAAGAAACACTCATTGAGCAGGTGGGGGTTGTCTGGACCATTGGATAAAGGCATGCAGGTGAATCCAAAGGTGTGCAAGATCAAACAGTGGAGAGACAAACATTCATGCAGTACGTGTTTCCAATGGCTTCACCTTACATTTCTGGGCTGTGACATCAATTCAGATGTTGTGACACTTTCACATCCAGCTCTTACCCTACATGTTCCTCTTGACCTTTTTATTTTAAGACATGCTATTCACCTTCCCAACTCCACTTTTTATAAATATAAAGTGCTTTAAATCCTGTATGTTAAGCTACAACGGGACTAGTTGGCAAAGGCAAATTTCCTGTATGGATTTTCATTCTATTAAAGGAAAAGGTTCAGTGTGTAAGAAGTGAAAGACAGAGTTGGGCTTCAAGCTTTTTATGGCAGTGACAGAGAGGAAGGGAAGGGGGGAGGAGATCCAAAAAAGAACTGGAACGAGCAGCAAAGATCCTCCAAGATATCAGCTGATAATACGCTGTCTAGTTTGTGACTGGCAGGTTCTTGGTGTGGATTTACAAAGATCCCTTACGTTTGTTGACTCTCTTTGCCATTACTAGAGCTGACGTGAACAAGCTGCCCTGGTATTGTAGTAGCAGGAGCCCGGAGGGACCAACGTGCCAGCCAAACTCAGTCCAACCTCATGCTCGGCTCTCTGCCAAAGAGTTTTCTTGCCCATGCAGTCATAAAGCTTTCCTGCGTGGGCGTAACGAAAACCATTCAACCAACCAATCGACCAGCCAACCACTGCCTTTATCAGCTGCAGCAAACGTGGATGCTGCCCATGCCAGTGAGTGACCCATCACTCCGCAAAACCAAGAATTCCAACAAAACACTCCTCACTGAGGTGTGGCGGGTACATGCCGGAAGCGGGGAGCAGCTGGACCCCCACAGGACTTAGCCAGGCAGCGGAAGGAAAGAGGTTTGTACTTGCGGCCCGGTGGTCCCACTCCACACCACCCCCTGTCTGATGAACAGGTACAGGGCAGGGTGACTGGTGGCGCAAAAAAGAAGACCAACAAACTGTGAGGACCGGCATATTTGGGACAGGATCCAGAACCCACCCAAACCCAGATCCCACAAGACCTTCCCAAAGTCATAGATGGAGGTGGACCACATCTTCTTGGCTTTAACAGTGAAAACACGCACCTGCATGGCTTAAAAGATGGCTCAGAACATTTTGTAGCTTCCTCATTGGAAGGATTACAGGTGGCACCGGTTTGGATTCACAGCCGTTACAATGGACCAAATTCTTTTGGTTGGCATCCTTGAAAGTGGATCACAAACATCTACAGAGACTTCCAAACAACCTTTACAGCATAACCCACTTCTTCAGCAGAATTCAAACTCTCTTCATTTTGCTGCAAATCTCTTTAATGCAGAACTTCAAGCAGAGCTTTGAAATTATTAGGAGGAAAGAGTGTGTCGAAGTAGCATCGCATTTAGTGCTTCATTAGCCATTTAGTACTGTTCAGTACAGGTCCATCTATATTCCGGAACAGCTACTTAAATCATCTTGAGGTGAAACTGTTCTGTCAACAGCAGAGTTTGAGAAGTTTCTACGGGCGACACAGTTTTTGTCTTAACTTATGGGTGGCCACTGGATGCATTAAGAAACTGCTGTGAATCCAAACTGACAACATCTGCCATCTTTCACAAAAGGAGTGAGCTATTAACTTCCTGAGCGTAGGGCAATAAGTATTTGGTACTCAATAGATTTTCTAGGGGCTATTACTTTAATTCAGCGCTACTCCTCTGTCCTGGAGAAAACATTTATGGTGCTGTTGTTTTATAGCAACCTGGAGACCGTAAATGGGTTTATAAATGTTCCTCTGTACTTGGAAAAGTAGGAGTAGTTCACAACGTGATGGATTTCACATCATCTTAGCACTTCACCTGTATTTGGGAACAGGTCACTGACCCTAATCCTTGGTGTTATGCCAATAGAACCAACCTCAGGCTTCAAATGGTTTAAAATCGAAACAACTTTATTGGATCCATTGTGATCTGGCACAGAGAGGGTTAAACATGGCAGAGGTCTGACACTTTAGGCACCAGTGTGGATTCCTTTGGCAAAGACTAAATCCTTTAAGGAGATTTAAAAGTGCATAGTATTAGTCATTATATTAGGGTCACTCAATCACACATAACTCAGATTTTTTTTTACATGCACGAAGGGAGATCTGAAATGTTTCAGAAAGGCTCTGTAAACACTATGGATGATAAATTCACATTCATACACACTTCACATTCATGCTTGTACTTGGCACTACCATTTTGAGGAACCATTGGCATTTCAATGCAACTGGTGACACGGAAAAGAGACAATAATGAATGGCCAACAACACAGAACAACACTAATAACTGCAAACTATGACAAAAGTCATGAATGGAACTCAATAAAATCAACAATTTAACAAATAAATGCAACATTCAACAACATTTACTACAAACACTGAAGTTCACAGTCTCCATCAAGCAGGGACAAGAGCTACAGTCCAGCTGCCCCAGCTGGCCCTTGTCACTGATGCTGGGCTCAGGAGGAGGGGACTGGAAAAACAGGGGGGGTGGGGGAGATGGAGGAGTCGGGGGCTCCAGTAGCAGCACTGGAACGGGGCCTGGGGCAGACTCACCGGAGGGAGCGCCATGGGCGGCGTGGTTGCGCTGGGAGGCCTGGGACTGAGGCGGGACCTGGTTGTGGCTCTGGGTCTGCTGGAGGATGTTCAGGCACTCTCCCAGGCAGCTCAGTGTGGCGGCCGACGTGGCTTTGAGCAGCAGCAGGTCCTGGTCCAGGCAGGAGAGTGGGCCTCTGGTGGGTAGAGAGTCAATGGACTGGACCAGGTTCTTCTGTTGGCCCTCTGCTTGGGACATCACCTGGGGAAAAACAGTGATAACCAGCATTAAAATATACAGTTACATTACTCGAATTATCGGTGAGACACTGATGTAAACTTGCACATCAGATTAGCAGGTAGCAGCATGGATGCACGCTGGACGACTAGAATATCAATACTTACGAGTAACTTACAGTATACCATTCAGTGTAAAAAAAGAATGAAAGAAAAAGATTTCCTTTCGTTATCCAAAAGCCAAAAGACCAGCCACACAGTTGCAATGACATGATCCTCAAGCGCGATTTACACGTGCGCTGTGATTTGAGTCAATCCATCTCATCATAAAAACAAGTACACCAAAATGTGTATTAATCTGAAAACAGCCCCCAACAAAGGCACCAATTACCCCTTGAATAAAGTTTCCCAAAAACCACAGTGCTCTGGTGTTTTGGGGAAGTATTTGGTCCTTTTCGATGATGACACTCTTTCTATGACCTTGTTTTTAAGATTTATGTCTTCAGTAGGAAGTGTTTGTTGTTCACTGAGAGCGATACAACCAAACATTCATTCTAGTGGCTTCACTTCAGTCTTGACTACAGGCATGCAGCCATCTGCTTCACGATGACAGTGCCAGCAAAGAAACTGCTCAAACTCTTCAAACAAGAAAACTTCTCCCCCATGCCTCCACAGCCACACAGAACATTTCTTACCCGCCGAATTATTTATGCATGGCTCACCTATCAAGAGTCTAAATGTATCACAAAAGGAAGACGATAGAGTCAGTTTTCACTACCGGATAATCAGCTTCTCTCAGGGCTAATGAATCTGGGTTGTTTATCAGCATGGAAATGTCGTATTCATTAATATTGTATGGCTTCACAAACACTTGGCCCCCGCATGTACTTCAGTGGCACATCTGTCTGCGTGCATCAGCGCACAGAGCTATTTTGGAGTCACCGAAAGCTGTGGCGGTGAGGTTATGTGGCACAGACATTCATGCAAAGGAATTTCTTTTTAAAAAAAGAAGAAGAAGACAGAGCTTGTCCAATTATTCTGCTACTTTCTTGGGTCGGATGTTGAATTCCTCAGGCAGATGGAGCTCAATTTTTTGTTTTTGTTATAAATACATTTTTTAGTGTTAGGCATGCTGATACGGTACCACTTTCTCAGTGCCCTTCAAATAATTAATGCTATTTCATTTCACAAGCTTGTCATATTCCAGCTAAAACCCACAAGACAGATCTTTCTGTGGCCTTTTGGATGGACAGCTGAGAAGAGGATTATGCTGCAGAAGTGGTTTTGCATGGATGTTTTGATACCTTTATCGTCGCAAAATCTGATCATTTATAATAGTCAAAGTATACAGTGACCAATACTGGGTTTCCATACAAATATGGATATCTGAGATTAATTAACTAAAAACTAAAATTTGATGATAATGAGATTGGTGACGCACAACGGTACGCACAAAGCTGGACACTTGTTCAATGCCATTATTTCTGACATCTCTCTACTGCAATTTCTTGTTACTTATTGGCCAACACACGACAAATACATATATAAAAATGACAAACTGTGAGTAGCTGCTATTGAGTATTGGTATTGAATTTATGAGATAATTGTTACAAAGTTGCAAAGCTCTAAATAAACTCCATTTTATGTAGAGTAGGTAGAGAAGTAAAAATTAATTAGTATTAATAGCATCTGTGTGGTATTGATGATACCTGAAATCAGAGCGGCCTCAGTCTACCAAAGGGGCCTTTAAATGTGTTGCCATGCAACCTTAAGTAACTCTAAAAAAAAACCCAACTGTGGTCAAAAATAACACCCCTCTCTGATGGGTCTCAGTGAAATGCAGCCACCTTTCTGGATATAAGCAAAACATGATATTTTCCACAGACATGGAAAAAAATGCCCACAGAGGAGAGGATTATCAGGCTTGTGCCAAGAGAGACACAAATATAAGATGAAGAAAAAAAACAGAAGAGCGAAAAAGAGCTAACTGAAATAAAAAAGGAGGAAAACCGAGCATATGTTAGGCAAAGAGGAATCAAAGACAAATATGAAATAAGCTGTAATCTCTCAGGAAATGCAACACAAACACAGAGGCTTTCTGAGGGTCCTTAGTGTAAAACTGTCAGGCGGCGAAGATCATAAATGTAACCCAGACTGATCAGAGAGGAGAAGAGTCACTTTGACGTCTCATTCACATAGATGCACATATTCAGACACAGAAAAACATGTATATATTAGACATGAACATAAAAGAAACATAAAATTGCTGCAGATCTCTACTACAAAGATCAAAAGTCAGAGGGTTTACAGTAATGCCCCCCACCCCCCACAATCAACACCACACACACACTCTGGAGCCAGCAGGACCAGTGCTGCTTCCAGAAATAGCCTAACCCCGGTGATCCAGCTCTGCCGCAGCAGTGCTAAGTGCCCAGCGGTGCCTCTGCACTGGGAGTCGAGTCGTTTGATGAGTTCACATCAGCCGGCTGTGACAAGCAGGCGGAGGAGAGAGACGGCTATGTGGTCTGACTCCCGCCGTCACGCATTTCAGTGCGCAGACAGACGCATGCATGGACGGACAGAGGGATGGAGGGTGACAGCGTGACAATGGCCTGAACATTCAACACGAGAGCTCACCGCCATCTTACAGAGATATCAGCATTGGAATTGCTGCTTTCGGCACAATGAGTATTTTTTTGGTCCTTGAATCCCTCTCTTAAAGTTCTTTTTTGTGCCGCCTGTTATTGCCATTCCAGCACCTCACAATGCCTCTGAGCCAGCCAAGTGGTGTAATCCTTTTAGAAAAGCAACAATCGTGCACTGGAGAGCTGAAACGCTGCAACAGAGCTGCTGCTGAGCTCACACTCTATCTCTGAACCTCCTGCCTGGTGTGAAGATGGGAAGAGGCGAATGGTGTGGAGACTCACTGGGGTGCAAACCACTTTTCCCTCCTTGACTGTTTAAAAAGAGGCCAAAGTTGTGCACATCTGAGGCAGGGTGGTTGGGTCATACAGGAAGTAACACGAGTGGACAGTGGACAGCGATAGTGAGCGGGAAAATAAATGGGATGTACCACACGACATCCCCGATGTTTGTGTTTGACCGTAAATCCACTGATAATCAGCACGCAGCAGCTCTCTGGTCTCTACTGTGCACGGTGGTGCATAAATCACAGCGCAAACAGACTCCTTTACTGTTGACTCCAGCATCCCCCGGCCCTTTGCCAAACCCGTCAGACAAGTTTATGGGCCTGTTATGAAGAAAGGAAGGAGAACAACAAATGACATGAGGAGGGAGGGAGGACTGGTGGAGGCTGAGGCAGGAGGAACAGCGGACGCAAAGAGAGATGATGAGAGGAGCTACAGAGATCACAGATAGGAAATCAGGTCACAGGAAGAGGCAGCAGCAACTCCTCTGGACCAAAAAGAATGCGAAGCCGAACAGAAATCACACATCACAGAGAGGCTCCTCCTCTGTCTGCCGAGAAAAAACACAAGCAACAGGAGGAGTGTCTGTTTTTGCTTAACGATCACACCATCTGCTCCGTATTTTCACTCGAACTGTCCCGGGTTCGTTCGAGGAGACAGACTCTGCTCCTCAGAGGTGAGAAATTAAGTCTCCGCTCGCCGCACTGATCGCCGGTTGCTCTCTTTCTGTCACAGAGTGAATCATTCGCACGAGATATTCTTAGCAAAAACGAGGCAGACCGGCACACACACAGACGCAGCGTGCTGCTTCTGAATGGCAAAATTTAACAACTTGCAGCATGAAAGGCACGATGGAAAGAGATTTGTGTGAAATAGTCATGCTCCTCCCAGAGAGTCAGCAGGAGGACACTCAGAGGAACTAGATGAACTGTTTAGGTTATTGCCAAGGTTTTTTTGGTTGTTTTTTTAAACACTGCTTGGCTAATGGTTTGTCAGTCTACCACCTGTGGTTTCAGAGTTAGAAAATGGGACCAGAGAAAAACAAAGCGCTCAGATCCTCATGTGACGTTTCAGATACATGACAGGTTCTTAGGTAAGCTGTATTTTTCTCTCTCTCTCTTTATTCCTGTGGGGTTTTAGACACAATTCAAAAATTCTTTGTCCCAGTTAAAGACAGGCACAAACTGAGAATTATCTTTGATGTATTGGAGTGAGGACAAACTTTGTCTTCTTATCCCTGTAACCTTCAGCAAAGTAACAAGGTCAAACCCTTCACTCCCAGTGTCAGATTTAAAACTGAACTTACTTGTGGCGTTTTCTGACCACAGACCTGATTACTAATGAATTTACTTATCTCTGTTATTTGTTTGGGATCAATAAACATGGTGTGTGTGTGTGGGAAAACACCTGAATTATCCACAACATAATCATATACATTTGACAATATTAAAAACTTACTCATAAACCATTTTGCAGGCAGGCATACTCTTGTACTTTTTCCATTGTGTGTGACAGACGGTTTCGTCAAAATATGAACTTTTAAAAGCGAGTCTGAATCCATGTCCCTATAAGTTACAATGGAACTGCCATATTGGACACGTGTATATTTCCGGCTTGACAGGTGTCGTGTCATCTGTCCCAAATACTGTGCACTGATTCATTGAACGAATTTCTCGTCTTGCGTTTAGGAAAACACCGGCGTTTCATTGATTTGCCTTGACAACGGAAAATAACGGGTGCGTGAGAAATCACGATGCTTGGCTCAGCATTGCGATTACCGTCAGCCTGTTAAATTGATATAGCAGAATTGTTAGCAACCAGTTGCCTACTTAGGAATCAAGCAGACACAAAGCAACATGTGCATCCACTTGGAGCCTTGTAACAGCCTGACGAATGTTTAGTCCAGTGGTCACACAGTTTTTTGTCTTTGCTGACTCTTGAAGGGAATCAAAGAAAACTGGTGACCTGAAAGATACTGAAATGCTTTGTGGAGTTAAGGGGAACTGGACTTGTTTATGTGGTTATTCAACCCATCATTAATTTCAAAAATATTTTTAGATTATTAAAGCTTTAAAGAGTCATTGTACAGAAATGCTGCTTCATTTCTTAAAATTTTATTTTTTTTTACACTTTATCCCTATGGTTTGAATAAGTACCTTGACAATTTATGTTTCTGCATTTGATAAAGTTACACCTAAACCGGTCAAGGGAAATAAGGTAAACAAGTCAGAAAATATGCTGTGGGGCAAAAAACAACATTTTCCAGGATGGCAGACATGCCCTCTTCCTTGTCAGTTTTTTTTTCTCCTGTGTACCAACAGTTTTCATTGGCTAAAGTATTTTACATTTTGAAAGCCTCTTGTCACTCCTTGTCCATGTTTCTTCCTCCTTCCTAACTGCAGAGTCATTTCATCTCTATAATTCAGCAGCCAAATATGCAGCTGCCTGGCAATGATTCAGAAACTACATTTCATCTCTAAACAAAAGGGTGAAAGAAAAAAACAAACAAAAAAAGCAGTAGCTAATGGCTCTACATTTTGCCAACCAGGCTTACAATCATGTCTTCATAATGTCTGCATCATTGTCACTTTGCAAAACCCAACTTCAAGCTTAATCTCTTGCAATTAATCACCATAAACCAACTGCAGACAGGCTATTAAGAAGAGACAGGGGAAAAAACAACGCTCTCTGGAGATAAGCAGCGTATAGTGAATGACTGTGCTGAGTGTATGGAGATGTAGCAGATGAGGACCAAGTGGTAACCAGAACTGACAGGTCTGGTGACTGAGGCGGAGAGAATTAATGAGGATTTGAACTTCCAAGTCCAAAGCTGAAATTCCAAGTGGAGGGACTTTATAATTAACTTAGAGTGTGCTTGCAGGCCTTCATATTTATATAAATCCTACAAACCTTTGCACTATAACTTTGCTCCATACATTCAGGGATTAAATGGTATTAAATGTTCCATATGGACGAGCTCCCCACCACTTTTCCATTGTCCATCACCTTCACAGTTTATCTTCTTTGCACAGGCAGACACTTCTGCATCTCATATGTTGATTACTGCACACACTCCGCCACACTGACCCCGATTTAACAACATATGCTCCACCAGCTCTACCCTCTGTCACCGGCCATGTTAATCAGTATTGATATAAACCATAAAAATGCCAACAAAGCTGAATTTACAGTCAAGACTGAGCACACTGCAGTCAGTGTCAAGCCTGCCAGGAAGCCAGACATATCTGCTGAACTCACTGCACCAGCGTCCCACCTGAGACCAGTGCAACGGTTCTGAACACAAAGACAGTACAGTGTAGCCCTCGGGCCAAAGTTTGGTCAGAATAAATAAAAGGACACCCCTTCTCTTAAATTTCTTTAATATACTACAATACTACCTCACACCAATAAAATATGTCCATGAGTCTGCTTTCAATTCCAAGTCAAGAGGCCAACAGTTAAAACATGGTTGATCCTTTGACACCCACCTCTTTGACCTCCAGCAGCCGACCTGGGTACTGGCTCTTGGCCCGCCGAGCTGCCGCCGGAGATTTGTGGTGGGTGATGGTGACGATGTTGCTGGGTGTGGCCGTGTGGCCCAGGTGCCTCTGGGAACCCGGGGATGAAGATGGGGTTAGGTGGGGAAGGAGGGAGAAGCTACGGGTCCGACCAGAGGATGAGGAGCCCTGGGGGGAGGGATGTAAGGAGAAGGGGGAGGTGGGGGTGACACAGACAGGGAGAGAAAGAGTTGTGTAGGAATTTAAACGTGACATGAGCGTGACACTACTTTTGGTAATTAAAGAGTGACGTTTTTTTGTTTTTCTTTAAAGAGCAGTCATCTCATCTTTTTTGTTTCGTTTCTCTCTGTGCCAAAGAGAACGTCACGTCACATCTTTCATTTTGATGCATCCTGAGCTTTCCCCTGTGTGACTCGTGTCTCTTCAGTTCCCTGACCTCTGTGCTCGCACTGGCAGCGATGTCAGCCTGGTATCTCCCTCTATTCTGTCTTTGTTCCCCATTAGTTTACAGCGGTGCACAGAGATTTATCTCCCAGAAAAGCACAGAGGTCTGGTCACTGCAGCCACGAAAATAAAATAGATCAAATAAACAACTTCCAACGCAGAGCACTGCTCACCGAGTGGGAAACAAGCAGCGTTTGTTCTTCTGCAGCGATGCTGCTTGCTCTGCAGTAAGACAGGAAATCAAGTGTATGGCTAATGTGGGCTTGTAACATAGTGTCACATTATGATTTGGGGTAATTACACATTATTCTACTCCTTCGAGTCATTTTTAGAGCAAAATCTTCACTTTTTGAAAGGCAAGAGATAATGTTAATAACTGGACTAACGCTGTCCTTATGAATACAGTGAACATGATCTCTTGCCTTTTGTCTTTTTAGGTGTATCCAAACACGAAATAGAGCAGGTCCTTGTGTAATCATTTTAACAGAAAAATAATCAGCTTACAGGGGAGAACACTGTTGTATTGTGTAAAGCTGAGCCACGAGCCGTGAGTAAGCAGAAAAGGAACTGGGGCGAACAGCTAGACATGCTGAGGTTTTGTCCTCCAAAACTGGCACAGAGCCCCAAGCAGTTTCAATAAACTGGAACGGAAAAAAAGATGTGCGACCAAGAAAATGCAAACAGGAAAAGGAAAGGAGGGGCAGTGATGGAAGGAAGGACAGAAATGTTGGAAAACTATTACAGGTGTCAGCAACACAGAGAGTGTAAGTGCTGCAAACTAACTGATCCGTCAGAAATGTGGTCAATACACACTTTTTTTGGTTTGTGACCCCTTAAAATGACATGATGTCTGTTTGTGACCCCTCGTCACAGGCTCCAGCCTCAGTGTTGACGTAAGATATCAGCAGTTTCCCTTCTCTGCCCTTTTATTTGGAGGGTCATGAGAGGCCCGAAGACACACAAGTAAGCAGCGTTTGAAAAAAAATAATGCTATGCTTATGCAGTCATTTCTGTCAGAAATGAAACAAGTGAAAAGAAAATGCAAGTCCACTGAAAATCAGTTTCCAACAGAAATTGGTACAATGGTAAAATCTCCACTATACCATTCCCTTGATAAGTAGATCATCTTCAATGTCTTCAAGATACATCATGATTAAAATGATCAGATTCCCAGCCAGTATCTTTGAGTTTGCATGCCATGCCTGTGAAGTCTACCACCACCACCTAAAATTTCAAGTACAGCTGTTACATTGGTAATTTAGGGCCATGATGTGACTCCCTGACAGACTGAGCTGTGGGTATAAAAAAAGAAAGAAAAGAAAAGCTTGCTACTTCACAGGTGCTCTACTGACCGTGGGCGGACTTGGCCCTGTGTGAGGCAGCGTGGGTAGACAGAACAACGGTCAGCTGCTGACCTGTCATTTCCTACACAGCAGGGGTCAAATCTAAATACACTCCATTAGATTTTCAGGAATGATCTTAGTTTGCGGGTTTGAAAATTGTTTTTGAACACAGTTACATTTAGTATAAAATTATCAACTGAAAATTCCAAGTTTTGATCTTTTTTAGGCGTTTTAGTTATTGGGAAAAAGCCACTGAAACAGCATTCAGACCTTTCCATGCTCAATTTTCCATTGACTTCAATGCAAAATAAATTATTTTATTTTCAACTGTATTTTAACAGACAGAGATATTCCTATTGTAACCAAAACCATGTACAGTGTGCCCAGGAAAGACAAATACAGCAGTGGGCAGAGGCTGGACAGCACACACATAAACACTCCTCATTCAAGCAGAAAGTAAACAACATTACCAGCCCAGCTCAAAGTCCACAGTTTGACCCTTTGTGCCCTTCCTGTCAGGCGTTGTGTGTGTGTGTGTGTGTGTGTGTGTGTGTGTGTGTGTGTGTGTGTGCGTGCGGTTTCAGCTTCACTACAAAACAAGCAAGCTAAAGATTACTAGTCTACTTATTAGGCTGCTAATCAGCAGGATATCCTGCCGCACACACACACACACACACACACACACACACTGCCTGAATGAGCAGCCCCCGTCTCTCCACCTGCTACGAGATATCTTACCAATAAACCTTTTTCAACAAAGAACTTCAAAATATAACCCACCCTAAGCAAAGTTTGAAAAAAAATTATTTACTGCACCCAGATGGATCAATAGCAGAAAACTAGTCAGCGCTCTTTCATTCAGTTTCTTAAGAAGACTCACAGGAACTATAAATTTTTAGAATAAATAAATCCTGCTACACCTTTTTGCCCAAGCAGCCCATCAGAGACGAAGCCGAGCCTCCACCGCTGGCTGCCTCATCACCTCAGTAGCTGCGATAATGATCTGAGAGGCAGAGAGTGCAGCTCAGGGACATGTTCAGACCACAGTAGCAGGTACCGTCACAACAGCTGCTTCTGTGGAAATGCACCAGCGTCACCGGACAGGAACAAAACACCCGCTCAGCTCCGCAGGGAAGACGGGAAAAAAGAGACTGTCTTCCCCTCTCCCACTTTTCCTTGCTTATCCAGTTTCTCTCCTCTTTTGATTGCTTTTCTCATCACGGCTGAGCAGAGTAATTGAACCCCCTCCAGCTGTGTGTGCAGAGACTCACCAGCACCTCCTGGCCTCCTCCTCCTGCTCTCTCCACACTCAGGTGTTCATCTGAGCCCTTCAACTTCCTCATCTGAAATCAAACAGATGTTGAGACAAATTAAATGAAACGCCTGAATAATTTTGAGGAGTATTATCATCATTTCTCAGCCCCATTAAACACCAATCAGATATTCTCGGCCGACATTCGACACCACCACCATTAAACCACTAAATTGAGGAAATAATAGTGTTAGTCTATTTAGTAAAGTTAAAGAGACTTGCAGTCTATGCCAATCAGCCGTGGTGGCTCATGGGCACCTTACTATAACCTACTGATTTAATTTAATCAAACACAAGAAAACCTCTATTATAGTAGTTTAAAAATCATCACCTGAAAGGATCAATAAAAACAAAACTTCATAGGACTCACAAAGGACTTTAAAGCAGGTAAGATTACTGAACTACATTCTATGGCACAGAAGCGCCTAATAAACTGGTAACCCTGCATTTTTCAAAATAATGAACATCAACATATATGTATAAGCATATACACAAGTCACCAAATGAGCTTTAGAGGCCAGAAACTCAGCTCCAAAAATAATAAGCAGCATCCAGACAACGTCAGCTTGTTAATGCATAGCTGCACTAAAGATCAATGAAAAAATAAACGCCTTCCCTACTTTCAAGCACAAAGTACACTTTAATAGCAAAAGTTTGACACAGAAATCATAAAGTCTGGATTATTTCTCTCTGTTGTGTTCTGCTGATTTTCCCATTGTCACGATCTGCAGTGGGGCTCCAGAAGGGGAGCTCTGTAACAAGCCTCATTCTCCACTGGATCAGGCAAACAGGGTACACCCCACAGAGATACAGTCAGCACACACACACGTGCACACACACACACACACACACACACACACACAATCTAAGCCCTTGAAGCCAAAGCTAAACCCCAAAAACTGTGGATAAATGTAGTTATATGCCTAACACAGAAATCTTTAAGAAACGAGCTGAACAGAGATATAAAGAGGACAGCGACGCCAGGGACATTTAGCTACACATGCATCCTCAAGAAAGCCGCAGGAGCCTGCTGCTATATTTCCCAAAATCTGTAAGTCGTTGAAGTGAGGAATAAATTCTTGAATTAAACAAAAAAGTGAAGTTGTACATGACATATGCAGAAGCAGCGCATTGTTTGGAGACGCTGTCAGTCCTGCATCCCTGTATCTTTTACACTTTGTTGTACTTATATATTCATTTAAATGCATTATTACTCACTTTTTGTGTCTTTTCTTCCCACTTGCTGACTATTTTTACTTTTTAAATGTGTTTAATATTTGCTTATAAAGGGACAAACTGACAGATGTAATTAATTGCTGTCTGCAGAGACATGACATTTATTCTGATGACATTTATTAACACCGGCAACTGTGGATTTGCTCTTTGTTTGTGTTCCTGGGGAGAAAATGAAAGGGAGTCAGAAAATTAAAGAAACCTCTGAACAACACATAAAAGAAAATTATGTGGTGTATTGAGACAAAAAACCCAAGAGTTGACTCAGTACTCTTGCTTTCATGTTCAAATATTTGAAAAGACTTTGACTTTCTGTTTCAGTTCATTCATCTACCTCAAAATATCAAGTAGCTGGTAAATCCAGACCCAGATATTAACTTTGTGAAACTGAAGATACAGAAGACTTATTTATCCTACTATATTACAGCTTAAAATATCTACAGTAAAAAAAAAAAAGCCTAAGTTTTAAAGTTTGCTTGAGTACAAACGGCTGCTGCAACATTTCAAAGAGAAAGAGTTCATTTTAGTGAATGAAGATGATGAACCAGAGACATGATCACTTAAGTCATCTAAGTCCAAGAGCTTGAAGTGGTCATGTTTACAACTATTACTGTTGTGTGTGTTTCACCTTGGCACTGCTGTCAGAGTGACGTCTGGCACACGCTTGGAGTTGACAGATCCAAAACTGCTGCTCCTTGGCATCAGAGGCTGCAAAGACAGACACATACAACAAAAATACATGAATAACATTACACGACTCCCTGCATACACACACAATACTGAAATTATCAGAAAATAATTAAATCCTTAGAGTTCAGAGTCAAGCCAATATGCTGTTTCAGGAAAGTCATCTGCGTTATGGTTACCATTCAGTTGCTATTATTGAATTGTGGAGCAAGATGCCTGTGCTCACAAGAAGGTTATAAAATTTCAGCCATGCTGTGAACACATGATTCAACAAATTGGCAGTTTGTTTTCTGAGGGGAACTTCCAAGGAACAAGAAACAAAAGGAAAGGAGCAAATGTTGAATTACTGTAATTTGTAATTATATTTGTCAGTTTTAGCAACTTCTATGGAGTTCTGTGGATAAGAAACCAAAGAAGAGTATCTAACTGGCTTTAATTTCACAATTTCTCAGGCTCATCATATTCAAAATTTGCCCATAAGCCACAAATAAATGAATAAAAAATGCACTCTTTTTGACACCAGAACTTTATTGTTGGCTGTGTGGAGAGGAATTTGAAGCTATCCCTTTTGAAGGACACTGCAGAGCTCAAAAACTGACCAGAGCATGCTCCTTTACAGAGCAGATTTTCATGGAAGGAAAGCCAACATCAGTGTTTTTGAGTTAGAATGTAATTTAAATAAAACTGTTCAAGTTTGGAAAAAAGGTGATGGGAGGGCTGCGCTTGACAGAAGCAACAGCAAGGACTTCCTTCTGAATGCCAGTGATCTCTATCACTGCCAAATGATTATTCAACTTGTCAACAGTCTACACAGATCCCGTTATGTCTTGATCCTCTCATATCACATTTGACCCTCTTCATTTTCTCCCCCTGCGCATAAACTGAACATTCAGTATTTAAGACACAGTAGCGGCTCATTTGGCCAATTTTCAGGCAGCGACAGGAAGCGGCCTGGTACTGTCTGTGTGCTCGTGGTTTTTCCCCCTTGGCACAGAGACCTGCTATCAGAACACAGATAGCCGGCCGAGGCCCAGACTTGATGACTAACAGAGCGAGCTGCAGCCCTCCAGCTGAAGGAGACGCTGACTGTCTGCTTGTGCTGACCCGCTCCAGGTCAGATGGGAAAATAATATCCTTCTGATCCCATTTCCCTGACTAATTATTAGAGGACAATGTCCCTGAAGGGTCTGATAACGTTGAGTATAGACGGTAGGTCAATCCCCCCACTGGAGTACCAACAGCACAAAAGCACAATAGAGTCAAAGATTACACCTCAGGGATTCTTTGCTTTTCTACTTTAGTATTGTTTTATTGAAATAAACAAAGAAGCTGATGAAACTATCACTCAAACCTGCATTATTTAGTATAATTGTCTTTCAAATCAATCAAAGTAAAAAACTATCTTGGCAACAAATTCCCTCTTTGTTTTATCATTATTTGTGGTTTTCTTGCAGCTTAGCAGGAAATCATGTCTGTAATGACATATAGAAAGGACTTGATTTAACCTGATTTTTAAAGAGACACAAGACCATGGGGGAGGATAAAATGCAACACTTATTTACAGGTCTCCCAAACACATCAGCCTTCATTCGGAACCAAACTCCAGCACTTGGCTCCCCTGATGTTTATCTGCCCGCTGAGCCAGAACAGTGAGAGGAGACAATGAAAGTCCTAACTGAACAGCCAGCAGATCTTTAAAATGCTGTGGAAATTTCCACTGACAAAAACAAAATAATTGAATTCCTGGGTTTGACAATACTAAAGTGTGACTCATTACTCTGTAACTAAAACTAAAACTAAGACATTTTTCACAAACCTCTCATTCATGCGCAGTCACGAGTGTCAGATGTTTAATTGTCACTTTTTACATATATAGTATACCCATACACAATGCCATTAAGACTTTGAAGGAGAGACTGTCCCTATGTGTGCAGCATCATCCTCAAGAATCTGTGAACTTCACATGTAATGTTATCATTTAAAGCATACTGAATCCTTTCATCCACTTAAAGAGAGCCTCAATTTTCCACTCTGGTTGTCAGATATTTTTAACTCAAGTCTTTTAAGTACTGTATTTTTCCTCCTGATTTCTCACAATTTAATCCACAGAAAGGCTTTAAATGTGAAAGTGAATGTAACACTCTCTCCTTATTAGTGGCAGAATAATGAGGATGGATTTCTTCATTACATTTGCAAAAAGTTACATCATCACGGAAATTATACTTTAGAATCACAAGCTTTTTTTCATGAAATATGTTAAGTGTTTTTTTTTTCTTTTTAGATGCTGATGGAGGTTATTCGCCATACAGAGAATTCAATTTGCACTAGTCAATCAGTCGCACCACTGACACAGTCTGCAAGAACACCTGTGAAGGTCCTCTTATGTGAAGTGGCAGCTCCTCGGAAAATGAGACGAAACTCTCGACAAGTGTGGCATTTGAGACATTGCTCTCCCACTGGGAGCGGCTGCTCGGAGATAAAGAAACACCTGTACCAAGCTGTCTTACTTCAAAAGAAAAGCCCGGTAATGACCTTACCTCAACTTTCTTCTTGTCATCATCATCAACAAAAATACCTCATTCGGAAAAGGTCCCATTTACCCTGGGAGCGAGCATGCGTCTAAATCTGATATTATTTCCTGTGTGATTTCCACAAGCCTAGCTGTGATTAAAGATAATTAGATGTCTGTATGGAACAGAGCAGCATCCATGGGTGGCTATGCAAATATGCACCTGTTCATGTGGCAATGCGACATGTGGTTCTCATTCAGGGAGAATACTATGATGCTGATAAAAAAATTCAAAGCTGGTTTTGTGTCACCAGAGACTCGGAGGTAATGCGCTGCCAGTCCTATTCATTTGATGAATGCGCCGAGTTTGCACTGGAAACAGAGGGGACTAACCATGAAATGAGAAGCTGGTCCGTCTGCCCATTTAAAAAAGGAACAACAGCAGACACCCGTCCTGGCCTGCGTGTCTTATTTAAAAGGCAATATCTGTCCCACAGGAGACGGTTGAATGATATCCGAACATTACTGAGAGACAGAGACACCGCCTTCCCTGTCAATAGCACCATCATCGTCTAATTACACCCATTTTAATTACAGCCTCATGAAAGATGTTATTGGTTATGATAATGGTCAGTCCAAGGATTAATATGCCTGGTCCAGCAGTTACATTTGATTAAAGTGCTGGGAGATCTAATGAGCGGAGCCGTTAAAACATATATTTGATGAAAATGGACAGGCTGCCAAGGACTAGAGAGGATAGATATAACCAGCCTCCCCTCGTTGAAGTGATACAGTGAAGTCTGATCCTTGGGATTATTTTTAGTAAGGCAATAACACTGTGTTATACACTTAAAGAAAGTCTGTTGAAATTTCAGGTTCATCTTTAGGTTTAATTGCCTTTTATTCACCTTTATTCACTCGTGATCAGACTGTCCTGCTATGCAGTTCAGTTTTATCTATTAGACAATATAGCAAAGAGGACTTGAATGTCACATCAGTATAGAGTTACTACACAGATATTTTACCTTATTAGAACAAAAAGGCTCGGGAAATGAAGTCAGAGCTTGAGTCAGCCATTTCAGTCAGTGAACTGTTGATACCAATGCTTTAAGTATTTGCCACATATTTGTGAACATAATGTGTTTATTCCAAAAAGTTTTCCTTTTACTTATTAGAGAAGAAATTGACACATGTGGTTGTCCTATTTGTAAGAAACTGAAAATAATTGCCTGTAGTTTTTTCTGCTTATGGAGACCAGACAAAAAAATAGTTCTTTATTCCTGATGTGGTTGGTATGAATGACATTAGCAAAAACTTTGGTTCCAATTAAAACTCTCACATTAAAAAACACTGGAAAAGTATGCTCAGGCTACTCAGAATTTAATCAAAGGAATAGTTTGACATTTTGTGAAACAAGTATACTCTCCCTCTACTCTGAGAGCTGATATGCTTTTCAGTTCGCATGAAGCTACAGCCAGCAGCCAATTAGCTCATCAAAACAACCACCCACACCCATAAAACCACAACATACATTTCTGTTTTTGGACAGATTAGGCAAAAGAAAAGATCAAATTTATTCATTTGTAAAGAGTTAGAGGTGTTGGCAGGTAACTTTTGTTATCGCTTCTGATCTTTCTGGTATTCTGAGCTGTCTCCTGACTCCATATTTTAACATACAAATGTGGGAGTGGTATTAATCTTCTTCGTCTCAAGAAAAAAGTGTCAAATTTATGGTCCACTTTTGGTCAGTACTGTAAACCATGTAATAACTGATGTGTACAGACAGATAAGCAAACACAAAAAAGCCCCAACCAGTCATTTGGAAAAGGGGTCATCACAGAGAGCCATATAAACAGTTTGCTGTTGCAAATGAGACATACTTTTGTAGCTTTGCATTGTGTTTGGATTGTAACTACTTGGCAGGTTTATAATGATCATTCACAAGGACAGATTTCTGCATCAAAATAGTGGTAAAATGCTGTGTTTTAATGATTCTGATGCATGATAAAGATTGTGTCAGGCATCTTAATCAGCTCTGCTCAACACAACTTGACTCTTTCATTGGCTGACTGTCTCATCAAGACATTGTATGATAAATAGCTTAATTTGCCATCCGAGAATTCAGACGTGATGAAATTCCCGCCGCTCTTCACCTTTTGCTCAGCGGGAGAATGCAAATCCCTGCAGTCTCCACACATCCAATAATGAATACACCCTTTATATTCTTCTGCTTTGGCTAATTACGCTACATTACACTTTGGTTTAGAGCCAGAAAAAAAATCCAGGCTTCTTTACAGCTGTGTTAGGTGTCACATGTAAATCCCCCCATGGTTCAAATCAGACATTCTTGCATTTATAAAGAATCAAGAATTGAGATTAATTGTTGCATTGACGATACCAAAAAGCCACCATGTAGGTATGGTTTCAAAAATGGGAGGGGCCCTCAGCACCGTCTGCTCACATCCTCATAGGTTGTATTTTCCCCCAGAAATTTTCACTAACAAGGTAGGAGCAGTTTGAATGGCTGAATCCAAAAGACGGAAAATTACTGGTATTGCTATGAGTGAAGTGTAACTGCTGGAGACCCAATCAAACCGGAACTGTAAAGGTGTCTGTATCCTTGCCTCACAACAGTCTCTGCATTCAGTACAGATTCTGTGCATCCAGTATCTTCTTACACCAGTCACCGATAAGGAGACTTCAAAAACCTTTGTTGTGAAAAGGCATCGCCTGGAGAACAAAGCTGCCATTTAAAGCTTTGGACTAATACCATCTGTAAAATGATACGCAGTCCACAAGCTCAGCCTGAAAAGATGGAAAATGACTCCTAAATGAATGAAAGGTAGTTTTTTGTTGTTGTTTTTTTGGGGGGAGGTTTTTGGAAGGGGGGGTCCCATGGTAACCAGATCTTTGTGTAGTGGCTAATCTTAATCACCAACTGTAATCACTGCTATTTAAGAAAATTGAAGGCTTTGAATACAAATATTGCTATTCCGCTGTAATTATTTTCAGAGTATTTAAAAGGCTGTTTTATTCTGTTGTCAGGGTAGTTGTGGGTCTTGGTACCAGCTCAACCTCTAAACAGCCTTGGGGTTTGTTTGGTTGAGCCATATCAAAAATTTCTTTTTACACTCAGCGATTTCTTTTGTTTGAAATGGAAATACCTCTGTCTGTTAGCAACTCATTCCAGCGCCCTCATCCCTGTGGGACCGTTGTTTCCTCTTAGCTCTATGCACATGGATCACTGAATTACTCAGGGATATATAGGCCAAGTTATTCTGATACCCCCCCGAGAGTGTAAGGGGACATTCCAGCGGCTCAACTGGAGCAACAGTAAAAAGGAGTCTCTTGCATCAGTGCATACAGGTCAGTGAAAGCACAGGCCCTCAGCACAGTGACCAGCTACAGGCTCTTTATCTGGCACTAGTTCTTAAAGAGATATTTCACTTTGGTGTAGATGGGCTCAGTCTGCCCTTAGAAATATGACTTCTAAACTCGCTGTGCTACTCAGGTACACAATGTGCGTGTGCAAGGTTTTACACCTTACTGAGATGAAAATCTAATCATTAATATACACACTCATTAATTACTGCTATAAAGTCTTGACAGCACTAAATAAAAGCTAATAAACTTACACCAAAATTATGAGTGCTATTTTTTTGCTGCTTTTCTTTTCCTGAACTCAGCTCCCCATGTACAGTCCCTGTTCTGAGTCTATTTAAAATGTGCAGTGCTTATTATTCCACCTCTTGAAAGTATTTATGCCTGTATGTACAGTACATTTACAGTATAAACCACAATTTGCATCTGATTACATACATAACCTTTACAGGTACTTCTCATACAATCATACAAATGTTAAATTATTTGAGCAAGTTGCTTAAACAACTAAATGTTTTCATTTTACCCATTGTTTGCATAAAACTACTGTATAAAAAACTCTATCTATCTATCTAGTCTATCAAGTGCTTTACACAACCAGCTGTCCACAGCATTCACAAATATTGGACAGAGAAAAGGCTTCATTCATAACATCATGTGCACCTCCAACATAAAACACTGTCGGTGTGCTTTTCCATATACGGGCAGCCTGAGGCCAGCACGGGGTCGTACCTCTGAGCTTGTACAGCTCCCCATTGACAGAGTTTACGATGAACATGTGCGGAGCCTCGTCGCTCGGGGTTACCGAGGCACCGATCAGGGGCAGGGACCCGCGGGGCTTCTGGCTTTTCCCCTGCTCGTTGACAAAGTACTGCAGCTGTCCCAGCTCGGGATCTAACACAAAGTACCTGCATGGAAACAGAGAGGGAGACGGGAGTAAAGAAAGTAATGAACCAGAAAAGAGAGAAAAGGGAGAAGAGAAACAGAAGAAGCACCGTTAATGTTATCATCATTTTGTTTTCCGTTCTCACTATCTTGTTAACTGGTAAAAAAAACTTTTTTTTCCCTTTCCTGTCACACAAACTTTTCGTGTATGTGGAAGGGAGAAGAGGAGGGAAACGAGGAGGAGGCCCATAAGCGAGTGCGAGATGAGGCCAAGGAGAGCTGCCATAAAAACACATGACGCCTTTAAATTTCTCACCTCCCATGCAACGAAGCCTGTAGAATATTATTTACCACAGCTCTGCTCGCCCAGGTTTCGTTAAAAACACCCCTCTGTGCACATTAAAGGCCTGTTTTGCCATCATCAAGTCGGCAAGCCTGAATTCTGAATTACTCAAGGTAGCGATTAGCGCGGTCATCTTCGACAGAACCCACAGCCCCAAGGTGTGAAAATTAAACCCCCCCACATTTTCCCCTTTGTGATTAATGAATCACATTCAATCAGTGTGTAATTGAATCTCTGCCTCGCTCATCACTGGCAGAAAGATTCAGGGCCGGCCAGACATATATAACCTAACACAGAGAGAGAGACAGAGACAGGCAGATACATTTCATTTCCTGTGGCCAGAGAGGATTCTGTATGACATTGAAAAAAACAGCCCGTCTTCTCCGCCTAATGTTTTGTTCTGGTTCTGCAGTTCAACGCTGGCCAGAGTGGCACTGGGTGGGCTTGGCTAACCTTTCCATGTCCGTGCAGAGCGGCCTGAGGTCAGAGCGGTTGCCTTTGTCCCTGCACCGCCCTGCTCTTTTCCCCAAGATTAACCACGTCAACAATCGGTGTTGTCTCTCCATTCTCGATTACAGAAGCCGCAGTATCGATCGGCCCTTTATCGAGCAGCTTCATCCACGGCGCAAATGCAGCTATTGCTTTTTCCTATTGCCACATCACAGTTGTGTTGTGATCATTGAAGAGACTGGGAGGTGTCACCTGTCCACCCCCGGTATTTCTCAGAGGCTGTTTTTTCATGGGTGTCTCAAAGATTTCAAAGAGCAGCAACAGTTGACTTCGATCTGTCTGTTTTTGCCTGATAAGTAACCAGATTACAGTAACCAAGCTTTTTTGTGTGATTTACTAATCTGTCACTAATCTATGAAAGCAAATCAAGAGTGGCTTCAGTCTTCCGATATGCTAATGTTACGACAGAGAGCTCCGTGGTTTGCATCCTTCACATGACTGTGGGCATTTTCCCATGAACCCTGCAGAGCTCCCTGGAGAGGATGCAGTGAATACTGCTGTCTGAAAATTGATCCCCCACTCTCAGTCTTGCCCCCTTCCATCAGGAGAGCTGGTGATTTATGTCGACCACAGCCAACCAGGGAACGATCTGCCTGCGTCGGTTTTTATGCAGCCCTCTCTTTTTCTCTCTCTCTCACACACATACACTATACTGTGTACGAAGTCTTACCCCCCATTCAGTCAGCAAGAGTGGAGGCTTTTACTGTTGACCCCTCCAGGCACTCTTGCCTTTGCAGCTGAACCACAATGTATACCTTGAACGTGATGGATGGTTCTGGATAAAAAACCTTGGGCTTTACATTGAACCTGTAGTCTCCTAACAGTGACAGTGCCCAATCTGCAAAGCCTAAGGCAGCAGGCTCTCTGGGCTCACGATGAGCTTTTAACCTTTGAAAGTAGGGGTTGGCAATCTGACGATCTATATCATGGTCAATCTCCAGGACGTCCATGATCCATGATCTACTTTACAAGCATAAAAACCACAATATGTTCACAAACCAGTAGAGTGATTACCCGTTAGATGCCCTGATTGGACAACTGGAATAACCTGTCACTATCACAGGGTCTATCTTCACGCATTACAAGTGAAAAACAATTTAATGTGACCTAGCAGCACAGCAGAAGAAGAGCAGGTGCCAAAAAAAGGATTCAACGTCAACAGTCTGAACCTTTAAATGTGATACAACAAATCCAGTAAGCCACTTTTAAAGGAAGCATGGGAAGGAATGCGCTGAGAGAGACTCAGATTGACACAACCCCACTCATCTCACAAGGTCTGAGACACAAACAGTTACCATGGGCCGACACATCAGAGAGGTCGAAGCACTGAATACAGTAAAACAATAAAAGCTGAAAAAGATGCAAAGAGGAGACTGAGGCCGTCGCATTCTTTCTAGCTACTGACATAGTGCTGTCCAAAGCTGTGGACAACACTCAAAAACATCTAGCCTGCTGAACACCTAAAAGCTAAATCAGTAAACTTTAATCAGTTCCAGGAAAATTGTTTCAGGGTGTCAAGTGAAACTGAGGATGGCAAACTTCCTTTTGCCAACATCACATCTAACATCACAATTGTGTACTACAGAACCATACTCCAAGAACTACTCGACACATCAAAACGAATCAGGCCTGGACGATCTTTTGGCAAGGTGTTGTGTTTTCCTATTACAAACATGCAAGTGTGCATTCCTGTTGGATTATTTTGCAATGCAAGTGCCGTACTTCTTCAGATTTTTCATCAAAAACCATCCCCTGCTCACAGCTGTGAAATGTAATCATGTTATCCACTCGAGAACCGACATCTGTAACGACAAAGACCTGTCTAATAATGATACATTTTCGCTGATATCATCCAAATAAATCACCACCACACAACGATTGTAACAGTGTAAAAAGAGCTTAGTCGAGCACATATGACAACAGAAACACTGCCATTTTCTAATGGCATTAACATTGATGCTCCGGGAAATGGCTCGTCAGCAGAATTTGCATCTCTTCCCTGCTCTTTTGGCAGTTAATTCTCAAGAAAAAAATGCTCAGTGGAGCATCAGAGCAGGAGGAAAGTAGTAAATCACACCGGTTATTGGCAGGAGATGTGGCTGATACTTGTCCTGTAATAAAATGTGTAACATTGCAGTGTCAAAGAGGTGACGTAAGCCAAAATTTTACCATCACATACAATCATGAGATAAATCTTAAAGTGGCATGACATGATTCACCTACGAAAAGACCATTACACACACACACACAGCATGTGATCCTGTGTACACAACATTACATACAGTGTAATCTTATGTTCAACTTGTCCCTGTCATACCCACTTCTGTCTTTCTCCAGACATTTCCAGTCTGTACTGCTACTACTGCACATATGTAAAGCAAGTAAAGAAAAAGTAAACAGAACAGTCTGAATGTGCTGGATCCTACATTTCCCATAATGCATTTTTCATTCGAACTTATCTGCCTCCTAAAAGTCCATATCTTTCAGACATCCGGTTTGTCAGTCATATGTTTTTTAAAGAAGACTATACAACTGTTTGACGGACTGAGACGTAATCCTCGTGAGCAACTGAACCGAACTGACGACTGAAGGTGCACACACACGGCACCAACACAACTTTGCAGCGCTTCACGCTGACACATGGCCTCCCACACAGTGTCAAAATTAGCTCCACGCAGGTCTGTCGCCACCTGCCCAACGCGCACTCGCAAAATGTCTTCCCCCATGTGACGAACACTGGAACATGACTGACAACTGTTATTACTCCAACACTGTCTTCCACCAGACGCGCCCTCTCCTCCCTCAGATGTTTCTATATTTATAAAGATATTAACTGTTGGTAAATGTTGAACACAACCTGGGACATGATGGTCTGTCTCAGATTGTTTGCTTCTTCACCTAATGGGTTTAGAAAAAGCCTGATATAAGTACATTTTGTAACATTTTTTCATTCATTCATTTGTGTGTCCACCTGGAGCAAAAATTTAATATATCTTCTTCAATTTATCCCAAAGGATAGTTCTAAAACTAAAACAAAAGGATTGAAATCTTCTTTCATTACTAAACCAAGTCAAAGGCACTTTAATATGTTATGACTGTGATTATTGATGTTTTCTGATTCCTGATTCAAAAATTCCCACACAGATTATTATAACAGAAAGATGAAAAACATCTAGAATATTTCAAGTTACGGCATGTTAGTCTCAAAATAGTTTTAGTACAGAGTGAAGCTAGAGTTACTTTTAAAAGGGCTATTTTAATTTGTGAAAAAAGAGAGTTGCTGCAGAACAAACGATCCAACCATGCGGGGGTGGTAATTGGGACGGTTGCACCAGTGTTTTCATTATGCCTGCACATTATGCAGTGTCTTTACTGGAACATTGTTACATGTTATTATTTGCCTGCTTTTATAATCTGTATATATTTTAGTGACCATGAATGAAAAGCTTTGTTTATGGTTGACAGACCAGAAATGACTTCTGACAGTAATGCAGTCTAAATTACCAGCTGTTATATATACTAAAGTTTTACAAACACCTCTTGACCTGCAGGTCACACATTTCCCTTCTAATGAACAGTTCTGAAACAAAACAAATTTTCAAGATTCTGGCTTGGCGAATGGCTTTGTGCAACATAATACTAACAGATCACCTTATTCACCACTATGTTGGACCCAGATACAACTGTGGTTAAATTTTCATGCAAATCCACCCTTTAGTGTTTGTGTCATCCTTCTGACAAAGACACAAATACAAACCAACGTGACCGATTACATAACCTTTGGCGGCGGTTGCTCATAGCAGTGGTAGTAGGTTAGTACTGTAACACATTGGGGTTTCTGCACTCACAAGAGACAAAGATCTAATCCAATACGGAAAAGCTTTTCAGTTTCAGGCAACATTTTCAGGATACTTTGATCGGTGCTCACTATCAGTGTCTACACATTTACTCGAGGCAACGGCTCCGGCTCAGGTCAATGAACTGAAAGGAATCTCTGAACTGAAAGCAATAGACCTCTGTCTTTAGTCCCTTTGAAAGAGAAATGGGACAGACACCATCACAGGGAATGAGCCAACCCTGCACGTTATACAGTATATGTTTACATTCTGTACATACATACTGTATGTGTGCGCAAGTGTTTGTGCGAACAGTCGGGGGACAACAAATCCTGCATGAACATCGGACACAATTTTATTTTTCTTTTGATTAGTGCCACCTCACTTTTTCCTCTTATGTGTGTCCATTAATTCCTCAGGGTGAATATTAAGATCCAGACAAGGGCATCATCTGCCTGTCAGTTTAATAAGAGAGCGGGGAGATGCTGTTCGTTTTCTCCACCTCCGCCTCCCTACCTCTCACATACACTGGCCTCTAGTCCTGAGCGTATACACACCACAGCCTCGGCTTCCTCCTTTTTGCAGCACCACTACAGCGAGGCTCTATACATTTGTTATTTTTTGTGTGTAAATAGATAAAGAAAACAACTAAATCACGCTACAGCTGCAGAACAGAAATCCTGCATAATTCATGTTAAGTGTACAGGAGTTTAGACTATATAGTAAATTCACAAGAAAAAGGCTTTTTTAACTAAAACAAATACCACATCACAACCAATATTTTCATATGAGGACACAACAACAACACATATAGGCTGGAGTCATCTTTTCAAAATAAAAACTTGCTCATTGCTTCTCATAGAAACTCTCTCAGTGTTCAGCTTTCGGTGTCCGAATTGAGTAAAATGGGACATGTCAGGGAACAAGCCCATAAATGCTACATGAGGTGCAGTTGCACAATAATAATGAAGTGCTGTGATCTCGAACATTTGGGTTTGGATATTCTGCACTTTATCATGAGGATCGTCTGCAGCCTTTCATGAGCAGCAGAATGTCAGACAGTCGCAGGTTAATATCCGTTTGGAGCAATAAAATAAGGCAGCACACAGTGAACACACATAAATGACCTGCTGTTACCATTTTATTCAGTGCATCTATACAATCCAGTGCAACAGCCCTGAAAAGTCCTATCTTTATTAATCTTCAAACCAGATCTACAATAATGAATGCATTAGTCAGATATTTCAATAATCTATTAATAATCTCAATAACTCTTTGTGCAAAAATGATAAAAACCCTCTTGTTCCACCTACTCATTTGTGAGAATTTGTGCTTTTCTTTGTATGTAGTGGTACTTAACTGGACATCTGAAGGTTTTGAACTGTTTGAATACTCGACTGGAAAGGAACTGGTAGGTATTTTTTGGCAGGTATTTTGCTTTGTTAGTTCAGCTGTACTTGTAACGATTACAGTGTAGTTACATTGTAGTTAGTAGTTACTAACAGCTGTAGTTAGTAGTTCATTATCAGTTCGTCTGTCCGTTACTTGGTTGGTTGTTTGTCTTTAGAATGTCCAAAAATGGTGGGAAAAAATGACAAGCACAACTTTCGAAACAGTTCAAAGACCAAAGATTCAGATTACTATAATAGACTACAAGGGAAACCAACAAGTGTTCACATTTGAGAAGGCAGAACCAGTTAATTCTTAATGACTTTCACTTAAATAATGATTTATAATAGTACAACAGGTCATTAGCAGGCCTACAGGCCTCTGTGAGAGGTATGGATTTACCCCCCCACCCCCACCCACCCACCCACCCACCCGTCCTCCTCCCCCTCGCAGTGACGTGGTGGTTAAAAGTGCAACGTGGACGGGGCAAATAACAACATGAAGCCACAGACAGCTGAACCCAGAGTGAATCATGTGTAAACGCCCTCCCGCCGAACTCCATCCATGTGCTTACCTGTTCTGCCAGCCTTGGATCAGGTTGGTGTATTTGCTCAGCACTCCTTCCAGCTGCCTCCTGCGCGCCTGCTGCTGCTGCAAATTCATGCTGTTCCCCAGCACAGCTCCACGGCCGCCTCCTGCTCCGGCCGGGCCGCCCAGGGAGCCGGAGCCCGGACTGTGCGACCCGGTCCGTCCGCCGGACTTCCTCGCCGACGAGTTGCCGCGGTCCGCGGAAGAAGAGTTGGTCTTGTTGTTCCCGGGATGCGGACTGCAGATCGTCTTGTCCATCCTGACGACGGGACGGCGGAGAGCAGGACGAGGAGGAGGAGGAGGAGGAGGAAGAAGAAGAGGGAGGAGGGGACAGGGATGGACCACAAGAAGAAGCGGCAGCAGCAGCAGGGAAGGTTTCAGAGGAGCATAAGTATGAAACAGGAGGATCTATTTCAGCAGAACTAAAGCGGAGGCAGCGGATGTGCATCGACTGCGCTGCGCCGCAGGTCTGAGCGTCCCTCGGTGCATGAGAAAGCTGACATATTCCCCCGGTGCCGTTCGTGTCCCGCTCCCTCCTCTGCAGTGCGCGGCTGTGAAGCGCTCTGGGTGTCCTCCAGCGTATTCCTGGTAGGAAGGGAGAGCGGCGCGCAGACACGCCCACTCCACTCTAGGCCCGCCCCCGGATATTACAGCGCAATCTCATTATACACGTCATCAGACCAGAAAAAAAGTAAAGTGGAAAAAAATAAATAAATAAAAATACTGCAAATGCTAGCAGCCTTAGATGACTCATACACACCAAGGCTTTCTTTATTATATATTAGAAGAAAAATTGCAGCAAAACAATACGTACATTTATGTCTTCTTTTTGAATAAAAAAACGCAACATTTGTTTGCTCAGGCTAAATGGATATGAGCTGAGTATCTGTGGAGTAAACCAAACCTGTATACATAACAGGATGACAAAAAAATTAATAGGGTACTGAGAATAACATTGTAGACGAGGTCGCCATATATTTCATCTCTTTGAGCCCAACTGAGATCTGGTATTTTACCATTTGCTGTTAAAAATGGATGGTTTGATGTTCAAGAAGAAGACAAAATGAATTTGTTCAAAGTGCTCTTTGAATTCATTCAAATTTGTTTTCTTTTATTGGGAAGTGCTCAATGCGTCAGTTTAGTAAAATAAAAAAATAGGCTATGTAAATCTTGATGATGCACAAAGACACAGTTTACCCGGGGAAAGACAAAAAACAGGATAAACTGTAGATATGTACAGTTCATGCACATAAATGTGATTTGAAAGAATACAGAAGCAGTCATGATGTTGCTCAGCTGTAAAACATGGGTTGCATAAAACAGATGTGTCTTGTAATCCCATGTGGGATGGGCCAGATGTTTGGCATGGCACAGAAATAAAAAATAAAATCACTAAACCAAATTAACTCTGTGTAGCAAGATTCCGATGCTTCAATTAAAAGGAGAATATTATGGAACATTACTTACATTGTTATTACTTAATTATTATTACACTGAAGAAGATGGAGAGTTAAAATCATCATCTGACAAATTCCTCAGTGGATATCAAAACTGGATGTTATTTTTCTGTCTTTTTCCATATTATTCTTTGGGAACTGTATGTATGTAATGTGTAATCTATTCACATATGTACTCAAACACAAAACCACAACGATCCAGATTTAAAGGACACGTTAATGAAGACCAGACTGAAGAGGACTGCAGGCTATTAAGAGGAGGCCAAGATTGCGCTGAGAAATGGAAAGGCATGCCTCGATGAATCTCCACAGGACACTTAAAAGAGCTCAGATAGATTCCTGCTGCTTGTCAGCTGAGGCAACAACAAAGCAAAGATCAATACAAGAGAGTTTTAAAAAATCCCTGAGCAACAGAGAGTCAGTGGTTTGTTAAAAGCTTCTGCTGAGAGTCAAGCCCAGGTCAGCTGCATTTCATAATGAGAGGTCAAGGCAGTTTGACTTTGAGGCCTTTGTCATGAAGTTTCAATTTAAAATGTATATAAATTATAGAGAAATTCATTAATCATATTCATTGTTTAACAGGAACTGACCTGGGTCGATTCCTTCAAATAATCCATATATAAAGAGTTTGAACACTGTTACCTTCATGATCACTTTTCCAACGTACAAGTAGTGCAAGGACTAAACTGCTCTAATATATGTTAGCATGTTTGGCGAACTGTCTTATGACCCACAGCAGCTGGGGCTTGTATTATCTGACTATATTATCTTCTAGATGCTTTCTGCATCATCTTAAAATAAATCTAAAATATTCTGTGCTCATATACTGGACGTCCACATACTTCTGGCCTTAAAGTGAACGAAGATGCAATTTCATAATGTTGCAACAGCAAATTTTATGTAAGGGAAACTCAACTGGATCAAAGCGTGCTGCTGTCCGGCACGTTTGGCATTTAGACGTCTCACAGCCTTTCTGAAAATAATTGACGATTATGATCACAAGGCTCGGTGAAGAAAACGCCGAGACTCAGCCTTAAAGATAACGTTGTGTAAAGAAGTCCTCCCTCAGCACACATTTTTCATCTCTTACTTCCAAGGCATTGATTTCCACAACATAATATTTCATCGTTTTTAATGGATCCTGGCATCTCAAAAGCATTTGAAGAGTTTTGTTGTCGGTGCAGAATCTAAGGAAAGACCCTCATTGCTTAGTCAGTTCACATTTTGAAAGGTTATTGAAAAACTCCTGAGTGGCAGAGCTCATTTTAGAGAAGGCTATAAGGATGGGTGTATTTCATCAGAATTCTTATCAGTGTTTGGTTCTGTGAGCTTGTCACCGAGAGATATCAGCTGCTGTCCATCACTTTATGTACAAATACACATTATACACATC
Organism: Psettodes erumei; assembly: GCA_016785225.1. Classification (NCBI taxonomy): domain Eukaryota; kingdom Metazoa; phylum Chordata; class Actinopteri; order Pleuronectiformes; family Psettodidae; genus Psettodes; species Psettodes erumei. The sequence goes on along the minus strand of JAFBJZ010000898.1, from coordinate 636,787 downwards.
CTCTCTCCCAGCAGACGCCCAGTTAGTCCAAACCGATAACATACAGAGACACGGCTGACCTTGCTTTGTGTCGATTTTCCCATGACACTGCATTTACCTAGACATAGCTGGATCAGATTAGCATCTCACCTGTTCTAACTGTTCCTGGCAACGACAGGAGCTGAGATTATCTTGTGCCTGTTTGTTTTGGGAACATTTTATCTGCTCATTGCAAACTCTGTAGTCTGCCAACACAACTCCATAAAAAACCTCATTCCCTAGGGAAGAAGCTTGCATAAAACAAGCTGAAGTTTGATTTAATTATAATGTAATCTTAAAATTGTGATGTTAGGTCATATGGATGTAATTGTGTTTCAGCTTATTTCATTTCTGACGAGGCTCAGTTTGTATAGATGACATGTGGTGATGCTTGACTTGCCAAAAGCTTGCGTATGTTTGCACAACAGTCTGCATTATTCACAACAATCGGCAATCTCGCCAATAACTGCTAAATGGACTGGAGGGGGGCTATTGACCCTGTACGCTGACAAGGTCAGCAAACAGTGTGTGTGTGTGTGTGTGTGTGTGTGAGGGAGAAGCTTGAGAGCAGGAGCGAGGGATTTAATAGTTCAAGGGTAAGTGCCTGTAAGTGAACACTTGACCGTACGTCTCTGCTGGCCTCTTCTTTCCATGCAGGGCTGAAGGATGACAACATGAATATTCATTGAGGGAGCTACAGAATAAGGCTCTATGATGGCTATAGATGAATATAGACACTTTACTATTCCTTTTTTTTAGTTTTTGTGTATGTTCAGTCACCTCTGGAGGTCCAGAGGTGACTGCACAGGCACCTCTGGACCTTTAAAAGCCCAGTTCAGAATCAGCTTTTACTGAACACCCCTGTTACTGCAGCTTTCAAAAACGGAGGAAATATATAGTGCTCTGCAAAAGGTAAAATGCAAAACATCCCAAACTGTATGTAATAAAGGAAACTAAATTGCAGTAGAAAAATTAACCCTTCATTGGCTCAAAAATAACACAAGTTTTTCTTCTCCATGCTAAAAGTAAAGCAGTTTAATGATTTGTCAAAGAAAGTTTGGTTAGCTGTTGTTCACTGCATCCCGAGGTAAAATAAAGAGATCTAATATTAAGATGTAATTATGGAAACACATGCAAAGGCAAGACAGCAGGGAAAAAGTGCAAAAGTATAAAAGAGTCCATTTTGCATTTTAGTCCAATTAGTCAAAATTTGTTTTTATCTGCAAGCGTTGGCAATGGAGTTAAAGGTCATGGTTAAAGTCGTTACACTAATGAACCCTTACACTTTGAGGAAAGCACTCCCCCCATCCCATTAAAACACCTTACAGGTCCAAAAATGTGGACATGAATGCAGTGACAGTCCTTCAGTAAAAGTGTCACTGATTCTCTCTGTGGGCTCAATTATCGCTCATTTGAACAGGAGTGGAAGGACCCCAATTAGTGGTCAAACTTGAGACTTGTGTTTGTTGGAGGAGCTCTGGACTGGAAACTCCGAGCGAGGAGGTAACAGCTAATGGGTCCACTTCACTTCAGACATTTCCCTGCTACGCAGACCCTCCAGGAAGATGACAGTGTCAATGTGACTGTCAATGTGACAGGCCGAGGACAGTCATTGCCCTGAAGCTTGTTTCAGTGATATCAGAGCAGAGAACGACACACCTAACTTCTTTTCTGCACTGTCTTTGCACACAAATCTATTATCCTTTTTCGACAGACAAAAGCAAAATAACACAATATGCACAGATGACACACAAAAACGGCCATTGTTATGTCCAGGTTTGACTGCCTTTCCTTAAAGCACTCAGTGATCACCCTCTTAGTTAAACTCACTATATAACTTACCTTGACATACGCAAATGCATTCATAGCAGCAATCATGCCATAATGGCTCCTTTATAGGCTCATTAAGATTTTATCACATGCAAGTGTCAAGATGGAAATGTAATATAGAGTCACAGCAACAAGTCGTCAAAGCGTCAGCAAGAAAAAAAGAGGCTGTATTTCAAAACTAATTGGTCCTTCAAACCCACAACAGATAATTAAATGTAAACGGGTCACAAGCTGAAGATTTACATCCACAGTGGGTCATGTGGTAGGTGTGGAAGAAATTCTCTGAAGCAAACTAGAGACATCTGCTGGCCAAGAAAAAAAATCTGTTTTTACATTTTGAGAAAATGACAATGTCACTTTTGGGATGTGATGTATTTTTTTCCACAGAAGGATTTATGAGTTCTGCTTTCCTGCAAAGCCAAAATATAGCGCTCACATATTTGATCAGAACCGACTAACTTATGAGCAGGCTAATATTTCTTTTTTTTCATCAATATTTTGTTATTTACAGACACAAAGTCTGTATTTCTGTTTTGGGTGTATTTCCCTCTATTTTCCTACAGTTTTGCATAAAGGCCATCTCTGGTTCTGCAAACAACCTCAGACTTTAAACTGTGGTACAAGCGCATACTATATAACTGTCACTATAATATGAACATTAATAACTCTCACACCATTATGTCTGGATATGTCTCGATTAACTATCTGTCTATGGCTAAATCTTCTGCTGCCGAGTCTGATGAAGAGATGGATGTCCGTCTCCAGTGACTCTTGTCTTTATTACGTTGCTCTGATTAAAACAGCCATTACAGGAACATACATTCATGACGACTCCACTGTCTGTTCCCCAATTAGGAGAATAATTCAGTCTTGTTCTGGCTCCTCCTCTCTGTCAGGTTCATCTCTCTATAAAGGGCAATAAGGAACATGTGTGGATATGCATGTGTAACAGTCTACCGCCTACACACACACACACACACACACAAAGACCTCCTATACAACCTGCTTATACTGTGTGTGTCTTTTAATGTAATGATTCTTTATAATGCAGCTCATCAGTATGCTGAGGGGAACAGAGGTCTGTCGCTGAGGTTCATGCAGTCTGGATCAAGTGGAGTTGTACTTTACTCTCCACCCACAATCAGGGACATTACATTAGCATTGATTTGCCTCTTCTCCACCCAGTATTAATAGCACAGAAAGATGGGGGTGGGTGATGGGTGGGGGACTTCTGTTCAAATTTGGTTGTCTCTGCCTCTTTTTATAGTATAATACTAATAATCATTTGTTATGATTCCAGCATATTTGGAGACACCTTATTGCTGCTTCCACGTCATTTTGTATTCAGCAAAGGTTATAAAATTATGGAACAACATTTACCAGAATAGTGGGGAGCGATAGGCTACTGCAACATAAAAATACGTTACAAGTCAAACAACAAAACAACTAAACAACAATACTAATACTAATACTACTACTAATAATAATTCAGTCAAGGTGAAAAGATAAACAAACTATAATTCCCAGAATGCCACAGGACTGTATTTGTCCAACCACTGAACTGCTCCAAGTTGACCATGTGTTGTGTGACTGCCACCGGGCGGCTGTCGGTGGGAAGTGCAGGGAAACGTGCTCGGAGACCCACGCACATACACACACACAGAGAGAGACACGCACCATGCAGGCAGCTCAGTCCGGACCAGCAGCAGCAGCACCAGAAGAAGAAGAAGAAGATATGTAAAGATTGGGATTATAAAATTATGTGCCTCGGCTACCATCATCATGTTCCCGGGAGTTGTCTATGCACTGCTAGCGGGTTTCCTTGGAGCCGTGGCGTCGTCGTCGGCCAAGCTGTCCCTCGGAGCCGACTACCTGAAGGGAGTCTGTGAAACCGGACTCCGGACGTGGGGGGAGCAGCGGAAATTTAGACAAGCGGACGAGACTACCACCTGTGACCGGGTGAGGCATCGCAGCAGTTAAAGTTAATAATTAACAGGGTGAGGACGGATGTGAATAATGCAGACGTGAATGCCTGCAGCGGAGCGATTTTTCACGTTGTAAGTTGAGGCAGGAGGGGCGGGGGCTGTCCGCGCATCAGCGGCATCAGCATCAGCACCATCAGCAGCATCATGCGGGGGGGGGGGTAGCCCGGCTCTCGTGCCGTGTCCGCGTGCTGAATGACATTGCAGCTCGTAGGAGTGTGATGTGCGTATTATCGCGTTATTTTGCAACTCCTGTCCTATCTACGTGGTTGAGTTGGTAGGGGGGCTGGGGGGGTCAAGTTACTTGTATGACCTTCACACACTGCAGGCAGCTGTCTGAAGCTTTAAACACTGACATAGTGAATACGGTGACCTTCAATCTGCAGGGTAATATAAACATCGGTTTGCAAAACAATTTGCTAAATTTGCACAGTGTTTGAATGCATCATATCAGCACGGCTGTGCTACCAACCAGGTAAAGTGGGCAACTGTCCTGGGTCCTCAAAGCTCCCAGCAAGGCTGCAGTCAGTGATTATTTTCATCATTGATTTGTCTGGCAGTTATTTCCTTTAGCAATCAATAGATTGTTTTGTGTAAATTATGTGTGATACACCAGTAAACGCACAACAACAATGACACAGAACAACAAAAATCAGTTATCCTGAGCCTCTTGTACATGTTTCTATTTTGTGTTTTCCAGCTCCACATCCCTCTGAGGCTGCTGTGTGGTGGACTCCTTTTCACTTGCAATGCTGTGATGTGGACCTTCCTTGCAAAAGCACTCAGGTACTCCTCTTCCTCAACCCGAACTACTGTGACCACCACCGCCTCCAACTTCATATCTTCCGTAAGTAGCAGCATCTTTTCTTTGTAGTCTTACTAATCATCCTCTAAGTAAGAAATAGTTTGCATCAGACTTTAGTGGAGTGTAACGTACCATCATCTTAGAAAGACATTACATCCTTTCTTCCTCATATAAGATGCTTTATTTCAGAAAGTAGGTTGGACTTCAGAAATACCTTGGTGCAGTGATTTAGACAGGAATGTCTTGTTTGATATTTTCCATCAAGGTTTCTTCAGTGGCTCTAATTTAAAGACTAATTTAGAGACTAAGCTACTTTCACTAAGGACACATCCTGATTTTTCTTCACCTCTGCAGGCTTTCCTAGGCCAGCTGATCTTCGGTGAAGCCCAGATAACACTGTGGTGGGTGGGGATCTCTCTGACCTTCTCTGGTCTGTTGGTACTGCAGAGGGTTTCACCACAGGATGGACAACAGAGTGCGGTCACCAAGAGGGATGAATAATGCATCTCGTCTCCACCAGTCTAAAGCAGCCTGGCTCCTGCTGGCTGTGGTATGTGATGCGTTTTGGTTGGCCACTCCTCTGATTTTAACATCAAAGTGTTGAGAAATCTGAAAACAGCCGTTGCATTCAAGGTATTTTGTACACAGTATAGGGATAACAATAGCTGCTTTACAGTGGAAGATCAAAAGCAAACTGTTGTCATAATCATGTCTTTTCTTAAACTGTTGCCTGTTCTATTCACTAGTCACTATTCACTTTATTATCCTTCAGTTTGCGGCCATACAGGCTGAGGTGCAGCCCGATTTTAAAATCAGAGGAGGTGCTGGCTCTAAGCCAGTCTGACCAAAGCACAGATATAGACTAGCTGGTGGAGACAAGCTAATGGACGCCTCTGCCCAGTTTCCCCAGAAGCTCTGAAATTATCTTTATCCGAAGGCTTATAATGAAGCAAAAAATATGCTAGCTTTACATTCCGTTTTTTACAACTCATGAGCTAACAGTGCAGATCTGAAAGAAGGGAAGAGATGAAAAATAACAGTTCAAACTTTTGGGAAATACACTCATTCGCTTTCTTAGTGGATGTTAGATTGATACCATTCTCATGTGTGTATGGTTAATAGAAACTACAGCCAAGGACAGGTTTAGCCTGAGTTGCCTTTCCACTAAAATGTAAGGAACAATAACCTTCACTGTCAATACACCTGGCAATCCAAAATGAAAGTTCCTGGAACCTTCTTGGGGGAAAACACCTTCTCTCTTGGCTGTAGTTTCGCATTTAGCGTACACACACGAAACTGGCAGTGATCTTCTCATCTAACTCTTCAGCACCAAAGTTAATAACATACACATACATATGTAACATACATATAACATACAATACAGTTAGAATTTGAGAACCTGTGTGCATATTGACAGACTGATATGAATCTGGATCTTTTGGGTTTTGTTCATGAGTAATGTACAAATTAGCATTGTTTACCACAGGCACGCTCTTGCTATCTATCAGCCTGTGCATCATATACTGCAGCTGTCAGATCACCAAAGCTTTAATTTTCACATTTCCTTAAGTTACTCTGACACTCACTGTAAACATCCAACACTGACGTTCCATCTTATGCATGCTCAAGTAGATGTGATTAATGAAAACTAACTTAAAGTAATAATCTCACTAATGTAGCGCTGAAAGGCTCATCCCTGGTATGATTTCGCCTTCTGCCAGGATCTTTCTTTTGCTTTTTCTTTGCCTTTCTTGACAGCCTGAACCTTAACCTCAAGCTGTGAGCATGACACGTTTTCATCCCGAGGCAGCTCTTCCATTTCGTGATAGACGTGTGCATGTTCCCAACCAAGGCCTGAGCTACAGCTAATTCACACCAAAGCATCCAGAAGGGTCATTTCACAACAAAGTGAGGTCCCCGTGAGCTGCTTCATTTTCTTAAACTTGTGACTTAGGTGGCTGAACTGCCTCTCCAGCATCCAAGACATCCCACATCCTTTTTGATTGCTTTATGTGCCCTGCATTTACCACGAGTATCAATCCATCACCCATCATCTCTGGGGGTTTAATAAACACCTGGCTTCATTAAAAGCAAGAGTGCAATAACGGTATACTTCCTTTAAACCTCATGATGACACTGTGATGTGTGTATCAGCGAAGGAGCTTTGTGCATCAATGAAGGAACATAGAAAATGGCAATACATGTTACTAGTGGGATGTGTCTGCAAGTATGCTGCAGTATACAGGGCTTTACCTGGACATGACAAAGGCTGCTTCACTGAATGGCATTTTTAAAAATCACACATTGCTGTTGTTTGGATACATATCATAATATAAATGCATAATGGTAGCTATAATACCTGTCTGTAATATCCCACAGCAGCAACGCACAAGTATATCCACATGTCCTTCCAGCTGCTGCTGTGCATATTTTGTATAATTTGATTTACGTGCATCCCTATTAATGTGACTGCAGTGACAATGTGACCACAAAGCGCTCATGTTTGAAGGCCAGCTGAGTGATGATTCATAGCAGGGCCACACTCGCAATGCAGAACTTTTCATCAGTAGAGATCAGGCAAAGCCACGCAGCAACATTTAATTTGATTTAGCTGTTTGTGCCTCCATGTTTTGGGATCCTAGGTGTGTTGTGTTACTTAAAATAGTATTTAGACCATTTGGGAAATTTCACTTTCATGCCAAGATTTGATCTGAAGATTGATGCCACTCTTGTGTTTCTATGGTAATGTAGCTGGAGCTAGGGGTCAGTTAGTTTAGCTAAGTGTCATGCCTTGAAACAGGGAAGCAGCTAGCCTAGCTATGTCTAAAGGTAGCTAAATATGCCTACTGGCATCTTAAGCTCGGGTTATATCATTTGTTTAATGTCTATCAACTGAAGTGTAAAATAAATATAAAGAGAAGTTCTTACAGATAGTTAGCCTATGTGCTGTAGTACTTCTTTGTGCACTGATTTCCTGGGTATATGTAGTACATGCTAATCAGTGAGCTTTAGCGGTGCTGGTAGGTGGATTTTGTTCCCTCTGGACAGACCAGGCTAGCAGTTCCCCCATTTCCAGTGGTTATGCTAAGCTAAACTGATTGAATCCTCGCTCAAGCTACATTTTCACCATACAGACATAACTGATATTAAGCCTCTCATTTAATTCTTGGCAAAGAAAATAAATAAGCATATTTACCCCAAATGTCAAACCATTCCTTCAACATATCTTTAATGTCAGTAATCTTTGCTTTATTCTGAAAATATATTGGTGCCTGGCTTTACTCCAGTTAACGGCATGATATGAGGGTAAACCACATGTGAACTCACTCTCAATGTTATATGACCAGTTAGAGCTTTGCAGTAGCCACATTTAATAGCTCTGAGAGCAGCATTGCCCTGAGTGTGATGTATTTATACTCTTGTGCACGTAAACTGTAGATATGGTTGTACAGAGATTAGAAAACTGCTGAAATATTATCCTGACCTGTCAAGGTGTTTGTCACATTAACGAGTTAACATGCTCCACTGCAAGAAAACAATGATAAATTTATCAGAAATCATTGAATCAATAAAGGTTTTTAGCAATCTCAAGGTGTACTGTTGACACCGGAGCACGGAGAACAAGCTTGTTCAATCTTAATCTTTGAAATTTGAAGTGAGGGAAACTCCATAACAATAGAAAAGAGATTGATTTTGTATTAGTTTTTGTGTAATCTTGTAAATACATGCAGATGAGTTGTCACTTCAGTCTGGAGGCTGCTGCACTGATCAATTTAACACGATGTTCACCTTTTTAACACAAATTGAGACAGTATGCTTTGAGGGAGACACTCTGTTTGCTCTGATTAAACCATGCGTATGGTGTTTTACAGATTATAGGAAATGTGTTTGTAAAAGTGTAAATATATTCTGTTAATAGGAAACACATATAGTAAAAAGGATGTGTAAATTATGCATCTCCACTAAGAAGAAGAAACATTGTTAAATTATTGAATAAACATCCCATCTGACAAACAAGATTCTCATTTCCGTCAGTCAGATATTGTTGTGAGAAGATGTTCAGTGCATCGTCATCACAGCTTTGTACTTCCAACAGTGGCTTTTCTACATCCAGATAAATTAAATTAGATGTGAAGGGCTGTGATTTCATTTCCTGCAGAAAACAAGAACTGAACTTGTTTAGCTCAGTGTCCTTTCTTTGCATTCAAACAAAGTAATGTCTACTGAAGAGCATGCTCACTTACACTAACTTACATACATATATACAGTATATAATACGATTTATTAATGTGAAAGTATATATTATTAATTTTTGTTTTACCGAAAGAAATCTAATCTTTGATTTTTTTATAGAATACCTACAGATAATATTCAGTGTTATGGTATTTGCCTGTTAAACCTCTGCTGCCATACTTTGAAATATTTGAATTTGTTTACCTCAATAAATCAGCTTTTGCAAATAAAAAAACCCTATTCAAATTGCTAAATTTTATTGCATTTTAGATTCCAGAAATGTTTCGTAATGGTCTTTAAAACTCCAAAGGGTATATAAAATGTTAAAATGCTATAGAAGTAAGACTCTGTCTGCCCAAAAATATCAATAAAATTTAACAGAAAGTTGTCACATACATACAGTTTTATTTCATTCCCCTTTTAACAAATACCACAGTTTAAAAGAACAAAAAAGACATCATGTGGTCCAAAGTAAATACAAATAGTATTCATACCTGACCACACGGAACATATTGAGTTTGAGAAAAATAAGAAAGCTGGTGTACTGTATGTGTAAACCGGATAGCAACTGTTGCATCTCCACATTAATGTAATGTTTTTACATTTTTTAAAAATTCCAGTGATTTTAAAAGCCTAAGAAAATTTAATTCCTGACACTGCTCTAGACTTGAAATGGTTACTTCCCACGCCTCTGTTCATTAGGTATTCACTTTGGCAACATGTAAGCTATGTTCATCCTCATCCTCATCTTCATCTTCAAAAGCACGACTTATACTACAGTAAGGCTTTCGACCACATATAGGCAAAGGCCTTTTAGTGTTTACTGCCCTGATGTGGCCTGTTTCCTATCAGCATCAAATTCTGACCACCACTGGTAAAATTTTGTCTTCTCTTCAAACTGGGCAGCCTGGCTTTATTTGCAGCTATCTTCCACTTGCCTAAAATTTTGAATTGACAAGACACGTAAACTTAGTGTCCACTGAAAAGGCAAATGAATCTGTGTGGAGGGATTGGAAGACTGTCTGTAATGCTGTGCTCTATCTTACAGCCTTTAAAAACACTTGGCTAATGGCCTTTCTCAACAACAACAAAATAAAACATAGTCAAAATGATCGTGATTTGTTCTAATTATATCAGAGACAGGTGGGGTTTAGTGTAGACAAAAAGTCGATGTAAATTAAGAGAAAACTCCACTTATCTGGCATCAGAGAGCACGCTTAATTAACATGCTTAATTAAATTAATATTAACAGGTGTTATCCTGTCTCACCCCTGACTCACATTAAGGCAAACTAATAGAAATTTCATAGCAGGTGCCACTGTTCACTAACGCTCTGCTCTAAGGCAAATCAGCCGCAGCATCCAGCAAAGGACTATTGCATCGACATAAATACAGCAAAACAATGAAGTTTGTGAGAACCAAGATGGCCGTCTCGGCACCTGGACTGTGCTGTTTAGAGCACGAAAACATTCTGGACTTCAGTTCACATTGTTTAGCACTGGAAGCAGGAAATGATGCAGGAAAATTCTCTCTGATCAGCAGAAGGCAGTACTTAGGTTCACTGTGACACTTATTTTGTCTTTGTTTTAGTTATTTGTTATTTTTCATTAATCTCAGTCAGCACCAAGAGGGGAAACTATCAAGTGTAAAAAGGGTGACAAAAAAACATAAAATAAATGGTGTGATATATTACAACAGAATACCCTGAAATTTCAATAAATGAATGGAAGAAAATGTGTAAGTGGGTGAGTTCATGCTCAATGAGGTCCAGCCAGTAGGAGTAGGGCAGACCAGGACTGATCAGTCTACAGTAAGTCCACAGCAGCAGAGTCCAGCTTAGTCTCCAGCTTTCACACTATGTATTGGTACACGTCTGCCTTGCCGTGGTCAGGCGTTGCAAACGGACTCAGCCAGGCTACAGAAAACGGATGGCCAAACACCACTTTCATATTCATCCATTTTGACTTTTTCGCCCATCTCCTCTCCTCCTTCTTGAGCTGCTCGATACCCTGCAGGAGTAAGATACGACAGGCATGAGAAGATGTGAGGCGAGTCTCCGGTGCCCACTCATATTCAAAAATATGAAATGTATTGGCTGTGAAGGTGAAGATGTGTCTTTAAGGTTTAATGCATCAACAATAAAATAACCACTGAAAGGGATTAAAATGCTTGTTTTCCTCTTAATCTGGGTTGAGGTAGATGACTCAGTCCCAGTATTTCCTGATGTGTAAGCACGCATACACACAAACAGCAGGCTCCATTAGATTGAAAGTGACTGAAAAAGATGATCTTTGTAGTGAACGTTATGACACTGTGAGTCATCCTCGTGGGCGGTTTGAGCAAATACATTAAGAGGAAAACTGCAGTAACCTGAACCTGCCTGGAGGCTGTGAGTGAATTACCTGCTCCTCTTTACATCTGTGCTCTGATCAAGTACACAACACACATCATGAGTTCACATCCTTAAACCCCCCCTCATTATGAATTATTATAGAATATCAGCAGCATCACAGTTGATACCTACATATTCGCCTGATGAACTCTGTCTCTTTTTTCCTCATACATACACATACAAGTCTGGCGTTACTCATGGTGTTGTTATGGATGCATTTCTTGTATGTGTATGTGTTGAAGGAACAATGACCATTGAGAAATGACTAGGAATTAAGAAAGAGAGGGGAAGAGATCATCTGGTCATCCTCTATGTTTTATGCAGCAGTGGATTATTTTAAATAATTTTTGCAAATGGGTGATGGAATGAAAAGGAGCCACGGTGAGCTGCTGAAGAGCTGCAGGCTGCACACCAGCTTCTCAGCAAGGTAACCAAATTTACTGGGTCCCACTGGTGTGTGGGAAAGTGCAATTATTACTGACTGATGTCTTTACTCAGGCTGGACTATAAAACAGAAATCACCAGATGCTCTTCTGCTGTGTTTCTGACAAAGTAGCTGTACGAGGAGTGTTCACTATGAAACCACACCTGCTGTTGCCATGGGTGTTGCCAGATGAGCCAGGACTTAACTCTTTTGTTTGAATCGAGGCTGGATGTACTCTAAGTTGGTCTAGAAACATGTCTGCCCAATAAATGTGAGTAATAAAATCAATTATTTACCAGATTTTGAAAAAACTCTGGATAAAAAACAACCTCACAACTTTTAATGCTACTCGACTGCCAAAACCGAACCCTCGGCCCACTAACACTGAGGTTCACAGTAGAGTGACGAGGAAGTGCTGCCTCTTCACTCACCGTCTCGTCGGTACAGATGGAGTGAACCTGAGTCCCAAACATGACTGCTGTGAAGATCAAAAAGAGGAGGCCCTCGAAGCATAGGAGGATGAGGAGGATGACGGTCGCTGGTGGGGAGAAGTTGCTGCACTCTGGTGAAGACGAGAGGAAGAGTTTTCATTTTAAAGAGAAGTTTATCACCTATGCGAAAACTTATGGCTACAAAATGGAGCTTTACTGGCCTCAGGCACATTTGGAATATAGTCAGCTTTAATGGGAGATAAGCAGAATGATTGTAGGCTCACCCCAGCTGGCCTTTTGGGTCTATAATCAACTATATTTGCACAAAAAGTTGGATTGTGGTAAGCCAGTCAAATTTAGCTGCCACTGCTACATATTACTCACTTGTCCAGTCTTCTTCAAAGCAGAGCACAAAATGGAAAGCCACCATGACCAGTGCATGGAAGGATATTAGTGCAATGTACATCTGAAAAACACAACAAAACAAATATTTAATGTGAATAAGCTCAATGGCAAACCATCAGTGAACTGCTCCTTAGTTACACGGGAACAGGCAAACTTTTAATCAAGCAAAATAATATAATCCTTCACTGTCTGGATCACTGTTAACTTAGCAGCAAATATTCATTTGTAAGTGAAGATTAAAGAACAGAAACCATTGATTTTTCACAAAATAATGAAGTCATAATCATAGTCCTCAAATAAAAATGAAATACAGAAACAATTTATTTTGACAAAGTTTGTGTACTATCATAGTACAGTATAGAAGAGAAACTTATAGTCACAGATAATGTGACATTCTTTTACTTTATTATTATTATACTTGTTCAGTGGCAGTTAGCGACTCACTGTGAAGAGCACAAAGTATTTCTGGTTGTTCTCTCCGACACAGTTGTTCACCCAGGGACAGTGGTGGTCCATCTTCTTGATGCAGCGTTTACACACACTGTGGACACATACATTCACAATAAAGGTCACAAAATGGAACAAAAATAGGGGGAAAACTGTGACTTGGGGAAGGAAAAAGTAGAGCGCATTTTACTTTCATCGCACATACTGTCTGTTGCTCCCAACCATTGACACTGACTGATGTGGAACAGTTTTCTACGCCAGACTGCTCTCAATCATGGTGGTGTTTCTATGTGACAGACCTGCAACTGGTTCACAACTCACGTAAGGCTTGACAATTTATAATCTATCATCTGACAAAGCAGAAAATCACACAATCTACCTGTGTGCCTTCTGAAGGAAATCTATATTTAAAAAGCTGCCACCCCATGTGTAATATACCATTATTATGGGTCATTTGAGAGAAGTCTATCATCTTAACCACTATAATGTTTTGGCATTCAAACAGATGCACATTATTGTGAGGCGACTCACTGGTTTTACAATTCAATTACTCTGCAGTGTTTTTGCACTTTTCATGCCTCCAGATCCCAGGAAACTGCCTGTGCAGCCCCAGAGGCAACAGAGGGAACTCCTCATCAAGCTGCAGAGTCTACAGGGAAATACTTCACAACAACTCTAAAAAAACAGAATAACACACACACACACACACACACACACACACACACACACAGGGGAGCAAGAGAGCCATAGCAGGGACGAACACAGATGAGGAGAGGAGGCCCCATCAGGACTCTCCTCTGTAAAGTGCAAACTGCGGCACAATGCTCTGCCCGCTCAGACACACAGCCTAAATGTTGCAGGGTTTGCAACGAAAACTGGTAATCTGTCCTTCTTCCGTACACACATTCACACAGCCAGCACTGTACCTGCAGTGATGCGCTCTGTCGGGTTTAATGCTGCAGCACTTGGGACATTTGTACACCACCTGTCCTGGTTTGAGCTGCAGGCTTTCGATGAATTCTTTGGTAGCGTTTCCTTTAGGCACAGCTCCCTGGGAGACAGAGAAGATGTGTTGACAGAGAGCACACTCACAGTTTCTGTTACATCAGATATCATCAGATGTGTTTACTTGAGCTCCGGTAGGAGCTCCTTTGTGATGGAAATACAAATATATAATAAATAAATTATGAATAGAGGATGACTACTCTACACTATTGTACAATGAGTTCAGGATTAGACCTGAGCATCAAATAATCCAGTGGAAAGTTCTGTAACAAAAGTGAAGCCCTCTGGGAGGAAGTGCCATGGACACACACTCTACATAATAATCAGAGTCAGAGTCTGACTGACCGGATCTGTGCACATGGCCCTGGCATGAGACGCAAGGGCGAGGAAGGCGAGGCCGTTAAAGAGCACCCCGTTGAAGAGGCTGTAGATCACATTCTTGGCAGGCAGCAGCATGACGAACACCACCACAAACTCCGCGTAGAAGACCAGGAGCCAGGTGATGATGCCGCATACTATGCCGCAGCCGTCGCGGATGAACCACATGGTGTCGGAGCTGGTGCGGGGCGGTGGCGGGGCGCAGTGCTCAGGCTTCAGGTACCCAGCTTGCCGCTCGATGTCCCTGGTGCGGTGCGCCGGGCTCTTCATCCTACAATGCCCGTGGCTCCAACCACATGCTGTGAGAAGTGATGAGGGACGGGTGGAGAAGAGGAGGGGGAGCAGAGAGAGGGGAATAAAATGAAAGAAAAAAATTAAAATTCGAAGGTTGATGCCTTATTTTTTTTTTTAAATTTGCTATCATGTTAGACAAAGAAAAACAACAAATCTTCACAGTCCAGAAGCAGTATAACATTTAAGATAACATTTGCCATTTTTGACTGAAAACATTTTTGTGTCAGTCAACTAACTGACTTAAGAGTTGGCATGAACAGACTAATAAGAACACTACATCCTCCAGGAGTATGAAGAAAAATAGCTGCTAATGAGACACTAGGAATCAGCAAATAAGTTCGAGGAAAATGCTCAAGAGAAGCATTAACTGAAGGAGGGCTGGTCTAATTCCAACGTGCTACACAATCTATGCAGACTCCTCTTGCAGAAGAAAAAAAAGAAAGTTGTTGTTGGAGTTAGAGGCGATAATTCACCATTTTTTCCCCACCGGTTTTAAACGTGAAACAATGCTGTGACAAAAACGGCCTACAAGGTTGTCCTGAGCTGTACTGGGCTGAGCGTGTCAAGCTTTGCTTGGAGTTGGGATTCACGAATCAGCTTATTGAGCAGGTCTGAGTGTGTGTGTGTGTGTGTGTACAGACAAAGACAAAGTGACTTCAAAGGGGATGAAATGCCAGAAAACAAGAACTAGACTTCACTATCGCACGCAGATAACACAAACAGGAAGAAAAGGGCTTATTCCCGAAGGACGGTCGCACCTTAACACCCACCTGCTCACTAAAACCTGCACTTACAGTGAGTGTGATCAAATGACTTGGACATTCCTGAGGATTCAGCCATTCAGTTTAAATGAGCCTACTCTCACTTTTATGGACCCTTGATCCAGGGCCTGTGGAAGACCCTTGCCCTCCAGTGTTTATGATTTAAAACCAAAAGAACCTCTCATCACTCTTTCACTTCATGAGTCTTCAGGTCAAAATGTGTCATTTCAAGCACCACTGTGCCTAAAATTGGGAGATGGGGTTAGGGGGTGGGCACTGTCTTGATTGAAAGTGTACTTCCCTGTAGTATGACCGACCCAAACCCAGCAGCGCAGCCTCTTGACCCTTTTCCACCACGCTTGTCATCACACAGGATTAGGGCTCAGGGGGGGTCACACTGGAGGTCTGGGGAGTGTGAAGCTTTCACTTTCACTCCTAGTTGAGGATTACTGAACCGTCTGTCTTTGCTCCAGTGGGATTACACGGTAAAATGAAGTACATTCACACCACTACATTCATCTGACAGCTGCGGTTTCTACAGTGTGTAGATTACAGACGATGAGTTTTAAAACACGATTCACTGTCCTGATTTAACTACTTAGAAGTATATCAAGTGATTAAAATCAGCTCTGCCTTAACCAGATACAGTGCATCATTAAAATGCTGTTAACACATGAAGTCATCATTAAAACATAATAGCAACATACTTACTGTACATTGTCATAAAACACGTTACAACCCCAGGAATACCTTTTGTGTAAAATTTTGTGTACGAGTTTTGTGCCCCTTTTTAAACATTCTGACCTAAAGAAGTTTTTAAAAAATCAGTTTATGGTTTGCAGTGAGTGTGCGGGCGACATTCTTCCCTATATCCACACAGGAAATCTTATCAGGGCCATTTTTACTCGTCAAGGACAAAACAGTTTCAAGATCTGGGGCAAAATCCTTGTTGAGCAGGTTTTGTTTGATCAGTCGAGCCGTGTTGGTGTGTTGGTCGATTCGTGTGACTGTTTGTCAGAGCGATTCAGGGAGTCACCCACTTCAAGTAAAACTGGTTCGGGGGGGGGGGGTACAGGATGCTTGATAACTAATGTTATTGTTATGTGGACCATCTGCTCCACTAGAAACAAAGATGCTAAGATTGCCCTAAAAGCAATTCTTACTGAAAATGCAGGACAAGATAGAAACACGCATAAAAAGTCATGAAGGACTTGGAGTGAAACTAGCTGCAGAACCGGAGTTCATTGACAACTCAGTGAATGGTGTCTTTTGTAGCAGAGTCTATAGATTTGTCTCAGTGAATGGCGATGTTGGAAGAAAGAGACCAACTGACTAGCTTGCTTGTAACACGTCACAGGACAGGCTTCTTTCTTTACTGTATGTTAGACCAAAGAAAGCTGCTGAAATGCCACTGAACTTAGCAAGATGCACCTGCAGTCACGTGAGATCAGATACATGGTGTGAATATGCCAGTTTGATGCCAATCAAATGATCTATGGGTGTGTTAGATTACCTGCTGCTAAAATACATTTCAAAGTAACGGAAAGTGAAGACTGAAGGTGGCAACTAATGTGAGCAGGATGGGAAGTAAGAGGAGACAGGTGATGCGGAGATGAGATGGAGGCAGATTTGACTCCCTGGTGTGATAAACGGTTCATTAACACTCTAATGTGATTCCACTTTACCCATGATCTCATTTGACACGCTTGTAAAAACAGAGGTTGGCAAACTAAAAAGTGGACACTGGTCAGTTGGCAGAACAATCTTTACAGAACATCTAGATACATGAGCCAGTAGGGACAAGACAAATGTGATTTTTTTCAGCATTTAATCTTGTAATTCTAGTCTTTTTGAGGAGCCTTCCCGCTTTTAGGTTTTCCACATGCAGAAAGAAACACAACCCAACAGATTCATTGACAAAGAAAATGTGCACAGCTGTCCTACTGTAGTGCCCTTTGACAGAGCTTCTATTATAACCTCTTGCGTTGATTAACACCTTATACAGTTATTATGCCATTGAGGGGCTGTAATGAATCAACTTCCAGAAAGTGCTAATGCAATAAACGCGAACAGGAAGTAACTCTGGCAGCTGGAGCAAGATATCTGGATTTTCATTTTCATACAGTACATATACTGTACGTTATATAAGATTATATAAACTGTGACTGGTCCACTGGTTATAGAAACCTACCTCGCAGCCTCCTGGGTTGTCTACAAAAGTTCCCTGAAGTCTTCACGTAGTTTGGACGCTTGCGAAGTTAAAACTGACCAGGAGAGTGGCAGTCAGCTCCGCGGCTCCGCCTGATAGCTCAGTCCCAGCTAACCTCACTGTTTCCCGGACCGCTGTGCTCCGCGGCCCCTGTAGTCACCGGCTCCGGCTGTAACCGCCACCTCGGTTTTCGAGGTACTGTCCGCCGGTGTACTATCCGTGTGCGACCCGTAGCCGAGAAACCGAGCCTCGACACAGGCCGGGTTCTCTCTGTTAGGTCCACAAAAAAGCTCTGCGGGCGGCGGGACAACAAAACCCAGCAGAGCCTACCAGGAAGTCTCGCTTGCCCTCACGTGAGCATTCCTGCCCTGTGCTGGGTCTGTCAGGCAGCAGCTTCGCTCATCGGGCGCCACCGTCAATGAAAGTTAAATCAACCGAATGTTGACGCCAGTCGGTGACTTTCTCTCCATGCGGATGGATTCTGTTCATTTCGTAAACTATTATGTTCCACTGTATCTCAACCCCAGTTTTTGCCTTTCAGGTATTGCCAGATTAACCTCCTATGTAAATCCGGGGCAAAAGTTTGCTCTCGGGCCCCTACTAACCCACATTATATATAGTTTCATTATTCCTCAGGCATACAGAAACCAAATGGTAGACTAGAAATGCTGATTTTAATGCGACAATTTTGATAACCCGTTTATTATTTGATCAAATTTAAAGCAAAAAAATCACTGATACCAGCTTCTCGTATATGAATATTTCCAGGTTTCTATATGATAGTAAAGTCAAGATCTTGGGTGTTTGACTGTTGTTCAGACTGTAGGAAGCAATTCCAATATTTTAAGCTTGGCTTCTATGAAAAATAATGGAAATATTTCATCATATTCTGACATTCTATAGTGAACAGTCACTTCCTTTAAAAATATTGTTATGTTAGTGTATTGATGATGAAAACAATTGTTTTGTACCCTTACACCTATTATGGATTAATGTGACCTTACTTTGAAAGGATTTCTGAATCTATTACTTCACAAAGAAAAAAAACTAAAGCAATTTGATAAAGCACAACTTTGGAACAAATGAGCTCAACATGAACTCAAATATTTGAGGTGGAAAAACTACATTTAGACAAGATTCAGGGAGATTTAGAGATAGTATTAAGTTATTCTTTTAAGAAAAAAATGTTGTCAAGTTTGTCTGTTTTTGACACTGGACGCGGTCTTCCATCTTGCGGGACACTCAGGTGTACAAATCACGCAAACGTGTGTCGAGTTCTTTTCCCTTTCATGTCGTCTTTTGATGACGCAGTAGAAGCGCGACGCACACATGTTTTCACATCATTATGGCAACAGTTAAAGTCAGCGAGGCTGAAAAGGTGTACATATTACACGGCATACGGGTAAGTTCTTAACAGCCACAGCTCAGCTGTAGGTTAAATAAGTCCGATAAACGTCACGCCTGTGATTTGTTCCCTTTAACGCCTGAAGGCTAGCCGCGTTAGCATTTTGCTAATGTAGTCTGTGTTGACATGATTCTTGCCATCAGGATGATTTGCGAGTGGATGGGAGAGGCTGTGAGGACTACAGACACATGGAAATAGAGACTGATGTGGTGTCCAACACAGACGGATCAGCCAAAGTCTCCCTGGTAGCGATAAACATACAGTATCTGCAGAACACGCCCAACATGATGGCTCAGTTACAGTTTACATAAAAACATGCACTCCTGTTAAGTAGTTACACCCGAGCTCATATAATTTCTGCTGTCTTTATTGCATGTATGTATATTATGTTTTTGTCTGTCTGTCAGGGCCACACAGCAGTTCTAGTTGGGATTAAGGCTGAAATAGGAAAGCCAAGGCCCATGGTGCCAAATGAAGGCTATTTGGAGTTCTTTGTTGACTGGTAGGTGTTGGAATATCATGAGAAGAATAATATTTAAGATACTTAGAAATACAACATATTAAAAAATGACATATTTTGAATTGAAATATTGCATTGATTTCTCTTCTCTTCTCCAGTTCGGCCAATGCAACCCCTGAATTTGAGGGCAGAGGAGGCGAAGAGCTGGGAACAGAGCTGAGCAACACTCTCTACAAAGTCTTCAGCAACAAGCACAGCATGGACCTGGAGAGCCTCTGTATCAGCCCCAGAGAACACTGCTGGGTGCTCTATGTGGATGTGCTGGTGGGTGGTCAGACAGTGTCCACATTGTAAGGAGAAGTTTACTATGAACAGCTGTTGAAAAACATCTGTAGAATTTACAAAAATGTGACTTTTTGGCTTTATTTGGCATCTGTACTTCCTGCTTGTATGATATACGATGACTCATCTTTGCATGCTTTTCTCCTGGATGAACCACAGTTGAGGAATTAATCAAAACCTTCACATTTACCTACAAGAACAGCTTATTTGATCTGCACTCAGTTCCATTGACATCACCAAGTTAACATCTCACACCGTTACGTTTCCATAGCTCCTGCAGTGTGACGGAAACTTGTACGACGCCATCTCAATAGCTATCAAGGCAGCTCTCTTCAACACAAAGTAGGTCAAGTGCCATTCTTTACACACCTGCTCACATAGACTAAATAAACTCATAGATAGTCCTCTGTTTCCTTAACTGGCAGAATTCCCAGAGTGCACATATCTGCGGATGACGAAGGAGGAAAGGAAATCGAGCTGTCAGATGACCCGTATGACTGTGTGAGGCTTAATGTAGAAAATGTCCCCTGTATAGTGACCTTGTGTAAGGTAAGCTCACTTGCTGATCCTTAGAAACAAGTAATTTCGATTGCCAACTGTCACACAAACAGTGAAACATATACACTGTTTTTTTCTGCAGGTGGGCCACAGACACGTGGTGGACGCGACCCTGCAGGAGAAGGCCTGCTCAGTGGCGAGCCTGATCATCTCTGTCACGCACAAGGGCACGGTCACCTGCGTGAGGAAGGTGGGCGGAGGCAGCCTGGATCCAGAGAGCATCTTTGAAATGACAGAGGTCAGTGCCACCCTCAACCATCTGGTCTCCTTTTCAACCACGGCTGATACATTAACATAACATGGTTTTATTTTCATTCTTATTAAACTGTTACTGTGGTTAAAGTAAAATCTGTTAGAGTTAATACTCAGGTTATTACATCAGCTGGCTGAATCTGCACAGGACTGAAGTATTTTGTCGTCTCCAGGCAGGTAAACGGGTCGGGAAAGCCCTCCATGCTCCACTCATGAACCTGCTGCAGCAGGAGGAGAGTTTGGGGAAGAAGAGACAGAAAGTTGGCTTCCTTGCTTAAGATCACCTTCAGTATCTGCAGTATGTTGGTACATTTATACATCATTTTCTAATAAAACTTTTAACTTGTACAGTCTGCTTGCCTTTGTATTTGCTGATATTTACAGTACATACACCGCTGTGTTAATGTTCTATAAACACCAAAACTGTGTATAACACAATTTGTTTGCACACCAGAGACAACAGCCTGTTTTATTTGTCTTTACTGGAAGTTGATTGGCATTTGAATCAGAATACATCAACCTGCATAGAAGGGTCCAAGTTATCATTAATCAAAGATCTGATTTATGGCTGCAGCATTATCAGTTCATCTGCAGATTGTTTCCTCAAATAATTGTTTGGTTTATAAAATCACAGGACACTGAAGACATATCAGACCTGAGGTCTGCACTGTCACAACAACATTGCACAGGAAAAGTCCTTTTGTCTTTGCCACGTGTCAGCCGGGGATTGTGTAGAGTTGAAGTCTTACAGAAAGAGCAGATGTGACTGGATTGTTTCCACTCCTCCCTTCAGAATGGTGGAGGGTGTGTGCACAGGCTGAGAGAAAACAGGTCCAAAACAAACTCTCTGCAGATATGTTTTGGTTTCAAACTCAATGCAATGAGAGCCCTGACCATGAAGGGGGGAATCGTTTATAAAATGATAAAGAAACTTCACAGGTAATGATTAATGTATTTTGGATTTCACTGCCGCTAAAAAAACAACAATCAAATATTAACATTTTTCCAAATGAGCCCATAACTTACGGCTTCCAAAACGCCTTTTGGCCAGCTTTTAGGAAAGAAAATCTTACTCCATTTTTTTTCAAGACTTGAGCCAAGAATTAAACTGTAACCAAGTTATTTAGACATTTATGCAACAGTTGAGTCAGTGTTTGTTTATTTCTTTTTCATATGCTTTGATGAAAGCTGCACAACATTATTTCATAACTGCTTCACACTGTCTCGCCCTGTCTGACAGTCTCCACCTGCTGTCCAGACCTGGCTCTGGTTAGCACTGGTCCTCCACATGAAGTGGCTGGAGCCAGATGAGACACACACCCACCCACACACACACACACACACACACACACACACACACACACCATCACACACCATCCTTTAAGGCTTCTGAGGTTGGATTGTTATTCCTGCAAATGGCAGTTTTAGACTTCAGTATTTTTCCTTGCTCTGAGGGATGAGAGGGAGGGTGTAAGAGAGAGAGATAAATTTCAAGCCTCCACGTTGGAGCTGCCTCATTCAACAGGTCTAACCATGGAGCTCAGAGGAGTGTGTGTGCTGCTGGGAGTGCTACTGCTGGTGAACTGGTCCTCTCAGCAGACTCCATCACGGAAGAAGCCGGTAAAGAAAGGTAGGAAGAAAGACGGGTTGTTTGAGATACTACTACTATCAAATTTAACTTTCTTGATATCCCTAACCAACTGTGTTTTGTGTCCCTGCTGCTGTTGGAGTCAGATGTGACAAAGGACCCTGCCATCGAAGAGTTACAGAAACAGATCAACAACATTGTGGAGGAGCTCAACCTTCTGAAGGAGCAACAGGCCCTGCAGACAGGTAAACCTGAGTTGTCAAGAAGTTGTGTGTGTAAACAATTCCTCTAAGCTGGGTCCAGTCCCCCACAAGCAGGACCATCTTACTATGAATAACAGCGGTGATAACTTACCAGTTAACAGAGTAAGGCTGAATTACTAATCAGACAGAGTGGACAACTGCATGCCATTCAGTTGGGTGAGGTAATACTTTGTGACGGCTCAGGAACTTTCTGGGTGGGGTTTGGAGCACTCAACATTGCTGATTGTTCAAGAATGCTATCTAAGTAGGGTTTTTTTGCAGCTCTGTCTGTTGTAATCACCGGCAACTGCAAACATATTGTTAAGCTTGTATCTTGTGGCTGACAATAACCAGGATGGAGTAGCCAGAGAGATGTTACAAAGCCCAGGCTTTGTTGTCTATTTTCAGTTTATTATGAAAAAAGACAGTCACACTTTTGATCAATCAGCTTTCCGGGGCTCTGGCCTTCCTTTGAAAATGCAAACCACAATACACTAGAGGAACATACACCAGGTTTACCAGGCAAGCTCCTGTACCTTAGTTCTTTGAAACTCAAAAGTCCCAGGAAGCTGCAGTGAAAACAACTACACATCTATATAACAGCAAGATCAGACACCTACTGACTAACATGTTTTGGAACTGTTCAACTGCTACTCATAAATTACTCTAATGTGGGCTCCTCCTTAATTTCCTTTGTGTACTGCGCTGTGGGAGAAGTGTGCATCAACACACTCAAATATCCACTGTATTTAGTTTGTTTTGTAACTGTATTTACTAAAACATATACTTAACAACAACACATGTCGTTACTATTCCAGTGTGAAAACGCTACATACGCCACACTACAAACCTGCAGCCAGGCGAGAAGCCAAAAGGGGCTGAATGCCACATTTTGCCTCCATTAAGCCCCCGTGTCCATGAACTTCTATCAGCTTTAGTGCTCGAGCGCGAAATAAAAAGGAGGTGAACTGGGTTCACCTGGGGAGGTGGGTAAACGGCCACATTAGTATCTCACTGAAAATGAAGACAGACAAATCTTACTCTCACTTCTCTCAACCGCCATTAAAATGTGTACATTTAAAGGTGAACAGCTGAAAGGGATGTATGAGGTTTGTGGCGTGCTTCTCCTAAAAAATAAAGACAGATGGGGTACATGTGTAGTCTTTGAAATCGCACATTTTAAAATGGGTAGCACATGGCAAACCTTGGTTCGATCTATGGTTCCGAACACAAAATTATATCCAGTTGCTCCTGGGAATCCGAAAAATCTTCGGTGTTGAAAAAACAAGCAACTTTTTAATCGTGCTGCTTATCACCGAGGATCTTGTGTTTATGTTCTCTGTCCAAGGGGAAAAATAAAGATGACACTCCCTTTCTTTTCCCCTTCAGTGTGTTTGAAAGGCATAAAGATCCACGGCAAGTGTTTCTTGGCTGAGCCTTTGAAGAAGCGCTATCACACTGCCAGTGAGGACTGCAACTCGCTGGGCGGTGTCCTCGGTACGCCTACGTCCAGCGATGAAAACGACCAGCTCCGCGACTACCTCCGCCAGAGCATCGGCCCAAACGAGCAGGTCTGGCTGGGCGTCAACGACATGGTGACCGAGGGCACCTGGATGGACCAGACCGGTGTCAGCATCGCATACAAAAACTGGGACATGTCCAATCACCGGTCCCCTCAGCCTGACGGCGGCCAGTCCCAGAACTGCGCCGTCCTGTCCGGCGCCTCCCGCGGGAAGTGGTTTGACGAGAACTGCCGGGACGAGAAGGCCTCCGTCTGCCAGTTCAACATCGTTTGATCCCATTTATCTCATCATAGACTCTGCGCATGGTTATAGCTGCTTCGTCTGTGTACTCTTGCTGCAATGCCACTATGCCTGCTATTGTAAAAGGAGTTTCTAAGCCAGTGGTTTTCAGCCGGTTTTGCATCGGGACCAAATTCAGATCTCGAGGTCAAAGTCACTTGCACAAGGCAGTGATGTTTGAAGTTGTATTTTTTTTTTCACAAAGTGACCTGGTGCTATGTAATTTGCAGCCTTCCCTGTGGTCACCGTAAAATCAAGGAGAAAGTCAAGTCGAGAATAAGATACATCACTGGCCCCTAAGGTGTCAGTGACTTCTGCAGTCATTTTATAGATTTTTGTCCAATGTCTCTTTAAATAAATGCATAAAAGTATATATTTTTTTCCAAGTCAACCTCTGTATTACAACAGCCCCACAGCTCACTGGTTGAGAACCTCTGGTTTAAACTCAGGCATCCCTTCACAACTACTGTATTTTACTGACAAGACTCACATAGAGTGAAAATCATTGAAGTGATATTGCATTTTTTAAATAATTCAATCATCATCTTCAATCAGATTTCCTTTAGGAGATTATCTCAGTTTGCTAGCGTTGTATTCTCCTATAATGTCTAGCCTGGTGTAACCTGACCATAAACAAAATACAAAAATTCTAGTTCTCTGTTGTCATTTTTCAAACAAAATGTGTGAGATTTTGTTTAAAAATACGGTTGTTTGCTTCCTGTCAAGTGTTACACAAGAAGACTGATGCCATTCTCTTATGATTATGTTGTCACAGCATCTGCTGACCAGCTTCTTTAAAACTAATTAATGACCATTGTTCACCTCATTTGGCTGATCCATACAAATACAAAAACAGCAACCAGATGTATTATAGGTATCACATTATTTCTTGGCCATAACCACTCACTGCTGTGACCATGGTTCAATTTCCAGGCACAACATGGTCATTTTGTAGGCCTATGTTACAAATCACAACATTACTGTGCCACAAAGCGTGCTAATAACATAGGGTGCATAAGCTACTTGCCCTTTCCCTCACTCATTTTAAATACTGATTATTGTCAATAGCAGCAACCACTTACATGGAGCAACAGCCATGTGTCCCCTGCTGTCACACTTCACAGAGGTCAACAAAATATGGTGTAACACCCAAAATGTTGCTCCCTAAAAGGCTCAAAACTGAACGGCAAAAGCAGAAAAACAGACCATGAAGCCTGCAGCTGCAAGAAATGTGATGTAACTATGTAAACCTGGCATCTGTATTTATTGTTTCCAGTGAAACACACTTCTCCATGGTAAACACTGGCTACTGCTCTGCAGTCTTCTCTTCCACACCCACCTTCACACTGTTTCTCATGGCTGGAGCTCCTGTGGTTGAAATGTTTTTGGTTTTTTTAAAACCACCCTGAATGCAAGAGGTCAGGGTTTCAGTATAAGAGGGAAAATTAAATGTCACTGTTCTGGTGTGTGATGGCAGCCATTACCTCAATGAGTAAAGTGTTTCCCCACCAAGCCATTTACCTAAAATTTATTGCAAAAAAACCAAAAACTAAACTGTATTATAGGTAAAGAAAAAAACAAATCTCTTAAAAAAGTCAATTAAACAATATAAAAAAGACATACTTACACATTTTTCCATAGTCCCTGCTCTTGAATCTATGTCACAGAGTCAGAGATTTAATAAAGCTACACAAATCAAAAATTAAAGGAGTAGTTCAACATTTTGGGAACTTTCTTGCTGAGAATTAATTTAGAAGCTTGATATCCCCACAGGTTTGTTCAGCAAATACGACTCCAAGAAATCACAGGAACAGATAACAAACAAACAGGATGATATGTTCATTTGTAAGGCAACCGTGTTCAAACAGACCCAGGTTTGCTGCCCTTCCTCATGTTTCCAACCAATATGCTAAAATAAGCTAAGCTAACCAGCTGCTGGCAGTAGCTTCATTTTTACTATACAGACATGAGGTCGAAATTGATTTTCTCTTCGAACTCTCTACAAGAAAGGAAAAAAAGCATCTCAGAAAATGTTGTATTACTCCTTTACAGAAGAACATCTCTGCTTCGGTTCTTGAAGTTTCAGAAATGACGAGCTCTGACAAGTACAACGAACACCAAAAAGTTGATGGAACTCAAATTCAGTGAGTGGGATCGAGGCACAGAAGCTCGCATCAGTACGGGCCACAGATGCCCGGAGCTGTGATGAGTAACAGCATTCCAACACGCAGCTACAGTCCCAACGTGTTACATGGAATCACTCCTCTGTTATCGGCGGCTGTGGCTCCATGTCAACACCAGAGAGCCGGATCGTGTTTATCTCCCCTGTGCTCTTGAATGTGTACAGCTCGTTGTCCACCATCCTGCGGTCCTGAAAGCCGAGGCTGTCCTGCCGGTCGATTGGAGTGCGCGGGCGGGATGGGATAAAAGTCTCGGAGGGGTCCAGGAACGTCTTGAACGTGTCCATCTCAGGCTCTGGGTCCGGTTCTTTGATGACAGGCAGTTGTCCATCAGTGGGGCCTGTAAATGTTTGATAAGATTCTATCTGCATACCTGTGAAGTGGTCCCGCATGCTGTCGCTGTAGCTGGAGTCACCCAGTAGATGTCCGTACACCATCGTCTCATCTATGGAGTCATAGACATGGGATTCATTATCAGATCTGCTCTTGGTGAAGTGCCTGTCATTCGGGCGGAAGATATTCCCTTTGCCAATGTAGATAGAGGACTCTTTGTTCATTCTTTCCTTTTTCTTTTTCCTGTTTGAAAAGATGAAGAGTGGAAATAAAACATAATTAATTTGTGAAGCACATTCAGCAGCATTTTGTGTAGTTGATTAATCAGTATTTACTTTTACTAATTTGATAAATACAGGCGCAGATGTGATGAGAGTTTGGCTGTAGGGTTACTCACTTAGCGATGATGCAAACTACAGCCAGCACTGTCAGCAAAAGCAAAAGAGCTCCTGCTATCCCAAGGAGGATGGCCAAGAGATCTATGGATGAATAAAGAAAACATGGGAGAATTAATTTGCTTCGTTTTTAAGCAAGGTTGTTGGTTTTTTGCGTGTGTGTAAAAGGCAGTGACGAGTGCTTGCTTACTGGTCTTCTTCTGCAGCACGATTTTGGTCACTGCACCAAAATGTCCCTCCTCTGGTATACAGTTGGACATATTGAGATAGAAACTCTGTGGGACCGATAACTTGTCTGCTGGCTCGTCTTCTCTGCGGCTCATGATCTCCTCATCATAGCCCAGCATTTTCACCGTGATGGCAGTGTGCCTGTCGCGGCATTTGGGCTGGCTGACATTGACAAACTGCATGTGGGCCTGGTAGTGGCTGGGCAGTGTGACGATCCAGGACACGGTGGATGATGGTTTCATACCCTGAGGCCAGTTGGGAGTGGCCAGCAGGGTCGGAGATGATGTCTTAGGGCTGGCTCTGTAAATAATGGTCTCTGAAAAGAGATGAAAATAATGCTGAGTCTCAGTTTGACATTCTGTGTGTGAGCAGCCTCTGCTGGTCTAAAAGGTGTCACCAGCATTTTGGTAACAGCGCCCCTGTGTGGAGATGACTATTAAAAAACCAAAGCAAGTATGTTAAACTAAACCATAAATGGGTAGTTGATATGTACTATTAGTATGGATTTAGATGTGTAAATATTGATTGCAGTTGATTATTCAATATTAAAAGCCACAAGAATCTTTAAGCACACATCTATTACTTTTTATTGAGCATATGATGGGTGAGGCTGACAAAGCTCTAATGAGAAATCATTAATATAATTATTATCTGCAGTCCCATTATGTACTTTGCATGCATTTTTTTTTACCTGAGATCTCCTCACTGTAGTTGACATTGAGTAAATGCCTCCTGGTCTTACTGAAGTCGTGGGCTGTGGCTGTGATGGAGACGTTGGCATGCACCTGAACTTTCTTGATGATTCCATTAAAACAGAAATCCCCAAGAGAAACGCCATCCTCCTCCGTCACACGCAACAAGACAGACTGATTACACTCCTGCCCAGGCAGGGACTGCCGGAGGCTCCCTGTTGGCGACACCAGATCCACTGTGAGGTCCTGAGGGATGGTGAGGTGCCAGGTGTAGCTGTGGAGGGGCATCGGTAGACAGGAATCCAGTTTGGGCACAGTGAGGAGAGTTGCAGAACATGACGCCAGATTTTGACAGCCTGGTATTAAAGGCAGAAGAGTTTTGAGAATATTGAGTTTCAAGCAAAAATACAAATACATTTTGACATGTTTGAAATATGCTTATTGAGTAACTTGCTGAGAAATGAGAAGATTGATGTCACTCATGGTTTATGTTAGATACTGTAGCTATAGTCAGCAACCAGTTAGCTCAGCTTAGCATACAGACTGGGAAAAACGATGGAAACACCTATCCAGGCTAGGGTCAAAGTTACCAAACCTGGCCTACTAGCTGCTCTAAATCTCACAAGTTAACACATTATATCTTGTTTTTTAAAATCTGTGCAAAACCTGAACCATACCATCAGACAGAGTCAGGCAGCTGTTTCCAGTCTCCATGCTAAGCTAACAATTCCCAGCTGCAACTTAATATTTACAGTACAGACATGAGTGGTATCAGTTGTCTTATCATTAAGATTTCTTTAACCAGGGCACTGTGACAGACACTAACCCTTAAAAATACTACAAGAATTCAAAATCAGCTACAAGGTTTTTAGCTTTTCATGAATGCACAAATAAGAATAATCTTACCAATAACTTCACTGGCAGTCAGACGCACTTCTTCATTAGGACAGTCGAGGAAGGAGAGGCTGGCCTTTGTGCCTGCAGCCACGTTTATCATCTGTTCAACCTTCGAGTTAATACTCATCTCACATAATGGATCAGAACCGACTTTCTCTATCTGCAAGGACACGCCTCGCTGTTTGGTTAGATCCACTGTACACAGAACTGAAAAGGAAATACAACATGAAGGGATAGTTTTCTGACAGAATTTTATCATAGGTCCTGCAAAATGACAATGTGCACTCTCTTTTTCAACAAAGACATGCAGCATTAAAATTTTGCATAATGCTTTCACAGATGGTTAGACAAACAGAAAAAGTCAAATCTGAGACTAATTTTGATCTAATTATCTTATTGAATGAAAATCCTCAGATACCCAGCTGTGAAGTTTTAATACTGTACCTGGATGACCACTTCTCATTACAGAAACTCTGTAGCTCAAAGAGAGTCCTTGCAGCGTTGTGTTGGTTTCACAGTTCTTGAGCTCCATGCTGAACTTGCCCTGCTGATGCTTTGGCTGAGGATCCGTCAGAGTCAGTTTGGTCACCTTCTTGTCCCCTTTCTGGTACCGTACCTCCACCTCACCGTTGAGGCATTCTGGGGCTGTATGATCACGAAAATTTATTGTGTAGTTGTGCATGCCGGGCACCGTGAAGTCCCACTGCATCTGCTGGTTATCAGGGAAATCACGGGGATAGTTTGCTGTGATGAAGTCTGTGTCTGATACACCTCGTGGTAGGTTTACTTTCACTACAGCCACCACTGGAGGGAAACAAGGAGATAATAGTGTAGTGAGAAACATATTTATAGGTAGTAAAGTAATACCTGGAGACAAAACTGTCCAGTCAAGTCTTTTTTCATGTCTGATAAAGACTTAAAATGCATTCACACGTATGATTTTGGCGATTTGTTTTTGTAATAATGAAAAAAAAAAAACCAGCATTTGTTAAGAGAAACAATGTTTGCTGAGAATAATGTTGTATGGATTAATAAACTACCAAGTGTATTTACAAAGTATAAAAGTATATAATATATTTTTAAAAAGTATATATAATGTTGTAACTCATGTTAATCTTTTGTTTTGAGTATGTTAAAGATGATGTTTGAGACATTCTAATACAGTGTGAGATTGGACCACTCTATGGCATGAAATGGAAATTTAAAAAACAAACAAACAACAACAACAACAACAACAAAAAAAAAAAAAACTTACTGGTGGTCTCAGGTCCAACACTGAGTTTGAAATCAACAGGGTCCAGCTTCATGTCTCCAGGCACCTGCAGAGACACACGGCCCTTATATCGTCCCAGGATTGTGGTCACAGTTCCTCCTTTGCAAAAAGCACCAATGACTGCTGGCCCATCTCGTAGATAGGTAACAAGAGAGTATGTGTGCCCATCTTGACAGGTGTCCTCATTGGGAATCTGTTGCATTCCTGTTTCTGGGAAGTCCAGTTGAAAAGCACGAGTCGGGACAACTTTCAGGTCCCAGTTGAAGGTCCGGTTGAAGTCTTGGAACAGTGAGGAGTCGGCCTGAATGATCTTGCCAGAGCAGGAGGTTTCTGTGCAGTCTGGAGTTTATAGAGTCAGGAAAACATGATGATTTAGGTTTTCAATAAAACTAATACTGATACTTTTTCATTCAACAGAGCATATTTGAGAATCCTGAAGAATAATATTTTGAAAAACATAAATATCAAATGCAATGTTTAGATTTTCATACCAATTTCTCTGTTGATCTCCACGTTGAAAATATCCTGGGGTCGAGGACAGGTAAACTCTACTGAAGTGTTGCGGAGGTCAGTAATTCTTACACGTTTTGGGTTACATATCTGTTTGGGAGTCTTGTTCACACACACACTGCAGTCTGGCTCGTCGGTCTCCCTGCTGACAGTAATGATGGTGTCTAGGCCAGCGTTCACAGACATCATTCTGCTGCCTGAAGAAACGAGTGGTTCAATAAGTTTAGAACAATAAGTCAAATTACACAACATTTAACAAACATATTCTTGCAACGTTGTACGTAAACATGAAGTAAAGTGACTAAAACTTTGACACACTTGAACATGAATATGGTATATTAGCTGGTTAGCATCATCATTATAAGCATGTTAGCATGATGAAGTTAGTATTTAGCTCAGTGCTAAAGTTTCCAAAACCTTGTAAAGTAATTTAATTTAACTCTTAGGTGCCTGTGGGAAGAGGATTACACTACTTTGATGTTATTAATGGAGCAGCTTTGTGTCATTTTAAAAGAACAATTTTTAGGAATGTATTTGAAATGTTTGATCAAATGACAATTCTTCACACAAACAGTGACTTCTCTTTCTTTCTTGTCTGAACAAAGTGCTGGGACAGGCTCTTGCCTCTTGGTGCTGCTTTGACATTGAATGCCGTCTGGTCCAGTTCTCCTCCTTTGGGAACTTCAACAGTTACAGACGTCCCTCCGAACTGATCCAGATGTGATATTGTTCCACCTTTACAGTAACTCTTAGTTTTAATGTTTCCGTCACTTTTAGTTGTACTCACGGAATACTGATAGCTATCTTTGCAGTTTTCAGTTCCAGAAATCTCCTTTAGTCCATCATTAGGGAAGTCCAAAGTTAATACAGTCCTCTCCGGGACACTAATGTCCCATGTTAGGGATCTTTTAAAGTCCTTGAAAAGGTTGGGATCAACTTCTCCTGCTGCGGGAAGGCAGGAGTCCTTGGTGCATTCTGGGTAAAGAAAATGATAAATGTTTGACTTTTTTTTTTTTTTTTTAACACAGTTTATAAACTGATTCATCAACAAAGTTTTGAATCCCAAATTCTGCTGCTCAGTGAAATCAACTTTGTGAAGTAGTTTCCCATGCTCTCACCTATTTTCTTCTTCAGCTTCACACTGTACATGTCCTGAGGTTTTGGGCAGCTGAAGTCCAGCGAGACTTTTTCAGCATTGGTCAGTATCTTTTCTGTTGGGCTACAGTTTGGTGTGGAGCCTTCAACAGTGCACACTTCACACTCTGGCTCCTCAGGATCCCGGCTAATGACCACAGTCGTACTGGAATCAACAGTTATAACCATCGTTCGGCCCTCTGCAGACGGTAAAAAGCAGAGTGAGACAGACAGACTGAGTTGCACAAGCTACTTTACGTTTAGTATCAAAGTGTAAAACGACAATTTGCTTTCAACTGGTTCAGCTCCAACTAATATCAACAGCATAACTATAGATTTTTCTTTTTAAAAAAGATGTCTTTGTTCAGTAATCTTACTTAATGGTCCGGCAGAGGCCTGAAACAACAGAGATTCCACCTGGGCCTTTGGTTTAACTTGCAGAGACACAACAGCTTGGTCAGGCAGGTCTAAACGAGTCACCGAGCCACCTCGGCAGTACTGAGTCCGACCCTTGCTGTTTGTTTTGGATGTGGCCACCAAATACTGAAGTCCATTAGGACAAGGTTGTGACGTTTCCTTCAGTCCCTCTCCAAGGATGTCCAGACTCACAGTTGTCTTCTCAGGTGCCTTCAGCTCCCAGGTGAAGGTTCTGGTGAAGTCTGTGAGGATGGTGGGTTGAGTTTCTACTGTTCTGGGGTTGCAAGAATCCTTGGTACATTCTGGATTACAGTTAAAGACAAGCAAAGATGCAGAAATTTGAGATTTTAAATCTGATTGTATAAGGTGTGCAAGTCTATTACTTATGTTTTGATGTGAACTAAATACATTAAACTTATCTGGGATGATACCTGCTGAATTCCTACTCAAGTTTGATTTCCCTCTGTATGAGCTATTTTAGGATCCCAATATTAATGTGACAGCAGCTGGTTATTTTGTAATTGGAGTGCACACAAAACAGGACATTAAATTAAAAAGAACTGAAATAGAAACAATAAAAAATATGAGAAAGAAAAGAATGAAAGAAAGGAAACTACTACTTACTTTTCAGATGACATTAAAATCATGACTGTAATTTAACATGACTGAAACAATTCCTGAAAAATGAGGCCAGTTTGCAGTACTTGTGCAGGCTGGTGGTGTTGAACAATAAGCGCTGCTGTATGTATCATCAGACCACCTGTAAACTCACCAATGGTCCGAGTTATTGTGACAGTGTACGATTGTTCAATCGGCTGGGAGCAGTTGAACAGCAGCTTGACATCCTCCTCAGGTACCAAAGTGATAGAGGAGTGGCAGGAAGTCTGTGTGTCATTCACCCCGCTGACTGTGCAGACAGCACATTGATCCGAAGCCAGCTGGGTGGACACCGTCACCATCGAGCCTTTGTCTGATCGGACCACTGTCTGCAGGCATTCTGTACAGAGATGTAGGGGGAGTTAGCTGCCAATAGCCTATTAGATGCTGTAAAGTATGATCTGCAATTTAAAGATGTGATTTCTCATTATGTTGAGGAGAAAATTAAAACATTAATTATGCAAAATGAGAGATAAGATAATTATTGCCAGTGTTGTCCTAGTTTAACAGCTGCTTGAGTGCATGCTCAAACAGATTCTCATACTTTTTTGGACATTGCACATATGTACAGTACATTACTCATCCTCATAAAATTATGAAATTGAAAACTAGAGCTGAAATGATTAGCTGATAATTGATCTACAGGAATTTGATTTGCAGCTACTATAGTAATCAATTAGTTCCTTTCAAGCCATTAAAGTAGTTTTTAGCTGCAGTGGCCATGTGACTCATTGTCAGTTATCAGATTATATGTTGGTCCAAGACTTTGGTCCATACTGAAAGATCTCAAAAAACTACTGGATGGATTTTCATGAAATTCTGTACAGACATTTATGGTTCCCAGAGGATATGTTCTGGTGACTTGTTAAACACCTGACTTTTCTTCCTTTTGCCACCAGCTATTCAGATACAAAATATTTGATTTAGCTACATGGAAAAGCCTAAAGTAAAATGGTTAGGAACAGTAAGGGGTAAAGTATCAGTTACACATCTCAGCAATATTTAGGTCACAAACGGAACCAAAAACACACAAACAGTCACTTTTCTTTTGTTGCCTACGCAAACAAAGTTGTTCCAGGCACACCTACCCAATATACTGTAGGAGCTGACCAAAGCATATTCATTGGGTTCTCATTGTCATGTAAGTGTAGTTGTAAAATGCATGACTAACTACTGTTTCTGTGATATCAGAAACTCCTGTAGTGAATACAAACTTCTCCTGCTGAAGTACTTCTTCATATGCCATACATACATTACAGAAAAGATTTTTTTTTTTAAACTGGGGTCTCTTGGAAACACCTCATCCACTGGCTGACCTTTCAGCCATCAAATGTCCAGCTTATGTATCTTGGTCACAAATATAAAAACTGAAAGGAACCGAATCAAGATTGCCTATGCACGTTACTGTATGGGTTAGTTTTGTTGTTGTTCTCTTTAAATTGCAATGGGGTGATTTATTATCACAATATTTAAACTTTCAAATAATATAATTTTTATTGTGTACATTTATTGATTTCTCTATATGAACAAATAGGAAATTGATTAATAATCCAATTTTAAATA
This sequence comes from Psettodes erumei, assembly GCA_016785225.1. Taxonomy (NCBI): domain Eukaryota; kingdom Metazoa; phylum Chordata; class Actinopteri; order Pleuronectiformes; family Psettodidae; genus Psettodes; species Psettodes erumei. The sequence goes on along the minus strand of JAFBJZ010000898.1, from coordinate 602,245 downwards.
TCAAGTTTGACTAAAGGGCACTCTCAAAACATCTGCATAAATCAAACTGTAATTGCAGTTTACTTTTACTTGACTGAAAACACTTAGTGTATGTTTTTGAAAGCAAAGGCCCTTCACAAAGTGTGGGAAGCTGCACACATTAAAAATAAACTAGGATTCAAAACCTCAACCTGCAATAACTTGAAACCAGCAAAGAACAATGCTGCAGAATTTACACAAAATGTAGGTTAAAGGATTTCTTGTGACGATAAACAACGGGTATGTCAGGGATGTCACAGGATTCAAGAGTCCTGTTTGGCAAAGGAGATCATTTCCACAAGCTCTAAATGAGAGAATAAATTACTGTTGATGATTTCTACCACAAAAATCAATTAAGTCATGAGAGAGGAAAGCACCAGAGGTTAAGGACAGCAAAAAATATGATAAAAGGCCTGCCAGCTTCACAGCTCAGCAGCAGATTGCTGGTCAATCATTAATGAAGCTATGATGAAGTCATGCCTCCAGGAAGCTCCATAAATGCCTCATAAACCCTTTGAAAATGGACGTCTAGAAGTCAGGGACTGATTATTCCGCTCGCAGTAAGTCTGAAAAATGTGCTCCAACCTTTCAAAATCACTGTCAAGTCAATCAATCACATGTAATGTTGCATTAATGCCCTGAACTCTCTGCTGATTGATTGACGAAACACTTCAAACCCAGCTCGTTTCATCCAGAGTGCCTCGGAGGAGTGCATCTCTTCATTCGCCTGAGCGCTCTTTATCTAAATGAACAGCATGCTCGTATCGCTGTTTGACCCATTTGGCACAAACGTGAAATGGAGCCACAATCCAGTATCAGGACGATTCGTGCTGATTTACTACTTTTTTTTTACAATTGAAAACTGGAGAACTGGAAAAAAAATAAAATAGAAAAAGAAGTAAACAAAGCTTCATCAAACAATATATAAACCTATGTTTCTGGCTGAGAGAGAATATTATCTTATCTCACCTGATGACTCGAAGATTGTCAAAAACAAAAGAGCCAGGAGCGCGGCGGTCTCACGGAGACGCGTCCTCATTTTAAAAAGGTGGCTTCTCCTGTATTTTAATGGGAAAATTTAAAAAGAAAAGACAAATTTAAAAGCACCTGTTTTACTCTCAAATACGCCGCAGCATTTCCATTCGCTCTGCAACAACAGCGACGGCGCTGACAGCCACTTCCTGCTTCACATTACCAGCGCGCGACGGCGCAGAGGAGGGCGTGGACCACAGGTGGCTGACGGTTACCTGTCCAAACTTGACGAGCGAGGAGGATCAGATCCTGAACCGAAACACTGCTGAGCTGATACATGGGCTGCACCGTGGACTTCAAAATAAGACGCGAGTCCTTGTGTGACTCCCCTGGCTGTGTGGCACAATGGGCGCCCTATTTATAAAGACCCAAACATGCCAAGGATTGTTGGCATGGATCTGTGTATCCCCCAAAATGAGCCAAGAGCGTGTGCGGACACACAGCTTAAAGCACTAGTTGTTTTATGTTTGACTACCTGAAATTCACTGTGTTACATGCAACATGAAAAACTACTTGATTTAAAAGATATTAAAGAGATGAAAAGCAGGAATTAAGAAGGTTAAATTCGGTTCCTAAGGGGGATATTACTAATGGCAGTTTGAATGGGCAACTCAGCAAAATGACGATGATGACAATGTGATTAACAGTGTATGGTTGATAGCAAGTCCATACTGTGAACACTGTTAACACTCCCTCCTGCCTCCACACGCCTCATGACGTTGACATTCCTGCACAGAAACATACCTGAGGGCAAAGGGTGACTGACAAACACACATTTGTGTTACATGAATGCTTTAGCTCTTCATCACCCAAATGGTCTAACATTACTTTAATTTTAGAGATGATTTTGGGTGTCCTGGATTAAAGACTAAAGTCAAAATTGGCCTGTTTAAACCCATGGCCTCATTTCAACTTTATCATTTTCTTATCTAAACATAATAAAAATAATAGAGATGAAAGAGGAAAAGGAGCCAAAAACTCATTTCCTCTCATATCTTTGTATTTGTGAGAGCACTTTGAACCCCTTAACACATGCATACACAATCAAACACAAGTGACACTGAGTGCTTTTTTTTTTTTGCTGTTGCTCAACCAGTCTGACAGCATGCAGAGTGGGCCGTGTGGTGAATTTAGACAGTGAGTCTTAACAAGGGACCTCAGTGAAGAATCAACAGCTGTCAGAATATCCCTCCTCTCCCATGATACTGTAGATCCAGTTCAGCCAAACATGTGCTGCAGAGGGCTGCGAGTCTACAGCTTTTCAGACCAATGACCAGACTGAACTGGAAAGGTCAAAGATTGTAATAATGTAAGCCATCAAATGTCATCATCTTTAGTTTTCTCAGCTCTTCTCCTTGTGTTTTTCTGGGGCTTTTACTTTTTGTATGAGACATAAAATGAAGCAGCCAATCAAATGTGAAATAGAAGAAAACAATGGTTCAGTTATGTCTGACGTGGTCAGTTGGCACTTGGCCAACACAAACACCAGCATTTGTTTCTGAATGTTATTTGGGTGGGTCTGATTTCGGGTTCAGGAGTTATAAAATGATGGGGCCTGAACAGTCCTCATGAGGGCAGCAACATGAGCTGTATCGGTGGTATCACTCACGTGGGGTTTTTATGGTTTCAGTGAAGACTTTCAGGTCTCTTGTTTGATACTATTGATGGCAATAGACACACATCAGCACCTTGACATTGTTGATTCTGGGATCAAATCTGAAACCTGGGGGTCAGCAGGGTGCAGTCAGGGTCTTGAGAGAAATGAAGGAAGTTAGTCTCTCTCAGCAATGAAATAACTTCAAATTCACACAGTTTAGTGACGTTACTGACATCAAGGCCTTGAGCAAAAGATAACAGCCATTTTAATGAGAAATCACATATAATTTTCAAGCAGGTCCTGCGCCAGCACTATCTTAATACTGTGTGTGAAATGTAGTAGTTGGCCTCGCTTGTTGCCACCCACTTGGCCTCTGAGGAGTCAGGTGATCTGAAGACTCGCTGCCCCCAGAAAGACCAAAAGCACCCAATGCAACACCCTTAAAAACCCAGATAGCAGCTCCCTTACAGCTGTCTGTACCACACATAAAATTAGACCCCCAGACAGTCAGGCTGTGAGCTCCAACAGGATAAGACAGCTGGGAAAAAATACTGTAGAGGATGGATCCAAGTTATAGTGCCAGTTTTTACTTTGGTAAGGCAGAAACACACTGAACATTGACTTTTCTAGAATGGATTTTACTGGTCATGAATTCCTCTTCCTCTGCAGGCTTAAGACGGATCATTATTCAGCATGTGTGTGGGTGTGTTTCTTCTTTGTGTATGTTCAGGAAGCTGTACAAGATGCAGTAAAGCCGTGTATGGTGCAGGGGCAGCCTGCCGGGCAATGGGACATTTATTCCACGACATTTGTTTCACCTGCATCATTTGCAGTGAGTCCTAGTGTTTTGTGGCTGTGAACGTTTTTGGTTGAATGTTGTGGCTCCAAAAAAATGACTAAAAATGAAAGGATCAAAAAATTTGTGAAAAAACATGTTGAATGTCCTTTGTTTCATGTGTAGATAAAAAGCTCAGTGGAAAGCCATTTTATTTAGCGTCAGGAGGAATCTATTGTGAAAATGACTTTTTGGTAAGAACACACTGTTTCAACATTTGATTGATGATTTTTATCAAGAGTCACCAAAATTACAGCAATCTGCAATTATTTGTATTTACGGTAGTACTCAGGGGTTCATCCACCTCAAGAAGTGTGTAACAGCTGCGGGCAATTAATCATGGATATGGTGAGTATGATTTAATTTACTACATTGTGAGTGCACATACAGTATATAGTGTGTGCTATCACACTAAAGAAGAGCTCATTTTGTACCGTCAGGCCCTCCAGGCTCGTGGGAAGTCCTACCACCCATCATGCTTTCGCTGTGTGGTCTGCAGACAGAGCCTGGAGGGTCAGCCTTTCACTGTGGACTCAGACAGCAGGGTTTACTGTGTCAGCGACTACCACAAGTGAGTAAAACTAACACAATGAGCCAAGGTTGTTGATTTACACTTCAGAGAAAAGATTAAACCAAACCTGGCCAAACAGGCTGCACATGAGATAAGTCACACCCAGCTTGACCTAATTTTTCAGTATCTGTGACTTTTTATCGAGACCTCCTCATGCTTTCAGGGTCCAGGCTCCCTATTGTGTTGCGTGCAGGACACCGATACTGCCAACCGAGGTGAGCTGCAACAAAATTTAAATAGATATATCTGTGTGTTTGCTTGTTTGAGTATTTGATTGATGGCAAATTACAAAAAAAGACATTATGAAATAACTGTATTTGGAGAAATGTTTATAATAATTTCTTTCCTTTTGTTAACTGTTTCAGGGGTCAACAGAGTCTATAAGAGTGGTATCATTTAACGAAAATTACCACGTAGAATGCTACAGTGGTGAGGTTAATTTGACTTAAGGAATCGAGTAAGCTGAAATACAATGTTCTGTGTTTACTTTGTTGCCCTTTTTTGGTAACTGTAATATATGAGTGTATTTGTTTGAGTTCATGCCTCATTAACAGTTTGCACAATTTCTTGTCTGGAAAAAAAGGCACATTGTTTTGATTTTGTGGCATACAGCCTAATAAAATATGATGAATGCCAGATTAAATAGGGCAATAAGGTCATCTTTTTCAGTTTCAAGCCAGTGAGCCACATTTCCACCTCATACTATGCAGACTTTACTACATGTTTTAATGTGACATGATAAAGATCTCCTTCCGGTTGTCTTTTCATGTATTAGGTCTTGTCTGTGGATTCAATGGAACAATTATCTCAGATCTCAGTTAAAATACACACACTGACCACAAAGAGATGAAAAACAATCAAAAGGGTAGCAAAACAACTGCAAAGACACACATAACGCCCAAAAGAAGACCCAAAAGGCGTCAAGGGGGTTCCATTCAGGAAAGGGTGAGGTCCTTTTACCCGTCTTTGCCCATTTCCCCAGAATTTTCTCACAAATGATCACCAGAATATTCCCTGAAAAATCTCACTTTTGAAAGATAACATGACGGACTAATAAGCAACTGGTCCATTTGCAATAGCTGGATAGACTAATGAATTGGCTGAAGCTGTTGCTGGGAGACTGTCCCTTGCCAGTTGTACCGACACCGTGCGTCGATAATCGGCATTACCACCGACCCCCTCCCGGAAGAAGACACTTGTGGAAGTAATGAAGATAAACGCTGATTGTAATGGCGTCAGTCACGGTACGTGGCTGCGCTCTCGGCATTGTGTCCCTGCTTAACTTTGCGTTTGTTTTCATTTCCGGGGCAGACTTCGTTCGGTTTATATCGTTTCGAGCCATTTACCACAACATCACCGGGGAGACGACACTGTGTCAAGGTAAGCTTCTGTAACTGCTGCTGGCAGGAGACCGGGAGAAGTTAGCTGATATGACATGGCTCTGAGGGATCGACTCGCTGCGGTTAGAAAGTTACAGCATGATGGAGCTTGTTTTACAACGGGACTTTATGTGATGTGTAGGCACTTAAGTCAGCAACCCAAATAAGCCTCCGTACTGTATGACAGCTGTCTCGCTTTATCAAGAAAATCTGACCTGCTGTTCAGACAGATTCAAAATCAAAACTGTGAGTAATGTATAGCACTGCCCGGCTAGCTCAGTCGGTAGAGCATGAGACTCTTAATCTCAGGGTCGTGGGTTCGAGCCCCACGTTGGGCGCAAGATTTTATTTTAAGCGATTTCAACTGGCAGATATGTCTTTATAATGTTTCAGGCACAGTGCGTATACTGTGTATTGATTCCGCAATCATAATCATTATTATACACTTCTAAAACTTTTAAATTGTAATTTAATTGCCTTAGACATGTCCGGTCCTATTTAAATTCTACGCCGGTCGAACCCGAATTCCTTTTCTCTGAGCAGTCGCAGTCTTCGACAACCATTACACCAGTTTCACTGCTTTGTGAGAAATTTTTCGAACGACGTTGGGTCGAAGTCGAAGCCCAAATCGTCGAGTTGCCAGTCTTTTTTTTTGCCCGAGCGAACACACCCTGAATATGTCTTCCCTGAGGAGAGACCAGCACATTTACAACACTTAATATAAATATCAGGAAAAACATCAAATGCTTAATGTAACGTGAATCTAATTTCCGTTAATTTACCACAGCAATAGTGAAATGGGGTTTTCTGTTGACTCAATGTTCGCTTGTGTTGCAGAAAAGAGTCCATGATGTCAGTCTATTTGGAGGTTTTTGTGTCTTCCATATTTGTTCTGCACGTTTAATGCTTGAGTGCCTGTAAACAGTGGCTCCATGGATAGCAACGTGTTCCTGGGATATGAATGGACTATTACTTCACTATTAGCAGTACGCTAGTTTGTTTACACGATTAATAATTATAATGTATTTATACTATATCTCCATATTTATGTGTGTATGCCTGTGGATGTGTACATATTGTAGAATTTAGGCTATATAAATATATGTCTGTATACGTGTTCGATATATGCAAAATTAACTTATGTCTGGACTGTGCAGCTTGCTCATATATTTTGTAGTGTTTGTTTCTGCAGAGGTAGGGTTTTATCCTACATCTTTTTAGCTGTTGCTATAATGTCTTTTTCATGTTGATTAATTATTTTGTAGTCCAGTTTTAAATTCTGTGAACTTTAACGACCGGAATGACGATTGATCATCTGTTTTGTGAAGTAGTACTGCAATTCTTTCCAAAACGAAAATTTATAATGACAGTATTTTAAAGCTCATAAACACAGTTCAGGACAACTTTCTCCTCTTGTTCATATCATTTGCACCTGCACCTAAGACTCCATACCATGGTCAGTGGCCCTGCGGGACAGCTCTGTCCTCAGGTCTCTTGTTGTGGATCTGGGGCTGCTGGCTCTCTTCACCACACAGCACAGTATGCTCGCCTGGTCGCCTGTCAAACGGGCCCTCCAGTCAGTACTGGGGGCCCTAAACAGGACGGCATACTGCTTCGCGACTGCACTGGCACTCCAGGTACACCAAAAAAGACTCTCATCCTTCTCTTAGCAACAATTATAATGCAATACTGCATAGTGCCGCACAACAACACAGTCCGTATTGTTATTTTTTCCTCCTGTGTTAGATCTTTAGATTAACTTTATAGATTAACTTTATTAATCCCACAACGGGGAAATTTACAGATCTTGATGCGGTACTGGCAACCCGTGACTGGCGCTCCCTGTCTGTGGTCAGTGCGTCATGCACCCTGGAGTATCTGGTTCCCTCTGCTGTGCTTCTCGCTGCACTTCCTCTGCTGGGCCATCATCTGCAGCATCCTCATGATCTTCGATTACCCAGAACTTCTGGGCATCAAGCAGGTAGCCAGGGCCTCGTTAGTGGGACATACTTTGCTCATTAAAAATCTTAGAGTTCATTTTGGGTGGTTGTGGCTGAGGAGGTCCGCTCCTCCAGCCTGCATATTGAAGTGTCCTTGGGCAAGATATTGAACTCCAATTTGCCCCTGATATGTCATCAGTCAATTCCCCTATTTTTGATAGTAATCTGTTAACTCAACCATTAATGTTGTCATTACAAGATATGGAAACTTAGGCTGCCTAATGCCCTTTTACTTTTTTATTATTATTATTATTATTATTATTATTATTATTACTTGAGAGACATTGTACATTAGCTCAGCTTGCCTGACATCATGTCAACAGCTGATTTGTTTTTTCCCTCTCTTGTCTTTTTTTTTTGTCTTTTCTGTTTCTTTTGCCTGATTTTTGCAGTTTTTAATGACAGAATTGCCTCCACAAGCATGAATAGTGCCTCTGAGATGTATGGTTAGAAGAAGTCTGTCAAATTATGTACAGTTTGGGGTCAGATTTAAACATGAACAGAATCCACATTTGTTAGTTTAACAGCTAATTTGGCAATTCACACCCATCAACAAAAACGGGATTAATACCGTCATTTTGATTTGATCGCAAAACTGCATCATGATGCATTAAAAAAGCTCTAACAGCTCTAACAGGGACTGTGTAATCTGTAGCAGTGATTATGAAATCATCTCATGTTACGTAAATAGAGTGACTGCTGCTTAACCTAATTTGTCTCATACTGCCTCGCCCTGCTGCCCCCCTCTTCTATCTCAGGTGTATTACGAGTGTCTTGGTTTAGGAGACCCCCTGTCCCACAAGTCAAACCATGCCCAGCGCTTCCTGTCTCACCTACGTCACCCGGTGTGCCTGGAGCTGGGCATCGTGCTGTGGCTCCTGCCGGCCTTGTCCCTGGACAGGCTCCTGTTGGCGGGGACTCTGTCGACCTACCTGGCCCTGGCACACTCTCTGGACAAACAGGATTTAGCCTACCTCTGTGTCCAGATTAACAGCAAGATGCAGCTCCTGGCTGAGCCACACAGGGGCGTTGCCCATGGCACAGACAGGGAAAACCTCAACCACAAGGAGAAGTGAGGCGAGGGTGTTCTTACTGCTGAGATGTGAGGTAGACTGCTGTCTTAATGTTTACCAGAAATATTGTTCACAAACTGACTTCAGTCGGGTCTATGTGATCTCTTATTAGCGTGATATCTGCCTTGCGGAATAAGAGCAAACAAACCTGCTCTGGTGATTTCTCCTAACAGCAAATAACAGCAAATAACAACATTCAAACTGGATTCTTTGCGACTAGTTTCTTACTCCACCATTTGAAAATACACACACCTCCTCTACTAAGGTGAATCATTGCTGTTTTTTAATGGTAGCTGTGAAATTTCTGAGCCGACTTGATGTAACCATTAAATTTATATTGATATTTCTAACTTCAGGTGACATTTAAGAGGAGAGGTTATCAAGAATGGACACTTATTCTGTATATGCTGTACTGCTCAAGCAATACCATATTTTTGAGCTTGATACTGAGATTTGAGCGTTTACATAATCTGATGAATACCCAACAAGTAACATGCATATCTGGCAACAGTATTTTATATTTAAGCAATACATATAACATGAAACAACAATTTGATGCAGAGGCTTAAAAATTGTGGTCAAGATGCACAATTAATTCAACATTTCAATAAAGCCTGTGTTGTTCTTTTTGTGTTATGCTTAATGTTTTTTTAGTTTATCAGAGTATATTTTTATAGGCTTTCCATGTGCCAACATTATACTGTATATTGACAGTACACTGATTTCAACTTTAATTGTCCTTGGAAGAGAATATAGTATTGAGATTTTACACTGGCAAAAGGACAAAGACAGTTTCCGCAGCTCCACAACTTTAATGAAAACAAGACTCGTGGTATTTTTCACGTTATGGATGTACAATTATCCTCCTCTCTTGCTTATGTTACGGGTGCTTCTGCAATAACCTTAGATGAATTGTTGGCCACTTGAAACCAGACTAATTGCATGTGTTTTGTATTTCATGCCTTTTCTGGTTCTTGAACGTAACAGTTTATTGGCAGAGTGACCGGTATTGTCTGTAAATATGTCACTATTAGACAAACTTCAGAGTACTGTAAGCTTTGATTTCATATGCACTGTGAGCTGTCATAGTGGCCTGACTGTAAAGACATTGATAACTTAAATAAATACTCTTTACTGTAGAAGTGTGACATGTTTACTTCTTTCTGTTTAGGTGATCTCAGTGGACGATATTACAAATTAAACACCCAACAAAATGTAAATTAGTTAAAATGAGCTACTTCTTGACCTGTTCCAACATTAAAATGCTACTTAGACCTTAAAGCATCTGTAATATTCATCAAATAGCACATAATAATATTTAATAATATAACAGCTCGGAGCCACTCTGCTGCATGGGGGTTTTTACTTATTTAACCTTTTATCTTTATATTTTGAGAGGAAAACTTGCTTGTAAAGAGTATATTTGTAATATCACTACTTTTACAGGATCTGAACATTTCTTCCAGCACTGCTTCGTGACAAATTGCACATGTCAATAACCAGGAGTGAATAACAGTGAAGTAGTTTTTAAAACACGCTGTATGAGGGTTTGATCAACGCCCCGGTCAGCGTCAGTCCAAGTCCTGCAGCAGCTCTGCCCTGACACCACAGCCCGCTTCACAGCCGCACCTCCTCCACCACCACCTCCACCTCTTTTCCAATTAGCCCGGAGGGATGAGACGAGAGAGGGAAGGAGGAGGGCGGTGTTGGGGTGAGGGGGAGTTAGTGCCCAGGCAGACGGCTGTGTTCTCTAAACGCCTTTTCTTAGGTCCGACAATATGGTGTGTGCCACTAAACACCCCTGATGGAATTTAATGTAATTATCGGATTACAGCGCTGCCGCTCAGAAGCTGCAAATATTTACTACTATACGGAGAACGGAGGTGTTTTCATGCTCCAATGCACAGTCGGGTCGTGACTGGATGATGTGACTAGGTCGTGCGTCGTTTTATAAACACTCCCGTTCTGACAGCATTAGATTAGTCTGTCAGTTATTGGCGAAGGAGGATTTTTCCCGTCGAGCACTGGAACGCATTACGCACAGCCAAGACGCACAAACGGAGATGACCACTGTAAAGTCGAATTAATTATTTCTTCGCTTAACCGAGGATTTTTGGTGAGTTTAATTAAACATTCTAATCACGAATATGGCATTCAAGCATGTGCACAATGTGCTGCAACTTAGTTTGATTAAGTTGATGATAAACAACGAAGTTTTACTAGTAGATCAAGGATAAAGTAAGATTGCAAGAAAGTAGTGACAAATGTTGCCCCACCCTGTGATAGTGCATTGATTTACATCTTTGTTAAAGCTACTAATAAGGTTAATGAAATACCCGTCACTTCATGTTACGCTACTTGAATTTGTAGTAAGGGTTTTCCCATAGTTTTACATGCCAAAAGTTCTATTTTGGGTGATGCACATGATACTTAACATGATGGTGAATGAAACTAATTTTACTTTATCATTTCCTGTTTTTGCAGACCAGTCTCAGTCTCAGACCAGTTCAAAGAGGACCAACGCCAATCCTTTTATCCAAAAACCTGCACTTTTTCTGTTATGTCTGTCTCTTCTCTGCCGGAATGGAAACAACTCCTGCTGGAGAAGAAGAGGCGAGATGAGGAGGAGCGTGAGAGGAGGGAAAAAGAGGAGGAAGAGAAGCTTGCCAGCATGCCTGCCTGGAAGCGGGGGATCATCCAGCGGAGGAAGGCGAAGCAGGAGAGTGTGGGAGACAGGGAGAAGGAAAGAGATGTCTGTCTCCTGCAGGTGGATGTCAGGTCTCCTTCTGATGGGCTGAGTGACACGGACAGCTCTGTGACAGTCAATATGGGAAGTGAACCGTCACTCAGTCCCGATCCGGGGCAATGGCTGGACACAGACCCCAAATCAGTGAGTCAGGTGTCTTTGGAAACTATTGTTCCTGTCCACGAAAACCCATTTATTCGCACCCAGAGTGCATGGAGGAAGGGCAGGGATGCAGATTTGGGGATCGAGCCAGAGATTAAGGAGAAAGAGAAGGAGAAGGAGAAGGACAGGATGATCCCCAGGGGTCACGATGGGGAGTCAGGAAGAGGGAGAGATATAGAGCTGAAAATAGAAAGATTCAGAGATTTAAGTGAGGGACGAGAAAAAGAAAGAAGTCGGGACAGGAGTCAAGGAAGAGAAAGAGACAATAGCAGGGAGGGATGGGAAAAAGATAAAAGCCAATGGAAAGAGTCAGTTAAAGATGTAATGAGGGAGAGGGAATTCCTCAAAGTAAGAAAAGATGAGGAGGAAAAAGAAACAGATCCACCATCCAGTTCGTTTTCTCCCATTGTCCCTTGTTTGCGAACGATCCGAGCTGATAACATCATCATCATCGAACAGGACAGGAAAGGCAGCGACGAGAGAAGGGGGAGGTGGAGGGAGGCAGAGAGGGAGAGAACCGAGGAGGACCACCAGGGCAAGAGAGGGATGAAGATGGACCTAAGGGAGATCCTGGCTGGAGGAGGGAGCGTGACCGAGATCCGAGCCTCTGAGGTTCTGATCATAAAGCCTACGGCCACTCCCGAGGAGAGGAGTACAGGTGGAAAAGGGAGAGAGGATGGAGAAATGAAGTGTAGTATGGATGCAAGGAGAGAGACCATGGGCAGGGAGGTCAGAACAAACATGTCGTGGCTGAGAGAAAAAGAGAAAGAGTCTATTAAGGAGAAAGAAAGACCACGGGGGCAGGCGACAGTTATTAAAGAAGACAGAAAGGACAGCTTGGATGATAATGTGTTCGTTGAAAGAGGAGGGAGGGTTAGCCAGCTGCTGAGTAAATTTGGAGAGCTTCCCAAGCCACCTTCTCGATCCAAAAGCTCTGACAACTTCCTCCGGCCTGGGAGGAGAAAATATTCAGGGGATGAAGATGACCAGCAATCTGAGGAGAGGAAGGCAGACGGGAGGAATGTGCTGCTGAAAGGTGTGCCGAAACGTTCATTTAGCTTCTCTGATCGAGTCCTTTGTGGTAGGGAAAATGGGTTAGATGATGGGAGGTGTTATGAGAGGAAAATGCGTGAGAGGATACATTCAGAGAAGGGTGTGGCATCGTGGGTAGACGTAGCAGGTTTGGAGAAGGAAGCCACAGCAAAGATTAAATTGGGGTGTGCGCAGCTTTTAGACACAGAAGGGTTTGGAAAGCATAGAGATGGATGTGTTAAAAACGAAGGTGAAAAGGACGAGGGCACGCAGAGGAGGAATGAGGATGAAATGTGCATTTCCAGCCAAAACAGGAGTGAGGTTAAGAAAGCCGGGCCTGTTGATAGGACGGCAAAGAAGGCAGGTAATGCAGATGGAGACGAGGGGTTCACGGTCGCCTCTGTCAAAAACACAGAGGGAATCTCGTTTGCTAGGAGAGTACCAATCAGGCAGGAGGGGAAAGCAAGAGCTGAAAGAGATGTAAAGCAACTGACAGGTGAGAAAAATTTGGAAAAGGGGCCTAATGTGGAGAGAGATTCAGAGAAAGGAGGACAAACTGAGGCACAAGTCAGTGACCAAAAGGTGTCAGACTTTCGAAGAGGAGGTGGATTTGAAAGCAAAGTAGCACCTGAAGTTACGCAGAGTTATGTCATGGGTGCATCAGCAGACACAACAGGTCCATGCCTCACTGCTGAGAGTCACTACAGAAATGAATCAGCTTTCACAGAGTGCTCCGGCCTACTCTGTACAGTCATAGATAGGGCTAGAGACCCCCAAAGAGGGTCGGAGTGGAGTGGCACAGGACCACAAGGATCCTACCTAACACATTCTGTTTTGTCCCAGCACACAGAGGATCTTATAAGTAAAATAGAAAAAATAGGAGACACAACTGTGTACAGCAACATCAAAGCAGAAGGAGTTCATAAGGCTGCTTACGAAATGTCCAAAGAGTTCAAACAGGAAGGTCAACTTCACAGCGACGTCGGATCAGAGAGCCTCACTCATGACGTAACACCCAGATCTCCAAAAAGGATACCACCTATGGGGATCTCTCCAGGGCCCCTTGAGATTCAGATCCCCAGGACTGTGTTTTATGTTGCAGAGGAAGTGGTGGAGAGAAAAAAGACTCAAAGCACTGAAGGGCAAGACTGGGAAGGAGGACAAGGGGTTGAGAGGAGGGACAGCTGGAGGATCGGCAAGCCCTTGAGCCGCGTCGAGTCCCTGCGAGAGAAAATAAGACAAAAAGACCTAGAGAGGCTGAGACAAGACATACAGGATGGAGACGGGAACGAGGCTGCTGAGATCAACAACGATCAGACAGCTGGGGACATGTATGACGACAGGGGAACCGAAATAGAGCAAGAGTGGGAAGGTGCAGCTTATACAAGGAAGAGGCTGGTTGAAACAGAGAGGGGACAGGAAGAGGCAGCAGCACAGGCATCCACGGCTGCATTTGACGTCACGCAGGAAGTCGAAATGTTGAAAACCTGCCCTCAGCTTCCTGTTTCTGTCCCACACTCACAAGCTGCTGGAGGAGAGGAAGTAACGAGCGGGTACAACACTGCTGCCACCGAAGTTATCTCTGACAGCTCCCAGATATCTGAGGAAAAAGACGACCCCCTACAAAATGTGGAGGAACAGCTGAGGTGCCAACACGAGAGCTGGGAAGAAGACAGGGAGGAGGAAGAAAAGGAGCTGTCCGAGGAGGAGGTAGAGGAATATACATCACCTTTCGATCCCACGCAGTCTTTAATCCCTTCACCCCCTCATCCCAACTCCCTTGCAGCCATGAGCCGGATCTACAACTTGGAAACTGTCGGCTCAAGGTCCGGTTTATGTCTGAGGGAGAGGACTGTGGACATCCCGTCGGTGCACCTTGTTAAAGTGAAGCCCCTGGTATCAAATGCACACCAGGGGGACAGCAAAGCTTTAACTGGTGAGGACATTTGTGGGGTTCAGACGATACAACAGCAAATAGAACAGTTTAAGATGAAAGAGCGGGAAGCGCTGAAGTCTTGCACATCACCAAACACTTCTATTAAGGACAGAGAGACGAAAAGGCAGCAAAGGCCAAAAGGTGTTTTAAAGCACCAGGCAAAGGACAATGTCACAACCAAGGAGAAGGATCCTTCGGAATCAAGCTACAAAATGTCACCTCAGCGTGTTTGTTCTCCCACATCTCAGCTCAAACAAACTATCACTGTCAACCCCTCATTTCTCAGGACCCAATCCTCGGATAATTCTCAGAAACCCTCTGATTCTGCCCCGACCCCAGTCTCTTCCCCGAGTTCTGCATCTCCTGCCCAGTCTCCCAGTGTCTCTCCATCACCCACCCCATCTCCAACGCTCTTCACCATCCGGAGTGCCTCTGGGGGTCAGGTGAAGAAAGGCTCCACCATCACAATCACTCCAAGGAGGCATGCTACCGGAGGAGGTGCAGGAGTGACAACAGGGGCTGCAACAGGGTCTACATTGACAGGGTCAACTCAGGCCAAGATGCCATCACAGCAGACCCAAGTGGCCCCCGCTGTGGCTGAGCCAGTGAAGAAGAAGTACCCCACAGTGGAGGAGATTGAGGTGATTGGTGGATATCTGAATCTGGAGAAGTCTTGTCTGGTCAAAAACAGAGGGATTCCGAAAAGGGTGAGTGGAAACTTTATAGTTTTTTTGTTTGACTCAGATTAATGTAAGCAAAAGAACAAGCTCAAACACCTTTTAACAGTACAAACAGTGACACCAAAAATATGAGATGAATCTCTCTTTCCCAAAAATGTGAACCTGTGTTTGCGCACAGGACTCAGGGGTATCACCTTGTGTCACCTGCCCCACAGTCCCTTGTGGTCAAGCAGAATCCCCTTTCACTGGGAGAACATCCCTTTTGATTGAGAAGTGCAATCACCGAGACCGCCCTAAGCCAGTTAAAGCCTTATCAGGCACGACATCTTGATTCTCAGCCATAAAATCCTGGAGTGATCTGCTTTGCCATTTGCTACTGCAGTCTAGCAGACTTTTGACTTTTACCCTCTGATAATGACCCACCACAGTATACGTATTTAGCCAAACGTGTTAACGCCAACAACTAATTCTGGTACATTTATTTTTAAAAGGCGTCATGAAGAACCGCAAGACAACAAAGCAAATTGCTTGTTGCTTTGTATTAGCAAAAACAGTACCAGCAGTTGAAGCAAATGTCTGCTGGTCTAACTGTGTAAAAGCACAGCATTTCATGTTGCTCCTTAGTTTCTGCAGCAAGAGAAAGTTTACAGTAATGTTGCAGGCTTCAGTGGAGACAGAAATGTTGAGTAGGAAACCACAATGAGAGACAGCCAACTCCTTCCTCCACTTTTTTTTCATTTTGTCTGCCTACTGAACGCCACATGGTATACCACACATATTTATACATATTCAGTCTGAATGTTGTCAACTGTAACTATTAATCTCACTGGAGTCAAAGTTCATATCAGGATGAATGCATTGTGTTGCCCCCCCCCCTTTTAAAACTATACCTGAAACCTGTGCTTGTTTGAGAAATAGTGGGAGATGAGCGCTTACTTGACAAAGGAAACAGTGGGTGATGAAGTTTAAACTTAAACAGGAATTACAGAAGGTACACACAGGATGCTGCGTTTATGGGTTTCAGTGCACCTGATGGCCTGGTAGAAGAATCCTATTGTTCTTACTACCATTTTTTTCTATGTAGGAGTTGCCAGTAATTTCCCCTCAGTCTGCATCTGAGTGTGTTGCAGACTGCTTCCTCGTTCCCTCACACCAATTCTGCAATTTTTTTGTTGAGTCAGCCCTCCTGCCGCTCAGACAAATCTCTCTTTGTATCTTCTTGGCTGTTTCCTAGTGGGGGTTTGGTTTGTTCGACCGGAGTCTTGGCAAACAGCGTTTGACCACGCTGACCTTTCACTGTACAGCTGAGTGTCTCTGACAGTGGGCACGCCAACCCTTAGCTCCACGTGGGTGAAATGGAAAGAGAGAGAAAGAAGACACAGATGCGCGATACAGAAAGATGTGAGAAAAGTCATTGATGGTCTTAGACGCCAACAAAGAGTCAGAGAGAGGCAGAAAATGACAGTTTGACAGTCATACAGAGAGGACTAAGATGATTAAAGGCTTGTTATTTGGTCAAACAGGAACCCAACTGCTACACTGTATGTTTTAGCTCACTTCCTCTTTCAACTTTCTGCAATTCTTCCAAACAAGAGACAAGTGATGTACGGAAGTAACGTGGCATCCTTTTTTTTAAACTCGGCAAATCTGTTTAAAAGATTCGACTACAGCAATCAACAGAAGAGTGAAAGAGAAACCAGCAGAGAAGCATTAGATGTTCTTTGCTGTAAATTCTCTGTGAATGAATCTCTTCAGGTCTCAGTTTAAGACCAAACTTTTATGTCAATATATCTGCCTTTGTGATCCCTTCTTTTTTCTTCCAGGAACACAGTCAGTTTAATTCTCTCTTTTCCTCTGTCTATAAGCACCGTCTTTAGCTGCAGTGTGTGACCCCTTTGTGATTCTCTGACCACCTGTCGCACTCACGTTGATGCCCTTCAGACCATTTGACGTCAGGCCTCCTTTCCTCCCCCCTCCAATCCATGTCATCATGTCACAGAGGGCTGGGGTGCGAGAAGGGAGGGGTGACCTGCTTGCTCCTTGCCTTTCTCCTCCTCCTCTTCTTCTTCTTGTTCTCTCTCAAGTTTCCCCTCATACATGCGCTTTTCATTTTGGACATTCGTGCATGAAAACCTCCTTGGATCAAAACAAAAATTCTGTTTTTCTCTTCTGTGAAAATTTAAGTTTGTGCCTCACATTTGTGATGTCAAAATCATTCAACTGATTTATCCATTATCCATTTATATCATAAATATTCCAAGTGCAAATGCACTTCTAAAAAGGTTGGAAAATTAATTTATTGAACTGTGAAATCATACATTCTGGCTCCCATATATGGGAAACTGGGCAGCCTAAATTTCCAAACTTAATATAATTTAAAACTTCCCTTTTTATGTCTCTTTTTCTTCCAATGTTTCAGTTTCTGTCTCTTGTTGGGTGCCTCTGCTGTCCTGCTGTGCTGCCTGGGTTAATCAGGTTCAGGGAGGGAGGATTAGCCTCCTGTGCCTTAGCATGATTTGCCCAGCCTCTCTAATGCAGAGCTATTATCTGCCCTCGTCTGCAGACTGGCCACAGTCTCAGGGTGAAGCAGCGATAACATTGTGGAGTGCATGCAGCCTGGTGTCTGTACGTTTCAAGCTTTGTCAAGATCTCGTCTGCACCTCTGGGTGCATTTACTACTGTGCAGCTCTGGGTCTCAGAGCTAAGCTGCTGTTATTAGAGGACACACTGTGGATGTGCTGCTGTTTCCTGTCATGTTCAGTCCAGTCCATCTGTTTATACCATGCTGACCTTTGAGTAAATGAACTAGTCCAGGCCTTCATTTTCCTTTTTCAACAGTTTAACAGAACTTGTTCCCCACACTTGTGTTTCTGTTTCTGCTTCTGCTGCTGAAAATGCACGTGCTGCATCTACATGCTTTGTATTTCCCTGAATGATCAGTAAGTTAGTACATGAAGTTAATTCACTCAGTAAATACTTTCCACAGAGGGAGTATTTCTGTTGTGTTAAGCCTCAGGGTGTCAGCTAAAATTAAAGTGACAGCGTAAACACTTCTCAGTGGCTCCAGTCTATGTTTACATTTGACCATGTAGGTACTGGATAAATCAGCTGATACAGCAAGTATACTGCAAAAATTGTCATTTTAACTCTGACGTTTTTGTAATCTCCATTGCTATTTGCATACCATGCTTTCTTTTGATTTTTAACAATGATAAATTGTATAAAGACTGCCCAAAGTATTTAAAACAGCTTGCCAACTTGTGTGCCAACTCACTCACAGTATCTCACTCAAAGTCTGTACAGAAGAACAGATGTGTATCAGATGTCAGATGTTTGCCCTGGTACAGTACCCTTTTGATGATCCTTCTGTCCCTTCCCTCCTTATTCTACAATACTGATCTTAATGTGATGATCAGTACAGGAACCAGTCGCAAGACAGTGTGTGCTGACAATGATCTTTATTAGCGACAATCCAAAATCCGCAAATCCAATAATCCGTATCACAAGTCCGTAAACAGGGTCAGAACCAGAGCAGCAAAACCAGAGGCGTAGTCAAAACAGTCCGAGTCAGAAAAACCAGGGAAACAGCAAACAAATCCAAGGGGCTAGAGCAAGAGACGGTGGTCAGGCAAAACTGGGTCTACGAAAAACAGATCAGGCGAAGCGTACAGGGATCTCGGCTTGGGCGTGAAATGGTCACGATTCGACAACAGGGAAGTGTGAAGCAGGGTTTAAATACACCGGGGAGTGATGAGCAAACGAGACACAGGTGCGAGGAATTAATCAGGTGATTACCCAAAAGCGGGGGAAGAACACCAGGGGGAGCCCTAACAGATAACACCAGGAGAAGACAGACAGAAACCCGAAAGGACATGGATCATAACACTTAAATTGTTAAAAGCAGTTTTCAAAAACCGACCAATGTGCTTCACAAAAGGCAACAACTACTACAAACTACTACAACCATGTAAACAAATGAAGGAGTAGGATTAAAAGTAAAATAAAGCCTCACTCTCCTCACTTTTGCAGGTGAAGGTGTGTTTCGATGAGGATCAGCTGGAGCAGGTGTGTGAGTACCCGTCAGAAACCTCCATGATGGCGTGTACCCCCTACCCTCACGAGATTGGGAGGCTGCCTGGAGAGGAGGCGCCCGAGGATGAGGCTGAAGTGGAGGGAGGTGGGATCACATCCAGAAGCATGAAGAATGCTGGAATAGGAATGGGACGTGGTCTGAGAGTGGGTCAGTGTCACCCCCTTCTCAAAAAACATAGCGTGTAATGGGATTATTCTGCTTTATGTGGTTTGGACTTCACTCAGGTTAAAATGTTAGAAATGTGTTTATTTTCACTGTGTCATCACCACAGAACAGGGCCTGAACTCACCTTTTCTGTAGTTTTCACTACATTCCAATAAAAGGTGCAACAGCAGCTAACACATAACCACAGCTTGGTCCATCTTGGACTCCCTGGCTCTGCATTCCCTGAAAGCACAGCATCATTTTAGAAACTGGTGTGACTGGGCCTCAACATATTTTATGTCATGGAGAATCAAACCCTGTCCTTTAAAGAGGCAAACTGACCAATTTTCAGATTTTTGTCAGTGATAGCAGGTTAATTAATGTGGACAAGCTCAGCATTTTGAAGAATAAAAAGACAATCCCATGCAATGTTGACTTTAAATAAAATATGTCATCTTCAAAAGTAAAAAAAAAAACCAAACCACCCCCATCTTTCTCCCTCCCAGATGAGTCTTGCCCTCGGTAGAAGCCAGTCACCGTCACCAAAATTGGCCATGACGAGCAATATCACGTCATTTTTATCATGTTTTGTTTTGTTCCAGTAATTGAATGTTGAAGTGAAGTTTTGTAATCCTTGTGGTGTTCTGTTTTTTTTCAGCAATGGAATGAAAAAACTGTTGTGGAAAAAGTGTACAGCTGAGTTTGACCGATGCAGTTGTAAAAGAGACATAACTGTGTTCACTGGGGAAAATAATCCACTGGTTTATTTTCAGGGAACTTGTGAGACAAATATGAATGTATAAGAAATGGTACATATTGTAAAGTTATTACAAAGGACCCTCAGGTGTGCACTGTTGGGTGACGAAGGATCACTTGTCTATGCAATATAATGAAACTGATATTATGTTTTAGTTTGTTTCTTCTATGTTAACTACTTACTAAACTTAAATCAGCACTTCCTCGGGAGTGATGGTTTTATCATCTGGTTTCATGTGCCTGCTGGATTTGCCCATACAGATGATAGGACCAATTAGTTCATGCAGATAGTTGACTTTTCTTGAAGCCTTTCAGAAGAAAACAAAAACTCCATTCAATGGATTTGTCATGTTGAATGTTGCAGGGCTTTTGGTGAAATGTGCAAGGTGTGCAGATCTTTGTTTAATGGAGCCTTACTGTTCACAAAAAACAACTCTGGTAAGAGTTCAGATAACATGTAAGGATTTAAATAAAGATATTATTTTGTTAATTTTGTCAGGTGGACGTGGAGAGAGTTTGTGTGAGTGGACGTTCCTGAAGGAAGAAGAATTATAAATAATTCTATTCACCAGAATAACTTCAGCATATTACAGCTGATATCTGGCTGTATTATATTTATAATATAATCTTTATGAAATGTTTCATGTCTAAAGTGTTTATGTGTTTAAATTAACATTGTAATTGGTAAAAGATGTGTATTACGTATTAAGTATTTTTTTTCTATGACAGTTGAAGAAGCTGGCTTCAAGAGAAAAAAAATCTAATAAATAATTCTAAAAAAGAGGTTGAGTATGCTGAGTATGAAAGGAACTCTACGTTGTTTCAACATGTAAATTTGACCAATTATCATAGTATCATTGAAAAATCTCAAGTCCAGTTGCCTTACAGAACTCTTTCAACCTTGACAATGACCTGGATGACTGAGAATCTACATAGATACATATGAGGATTGGTGTAGTTATGGTAGACATATTGAATCATCTAATCTAAAAGTTGATATGTATTTTTAGTTTAAAATACTGTGCAGCTTGTGTCCCAGTTTAAAAGACCAAACTACAATGAATTATCTTCAATTCTTTGTACGATTATGTTCAGAGGGGTTGTATCATTTCACGAAAACATAATTTGTGTTAATGAGTATTTGTGGTCATGTGCATCTTATCCAGGTCATTTGTTGGACATGGGTTTTTCATCATTACCTGATTTATTTCCACCAGAGTCAAGTGAAGGGGTCACGGGCCGAACAGGATTGTGAAAGCGCGCCATCCTGCGGACAGAGGTGGCGCTGCGCACGTAGTCCGGAGTCACGTAGCTGTTTACGGAAACATCTTTACGTCAACACGTGTGAGGGCTTGTGCGCAGCTTTCAGCCCCGCTCGGTCCAGTACGTGAATCTTCGCATGCTCGCAGTTTGAAGGGACAAAAACACAGTGGTGGAGGTGGTGGTGGCGGCGGCGGCGGCGGTGGTGAGGGTGGTGGTCGGGGTATTCTGCCTCATGCGCGTTGTTTTCAAACAAGGATTCATCGAGCGATGAGGACTCTCGGCCACCGTGGAGCAGAAGTATGAGGAGGGCTGGGCTTCACTTTGACGACCTGACCCTGTGGAAACTGTGCAGAAGTTAACAAACAGCCTCTTAGTATTTGATTTAGTAACACGGATGCAACACAGAGTCGTTCTGTAATTTAAGGGAAACATGATTTTCAGGAAAATTCATCCAGGAACTTGCAGAGCATGGCTGTCTCGGGTGAGCGCGTTTTTCTGTTTATAAGAGTTAGATGCTGTTGTTGTTGACCCATAGCCTCCCTAACCGTGTATTTATTATAGCAACATGGCTGTGGAACACATAAGAGGCAGCTGTTCGTGTTGCTACAATCATATCGTTCACACTTCCTATTTTGATAGGCCGTGGTCGTGCCCAACTTATTATTGGCATGTAGTCAAACTCATGGAAGTCACTGCACTGTGCTGACATGCACAGTTACTGTACAAGCACTATAATTACACTTGAAATGTTTTCATTTGATTTGATCATTCCTGCAGGGGGGATTTGCTGGCCCAAGGCAGAAATTATATATTTCATGCAATTTTTCAGAAAACTTCTAAACCTCTCCCTCTCCTTCTAGGTTTCATTGAGGCAGGAGCCGTGTTTCTTCTCTTCTGTGCCCTCCCAGCCGGTGCCCCCACTCGCCCACACCTTGCAGGGCTACCTGAGGGCCCTGGAGCCCTTATTGCCCCCCGAGGAGCTCAGCCACACCCGCAGGATGGTGCAGGAGTTTGGCAGGCCCGGGGGCCTGGGTGCAAAACTGCAAGAGGGGCTGGAGAAGAGAGCCAGACACACCAGGAACTGGGTTTGTGGCTCCTGTGTGTCAGTGTGGGAAGGGTGGCAGGTGCTCGGAGACAGATGTGGAATGTCTTTAAAGCACAGATAGAGCTGCTGTGGTGTGGTTGGGTGAATGCACCAGTAACCTTGATAAAATTACAATAAATGCAACTCCAAAACAAAACACCACTGCTTCTTGAGAGAGAAAACAAAAGCAATGGGACTGAAAACACAACTTCCTTTATAAGTTATATCTGTTCATTTGAAAGACTACTATTCCCCATTGCCTGTGTAAATCTGACTTCATTGTATCCAAAACCTTATATCACTGCTGTAGTTTGTTCCAGCCATAAGGTTCAGAGCGACTGGCCTGACTAATTCTGCTGTGTGTGTGTGTGTGTGTCTGTGTGGTCTCTCCCTGCAGATCTCAGACTCATGGGTGCAGTGGGCGTACTTGGAGAGCAGACAGCCCCTGCCGGTGCACTCGAACCCGGCCATCTCTCTGCCGAGGAGAGACTACAACGACTGGAGGAGCCAGCTAGTGTGAGTCAGCACACGCTGATAATACGTCACTGACAGTGACACAGCAGAGCAGATACTGCAAACTTTTAAAATGTCAGGTCTTAACTTGGGAACATTATTTAAATATTTAAATATACATCAGGGATGAAAGAATATTTTCAGACACATTCAGACAAACACATTCTGAAAACATCAAAACATTCAAAAATATTTTAACATATGCTTTGTTTCATAATATGCACTCGATTTAAGAGCTTCTTCAACATTATTGCATTTCTCTGCAAAGGATACTAATTCTGAAAGGTTCATTCTGAAAAATCAAGTTGTTACTAGCTTGTGTCCATACAAGCTCTGTTAAATACTCAGTTGGACAGTGAGAGTTTACTTTGGTGTCTTGGTGTCATGTTATGTTTCCAGTCAAGGCACTTGGCTGGTGTTGCTGTGACCTTAACACACACACACACACACACACACACACCCTGTTTTTTGCATATGCTGTTGTCATTAAGACCTTGTAACTTCTTTATCTGTTCCTCTGTGTGCTATTTAAACTTACAAAAGAAATAATTGTATACACTGGGAAAATTCATCACTGCCAAGCTTTAAAATGTGGTTGTTTTGGTGAGATTCTTGCAAGTTGCCAATGTGATGGTGGATCATTATCATCTGTTTAAACTAGGAAAATGCTCTTTAGTGATTTGTTTTTACTACTTATAAAAGGAAATCTCACTGACTGTGCTGTATAATAAAACACTTGTCTTTTCGCTTGTCTTGTCACTTAGGTTTGCATCCAAACTGATAGCTGCAGTTCTGGATTTCAAGGCCAAAATAAGCATGTAAGTCTTTAATGTTGTGACCGAACTGGAGTGCCATTAATGGGTTTTGTTTTTAGCAGAATGAAGAAAGAGTTAATGTAGCTGTAGTAATTATCATGAGCCAGTGATTAACCATAAACTGATGAACTGTTGTGAACCTTTGCCTAAACACTGCAGTAATCCTCCAAGGTCTTTTAATCTGTTGTCTCTTTAGGTCTCATTCACTAGCTTCTATTTTAGTGCTTCAACTGTAGCCTGGCTGGCAGCGCCTCGTGTTTCTCTGCTGTATGAAGTTAAATGTGCGTCTAAATTTATTTGCCCACACTTGTCTCTAACTCTCTGCCTCCATGAAGTTCAGATCTGTGTGGGTCATCTCTTGCAGGACCCATGTGTGTTTGGGGATGTTGTCATGTTGCAAAATGGATTCACGACTAATCAGTTGCCTCTGATCTGATGGTGTTGTGTGATGGATAAGAGTCTAAACATCTAATGTCTCAGTATTGTAGCTTCTGTGTTTGCTCCATTAGCGGGTCTCTGGCTCTGTTTTTAATGCCTCATCTGTCTCTGGCCTTGTGTAATCCAAATAGCGTGAGATTCTTTCAGTAAGGTTAAGATTTTGAGTGAGCACAAGTATCAAAAATGGTACATTGTAAACCGAGCTGTTGTATAACTATTGGCAGACAGTGTGAAACCCTGTATTCAGGAAAAAATAAACACATTTTTAAAATAAACTCACTTTTAACAGACACGTCTGTCCCCTTGTCCCTTGTCCCTGTCAGTGGCCAGCTACCAGTCGAGCACATGCGAGGGAAGCCTCTGTGCATGGAGCTCTACCCGCTCCTCTTCTCCTCCTGCAGGATCCCCGGTCCCAAACACGACTACATCGCCCACTACGGCCGCTCCCGACGCTCACCAACGCACATCACGGTCGTCAGGAACTACCAGGTGGGGCTGGCCGGCGCACGGCAGATGATGCTGTCAGGTTTACAGGTTTTATCCACCTTTGTTGACTCAGCATAATTTAACCCATCAGGTTACAGGTTGTTCGACATAGCAGTCATGTTAGGTCTTGTGCACCTGAAGTTTTCCAAAGACTTATGCTGAACCTTTCAAACACAAGTCATGTGGGCTCACTTGCAGCTCTTTTATTGGACAGAATTCTTTGCAGCAGATCATCTTGTGTGATTAAAGACATTGGCAGACAAAGGAATCAGAACAAATCTGATCTCAGTCCTTGTAACTTAAGATAAGCTTGGTGGATATTTATTTATCTACTTTTCTCTTCACTTCAGACACACATGTGTCTCATTTATCTTTTGTAATCAAAAATGAATGCTTTACCTAAGAAGGGCTGCAACCAAAAATTGTTGTAATTTATCTGACAATTTCCCAAATAATCATTTGGTCTACAAAACATCACAAAACAGTGGAAAATGGCACAAGCATGACTTCCTGAAGCCTGAATGCAATTTGTCTTGTATTTGTTTGTTTCTGTCTTGAACTTGACAGTTCTTCCAGCTGGAGGTTTACAACAGTGATGGCTCTCGGATGACGGAGAGCCAGATCCACAGCCAGCTGCTGAGGATCAGGTCTCAGTCATGGAAGACGGACAAGGAGCCGATGGGCATCCTGACCAGCGAGCACCGCCACACCTGGGGACAAGCCTACAACCGCCTGCTCAGAGGTAGACAGCAGGATTACATACTGAGTCAACAGATGGTTGGGTGCAGTCTTTACTGTATTTCCAAGCACACAGCTTAACTATGCTGTATATATATACTGTTATAATGCAGTAGTAGTTTTAACTCATTAAAGTACAGCTGACAATTTTCCACACTCAGTTTTTGCATGTATTGTGTGCGTGCTTGATTTCCTGTCTTTGTGTGTTTGACTTTTTAGATAAACTAAACAAAGAATCAGTGCGGCTGATAGAGACAGGACTATTCTCCTTGTGTCTGGATTCTCCAGTGATGAGGATATCAGATGAGAAGTACGCACACAAACACACTCGTTTCTTTTCCTTTCTCTGTCCCAAAGTCCACTCAGGTATTTCTCTGTGTGCTAAATATGTTGAGTAATCCTCTGTGTGCATTCAGATATCATTGCGTTGTCCCAAGAGCCCAAGGTGATGGTTTGAAATGCATTTTAGTGTTCAACCAATAGTCTGACCACCCCCCAAAAAGTTTTTAGCTCCAGATTTGTAAAACAAGAGATTTTATTTTCACACTTGTAGCCATGTTATTTTCTTTTCTCAGTATGTCATTTCTGTTTGTTCCTTGAACTTTGATTGACAGGTACGCGAGCCGTAAAGCAGCTCAGATTCTGCACGGAGGCGGGACATTTTCCAACAGCGGGAACCGCTGGTTCGACAAAACGCTGCAGGTTAGCAGCGGGAGGAATTGTGTTTGATGATGATCAGGATAGCTCTTGTGAGACTGGGGCAGTTAGAATAACTCTTGTCTCTTGTGTTTGCTTTGACAGTTTGTGGTGGGCGAGGACGGCTCCTGGGGTCTTCTGTACGAGCAAGCCACCACTGAGGGTCCGCCCATAGCAACACTGCTGCATCATATCCTGGACTACTGGTAAGAACACGGGTTCATGAAGAGTGAGGTCACCCTTTCCTTTTGTCAAGATAGGTCATTGTAATAGAATTTGAGAATGTTGCATCAGACATACTCATGTACAAGTATGTGTTTTGTATTATTATATGTATAATATGTAGTGGTATTTTCTTGACTGCAGTGAGAAACCAGACCCAAAGAGAGCGCCACTGATCCCTCTGCCGATGCCCAAGAAGCTTTACTTTCACATCGACCGAGAAATCAAGAGAGACATCGAACACGCCAAGCAGAACCTCGACATGTAAGCTCTCATGTTTCCTCACTTCTTGAGACCCCAAGAATTTCATTGCATGACTACTCCTGTAATTTTGTGCACATGACAATAAAGAACCTTGAACTTGCAGCGTTCCCCTGTGCAGGTTGGGGGGTGGGTTTTTCAGGGTCAACATAAAGTCTCTGTGGTCTACTTGTCCTGATAAGAAAAGAATGGATTTAGCTGCTCACACTATAAGCTATGTTTGCTTTTCAAATCTAACAAAGCTTGAGTAGCGTCACAGGAGTGTAAACATATTTATCTCCTCTGCGTTAACATAACCTTGGCGAAAAGAAAAGAGAAAGCTCTCCCTGGCTCAGCTGCCATGATTGCATCAAGAGCTGGTTGTTGTGACACGCGCTTTATGTCCAGACCACAACACAAAGCCTTTATGGCCAGCTGCATAGTTTCCCTTAAATCATTCAGCTACCAAGTTCTGAATGAAGAACATTGGAAAAAAAGACCAGGATAAACAGAAAAGAAACAAAGGCAGATAAATCCAACATAAATAAATGGTTAAAAACAATAAAAGGACATTAAAAACAGAGGCTGGTTTTTAGCTACAAAGTGGCCTGATGCAATGCCAGTTTGTAGAAATGTGTTTTGAGCTGCTGCTTTGCGTAATATGTAAAAAGAAAAAAACATTATGTGTGGCATAGTTTAAAAAAGGAACCCCCAGTTTTCCTCTGTCTGATTTCCAACCTGTAAAAGTGTTGCCACATAATTATCTACGCTCACAAAATCTCTAACAATGGAAAGTGCTAAAAAATTTCGTAATTACAGAATGGATGTATTAAATCTTCTGCAGCTTGATCAACGACCTCGATGTCAATGTGTTCAACTTCAAGAAGTTCGGCAAGGAGCTTCCCAAGAAGCACAGCCTGAGTCCAAATGCCTTCATCCAGGTCGCCCTGCAGCTCGCCTACTACAGGTCATTCACAATGACTTTAAACTGTGGTGTTTGTCTCGGTTTTGTCAGTATTAGATTTTGAAAACTGCGGATTTAGTTTCTGTATTCTTTGTGGTTTGTGCCAAATTGTACATTGGTGATGAACAAATAAGACCAATGGTTGAAACAAGCAGCATTTGTGTTTTAATATTTCACTCCTTTATGTTCTGTTCTTCAAGAGTTCACAACGAGGTCTGTCCAGCCTGCGACATTGCCTCTCAGAGGATGTTTCGAGGAGGAAGGACAGAATATATTCGCTCGCCAACAAACCAGACGCTCAAGTTCATACTCGCCTTTGATGATCCATCTGTGTCGGTGAGCAACATGGTCTTCACAGGGAATTGTTTTCACTTTTTTCTCATTTTGGTCTGTGAGTAAGTGATTTTAATTGGTGGAAAATTTGGTGTGGCTTGTGAAACGCAGTGTGTAATATTTCTGTGTTGCAGCGGGAAGCGAAACTTCAACTGTTCAGAGAAGCTGTTGATGCCTATGCTGCTCTGACTGATCTGGTAAACGCCAAGTGTAGAAGCCCAGACAAGCTCAGGTTTTTTGCTTGTTTTTCATATTTTTTCCACTTATCTACAGTTTCAATTTTTCCCTGCTCTGTTCAGGCGCTTAAGGGACACGGCATAGACCGGCACCTGCTGGGTCTCAAACTGCAGGCCATCGAGGAAGGACTGAGCATTCCCAAAATCTTCATGGACACTGCGTATGGGCTGGCGACACACTGGAAGCTCAGAACAGGGCAGGTGTGTTCCTGTTTGTCTTTGCTGATTTCATTTACAGAAAGTAGTTAAAGTTCTACAGCCCAACAGGAAGTGTGATTTTTTTTTTAAGCACTGTAGGAGAGGAAATTTTCTATGAGCTGTTGTTTTGGAGCATGTGACATTCCCACGTTGCAGCACATTTATGACCATCAAAGTGCATTTTGGGAGTTTCCAGGAGACTTCACATGCTTTTTACAGCCTGCTATAATTTTTAGAAGTCACATTTTTTGTTTGCTGCTGTGCACTGCTGTGCTCTTCCTTTATCTGGTGAATCACTCTCGATCAGTCAGTGCTTTTCCATACTTCGCCTTTTCACACTGTATTCAGTCTAACCTGTAACATAGACTGTGGCTATATTTTCAAACACAAGTTCTAAACACAAAGATGTTTAGTTTATTGCTATTTAAGGCCACAAAAAGTGTGTGATTGTTCTTACATATATCATATAGTGTGTGTAATGTATATCAATATATATTTTTTTTAGCCATACTGCTCAGTCTTACTACTACTATAGTAAACCTGTGCAAGTTTAACTGTCATGTTCTCGTCCCTTCAGGTGCCTGCAAATACAGACAGCGTGATGTGCTTTGGGCCCCTCGTTCCCGATGGTTACGCCATTTGTTATAACCCCCAGGCAGACCACGTCCACTTTTCCATCACTGCCTTTAACTGCTGTGAGGAGACTCATGCTGAAACATTAGCCCGCACTCTGAGGGACACCTTGTGTCAGCTACAGGAGCTACTGCAGCCTACTGTGTAGAGCTGCCCCTACAGTATGTCCAACAGGATGAACCCACTCGTCTGCAGCAGCAAAAAAACACTTTGAAGTCTTGAAGCGGCTTGTTTTGTGATATGGTTGTTTTCTCATGTATGCCACATAATTTTGAGAGAACACAGTCTCTCTCGCATACTTTTGATGCTTTTTTTCAAGCTTTTGATGAAGCAATAAATCTTTTTCCAGCAAGAGCTGAGCAAACAAAGTTGTAATATAGTTGCTACAGTGGATGTACATGTACATGTATCAGATTGTATCTCTAGGTGAAAGCAAAACAGCGCTGAAGCCAAACTTACACTCCAGCATTAATTGGAACAAGCCAAAGCATGTGTGTTGAAATTGACTGCACTTGTTTTACAAGTCATGAGATGACCAGTAGCCTGTCTATTACCCTCTCCACAGAATAAATATGTTTCATGTATTCCACTGCCATCAGAGTTAACTGACAGACATTAATGAATACCTCTGAATTTGTAGGCCGATGAGTCTAATTGAAAAAGGACCAAAAGCCAGAATGCTGGTTGTTTATTGGTGAGGGTGCAGAGAAATGACAGGTGCTTTTTTCTTTCTCTCTGAGCTTGAATGATGTAATTTCCTGGTTGTATTTACAGTACATTAAACTGAATACAAAAAGGCTTTGGCCCCTGCCAGTGGGATATATTGTTCTGCTCCCAGCCTGCAGGACTGATTAATAAAGCCTTACAATGATGGGAATAATGTTTCTATTTTATGACATTTTACACTCTGGGTAATTAATCTGTTAGAATTGTCAGAGCTATAGGTAGTGAAAATAATGCACTACTACTCTTCATGGCATTATTTTTGAAAGCGTCCGGCTGATACTTTCTTTCAGGGCTATATGTTTGTACCAAATTTGCACTTAATCAAAATGTACATGCATCACAATTAAAGACAACATGTCTGTGACATTGTAGCAGGATTTCATCCATGTGACTGCTCCAAGTGGAGCTGAACAGGAAGTGACGTCACGTCATGTCACGTTTCATTTTTAAACCGGAACAAACAAAGTCAGTCGAGTCAGTTTAGCAGCTGTTCAGTTGTTTTCTAGGAAATGTAGACACATAGAGAGACTGTTTGTGTGTAAAACAGGGTTATTTATCGTCGAGTGGAGTTTCAGCTCATCTACGCTGCCATTTTTTAACAGTGTGTCACTTTATTTGTCCTACGTTTTTGTCTGCCGCTTTTTAGTCATCATTTTGATTTGCGATGAAGGGTTCCCATTCTGCCATGTCAAGCAGGAGCAGAAGCAGCGGGGCGGCCGGGCTGCTGTGCCCGCTGCTCTGTGCGTGTCTCTGGGCTGCGGTCGTCGGGTACAAGCCGGTGATCATTTTCCACGGTTTGATCGACGGCGCAGTGGATTTTAAAGTCTTAGAGCGGTTCATTACCGAGGTGAGTGCTCCCAACAAACATGACTGTCTCGCTGTTTTTGTTTGAGGGGATACACAGCTACATAAATGTGTTACCGTGGACAAACAGGCCTTACACTTTATCTTAATAGATTGTTATCAGCAAAACTCGGACCTGCTCTGTGCAGTATGTACTTTATGTTAGTCAGCAATTACCATAAAGGCAGTCAGTAGATTGCCTTACAGTGTAAAATTGAGAATGTCCATTTCATGCTGCTCTCTTCGTCCTCTTCTGTCCATTACAGTTGTTTGTATCTTCAGATTAATAATACAAAATGTTACCAACAATTAAATGATTGTGTATTATTTCAGGCTAAGATACGGCTGTATTGATCTCTTCATTGAAATTTGAGTTTCCCAGTAGACCTGCAACTGTTCTCATTACTGAGTAATCTGCAAGGTATTTTCTCACTTAATTGTCTATTAAATGTCAGAAGAGAGTCCAAGATCACATCTCCAGAGGTGATAAGACCAACAGTACAGCTGCATATCAGGACAGTGAAATGCGCCTTTCTTTCTTGTCCTCTGAACCTATCACACACGACCTTTGACACTGACACCAATGCATAGCCCAGACTGAGCTGAAGTAAATAAAGTTGTTTTGTGGGTATAGTAATGTGGTTAAGTTGCTCTTTTTACCACTGTTAGGAAGTTTACAGTGAATGTCCTTGATCTCTCTCAGCTTTAGTTGGTTTGTTCTCTGGTCTTCTTACAAAACCGCCTAATGAATCATCAATATTTAAAGCACACCCTGATCTATTAAGGATTTCTGATAACACAGGCACTTAGCTGTAAGGTCTGCTGTTTAAGCCTGCTGTCGTTTTAATGCTAAGGTTGGTGTCTTGATTCTTGTAACTGTTTAACCCTCGTTTAACTCTCCTATAGTCTCATCCTGGAACAAATGTGACGATCATCAACTTGTTTGAGGGATATTCCAGCCTGGAGCCAATGTGGAAGCAGGTGGAGGGAATCAAGGCAGCTATTTACCCAATCATGCAAAACGCAGCAGACGGAGTCCACTTTATCTGCTTCTCTCAAGGTCTGTGAGTGCATTTGTGCAGGTGAAGTGGAGACATAAATGTGGAATTTGTTTATACAACAGTCTTGCTTTATGATTTAGTTTAATGTCATTCTTTCAAAAATTGACCTCAGAGTGACATATTTCCGTTATTTGTAAATATGTTTCACTCCTATATTTAAATGATGGTTTGATTCTTTGTTTTTACAGGTGGGCTGATTTGCAGAGGGATCCTCTTCACTATGTCTGACCACAATGTCCACTCCTTCATCTCTCTGTCCTCCCCTCAGGCCGGGCAATATGGAGGTGGGTTCAACTTCAGAAGCTGATCAAGTGATCATGTTTAAAATGGCTATGATTTCAGTGTGCGTGCAGACGGAAATTAGAACAAAGACAACTCTTAATTTCAGATGATGTTGTTGTTCCATAACTGCTGAATGTGTGCCCAGGTTAGCCAGGTTAGCAGGTTTAACATGTTAAGGAGGAGTTTTTAAAAAAAATCTTTTTACTAATTTTGCTCTTTGTCTCTCTTTGTCTCTCAGACACAGGCTACCTAAAGTACCTCTTCCCACAGTTTCTCAGGCCCAACATCTACCATGTCTGCTACAACGTTTTTGGGCAAAGGATATCCATCTGCAACTACTGGAATGGTGAGAATCCAGGAATGATTTTCTCATGCAGACGATGTGAGCTTTCGAAGACATGAATTCCAATCATACTCCTTAGCTTGTCAATTTTGAAATCAGACATTCACTGGGCTGTTTTCATCATATGCAAAGACATTTGATTTTTAAGAAAGGGTTGCTCATTCACCAAGAGGCTTCAAAATGTGTTTTGACATATTGGTTGCTTGTCTTCTCTCTGACTCCTTCTTTTCCAGACCCCCACCACAGACCCCTGTATGTGAAGAGCAGTGATTATTTGGCTCTGCTTAACAGTGACAGACCTCATCCAAACGCAACAGGTCAGTACATTTCTCATGGGTAAAACTCATCCAAGCTTAATTTAAATAGCTGTCAGTGGGAGTTTTTTTAATCTTTATGATGCTACTTCATGTGCTTCAGCTCTAAATAACACAACATGTCTCTGATTGAATCATATAAACTTTGGCTGTCAAGGATTTTACATTATATTTTTTTCATTTGTATTTATTTATAATAGACTATATGCTTCAAACTTGCATTTTTAAGCAATACCTTTTCTTGGTAACAACAAAAAAAGAGAAAAATAGAGTATGTATATGTACATATATATGTTCATCGTGTTTTACTTCTCAACTTCAGAGTGGAAGAAAAACTTCCTCAAGATCCAAAAGTTGGTGCTGATCGGTGGACCGGGCGATGAAGTCATCACACCCTGGCAGTCGAGGTGAGTTCATCCCCTCTGTCCTGGCCAGTTTCTCCAAAACATGTTTCAATTTGACTTACAGTGCGATATTATGTAATAATACAGAAACTGGTTTGACTGTAATCTCACACACATTGCATCTGTGTTTTACCTGGAAAGATTTTCAGTAGTGAAGGTTTGGGTGTCAGCGCTGAAATGTGTTACAATTTTTCTTCCATATACAAAGACTTGAAGTTGTCAGTTTCATGAAGCAAATTATTTCATTGACTATTACTCATCGTTTTGGTCCCTGGTTGAAAGCCAGGGCATTTCAGCTGTTGACATTAAAGTGTCTCCTTTTTTGTCCAGTTCACTTTGATTCATACTCACTAATTGAACTACAAAACGTTCTAGCTTCTACAGTCTGTTTTTCTTCAGTGACATATATCACTTTCTGTACTGTTTTCATGCATTAGCATAGTTTGCTTTTTCATACTGTGGAGGATCTGATGATACTCATGTGATGCTCACACATTATATCTCCCCTTCTCTGACCTGTTTTACAGTCAGTTTGGATTTTATGACGACAACGAGACTGTTGTTGAGATGCAGCAGCAAGACGTGAGTGTAAATCATTCAACAGACACATTGTTTCAGTGCCCTCTGCAATCCTGTTTCGAAAATACTGGTATTATTTTGCATTATGTATTTGGAAGGAAAATAAAGAATAATATAGGATTGAGAAAATGTTGGCTTGTTGAACTATCAGTATTTATTTGACATTACTGTGGCTCACAATGTGTTGGGGTAGGGGCAGACTGTGAAGACCCCTACAGCAGATTAACGTAGCACCAGCTCAACTTTCTTCTTCTGCTTCTAGGTGTACTTGAGAGACGTTTTCGGCCTGAAGACGCTGGCAGCTCGTGGGGATCTTATCCTCTGTTCTATTCCCGGTATCAAACACGTTTCATGGCACTCAAATGAGACGGCATTCCACACATGTATG
The DNA here is from genome assembly GCA_016785225.1 of Psettodes erumei. Taxonomy (NCBI): domain Eukaryota; kingdom Metazoa; phylum Chordata; class Actinopteri; order Pleuronectiformes; family Psettodidae; genus Psettodes; species Psettodes erumei. Next base: position 568,392 of record JAFBJZ010000898.1, on the reverse strand, counting down.
GAGAAGTGGCTGGTATAAAACAAAGTGACACACAGCATGCACACACATGCACACTTTATAAGCTCTACAGACAAGTGGTGTTGACTTTTTCATCGAACTCTCAGCTAGAAGGCAAATAAGCACATTTCCCAAAAAACTCTGTTGCTGCTACTGTCAGACAAATCCAACACATCACTGTCTGTGTGCTTAAGGATTTTTACAGGGAAAAGTGAATCACACATAGAAGGAGCACTCCAGCAATTTGGTATAATCTATCCATGAAATTTGCATGAGACAGATTTTTTTTTTAAATGATCAAAAATCAGTGTAGCAGAGGCTGAAAGATGCTGACTCCACTTCCCAGGTTTGACTTGTCCTTCTTAACACAATCTTTTCTGTCAGCTTATATGTGAACATTCCAAATGCAACATAATGAATGTCATCCAAGAGGGATTATTTTAAAAAATGAGAGCTGTAATCCCTGTTTTCAAACTTCAAACCTAAATTTTTAAAAAAAACTGATGGAGTGCCCCATTTGTTCATATTTTAAAAATATTACTTCATTACTTTTAAATACCGACCCCACTTATATTCAGTGTACCCATGTGTGTCTGTGTGTTTGCTTGCACATACCTCAAAAACAACAAACACACAGTGCCTGAGCAACGTTCTGTCATCTACATGTACAGACCCACTGCCCCAGTCATTTTATGATGCAGTAATTTTACCTTTTTATCCTTCCATTTTTAATCATTTACTATAGTAGATCAAGCCTTAAAATTTCCCCTCATGCCCAAATGTTTCATGTCCATTACCAAAGTGCTATGACACACTGCCACTGTGATGGTGCTAAAAATTATGATGGAGCTATAGAGTGGCTGGAGAGTGGCAGTGGTCACTGAGTGTTTACCTGCCTACCAGACTATTATACGTGGCAGTCTTTACCTCCCATCGCACTGAGATATCTCAGGCGTTTGGACAACCATTTTTGTTTTGTTGCATTGTTTGTTTCTCCGTTGGAAAAAGGGATTTGTTTCTCTCAACTGTTTGCATTTCCTTGGATGTTTATTGCTATCTGTTGTACTTTACTGATTTTTTCTTAAAGAGGAAGAAAAATGGAAATTGGCAAAAAAAAAGTGAACCACTGTTGCACAATGTTTAACAAGCTAAAGAAAAAGGGAAAGCAGAAGAGGGGATGATTTGAAGTTGTTAAATATGAAGTATTATTTTAATATAGTTACATCATTTGTTTAACATGATTGTACATATTAATTGACAAACAGTAACTGCATGACTGTCATCTCAGCTCAGTCCTTCCTTGCAGATGTTAAATGTAGATAGGAACTCTTTTTAAAATTAAAACAGAAATTACTATTTTGACATTGTCCTACGCTTTCTACAGTATTTGTTTTGCAAAGGAAAAGGTGTCAGATGTAAATTCCTCAATAAAAAACTGTTTTGAACACCTGTTTGGTCTATTGTATTTCGTCAGATTATCTGAGTTCCGTCGGTTCAGGATACAGCTGCATTAAATCAATCAAAGTACCACATTAATATGGGCAATTGAATTTCATGACTTGAGTATATTTACTTAATTACATTCTAACACCGTGAATAGACAAAACACAGTAAAAGAATTACACGCATCATGAATTGCCAGAAGGATGGAACACGAGACCAGTTGCACAAAAGTGTCCCACTTTTCCCCGTTGCGAAGCGTCTGATGGAACCCATTGAGGCAGACTACATTTCCATGCATGCCCTACGCACCGGAAGTAACAAGCGAGTCCACCGGATATCTGCACGCGGCGCCGATTGAGGCCCTTTCCCGTCTGTGAGGAGTGTTGTACAGATCGGCAGATACAAGTGAGTGACAAATGAACCTTTTAATCGCTTTAAATATCACTAAAAGCAACATTGGTGGGTATTGAGATGCCACACGGACCTCTGTTGTCCGATAAACGGAAGTTAGACATCTGAGTTTTGCTTCATCCTGGTGTTAATTCCTTTAAATGTTACCGTACCGCGTTCAACTGCGCTGGGCGTTAGCATGTGGCTTGCTAGCTAGCACATGTGGAAGTGGCATGCGGACCAGCCATCGCGTTAGATATCACACTCAGCGTCCTGTTATTACAAAGTTGTTGTACTTGTTTTCAATTTTAACCGCACACATTTCACTTTATGCAACGCCAACGTGTATTAGTGATACATCATATCGCTAGTATTCAGTCGTTTGACCGCCACCGTGGCTCGAGCTAGCTCCTTTTAGCTTGAGTGAATCAGGATCCAGCTCCGGCCCTGCGCTAAAGTTGTGAATCTCATTTTATCTGTATCACTTCTGATCTGACATTCACTCCCACCTGCTCAGTTATATATTGTGGACAGTTTTTCTGCTGCACAACGAAATATCTAACGCAGTTTTTCGTCTACGTCTTAACATCTATTTGTTTCAGTGTTGAAGTTGGGTAGCCGCTTTACCTGTGTTTATCAGTGTCATGGCTTTTACTAGAGTTAACTCCCTAACTTTAACGCGCAGACTTGTTAAACAACATGTAAACACAATGTCCAAGTTACTTTTTTTGTAGATCGTTAACATCACTATCACAAAAGTGATGGTGCTGGTGACAGATCCAGCTACACTTACCGTCAGTAAATGTTCAATATGATGGCCTGATAGGAATTTTTCTTCAAATAGAGTTTAGTAAAAAACAAAAAAACCCCAATACAGGCCTGTTATTTATTTGAAGAAATATAGAACTCAAGACATCAGTGTATGTTGTTAAATGTCATAAATCCATTACTATATAATTAACTGTGTATTTTAACATATTGCCCTTCACTGGCTTGAAAACAATGTCTTGTCTGTTTTATTTTCAGTGACCGATTGGGAGACTGCCCCAGCTGTTGCTGAGACCCCAGAGATCAAGCTCTTTGGCAAATGGAGCACCGATGATGTTCAGATTAATGACATCTCCCTTCAGGTAAACAGCATCCAAGAGTTTTGATTGGCTTCCATTACCTGATTGATGTGCTTATGGAAGTGTTCTTATCAGTTCAAAGCGAGGCTAGAGTCACACCTGGACATTTACCTGTTGTCCTGGTGTGCTAGAGTGCTCGCAGAGGAAAGATTCTCTGCTTATTCATTGGCTGTAGTCTGTTGTGGCCCAGTCAATCACCGGCCCAGAAACATAATCTCTCAATAAGTACTGTACGTCAACAATGCTCTGACTACATCTGTAAAAACCACGATGCTTAAACCGCCCTCTCATCGCTACAGGATTATATTGCTGTTAAAGAGAAGTATGCCAAGTACCTGCCACACTCTGGAGGACGTTATGCCGCCAAGCGTTTCCGCAAGGCCCAGTGCCCCATCGTGGAGCGTCTGACCAACTCCATGATGATGCACGGCCGCAACAACGGCAAGAAGCTGATGACTGTGCGCATCGTCAAGCATGCCTTTGAGATCATCCACCTGCTCACTGGAGAAGTACGTACCACCAACTTTCACCACACCTGATTCTTGTTTGGAATGTCACTTGATACCTTGGGGCATGTTCTTATTGTAATAATACAGAGTACCTTTCATTTTTAATGTCTTTTAAAAGGGAATAAATCAGTATGTTAAAAGCCCCCACAGATTCAAAAGCTGTGTGGTGTAAAAGCTCACTAGACACTACTTCCACCAGTAGAACCTAAAGGGTGAAATGCAAAAAAAAGCTTTTTAATGCCCCTGACACCTAAAACACCCAAGTTAAAAGCATGTGTCAACTGCAGTGATTGTGAAGTATCACACCACAATCATACATTTTGAACTTTATTGTAATTATATTAAAACTGGTTGTATTTGTCTACTTATGGCAGTGGTGCAACAACTGGTTAGGGTTTTGTGTTCTCTGAAGAGAGCCAGGGTAGTTTTTAGAAAGTAACTAGAAAAATTAAGTAACTATTAAGTAGTTCCTTTCTTAATGCACTTACTGATTGTATGTCTTTAGTAGATGCCTGTCATTCTTTGCCCCATATGAGCATGAAAATGGAATTAAAAGGTCTTAAAACATCAAACATCAACATCATTATTTTTTTAAACACAGAGTAAAACAAAATGTGCCGTAGTCACAGTGCAGAGGTAGCTGGTACTCACACTCTGTTAGGTGTGGGACCCAAAATATAGTGGGTCATTACTTAATATTATTGTGGCCCAAATGTAACAAAGCAGAATACCAGCACAGTATGCTCAGTATAAAGTTTTATTGCATGTTGTTTAATGATTGAAAACTCCTTCATACTATTTTACTTTTTTTCCCAGAATCCCCTTCAGGTCTTGGTGAACGCCATCATCAACAGTGGACCCCGTGAGGACTCCACACGTATTGGTCGTGCCGGCACTGTCAGGAGGCAGGCTGTGGATGTGTCACCCCTCCGCAGAGTCAATCAGGTAATGTGACCATGCCCGTGTACATTAAAATCATAATTTTTTTTTCATCATTAAAATATCCCTTAAATCTTACTTCTTTTTACTGAAAGCTGCCTAATTTTGAAGCGAATAATACTTTGTATTTCACGTATTAAGCGAGGCTAGAGTCACGCCTGGATATTACCCATTGTCCCGGTGTGCTAGAGTGCTCGCAGAGGAAAGTCTGTGCTTATTCATTGGCTGTAGTCTGTTGTGGCCCAGTCAATCACCAACTCAGATACATCCCACTGCTGACCACTGTTTACTTGCTGAAGTTCATTTGTCAGCCCTTTCTCACCCTTTCTTCTCGTCTTATTTTGCAGGCCATCTGGCTGCTGTGCACAGGAGCAAGAGAAGCTGCTTTCAGGAACATCAAGACCATCGCCGAGTGTCTGGCTGATGAGCTGATCAATGCAGCTAAGGTAACTGTTTGTCCAGTTAGAGTGGTCACGTAGAACATTTCCTCCTGGGTTACAGAAAAAAACTACAACTCAGTCGGAAATGTTTGTGAGTGACATGAGTTGTGATGCTTAGTAATCTGAAAATTATCTTCTGTTTCAGGGTTCATCTAACTCCTATGCCATCAAGAAGAAGGACGAGTTGGAGAGAGTTGCCAAATCCAACCGTTAAACATGTTTGCTTTCTAACAAAACAAATAAACCTGAAGAAGTTTCAGTTGATTCCAGTTTTTAATGAATCTCCTCACAGAACTGTTTGGATAGGAAATGTAGTATCTGGAAAAAAAGCTATACACTCTGCTCACAGTTTATTTAGGTAGACCTAGCTAAAACAAGAGCATCTAATACAACAGTCCTGCATTAAGTCCTCCCTTCCGAAAGGTTCTTAACAATCTTAGGTGTTGACTCAACTGTGATAATTTTAGGGGCTGTTTGTGGCACTGTTGTATCTGCACTATTCACAAACTGCAGCCTCCAAAATCACCATTACTTGGAATCAGCACCTCAATTTTAGTTCAGTGTACCTAATAAACTGATGTGTAAATTACACAGAAGGAACTAGTGTTACAAATTATCAGATTAATTTTGCTCTGCATTTCTACACTTGCTACAAATTCATACATAGGAAAAGTTAAGACATTTTATAGGAATAATCTGCATTTCTATATCTAGCAGCTATGTCCTGTAATGGAAACTGGCAGTAAAACATAATAATGAAATTAATGCTTGTGGCTATGAGTTACACGTGGTCATAATCTGCTGACATGAAATTGGGTACCACAGTTTTATCTACCACTTTTAGCATTGAATTCAGTGTGACTAAATTAGGTGTGTCATGGTGCTTGCTACTTAGAACTTCAACAGTTAGACACTACAGCTGAATTTTAGTGGTTTCATGATTTGTTTTGTTGGACTTTTGTGTGCTGCACTATTTGTCCAGCTGGGGGTGATGTGGGCTGTTGTGCCAGCAATCATCTTCTCTACCACAAGTACATCTGTTCCAGTTGGATCACATTCTCTCCACCGTACAAATGTATCAGTGTTTCCTTAACAGTAAATTAACAAGAATTTTAATCAGTTGAAAGCATTTCAGAGCCCATTCCATCCCACTGTGAACATGTGCAGGTAAGACGCTGTGTGACATCCCAACTGTTGGCGATGGGTGGGTGTTTTTTTTTTCAGAAATATGTGTGTTTTCTGTTGATGAGGAGGCAGAACGAGGAGAGGTACGCTCCCAGTTTGGAGGCCTCGCTGCAGGCTGTTGGCAGTAGGGTGTAGTCCTGCAGCTTCTGAAAGGCCTGAAGGGAGGAAGACAATTTACTAATGACACAGACACTGTGCTTTACATGCTCAGGGGAAGAAGTAATTAACCTAACTAATCATAGTAGGAAAAATGCAGCACTGGCTGGAATGACATCTTAAATTAGCTTTAATGAAAAAAAAATAGCTTCAGGTTGGAATGACAGCTTAACCTCAAATTATCATGACTTTGCTTTTTCCTTTTCTTGGATACCTAAAATTTGGATATGATTCATTAAGTAAGAGGACAGTAGAGAGAAAGAGTGAGATAACCAATTTAAGATATCTAATTTTTCTAATGCATCTAATGATAAGTCCTATGCTTCAGTTCATTGTATTGCTATCATGATCATATAACTTTGTAATACCATGAAAGTCTGAGAAACTAACCCTGATTATATTATTTTAACATTGGACTTCAAATCCTTCTTGGGAATAAAAGTCTGTATATAGAGTACAATAAAAGTCATATCTTGACCTCTGGAACTTTGATTAAGACTAAACATTTTAAAATCTGTATTGCGAGTCCCCCATTATGGTATTACAATATTGAATTGACAGGAACAAAATAAAATGAAATAATCTTGCAAAAATTTCTTCAATCTGCATTCAAAATAACAGCACATGCAGGTGTACTGTCATGACACTCCTCTGTGGAATTAAGGTTTTTTAAAAGCCCCAACCATCCCAGGAACTAGAAGTCATAATATATCATACTCTGGTGTTTTAATTTTGACCATACTTAGTTTGATTGCCCCAGCTTCAGGATTATGCAACACTGAATTACTGGAGTGCCTCTTTAACAGCAGTGAGACAAAGTCAAGTAAAAAGAAGAAGAGACCCTTTTGAATGTGTACTCACAGAGACACTGTCAGGACACTCCTCCACAGGCCGGTGGAGCAGGAAGTCACGTTTAGAGGGACCTTTGATGTAGATGCAGTTTGCAGCCGATTCTTCTGGGACAGTGAGGACTTCATAGTGGTGATCAGTCAGCTGTTCCATCATCTGGAGATACCAAACACTGAGTGTTACTGAGCACCACCCTGACAGCTCCTCACACACACACACACACACACACACAGACATACACACATTGCACATTGCAGCAGACCACTCCCACATACTTGGAGGCAACACCATCAATAACACGATATCATCAGTCAGGAGATACAGGATTGTGTGCAGTTCACATTAGGGTAAAGAGAAGAAAAACACATGCTGAGAGAAATTATACATGTATGATAGATAATAAGGTCGGTATTGACTGGTAAGAGATGTTAGAACCTGGTTAATAAATAATTTTCTAATACTCAAAGAAAAATAGTCAATATCTTAACTGCTTGTTGTTTTTCAATCTCCAATCCAAATTCTTGGGCTCTTGTTTGTAAAATATAATAGCAAACTACAGCAAAGCACATCGATAAACAGTGTGTGAGGAATGTGCAAAAGATTCTGTCCCCTTCTAAATCAACACTTTGCAATGGTTTTGACTAGCTGTAGTATTTGTGAAGCAGAAAAGAAACTGCAATGAGCCTGATAACAAGTTTAACAAGCTGTTTAATTTAATGTACATTATTTTACGTTTACCTAAACGAACTGCATGGATGCACAGACACACCTATTGCATGTGCACACACTTACCCGGAGCGTCTTCTTAGCCCCGTCACTGTTATTAATGATAATTGTGTCCGGACCTCCCATGGAGCAGATGTCTTTCAGCCTGGCTCCACCACAGACAGGGACGGTGGACACAGCAAAGTCCTGAACAGATGGAGGTCAAGAAGTTTAATTCACACACAAACTGGGTCTTTTGCATGGCTGACAGTTTGACTGGCCGCAATAGGAAAAGCACATACTGCATATACTATAGAACACACAAGTGTCTAAAATGCACTTAAGAGAAGTGAGGGGGATCAATACTAATGGCTGCATTGTGTCGAGCCTGAGGGGTCTCACTGTTAATTGCTGTTTATAGACCGTAATTCCCCAAATGCAATGAAGCAAATGGCCACCTGCTCCACTTTGGCAGCACGATTCTTCTGACAAGAATGTTGGCATGACAAACATTGTTGTACAGGCAAGAAACTGACATGCTGTTTATTGGGGATCTTTTACAGAGCTTCCCACAGAGCCAGCTACAGTTCATATTATAATTCACTGATTCACATGAATGAGTGATTCATCAGTACACATTTGTCTGTCCATTGTCTTCCCCGCATGCCTCTTACCCTGAACGTGTCGGCCAGGACCTCTGCCCCTCTGCGGTTGGTGTGGGAGGAGATGCCGACGAAGAACTCCCTCCCTGTGAAGAGGACGTCGCTGCCCTCCAGGGTGGCCCCTCTGGAGTCCCCCTCCTCTGTCCCCATCTCCACCACAGTCAGGTTGAGCTCCGACATTACTCTGCGCACCGCCTCCACCTAGGTAGTCGGAGAGAGAGAGTTGAACTTAACCCGCCTACTAAAACAACAACTTGACAGGTAGTTACTGCCGTTTTTTCAGATTTTATGACATACTATACTATGACCTTCGTGTTTGCATTTTAATGCATACTATTCTTTGATTTTTTTGGAATTTTAATGTCAAAATCTTTTGACATTTATTTGCGATTTTACGAAAAACGATAGTATGGCATTTTTTGTGTTTTTATGATATATGATACTTGCTTTTTTTTGCAGTTTTAGTTTTTAGGCGTTTTTTCAGTTTCTTAAAACCCAGTGCTGCACTGCCTCTTTCTTTTTCTTTTCTGGCTATCTTAAACATTTATATGCTGCAAGTTCAATGTCATACCATTGTGATATGAAATAATACAAAAGGCTTTTACTTACTGCACCTTCATCTCCCAAAGAAAGATTAACTACAGTAACAGATGCAGAAATGGATCACTACAGGCATTTTCTTCTCCCTTGCTTTACCTCACTGCGTCTCTGCTGTTTGAAGGGTCTGGTGATGAGCGCAGTGTCTCCCTGGATTACTGCCACGTCCTCTATCCTCCAGCTCTCTGGCAACTCCGGGTCAGGGGGGATCTCAATCAGCTGCAGGCCCACCTTCTGCCTCAGGGCTCCTGTCAGACACCCAAACTGACGCTGAACCTTGGCCAGGTCCACAGGGATCTCCCTGTTCTCATGATGGTCTCCCACAGCCTTCCCAAAGGTCTCTGGAATGTCCCGCACCACGGCATGGGTGAAGCGACCATATGGACACATATTTGCCATGTTTTCAAAAAAGACTGTCTGTTTAATAAAAAAAAATGGTAGTAAATATTAGAGTTCTGACAAAGTACCAATAAGCTTCCTCTGCTGAGAAAAAAATGAAGAAGTAACAAAAAAGATGCATATATGTATGTTTGCGACTCTTTCATAAGCTGGTATTGTAAAAGCACCAGAAGAATTCCAGAGGGAGAGTGAAAAGCATCTTTATTCCCATTTCTGAGCGTCTTCTTTCATTTCAGCACAGCACTGGCTACTTCCTCGTCTGTAGATGTGCAGATGTGAAGGCAGAAGATCTCAGCTTTAGACAGAAAGAGACAGACATGTAAGGGCTAAGGATGGACACAGTGGAACAAACACAACAGGGATCAATTTTGAGGCTCCGGAGCCTACGACTTTGATGGGATGCAAAACATTTCAGGGCTAAGTCTGCTTAGTACTTTGAGATGAACACACAAATGTGAAGGATATTTTTGATTTTAACAAAAGGCAAAGTAGACAAAATAAGTGTGCTTCTGTGACTTGGTGATTGCTGGTTTGTAAGAAGAAATAAAACAAATTAATCTCCACAGACAGCAGAAATAACACAAAGAGATAGTTATGTAAACGTCGAGAAGGGATCAGTGCCCAAGGTGAGATTGTAAGGAATCATTGTTCAATAGCTGCGCAATATGTTGCTTTTCATTTTTGTGCTGTAGGTCAGATTTGAGACAAATGCCCTTTTATAATCTTGCCTGTAACCCACAGCAGTCGCCCGCTGTGAGGCTGCGGAGAGCTACTTCCACACGGGATGTTGCCTCAGAACTTCTGCACCAAGTGCTGGGCTTTGATATTTTATTTCATCTTATCATAAAAGAAAGTACACAAAGCGCATTAGGTGGACGTAACCTTAAGTTGAGTTACTTGGCAGTGTGTTCCATGAAACATTTTTTCCACCCTACACAAGCAATAGTATAGTTTCCTAAATAGCCAATATTCGTCAGTATTTTGAGCAGTTACACCGTTTGGACGTGTGTTTGTTTTTGTCCAGCTGCAATAACTAACGTGAACATCAGCCAGAACAAAAACATCTTGAGTTGCAGGAGTGCACCGCCCTCCTGATGATGTTCGTATCTGGAAAACGGAGGAAGCCAACACTCCCAGAAGTTAGGCAAGTGTTTCAAAAATGGGGCTTACCTGTTTACCAGTGTCGTATCTCCACGTTTGGCCGCCTTACACTCAGTTTGATTTAATTTCCAAACCGACCGCGCTCCCGTTACTCCCTCTTTTCTCTATACCGCTCGACTACGTGTCAAGATGGCGAATGTGAAATTGACAAGTTCCGGTTGGTTGTTTCAAAATAAGACGAGGGGTGGGAAGTAACGTCAGGTAAGCGCAAATTTGAGTTACTTGTACTTTACTTGAGTATTTCCCTTTATCGGGACTTACTACACCGTTTATTTGGTGGGGGTGGGGAGGGGATATTTTTACTCTACTACGTTCATTTATCGATTAAGATTTTACATTAAAAAATGGGAAAATCTGAGAAAATATTCTAATGACTGATTAAATCATTTAGAAAAAGAATACCACGTCTGTATTACCATATTCTCTCAAGACTGTTTTTCTGTCTTCATTTGCAGTAAACTTAATCATTTTAAGATTTGGTCAAATATAATAAGCAATTTGAAGGTGACACTTTGCTTGCTTCTTGGTGAGCATTTCAAAGTAATATTAATATTAATCAAGAAAATAAGATACAACTGTAACATGCTGCTCACAGATTGCTGCATAAGTAACAGAGATCCACTGATAAAACAGTAATGAGGAACTTTTTTCTGCATTGTAGGCAATTTTTACTTTTAACTTTTACGTCACTATTTTAAGTACTTTCCTCTGATTTAATAATGAAATTTGGGCTTTTATAGTGGCAGAGAAATTAACATCAAACGATGTATAAAGGTCAAATTTGGCGACCGTTATGCTCTTATTTTTAAAAGTCTAATCGTCCAACTTCCGCCCTTCTTCATGTATTTATTGGCAGTTTGACACCGCTCTCCCCACCATTCCATCCCAACACCCCCCATCCCCCACACGTCCTGTCCTGATTCAGTCCTCGATTTGAGTTAACCCCGCGGCCACTGTTGTAGTGGCTTTCAGCATTGTTTAAATGTCATTTACACGTTACAGGACACAAATTTTATTAATAGAAAAATCAGTGGTGTTATTTAAAAAAATCTGAAGCTGAGAGGAGAGAGTTGAGTATCTAAATTCTAACCAAACAGAGACAGGATTGTCCTGAATTAGACTTTGCTGGTATGAAGTAACAAACAACAGACAAGAGATTATAAAATATGCCTCGCTTTGAGGCTTTGAGGCTTGATCATTGAGCAGATATTATCAATCTAGGTGTTCTGCCTAATTTGTAGGTAGCTTGTAAGTAAATGTTATAAATGTCTATGAAAGATCAGATGCTGTATGAGCACCTCTCCCTCTCGTTTCCCTATCTGCCTTTTTAAACACAAATTTGAGCTGTCAACAGTGAATCAAAGAAGCTGATATTCTCCTCACCTCTCCCCACAGTGGCCTAAATGAATGGCTGCATTAACCTTATTAGGTTGACAGTTGATTTATTTTACCTGGCCATATAACAAAATTCAAGCTTGTTGCATTTGCCTTTCTCCTCTTCATCTGTTCAAAGTCATCACAGATTAAGGCCGATATGATAAATTACTGAGCCATCATGTTTTTAACAGTGTGACATGACCCCAAAAAAATCTGTCTTTTCCTGAAATGTAGGTCAAACCATGTTGGTCAGTGCTGAGATTGTTGGATAAACAGGCAAAGGCACCAGAGGAAAAAGCTCCATTGTTGTATGTGTCCATTCAACCAGAAGTGTTGTGAATTGTGTTAAACTTTGTCAAAAGAGGGATTTGTAGATATTGACAGCAGTGATGTAAATACACATGAATACATCCCAGGTAACAGATTGCCGTGTGTACATATTAATGTGCATGTGCTTAGGTTTTGTGTGACTATTTCTGACTCGTATAGTAGCACAATATTCCCTTCTACTGACTAGACTGAGTGACCGCAGCCAAAAGGTTGCTTGCCTGCAACAGAGTCGTGATGGCAAAACACCGACAAAAAAGAAAGAAAGGAATAAATACCTCTGAGAGCATCTGTATCTGAGGAAGAAAAAGAAGGGTTGCTGCAAATCAGAGGGAAATGTGGAGGGATGGAGGGAGGTGGCGGGGGTGGAGGATGGGAAGTAGAGGGCACAGACAGATTAAAGAAGACCATCTGTCCACTGTGATCCTTCAGCCAGCACAAAATATCCCTGTCAAATCCCATCCCTTCAGCAGGTTTATGACACTGCATCTGAACCCACCAAACTCCCTAGAATTAAAATTTCATAAAAGTTTCGTCATCACTGCCCGTCCTGTTACAACTTCTTTGGATGAGCTAACATCTGAGAATAAAGGGACAGATTTTCAAATCAGAAAGGTGTATAAGATCCAGACAACACCAAACTCTATTCAAAAATCTTTTGCTTCATCGACAAACACAAAGATTTCGATCCATGTGTTGAGTCAGAAAAGGTAAATGATCTTTCTGGCTTTTTTGTGATCCTATGGTCATTTTACCATACAACATATAATCATCCTGATTGACAAACCCAGTGTTTGCTTCAAATGTGTAACTGAGCCTGAATTTAGCAGGAGTCTGTCAACTATTTGCTGTGTGCTGTGTAATTAATTAACTGATTCAGCTAACAGCTTATTCTGTCTGAGCCTGCTTGGTTCACTCCATCACAAGACTGCTGTCAGCAGACTGTCCTGCTCGCTGACCACATGTCTCACATTACACCCTAAAGGATAATTCAGTTAAAATGGCTCGCTCGCTATCTCACTGACTCTCTGTCTCTGCCATGCTGACTCTCTCTTTCTCTGTTTTTTTATTTGCTGACTTTTTTTGCCTCTGTTCTTAGCTGCTATTTCACATACATTAACACTTCAAGTCTTATTTTGAAAAAAATAAAGGATTTCCTACTGTACATACAACACCATTGAGAACAAGACTGTAGCCAGAACTGTGGACATGTGAGCACCAACTTACAATTTGTGGAATTTTCTGATTATTAAAAAAAGTCACAATTTTTCACATTTAATGCATTAATAGCTATAATTAATAGACAGTTAAAAAAAATCTCACCATTAAAGTCTAAATATCATCTTAACACTCTTGTTTGACTTTCCGTGTATTAATGTTTGTCTTTGTTTAGCACCTTTTTACCCCATATACATGTGGTCTTTTTGACACAGTGCCTCTAAAGAATTATATATATCAGCTGATCATGCTTACTTCTCTAAATTAAATTAAGCGATTTAGGGAGGAGACACTGACTGGCCTGAGCTACATTCAAATCGGGCCTGCGACAAAAGAAAAAGTCAAGGGTGACACAAAAAAACAAAACGTCAGGGCACTGATAACAAAAAGGATAAGTGAGGAGGTGCCACTTTATCAGTATTGTGTGAGTGTTAAAAAAACAGAAGAAAAAGCCAGTGAGAGACTGAGAGTGTGGGTTTGGACTTCAAAGATGATGAGAAATTTAATTTAGGAATGAGTTGAGGGACGTAGCAGATCAACGGCAGCAGTTAGTTCACTGAGACGTTTGTAACATCCCAGGAGGAGATACTTTTTCTTTTTGTCTCATCCAACTTGAGAAATTACCTGAAAACTTTTTACTGAAAGCATCATGCCTCGTTTCCAACTTCTAACTGTGTTCCTGTGTTGTCTCCCTCTGGCAGGTATGTTTATTGAATGAAATTACGTAATTAAGAAAGTTATTTTAAGGAGCAGCTGATTTATTATAAAATGTGTTTTGAAACTTTTAAGGAATATTAAACAGTTTCAATGTTCACATGGGCACCTGACATATTGTTTCAAGACAAGACTTGAGGAATTGTGAGATTATCCTTTGATTTATTTGGATTCATCAATCATTATATAAGTCCATTTATTGTAAAACGTGGTTTAGTGACACACTCCATTGTGACTATTTTTACTTTTAATTAATACAAAACAGCCATGTTCAAGTCTACTGAGATTTAGGAAAATGTGGCTTTTGAATAAGACATAAGTCTGCAAAAAATGTTCAAACTCTTGTTTTCTAAGTCTGGCCTTTTATATTGTGGCTATTATTCTGTTGTTGTTGTTGTTGTTTTTCAAAAATCCCGTTAAATTAAGTTAGGTGTTCAAAAAGATAATGAATGACAATACAGTAAAATATGATATAAAATAATTTGTCATAGGCGAACTTATAACAGTAGACATACAAATCTTGTACATCTGCAGTTACGTCATAACGTGTGATAAACATGTTTCCATACTAATAATAAATGCTAACTAGGGACTTTAGGTAAAGTGTTAAGTGTGATTTATATGGATTTTTTCCCACTGAGGCCATTTCTGTGGTAACTAAAGATTACACCGTTTGTCCAACAGGGAGCGCTGACAAGTTCCAACTGTAATGTTGGTGCTCAGTGATAATTTGTCTTCCAATGGGTTGATTAACATTTTCCTCTTGTTTCCCTCAGCGTGCTTGCGCTGTTACACCTGCCTGTTCCCGGCCATCTCTCCCCTGGACTGTTTCACGTTCCCCCAGGAGTGTCCGGCCGGGCAGCGCTGCCTGTCAAGTACCGCGACAGGAAGAAGGGGTAAAACCCAGACCTGCGTCCGTCTGTCTGTCTGCCATAGGCTGCATTCAGGGGCAAGTTACAGACTCAAGACCTGTTAATTGGAGATGGCATGTCCAACTAGGGCCAAAAGCTCAGTCCCAAATTGGGATAAACTTGATCTCTGGGTCAGTGGTTAAGGTTATTGTCAGGTTTAGGGTTAGTGAAGGATTTTTGTTCGAGTAAGTCTTCAGGAAATGAATGCATGTCTATGAAATGTAGAATAACGTGTGTGTGTGTGTGTGTGTGTGTGTGAGAGAGAGAGAGAGAGAGAGACTGCTCACTCATTTCTGTGTCTGCAGATGAGATTATTTTCTGTGAATCCAGAATCTGGTCACAGATTAGCAGACAAAGCGTCGTTGTGCAGGGCATCGCCTGGGAACAGATTCATTGAACGTACTGCCTGTATTTTTTGTGCTGCTGCCCACTGGGATTAAGGAGAAACGGGTATAGAAAATGTAGATTTTTATGTTTGATACAAAACGTGTTTACACGCAAATTAAAAAACCCGAGTGGAAACTGCAATACTTCTTACAGTTCCTGCACTGTTCACCCAGTATGGGTGAGGTGCTCCTAAAGCAAGACTATATAACTTTGAAAAGAAGAAATAACCCATTGACCTCTTTAAATTACAAGATGAATTCACAAATCAACAATCAGTACATCCAGTGGCGTGCACGGTGGCTAATGTTAGCGAATGGTGGTAAATGTGATTATTTGTGCAGAGCCCTGTCTCAGGTCTGATCCTCTGTCTCTGACTCTACAAGGGAAAAGAACTAATAAACTCGACAAAAGCATGACTCAACATCTCAGCACCATTTCCCATAAGCCTGGTTGTCGGTTCCCTAATGCCGACGAGTCCATCAAATTATCTCTAAAAATAACACTCTGGGCTCCGTGGGTGGGGCGAAACGCTCATAGTGTCTCATCATCACAGGTCAAAACCTCTGACAACGGCTGACAAGTGACTGAGTAAAGTGATTTATTCATCTAAGTTTCTGCTTCCTAACGACTGTAACCAGCATAAGTGACAGTGTTTGCAACATGTGCAGTAGTAGTGACTGAATGTTATAGGTGTGTAATTACCACCTGTATCTAGCAAGAGCTCCCCATCCCCCCATGCAAGAAATTAACCCCCTTTTTTGCACTCACAGGTGCTCTACAGGTGACGATGTATGAGAAGAGCTGTGCCGTCACCTCCCAGTGCGGGCTGAGCGGGCAGAAATACGCCTCGGGCCTCTACTTCAACTACACCAATGTGTGCTGCGATACTGATCTGTGCAACAGGGCCATGTCTGTCGTTCTCCTCAGCTGGGGGGGAGCAGCTCTGTGCCTGCTGCCTGCACTTGCTCTGCTGTTGGCCTGAGGCCGGGGGCCGGGGGGCACACTCAACAACAAATGTAGAGGATGGAAGAGGAACCTTGGAGAGATTGTCTGGAAAAGATGTAGAGCAATGTAAGTGCACAGGCACATGGGCATGCACCTGGGCGCTAGTTAAATTCCTGATTTTGAAAACAATTAACATTGATGAGGCCACAAAGCAAATATCACTAATGACACACTGAAGTATTTTTTGAACTACTGAATGTTTTCCTTCTCACTGCAGACAAAAACCCAACCTCGCCTAAATATCAATGTGTAATTGGACAATATTTCTAATACCACTCAACCACCATAACACTTAATTTGAAAAGATGCCTTCTCAGTATTTGTTCTGTACTTTGTTTAAGTTACTGCATTTGACATGTTCTAATATGTTGCTGTCTGAGATACTAATGCACTTATTTTTTTTATTTTAATAGACTAGAAGTGTTGCTCCTTGTACCTTTTGTTGACGCTTAACACTTAACCATGTCAATGTTATTATTACAAAATAAAAGCACATCTGCCCCTGATTTATTATCAATGCATTTTTATTGAGACATTAATAAATGTGCATTTGTAAGAGCTTGAAAGTACAACATACATTTCTGCTATGCCATTAGTTTGATTGTCTTTGTTGTTGGTTGAAAATCTACTGGTTTAGTGTCCACACCACTGTTTCAATCTTGTGGACTTTTAAGTGCAACTGCTTTGGACTACTGAGCAAACACCTTTAAAAAAGATGACAAAGAGAAATATTTCAGGGGAAATGCATAGCGGCAGAAAACAAAGTGAAAAGAAAAAGATACATCCTCTACATGCTGATAAAGAAAAAAAAGTTACAAATAGTGAAGTGAAAAACAAACTAACAACGGTGACACTTGAATGAATATAACAAGGTCCCTGAAACTGTATCATCTCCTACAGTAAGCAGTGAAAACTCTTCATCTTGGAGAAAATGAAATTACAAAAATATATTAACATTATTCAGACACAATCCCTTTTAAAATTGGTCCATTTTAAAAAATACATGAAATCCTCAGCGGTTCAATCATGCAAAATAAATCTTTTTCGAGTGACACTTGCAATACAACCTAGCTGGAGGGGTTAACGTGTGCGAGAAAACTAATTGTAGAAAGAAAATAACCAGCTGTGCTCACGCCACATATCTTATAGAATCAAAGTTGTTAGTTTAAATTGCACTTAGGTTTAATTTCTTTTACAAGCTTCACCCTGATAAGAGAGACCTAATACATAAAGAGGCTAACGGCAAAAACGGTTACACTGCTACCTGCTGAATAAATGAAGTCTTAACTGCTAACAGCTTCTATACATTTTAACTTGCATAGTGCTTTGCAATGAATAAATTCCTCCACACAAGCTGCTACTACAGTTGGAATTACAGTTGAGAGTATTACGTCCAGCATTATTATTATTGGGCCCACAGATTGGATTAATCCAACTGGCAACACAAGGCAGTAAAATATCAGTGTGCAAGCACCAATCTGCAGCGCTGAATGATATACTGTATGTTTGCCATAGTCAACAAATCCCAGGAAAATAACAGTGATGACATTATTAGGATTGCTGCACTTGGTCACAGGCCAAAGTATTATACAAATTACAAATATGGCCTGATGATGGCGCTGGATGAAAAGTCAGAGATTCACCCTGGTTTTATAATGGATCCTGAAGGGAGGGTGTGAACGTCTAAATCAAATCTCACAGCAAATGATCCAATAGATGCCGGAAAAAAGCACTGAAAACCACAAATGTGAGCAGAAGTCAGGTTGATTACATTAAGTCATTATGCTTCATCCACTGGACGGCACAAATGTCACGTTCATTATGAACTAGGACAGTAATTATTATTATTAAAAGAGGTTTGAACACAGTGAACACATTCAGGTGGCAGGTCATAACTTCTGCATTTGGATGAAGTAGTTTTTAGATAGATTTTAGCTTTTCATAAAAATGAAACTATCTGTGACCATTTTAAAGATCTGTCTTATACAGATGGTCTTGGTGCCACAGAAAGGGCATGGAAGTCAGAAATTGGGCTGCAACATCAGTCCCAAATATATTTATTACGGTTTACTATCATACATTATATGATTAAGAAATTATTTTTTTTAAAAAGTCCAATCCTTCGCATTTTTAGCATCTGACATTTGGCAATTTTCACATGAAAAATATCTGAAACAACTCACTGATTATCAAAAAAAATTGCAGTAACTATTTGGTGCAGCTCTTGACAGAAAATACTGAGAAAAGAGACAAACATTCATTGCTGGTTTTGGTCTTTTCATGGGATTTGCTCATATTAAGCAAAAATACCAAATAATTCCAGCCCTACCTTTTAATTGACGACAGCCAAAAATATGAAGCTACCAATCATTTTTCCCCCTCATTTTAGACACTGCACATGTTCCATATTAAACTTAATGATTGTTTTTTTTCCCTCTCAACAGACCATCCTCTTGCCCGACGGGTGCTTTTCACCGTAGTGCTTTAGCAGTTAACAAAGAGCCTGCACCTCTTCATCCACAGATACTTCCAAGACCCTGAAACCCTGACAACCTTATCTCCTCCTTTTAAACGACACTGAAAAAGATCCTTGGTACACGACAGCTAGAACAAAATCAATTGTTGGGTAAAAGGCCCTAACAGTGGATTCACAAACAAGCTTGGTAATCTTGAATAATCCTTCACGCCTGCTGTGGGAGTGCAGAAAGAGGAAGCCTGAGTCTATTGAAATGGTTTCCTGTCTCTGTAACCGTTTTCAGCTCTGCCTCCCTTATGCGAGACCCCCCCCCCCTTCCTCTCTGAGGTGCACTATGAAGATTAAAAAAACTGTTACATTTAAATAAAAAGTTGGCTTTAATTAAAAAAATGTTATGCTTAACTGTACAAGGCCTTGTTCCCTCAACAATAAAGCATCCGTGATTTCAAGACAAACCACAAAAGACACTTTGGCAGGTGAGCTGGTAAAAAAAAACAACAAAACCCCCCCCAAACAGTTCCTTAACTCCAAGACTGAAAGTAAGTTGAATCAGCTTGTGTGAGGCTTGCAAGGTGAAAGAATGAAAAGTTTGATCTCATAGGCAGCTTGGTGTCTGTGGAATTCTCCCCTACACCATTAAAAAACCCAAACTCTAGAGTCCACTGGAGCCACCGTCATCGAGAAGGGAACAGGAAACAGTGTGCATTTGCTGATGGTGAAACTGCACACAAGCAAAAGGCTGTAGTTTTAAGTGAGTGAAGGTGAGCATGCAAGTGTGTGTGTGTGTGTGTGTGTGTGTGTGTGTGTGTGTGTGTGTGTGTGCACGCGTGTCTGCAAGCGACGTGATCAACAAGTAACCAGGAAAAATCTGAAGAAATACTGGCAGTTGAGAATCAGTTTAGCTGTGCAGGGGTTTGTTTGTTTGTTTGTTTTTTTACGTCCGCTTATCTGGCCACTGGTCCATGAGGCAAAACCATAACATCCCTATTGTACTCTAACTACTGTAAGAGTACAGTAAATCATTATCAGTAGGATCTAACATTATGACAGGTGATAGCAGCTTTCATAACTGCAGCACAACTATACAGATGTAAAGGAAGCCGCTGGCTCACAGTCAGTCAAAACAGATACACGGGTGGACCACATTGCTTGCAGAGT
Organism: Psettodes erumei; assembly: GCA_016785225.1. Classification (NCBI taxonomy): domain Eukaryota; kingdom Metazoa; phylum Chordata; class Actinopteri; order Pleuronectiformes; family Psettodidae; genus Psettodes; species Psettodes erumei. The sequence continues at coordinate 548,260 of JAFBJZ010000898.1, read as the reverse complement.
GAACGCTCTGTGTTGTGTGTTTGTTTTTTGCTTTTGAATGTTGTCTGTTGGTGCGTTCGTGACATGCACATCCTGCTTGTCTTCCTACTTGAGGGCTTTGGCTACGGAGGAGTAGGCCATGTGGATCTCCTGGTCGATTGGGCAGGTAGAGGAAAACTCCTCCCGAGCGTACGCAGCGTTCAAGTACCTCCAGAGGTTTGTTAGATGCTGAGGGATACTGAATTTGCGGTATTTCAAACACACCACCTGGAGGGAAAAGAGGGGTGAGGGCAAAAAGCAGCTGAGACACAATCAACAAGTCGTGCTAAAATGACCTCATAATCTATTCATCCCCCTGTGCTGCAAAGCTTAAAACAGAAGGTCACCTTCACAATGTGGAGCTTAGGCAGCAGGTTGCAGTCAGCCAGAGTGAGCTCCTGGCCGTCCAGGAAGGGGCGGGATGAGGAAATGACCTCATCGGCGCTATTCTGGTCAATCTCGTCAGGAAGTGGGGAGCCGAGGTAGTCATCCAGCTTCTTCAGAGCCTTCAGCAGGCCTTTCTCTAGATCTGAGCAAAAGTGCAATATTTAAATGAGTTTAATCAAGGCTAAAGAGACAGTTTGTTTCATCAAAACGGAGAAAAAAAGAGAAATACACCCATAACCCCAAAGCCTGTAAGGACTGACTGGATTCAGTTCATTTTAAAGAAATAATCATGTACATGAAACCAAGAAAGAGTTTTCACCCAGCTGAACACAGGAAGCACCAGGTGACCCGTTTGCACTGATGCAGAAAAGTTCAGAACATCATGTTACTTTCTGATCACAGAAAAAGCTCAGCAGCATTCGTTACACAGGAAATGCCAACGAATCCAAACAGGAGAAAAAATCGGTTTTATTTTATTTAGATCTGATTTAGAGCGACTGTGCCTTGCTTACTTTCATTGGACTGAGGGTTTGAGTTCTTGATGTAAGCAGAGAATTTGGAGAAGACGTCCATGCCTGCTGTGTTGGACTCTGGGTTACGAGCAGCCAGACGAGGATATCTGAACAACAGAGAGATGGAATATTTTGATCCAAGTCAGAGCTTCATTAGGTTTAAATGTAGCAGGGTTTTTAAAAAATTTGTTGCTTTGAGCCCATGTGCAGGTGCTGAGTTTTTTGTTGATGCAGGAATGTCAGAAAATAGTGAAATATGCACATAAAAATAGCCTTTCTTGAGGTTTACTTTGGAGGGCAGAGATTTTCCTCCAGGAACTCCTCGATCTTGTTTGTGTCAGTTTTCACCTCACTGCCGTACAACAGGAAGGGAGGCTGAGCACCGGGAGCCAGGTCCTTCAAGATGTCGGGCTTCCTAAAGATGGATGGAAAAGGAAAACGTCGGACAGATGGCAGGGTGTACAGGATTGAACAACAGGAGAGGAATAGAAGGAAAAGGAAGCTGAGTGAATATACCAAACTACAGGAAATTACAACTTTCACTAAAATCAGTGCCAGCATATCTTTATATCTTTTAACACCTGTTATATGAATGATGCGTCCCCTGTTCCTTTACTGCATGCTACATTTGTGAGCATTAAAACAGTAGGCGGACATTCCTCTGTTGTGCCAATATAAACCTGTAGCACTGCCAAAGAAAACACACACACACACACACACACACACACACACACACACACACACACACACACACACACACACACACACACACACACACACACACACACACACACACACACACACACACACACAGGTGAAGGACAAGTGTTTTCACCTCGTCATATCCACTGTGGTAACATCAAAGGTGACTCCTTTCAGCCACAGCACCATGAAGAGACGCTGGGAGAAAGGACAGTTGCCGATGCTGTGACCATCGCTCCCTGCCTGGGAAACAAAGACACAACAATTCACTTTTTCATGTACTACATTATGGGGCTGAGAACAATGATCATTGGTTTATTAATTTTTCGATTAACCAAACTCATAAAAATGACTTTAACGCATGTTTTGATCTGTCATGAGTTGGTTCCTTAGCAGATTAATCCACAGTGAATATAAGAGTTTGCTGCAGCCTTGGAAGCAACAGAACTCAGTCAGGCATTTAAGCTCGCAGGTCTCGCAGGAAATGTTCATACAACTTTAAAATCTTCCTTGTGCGGCTGTAGGAAGCCATATTTCATGTTTGGTCGCTCTCTGCCTCCTTGAGGATCTGTACCGTGGCCTGCAAATCACAAAACTGCTTCTTCTTCTTCTTCTTTTTGTAAAACCACAATCTGTGTGAAACTACACTCAGATATTCTTGTAGTGAAGGGTATCAGGTGTCAGTAAGTAGGCTGACCAGAAAGCAGTTACAACAGCATCTTTCACAGAAGAGGGTGGTGCACGTGTTCACACAGAGGAATCATTATTGAAACTTGTGGGAGACCATGAGGGGAGGCAGAGAGAGGGAGAGCCATGATGGCTATGTCATATCAGAGCATGTTTTTTTGGCTCAAACAGAATGGGATTAGCCTCGCCTGGACAACATACTAAATATAGATTAAAGTCTGGCTGCAGGTTATCTTAACGTGCATTTAATGAGATTAGGCTCCCTGTCGTTTGTAAACCCTGTGAGTCAGCACAGGTGGTCTGACTGACATGAATATTATTACACAGACAACCAATCAAAGACACCTTATCAACTGATGATATCACTAAACTCATAATGTCGGTGAAATGATAAGATAACAAAACCATAAACGCGCCGTGTCTGCAGCTCAAATGAATGAAAGTCAGATTATGTCGTATCCCCAGATTGTGATGTGCGCGGTTCTTTTTTCTTCTCTTATTCCGCTTACCTTCACAAAAAGTTCAACTTTAGGTTGACTGGCGTCGCTCATCTTTACCTGCCGATGCACGAAACCTTTATATGTATATAAAAAAGATAAATATATCAACAAAGTGGTTGAAAGAATACATTTAAAAGAAACGCGAAAGTTGAGAAACCAAATGGATCTCGAAACTCGGGTGAAGCCAAGCCCTGTCTTCCGCTGCAGATCCATGTCAATGAGTCATGTTAAACTTCACAGCGCCCGCAGAAAGCGGCGCAACGCGTCAAATAAAGAGAGACGCGGGATGTGATAACCGCAAAAAGTAACAAAATGTAGCCGTTTACCAGAGTCTGCAGCAGGACCTACCTCGAAGCGTTGGGACTCGTCGCCTGCTGCTTGTTGCTGCGTTTCTCCTCCCAGTTCTGCTGCTGGCGCCTCTGCAGCGACACCCTCAGCACCGCCGACGCACATCCTCCGTTTCCTGGTGCTGCGTCACGGGGCAGCAAAGTGGCGTTCAAGAGCGAAAACAGTGCGGAGTGGTTCTGTGGTCAGACCAGGAGGAGGAGGAGGAGGAGGTGAAGATGCAGGGGAGAAGTAGGGGGGCTGTGGATCACATTGTAACTTTAAGGATAATTTATTTCAAAGGAGAAGCTTAACTTTAATGCAACTCATAGATTAAAGTTCAAAATGCGGGTTAACTGAGACGAATCTGGCCTAAAATGTTATCCAGGTAAGACTCGTTGGGCTTGTGTATCAGTGGAGAAAAAAAATAAGATTGGAACACACGCAAGCCTATATGATGTTCGAGTTTTTGTTGAAAAAATAATTATAAAGAGGTCTTTCGAACAATGATTTTTAATGCAGTAGGTGAATTTCTGGTGCAACACCTCACTTCAGTTCAGTTGAGATCTAAACTATTCCACGAAATTAAATTATTTCGTGCAGCAATACAACAGAGGACATATAAACACAACAGTGTGTACTGCATTGCAGGAAGAATCCAGTAGAGGATGGTGTTGAGCTTTACTTTGCTGCCTTTGAAGGACGAACATGAAAAACTGTACTCTGACTCTCTTCCAAAGATCTGGAAAATCAATAAAGTGTGAAGAACAAACTCCTGCTGGGATCTTCTTCACTTGCGCATGTTACACCAACAATCAAAGTCTTAATCCAGATACAGCATGGAGCCCCCAAAACCCAGATCCAGGGGCCTCGGGGGCCTTAAGGAACTCCCAGGGGCCAGTTACATTATAACTGATTAGAGGTTTTATGTTTTGTAATGTGAACAGCCTTTGAGAAGCACAGTGAAAGTCCACTTTTCTCCACCAAAAAATGTGGGAAAGATTTTAAGATTTCAATTCATGTGTAGCTGAACGTTTTTTTACCATCCAGAAATGAATTGTATTGATAAAGGAAAGCATTTAATAGGCCTCAGTAGAAAATGTATAGCAAATGTTTAAAGCCAACCACTGATCTGCATAGTTTGTTAGTGTGTGCTGAGTGGACAGTAGTTTAGCAATACTGAAGTCATGGGTAAATTCTCCTCACTTCACTCCTCTCATCCTCTCAAGTTATATATATAAGATCCCTCAAGGTTGAAAATAATAATAAAATAATGGAGACATGACACCAGTGTCCCTGAATCTGTGTTTTCTGATTACAAGAGGCAGAAAAAACATATCACCAGATCATAACTTTTTTTAATGAGTTTATTTAAATCATATCTTCATTAATCATTAAAAAGCAGAAATTTGTGCAAAATGTATATTGATTATTACTTGACTGATTTAGTGCAAATAGTTCACACGCACAGTAGAAAAAAGGACCAATAAGGACTACAACCCCCACGTGCTCCACAGAGAGGACAGGATGGTGGCACACAGTGCCACGGTCACAGAGATATGGACAGAGGTGGCTCCATTACACAGATCTGTGGTGCAACACTTGAAGCTGCTGGTGTATCCGGCGCCCAGGATTGTTCCGGTCAGAGTCTTCCCACACAGGTCCGAGTCCAGGCACCCGCGGGTATGTAGGGTGAGCGTCCCTGTAGAATTTAACTCTGGGAGAATGGGAAACAGAAAAGGATCAAAATTGATGTCATCTTTAAAGGAGCGAGGCACTGAGGGTTTCCCCTGTAAAGAGGATTTAGGCAAATAAAACAGTCTGGGGTTTGAAAAGACAATGACAAACAAAGACACATATACAAGACGGCGTCAGACAAGTCACATTTTATGTCCACTTAATGTGAAAACTCAGTGATTCAAAAGGATTCACATGCTTTTCTTACTCTTATATAATTCATTATAAATCATTACTATTTCTTCAGTCTGTAAAAGAAAACATACAGTACTTATACATACTTCAAACAAATTTGTTTGGTTTTACTATACAATTGTTTATATTCCAATATACTTTCTTTCTATATCGCTATATCTTTTTGTCGGTTTTGACAATGTTGTTTCTTTACGTGCTTCTCCACGATAACAGCTCTCTGTTGCATTATCACACGTAACGTCGCTTCCGAACAGGCAGGTCCCAAATACACCAAGAGGACACTGACGGCAGCTCAAGCACTGTGCTGTTTAATGAGAGGAAAAAAAATAAAACATCAGTTTCACAGTGGCAGGAGATCTGTGAGTGAAGTTGCATATATCCTTGTTATTCAGGCCCAGCCCCTCTCACCCCCTCCCAGACTATAGGGAACAAGGAAGTGATAAGACATGTCCTTTACATTACACAAAACAGCCTGGTATATGAACTGTAATCTCAATCCTCTCCCCTTGTTTGTTTAACGTCAGAGTGAGACTGCGGTTCGTGAATACCTGCATTTACTTTTCTGTTTTTGCAACAACCCCCCCAAGGCTTTGTTTTGCTTAATATCTGTTGTCTCAATCTGTATCTGTTCAGAGTCCCCTCTCAGATCTGCAGCCATTAGTGCTGCAGCAGTTTGTGTCATTAAAAAGCTGCAGTGTCACAAAACCACCAGAGACTTAATCATGAACACAACCATTTTTCTTGTCTTGTTTGTCCAAGGACTTCCTCGTGAACATTTTGTTTGTCCCCACTAATGAGCCCATGTACGATGAAAGTAGCAGCCGCTTCTTTTAACCCCATTTCTCCTCCAGTTATGGTGCTCACAGGCATTTTTTAGATTAGCTTGTGTTAAAGATGACAAAGCACAGTGTTGAGTAGCATTAATTTTAAATTTAAAGACACTTTATTTCACAAAAACAGTTACAGTTGGTTTTTCACTATAAAGCCTTCATTTGCTTCAATAGAGTTAAAAATGGTGTTCCATTTGACCCATGGACTTCAATGCAGCTCACCTGGCTATGACACTGAAAAAGAGATGGCAAGTTTTTTTTTCCTGGTTAAATATAATAAATCTTAACCATTTGGAACTCACCCACTGTGATGAAAGCACTCAGGACAGTCACTACTTTCAAAAAGTTATTCATCGTTCAGAGTTACAAGATCAATGATTTCTTTATAGAAAAAAAAATACCCGGTCTCTGAAATACCTCACTCCCTGTCAAGTGACTTTGAGAAACCAATGACAAGATTTCAGGTAAGTCAAACAGCAACGTGCAGGAATGAGGTTTGTCAGGTTTTGTGTTCTTGGGCGTAAAAAGGAAGCAAAACACCCACAAAGCAGATTCCACATTGACAGCCAAGAGGAAGAGCTGAACTTGGTCTTTAAGGTTGGATATACATGCTGTGCTAGGATAATTACCATTCATTAGACAGGTGTTGAGGTCTATACTGCAGCAACATTCTCAAACTACGCATTCCCAAGTAAGTGTCACGCTGTGAGTGACTAAGGGTAATCAAGCTCAAAGAAGCCAAAAACCTGGTTGTAATTCTTTAATGCTTGCATACAGCACACACAGTCATGAACAGAATCTTGTTTTCTTTTAAATGTACCAGTTGCTCCAAATAGACAGTAGGGTGGCACCCAAAGCAGCAGTGAGGGCGCTGGACAGATGGGGCTCAGTTACAGAGGTCAGTGGTGCAGCAGGTCCTGGTGATGGTGTACCCTACAGTCAGGAAGGCCCCAGCCTTAGTTTGGTTGCAGAGGGATGAGGCCAGGCAGCCTCGAGTCTGCAGGCTCAACAGACCACTGATGTTGAAGGCTGAAATGAGACAAGGAAGTTAGCAGGCTGTTTTAAGCTTCAATACATTGCAACACATGATTTGACTGCAAACCCCTAGTTAGAGTGCAAGAAAAAAAAACCCCACACAAAACGGTGTAAAACTCTGCTCAGGTGAGTGACGTTATCACAGACACGCCCAACTGGTCTCATTCTCCCTGTATATAGTTTGTGGTTGTTGTTTGAAAGGCAAACAATGAGCAGAAGCATTTCCTCACCTACTCTTCCCCAGTAGCAGTTAGGCTCAAGATCAGTGCAGATCACAGTGGAGCTGAACACACATTTACCTGCAATCCCTGCTATGCAGGTGTTACAGGTCAGAGATTCACCTGGTGTCCAGGACAAAAGAGAGACAAGGTGAAAAAAAAATAGGAGAAAAGTGCTGACACCAATAAGGTGGCAAACTACATAACACGAACAACGCAAACCCCATGCCACAACATAATTCTGTCTCTAAGCACCAGAAAAAGCTCCTTTAACTTCACATCTATGTTTTTGCATTGAGCTGTGAAACCTTATATAGACAGGTGTGTACCATTCCAGCTCTTGTCCAATCATTTGCTTTATCACAGGTGGACTCCAATCAAAAGGTAGAAAGACAATCAGAAGAAATGGGACACACCTGGGCTACATTTCAAGCATCACAGTAAAGTATTGGAATACTTATGTCAGTGTGATGTTCCAGTGATATTCCATCTCAATTCATGATTAATTATTCTGCAGATTTTTCAAAGTTTCACAAGATCTAATGTCTTCAAATGTCTTGTTTTGTCCAAACAACGGTCCAAAACTCAAATTGCAACATTTGAAAATCCAGGAGCAGCCAATATTTGGATTTTTGATTAAAAAATGACTGAACCAATAATTGACTATCCAAATAGTTGCCAATTAATATCCTTCTGATCAACTAATTGATTGGTCATTGCAGCTCTTGCTCAAATAGAGGCATATGGAGACGAGTATAACATGCTCCTACCTGTAACAGACATTGCCAGAAGTACTGCACAGACCAGAAGCAATTTCTTCATTTTGCTCTTAAACAAATGTTTTTTTTATCAGCACAAATAAGAAGATCCAGACACAACAGAGGCGGTTAGAGATATATTCAGTGATCGAGTGGTCCGGATGAGTGTGTGAAGTGGATCTCAAATGAGCTTCATCAGCTCTGATCATCTGGTTTTATAGTGAAGGTGTGCAATTAGGATTTCAGATTTGTCCTCCTACAAGAATAAAGAAAGGATGTTGACTTTCATTTTCATTTGTTGTATCCCTCATATATTCTTTAAAGTGCTGACTCTATAGGTTTGTTTGGCAAGAGCTTTGAAAAGCCAAACAAAGAGAAAAAAGAGATGATGGATGATAGCCACTTTAATGTCTTTGTGTGTTTGTGTGTGTGTGTGTTTGCTTTCATGTTTGTTTTGACCATTTGAAAACCAAGATCATAATCTCTTTTTAAAGCATTCAAATAAAAAGAGGACAGAGCTTTGGTCAATATTGAACATTTCTTCAACAAATCTTAGGATAATACAATTTCAAAAGATATGAATCAGTTGTGTTCAAAATAAGCACTCAGGTGAATAAAAGGAAAAAAAACTTATTTTTATTAATCAGTATTAAAGTTGCTTAGACAGATAATCAGTCCTGGTATAGGACAGACAGCTAAAACAGTAAATGTAGATCTGCTGTAACCTCATATGATTCTGTGAAGACTGAGCTGAGTCATTTTACACCACTGGTATCCCTCTATCTAATGTAGTGAAAAATGATTTAAATCACAAAAAAAGTAATGGTAGCAACCATTTCTGTCCCATCTCTCCTTTACAGAGCCAAATGGCACCATACCGCCACCAGCGCAGCACACAGAGCTGCAGACAGAGGCAGCCGGATGGTGGCTGCCCCGTTGCACTTGTCGGTGTGGCAGCAGGTCCTGGTGATGGTGTAGTCAATGGTGAGGATTGATCCATTCTCATTCCTACAGTCCTTTTCTTCTATACAGCCTCGTTCGTGGATGTCCAAAAGATCGGCATTAAACTCTGGAGGAAGCAAAGAAGATCTTTATCATAATTTCTTTGATTTTGTAATTACTTGAGCTGATTTTTATTAAGCAGCAGGGAAATAGCTGCCATTTACGACACTGGGACATGTTCCCCAGGCTGGCTCCTCATATTTTTGCAGAAAAGGCAGCTTCTTTAAACTCAGTGCATCTTAATGTTTACCAATGCAACAGTAGTACAAACGTTTTTTTAAAGCAGAAAACCCCAAATGATTTAAAATCCTGAAGGTTATAAGCTACTTTCTGAGCTCTCCCAGTATACCTGTTCACTGGCCCTGGAAAGTTTAATGCATCTCATCTTTAGATACACATTTCATTTACAGTCATTTTTCTGTTCCTCTTACTGGCAACAGCGGTGAAGCATCTGTTCTGGCTTTTAGTGCAGTTGACAGTTTTTTCATGGAAGCAGGAGTCAATAAACTTCACATCGCAGGTGTAACAGCTGAGGGACTCAACTGTGAGAGAGGAGACAAGCAGGAAACAGGAAAATTTGGGAAAAAAGTTATATGTTTCACATTAAAGTTTCCCTAAATATTTGACCTCATTTAGTTTAGTTCGCTGTTATCAAACAGGTACCTGATGTAATCAAAAAGTACACATCAAGACTTTGTTTCTTAACCTCTCAAGGTGAACAGTGGCTCCTGTTGTGTGTTATCTAAAATGTCATTCGACACACAATATATGTGTATGACTTTGAAGCCAGCAATGCAAAACACCACTGTATTTTGTTTGCTCAAGTTGTGAGTACCTTGCCTCCACCCTGATACATCAGAGCTGAGTGGAATTTATTTTGTGGTGGTCAAAACATTGAAAAATTATATTTAACAGCAACTGGTCTGTCCAGGTACAAATGTGATGGATGTAAACAGTTTACATTGTGTTTTGTCAAAGCCTGTAAGTATAAAAACAAAACTATAGTATTGTGCATCGATAGTATATAGAGAATATATAGTAATAGAGATGTTTTTTCATAACTTTGATAGACTGATCCTTCAGTGTAAGGCAGTTGTGCTCATCTCTCTCGTTCCTACAGTTTGCTTCAAATTTGTATGTCAAACACTCCATCGTGTTTTGAATAGATATCACAATATAGTATCATAAATTTTGAATTAAATTTACAACCAAACAACACCACAGTTCTATGCTGAATAAACCCCACTGTCACTGCTGGATACCATGCCTCTGAATGTGTAATGATGGTCAGAAATATATTTTAAAGCCTATAAATTACTCTGTGACATTCCAGTTTGTTAGGTTTGAAGCCTACCACCACGGGCTTTGAAATGATTTCTGAACACAATTTCACAAGATCACCCATTTTTTCTGTTCAATATAGTTAAAGATACTGATTTCCATCTACAAAATACAGTAAAAGAAACCTCCTACCTGTAACAAACAGAGTCAGTAGTGCTGCACAGCCCCCCAGAAATTTGTTCATTGTGATGATGTTGAAAATATCACCAAGGAGTGTTGTTGTTGGATTTTTTAAGTTCTTCCTACTGTTTCAGAAGTTGTGGGTTCAGGTTTTGTGGAATAGTGACTCACTAATGACTTTATATCACACACTGTGGGAGTTTTATCAGTTCTACACGCCAACTGCAGTGATAAGAAAGTCTTTCAGAACAAAGTAGAAACTGATTCCCATACTCTTTCTTTTTTTCTCTCTCTGACACACCCTCAGTACTCATCTGAAGGTGTGTCAGATGAGCTCGCCTCAGCTGAGCGGATGGATTTTTGAGTGAATGTCATTTAACACTGTCAATGACATGGAAATTCATCATTTTCATATATTGTCAATGTTTAGTTAGTTTTGGTTGAATTCGTACTCAGTGACAGTAGATGGTTGACCATCCTGTATAACTGTTTAGTGATTACTTTCAGCTAAGTACTGTGACTAACAAATTTAACATGCTCTCCGATGCAACATGGAATGCTTTGGGATGTTTGTGTTCAAAACCACAGCTTGACGGGCTGCCTATTGTTATAGTAAATGTGGTAATTAGTTGAGTTTTTCCACCCACCCACTGGGAGCTTCATGTATACAACCTTGGGTATGAGTACAATCTGACTGGCAGTCATTCAAGTTACTACTACTAAGTACTAGCTAATAAACTAAGCTATTGTTGTCAATTATATTCAAATAAGTGGCAGAGGCAACAGATAGTTTTCAGTGATTACCTTTATTTCCATATCAAACTGTTGTCCAGGATGACAAAAAGTAGTTAAAAGGATAAATATATAATGCTTAAAAAACACAACAAAACAAAGCAGAACAACAGCATGGAAGATTTACAAACTCAGCGTTTCCCTGAAACATCTCATTGATCAACTTCCATGATGTGGACACCTGAATTTTGCACTTTGTAAAACCTGTCATTATGATAACTGATCCCTGACATGACAAGGCATTGGTTGCGAAAAATGAATAGTGTCAAGGTCTATGACCATTTAAGTAAACATACTTTTGAATCCATGAGGTCCAAAGAGTTTATTTTGGTTAGTGCTTTTGGTCTTGGTAGTAGCAAGTGGCTACAGATTTTTTTCTGATGTTGTAGTAAGTGGTTTACAGGATGCTTCCCCACATGGAAGCCAGGGCAGCTGCACCAATGGCGACGGTGAGGGTCATCTTGGTGGATGGAGCATCGCTGGTGTCAATGGGGTTGCATTTGTCTGTTGAGCAGCAGGTGATAGTGGTCTCATATGTGATTCCCAGGAGAGTGGATGAGACTGTTGTGCCACAGTCGGAGGAATTGTCTCTGCAGCCCTGGGTGTTGAAGCCCTTAAAGCTTGTCAGTGATGGAAAAACTGAGGAGAAAGTGGTCGTGTTAGATGATAAGACTTCCAGAGGTGGAAATTCACTTGGTACATTAAATCAAAGTTTCGAGGCATGTTTGTGTTTTATTAGACTTCTTATTTTTGCTCTACTGCGTGGAAATATTCCAATTTTTATTTCATCCAGGTCACCTAAGCTAGTTACTTTAGTTTATATACTTTTTCAAGGTAAGAGGCAAGCTCGCAAATCACTAAAAGTATTTTATTCTCTCTATCCTTCTTTCATGTCCTTCATTTCCTTACTTGTTTTGTTCCTTTATTGATTATACTCAAACCATGAAAACACCAAAAACAAGAAGTAAAGGAATGACTTTCAAGCTGTCATTAATTAAAGAAGAGGAGTCACTCTATTGTATCAGCATGAGAATGAAGCTTGAATATCAAGTCACATGGGATATAGGTTTGACAGCTGAGAACACTGGGTGTGCTTGTTGATGTGTGCATGTGTCTGGGTGTCACAATATGCCTGAATCATGCCTGTGCTGTTATGTTTGAAGGGAAAGGGTGTGAGTTAATTCGAAGCAACCTACTTGCTTTTCCAGTAAAACAGACACTGCTGTTGCTCGAGCAGGTCTCCTCAGCACTGTTAAGGCAGTAGCCCACCAGACCAAAGGTGCATTTGTTGCAGGTCAGTGACTCCACTGAAACACATAGGTGAAAGCACAAAAGTTAAAAACAAAAATAGCATGTGCTGAATTATGTCCAACTTCCATGGAGATCAAAGACCATTTGTGTGGTTGAAAGGAACAGAAAAAACAACAGCTCAAACAATGTTCATACAGTCAAACTAAATTTCTAGAGCTGACATTAATTATCAAGTAACACCACTGACTTCTACCCATAATATACTTTAATTATACAGCAGTGATTTTTTAGGAGATGGAATTGATGTTGCTTTGTAATTTAACACTTTTAGACAACAGGTATTGGAATCAGTGCATCATTAAGTGTTTGTCCTGACCATCAAGTTCCCCCTTTTAACACATTGCAACAAGAATTTGTGGAACACCACACAGTGCACCGTGGTGCAAGAGAGCTGTTAAACCCCACCCAGGTTATATGAACAATTGAGTTCTAACTGGTACTTTAAAAAGCCAACTTACTAATTAGTGGTGCACTTTAACTGACTGGATATTTCAGTTAATGTGGAGAACATGAAAACGTCAGTTTAGTGGAGGTTAACAGAATTTCATTTGTGGTGCTTAAAGCATGGAAAAATGATAAAGTCTGCAACTGTTTCACATTGATGTTGAGTTTTTTTGACTATCACTTCTATTGTTTTACAGTGGCAGTATACTTTTCAGTGTTTGATGTCTCAAAAACCTGGACACATAAAAGCGAAATCAATTTACATGACTGGGTACCAACAGGTAACAAGCTATTTTGGATGAAGTGTCACCTTTAAAAAGTCTATAATTTCTTTCTGATGAAATAACTAATAAAAAATGTTCAGATTCTGAGTCAAGTCTCATAGCTGAAAAATAACTTGAAAACGGTGTCAAGTCTTTCCATCAACTGAGGTTTACCCACCTTTGTGTTACAGCAAATTGTATGCAGAACTTATTAAGTAATATCTCTGTTAACAGTCAGTCTACAAATTAAGGAATACTCAACCACTGCCACTACAAGAGGATTTTTGTAAAAAAAAAACAAAAAACAACAAAAAAACAAAAAACTAGTTGTCATAGTTAAGTAATAACAAAGATTATCATTTAATCTTACCCAGCATGATAGATGCAACAACTGCAATGACTCCAAATAGGATCCTGCCCATCTTGGTGTGTTGGTTTGGTTCTTTGAGCTCAAAGACAAAAAGAAAATCCCTCTGCAGAAAGCCTGAAGCTCTTTGGATGCTGTGTAGAGTGAAAATTGATGAGCCGGTTTGGTGTCTCCTCACATTTATAGTGCGTTGCAAGTGATGGGAGGGGACAAGAAAGGATTTCTCAAGTTTTTACCTTGGGGTAAAAAAGTGTAGGAATTTAAAAAATGAATGATGCAATGACAAGGAAATTTCAAACTGAATATCGTGAACTGTACAAACTGTCTACACGTTATACTGGTAGTAGAATAAGTCAGTAATTCAAGATCTTTGGTTTATTTTGTCCTTTCTCTAATATTCTCTATATATTTCTCAATATTGACTAAATATATGGTCGACTTCTACTGTTCAACTTCATTTTGAGACTTCAAATTTGAGAGGCATCTATACGCCACTGCTTTTAATTAAATTGTAGCCTCATGTTGTGACATTTATTATCACGTACATCCCTCTAGTCAAGAAAAAGTATGGCAACACATTAAAATGTCCTGTTCTGTGCCAAAACCTAAAATCAGGAAAGATCAGTTCATTCACTGTCAGCAGTACCGTCTCTGCTGTGGGGCTCTAAAACCTGAAGAGCCAGTTTGTCCTGCAAGATGGGCCCATGCTGAAACCAAACCACACCATTAACACCACACAAAGTTTTCCTCCCCCACCTTGGATATTTATTTTTTCAAATTGTCAACGTAACCAGTTTCACAAAAACCATCAGATTTGCCTACACGTTTCATTTTTTGAAGTAATGCCAAAAGTGCCAATTTTAAGAAGAACCAATGGTGAAATTCATGGTGAACTCCAAGCCAAAGTAAAATGGAGACAATGGTCTCCCTTGACAATTTTCAAATCTCACTTACATCTCATTGCCTCCAAACACAACATGATGGAATTAATGTTCTCCCAAGATATACATTCACAACGAGCAAGATGAACAAAAGCTTCTACCCCACATTTGATGACTAATGTGCAGTGTAGACTTAAAACCACTATCAAAAATATATCATGAGGTTAAACACAGAATTAATGGCGTTGTTGGAGTAAAACCAGCAAAGTCAAACAGAAATGTTTTCACCGATGCTGCCTGTCAAAAGCAAAAGGGCCCATTTACATTATGCTAGCTACACATTACTAAAGTTAACACAAAGCAACCAGCAATAAATGAAATGAATAGAAACAAAGATGTTTATTAAAGCATCTAAATCAGATATTGGTATTTGCCTATTTGGACTCCAACATAACAACTAGGTTGGTCAAGGGCAATGAATTAAAAGAATAGTTTGAAATTTTCTGATGTTAACTCACTCCCTTCTTTCAAAGAATTAGATTAGAAACTCAGTATGAATATGCTACAGCCAGAACATGGTTAGCTTGGCATAGAAAAAAGACTAGAAATGGAGGAGCGAACCTGGTTCTGACTAAAGGAGACTAAATATATAATCAGCTCCTCTAAAGCACACTAGCATGTTATGTATGTGTAAAACAAAAACAATATTTTCCCCCATTGACCTGGCATGCTAATTGCTAAA
Organism: Psettodes erumei; assembly: GCA_016785225.1. Lineage (NCBI taxonomy): Eukaryota > Metazoa > Chordata > Actinopteri > Pleuronectiformes > Psettodidae > Psettodes > Psettodes erumei. The sequence continues at coordinate 533,094 of JAFBJZ010000898.1, read as the reverse complement.
ATTTAAAGGTGCTAAAAGGCAGATTTTTATTTTTACCTTTAGAAAGAACCAGACTACCTATCTCCGTTTGAGTGTTTATGCTAAGCTAAACTAACTGTCTCCTGGTTGTAGCTTCATAATTACCACACGGACACAAAAGTGCCATCAATCTTCTAATGCAACTCTCATGAAAAAAATGAAAGTGTCAAAAATGTCAAAATTATTCCTTTAAACTTGAATGAAACAAACTGACCACTTTATACTACTCACTGAATTGAAGAAATGAATCCCAGGGCACTTAAATTGTGTCAGTGATACACAATCACTTTAGCCTTCAAATTGCTTAATATCTTTGATAGTGAAATGAGGGCTGATGCATCTAAACACAACATAACAAAAATAAGAAATGAGATTTTAACTGACATGAGCACTTGTGAAATGAAAAAGTACACCACACTGTGAGGCTAGTAAACATGAGACCCATGTGAAAGAGGAAAGCTGTCTCTGCAGTCAGAAAACCACAGAGCTCATGTTAGAGGATGGCGTCCTGATGGTGCTAGTGTGTGTACAATATGTAATGTGTGTGTCTGTGTGTTTTTATGTGCATTTGTGTCATCATCACCCACTGTAACTTCTGTCAAACCAGGAAGTTGGCTACAAGCAGAGCAGTGAGTGTGGCAAAGGCCAGGCTGACCCCGGAGGCCCCGGGCAGACCGGGCGCAGTGTTGCACAGGTCGGTATTGCAGCACGTCTTGGTCATGGTGTAGATGGTGGAGTTGGAGCCGCTGGTGGGAAAGTTCACCTCTTTGGTTTTGTTGCAGTCGGCCTCTGCTAGACAGCCCTTCATCTTGATATCCAAGAACCCGGCTGAGGAACGACAGTAAACGCATTATCATTGACAGTGGCCACTGTTCATTGTGTTTGTTTGAAATGGCTGGTTGGAGCTGCACAGTCAAAGGAATGCACCAATAAACTGGCAAATTGTGAAGGCCTAGTTTTGGCAGTTTTGGTTTCTATTGAAACAACAATAGAAGAATATAAGAGGTCATTACTGAACACAAATATACTGAGGGCAAATTATTAAAAAATGGTTACAAAATTATAAATAAATTAAGCAAACTGCACTCAAAGCAAATCGTGTAGGTGCTGGTTACTATTTTCAGCTTAAGATTTGGTGCTCTTCTCTTATTTACAGCAACAGTTTCTGTGTAATGAAGGAATGTATCACATTGTGCTACAGTGTGTGGACATTAATGTGGATTTAATAGCTGTTGGACACCAATGGAGCCTCTCTGGCACAAAGGAGTAACCAACACTGCCCCTACGCTACACCTGGCAACACTTATTAAAGGTGGGGACACATATTACAACTGCTGAGACATTCGCAAATATGATTTGGGCGTGATGATTAATTGAATAAAGTTGGACCGGGTCTGTTCTTATCTTGGTCAGCTGGTTTTGACAGTTGGCAGATAAAATTTCTGGGTTTTGAGCTGCAAATGATTATTACTTAAGTCCTTCACTTCATATTAAAATTACATGTAAAGTGAGTTATTACTATTATATTATAACCTTCTGATAGAAATACTTTCATATTTGCACAAGAGCAAAGTCGTCCTCTTTTATTGCACTTGCAGAGCTACACATTTTGTGAATGCAACTCACCTGCAGTCCCAATACCGCTAAAGCATTGCTGTCCACTGTCACATGTGGTTTCAGAGGTTATGCACAGATCCAACACGCCAATTTTGCATTTGTAGCACTGCAGAGCTTGGCCTGATGTCAAAATGAAATTGGACAGAAAGAGATGGAGGGAGGAAAAAGGACAAAGAATAGTAGAATTAGATTAAGTAGATTGACAACAGGCTATAATTGGGGCAAATATGTGTTCATTTCAGTAAACAGATTCTTATCTTTGTTTGAATACAAGGTTAATTAATCAGATTTTCTGGTTGAGGTCATACCATCTCTTACTACTATTAACTACAAAAAGTTAGTGCTGTAGAAATCAAACCTGAGCTATTTCACCAGTTTCATTTAACAGCTGTGAGCTTCTAGACAAGTGTCCTGTGTGGAACTTGTAAATTCAAACAAAGTCTGAAGTTGGTTTATAGCCCTCAACATGTTGACAAAAGCTTCCCCTACAGATAACAGTTCTGAGAGGTGGTCATCAACTCAAGACAATCTGTGATTTTTGGAACAATGCTTTTTTGCAGTTACACTTGGAAAAAGCAAAATGTTTGACATCTTCCAGGAACTTTGTCACAGCCATTCATGCTTTGTTTTGTGTTCAACCTGCCGTACATCCTCCATGTCTTTAGTACTGTGGATTGCGCAAATACAGAATCCATCAATGCCACACACACGCACACACAATCAAATCAAATGTTACCACACTGCAGATCCAAAGTTTGGTTAAATTACAAATGACTAAAATCTTCTATCACAAAGAGACAACATTAAGCTGCTTTTTGTGAAATGTAAAGTTCAGTGTTTAGTGTTTTTGACCAGTGTTACAGACTAAAAGATGACCTATGTGATACTTCAGACTCAATCTTTCATCAATCTCTAACTGACACCTAATAAATCCTAAGAACATAGTTACCCAAGTTCATAGTTCATAGAAAGATAATAGAGGGCTTGTACTCAACTGGCAGGGAGTTTACCTACGCATTTAGGTAATCAAGTTCAGAGGTAAACTCCCTGCCACTTATGTACAAGCCCTCTATTATCTTTCTTATTTATTCACAGGCAATCAAATTGTTTTGTTCTCCCTGAGAATCATTCCGCACACACAAGAAAAAAAGTAGTCAAAAAGTAGTCATCTGTTGCTGCAGCCAGAAGCCAGAAGTCCAGTGGCCCTTGTGAGGTTGAGACACTGCAGTGCGTGCATGTGTGTGTGTGTGTGTGTGTGTGTGTGTGTGTGTGTGTGTGTGTGTGTGTGTGTGTGTGTGTGTGTGTGTGAGAGACAGTGTGATGGAGGAGGGGAGACATTCCGCTGCTAGAGTGAGCTCTGTTGAAACTATTGTTCAAGACCTGTTGCTCCAGTTTCAACCTCCTCACACCAGGATCGGAATTATTGTAGAAAGAACACAATGACGTCATTATGCTAAAAGGAAAAAAGTGTCTGGAAAGTTCCATCTACTTCTCATTTGTTTGAACAAAGTTTATGTAGTTAGTTTAGTTTAAACCATTAAAATGAGTGTCTGAAGTGCCTCTGAAGTATTGTGTATCTAATCATAATGACACACAAGCAGATTAGTTACTACGTGTAAATGTGCCTTTTGGTTGGGCTCTTTTCCCTGGGTACAGTCCATACTTTTACTTTTAAAAGGAAATCCACACACTTAGTAGTACTGTAGTACAGTAGTTACTCCTATGTGATCAAGATGTGACACTATGACTATGACACTATGGGACAACAATGTCCATTATGTCACACTCATATCCAGTGGTTAAACACTGACACATTGACACATGAAAATTTGAAGTCAGCATGATCTTGTCTCACAAATAAAAAACACACCCACATCCTTGTGCACGAATCTCCCTCACACCCGGTTCCCTCTGGTTTCGGTTACACCTGAAGTCAAGCAGAGCTAACAATTTAGATTGTTTTGACAATCCTTGCATTCTTTCTCGCTATCCCTAATCATGTATTTTCACACATACTATTAAATTTTTTTTTTTTTATAAAACTTTATGTGGGAAACAAGACATGGGCTCAAATTAGAGACAAAAAGATTTTCAGCTTGCAATGTGATGTACACAAAATTATTTGTAAACCTGTACACAAATATACATGAGATTTGTACTTGTAAATAAAGCAATACATTTGTCAAGAAATGATGAGTGGAGAGGCTAAAAAAAATCCACTTAAAAAAAGAAATTTGAACATTTGTGTGCAGAAACAAAGCAGAAAACTGTGTCTAAAAGGTCCAACACTGCATTGACTCTCAAGTTAAACGTATGAATTTTGACCCTGCCTTCACACTGAATCTGATTGGACAATGGGAAACCGATCACAAAGCACAGTCCAATCAGAGGGCAGGTAATTCTGCTGCTTCTCCTGAAAGGTCTAGCAGATTTTCAAGGTGTGCGACGTCCATCCTGAAAATCTACCACAACATTCAGGAAAATCTCACCACTCGAATTGTGTGCAGATTTCAGTCACACAGTCTTTTCAATTTGTTGTTCTACTAATACAAATGTTTTCTATACTGGATTCATTTTAAAAGGTTACCTTACTGAAAATCTTTTGCTTTTTATACTTTTACCAAAAGTATATCAAAAAAGGTATCGTTATACATAGATAACTGATATAGCAAAGCAAAGTGATGACACATAAAAAGCATGACACTGTTAGAGGATCATATGAGCTCGGTGCTGCCACACCTTGCAGCACTTCAGCACTCTGTAATGTGAACTATGTTGCGTACATAACCGTTTTCCTGCTCCTGCCTGGCCAGAATCTACAATCCAGTCTGACCTGATCCTCCAAGCTACTGAGTCATCTGGTTTATAAGCACAACACACATTTACACATGCAATGTTGCTGAGGACAATTTTCTAAAAAGGTCATTGAGGGATTTATGAACAGGACTAGTCTATAGCCTGTATTTGAAGAGACTTTTGATATTTCCAGTTGGAAAAGGCTCACTCAATCTCTCCAATGAACTTCGCCATCCCTGTGCCCAACGTAACCTCAGTTCAGACTCTTGTGATTTGTTGTTCCCCAATGGCAGAACAAGCCGTGCTGAAGCTTTAGTGTTCAACCTGACTTGAAAGACACTTTGGATAAAAGCCAAATCACTGCCAAATGAGTCAATGCAAATGTCAATAATTAAGCACCTGCCAAGAGATGCAACACCACCCTAAAAAGAGACATGACAAGCAGGTGAAGTATGATTGGCTGTGCCTTCATTTTCAAGCACAGAGGTTCCCGACATGAAGGAAGCAGCACTACATATTTGTGGATTATCAGCCAGGACATAAAGAATGAGGTGACGTATTTATTGTCAGAGCAGTCACTCAAAACTCCCCCTCGTCCTTTTTGCCTGAGTTCAAGCACCAGTGTGGCATTAAAGTAGAAAATAAAAACATTTCCCCATCTCATGACTGGAAACATTCTTCTCTTATGAAGTATGTCACTTCACCTTCACCAACGTGTATGACAAAGGAAACATTTGAGCTATAACTTCAGACAAGTAGTCCTGAGTACTGAAACCAGTCTTTTACTGCAAGTGGTGGGGCAACTCCTCAGATTCTTTACTCCCACTTTATTTTACATTTTCAAACTAGTCCCCAAATTAATCCTAATGACATGAAGGTTATAATGCTCAGATATTTTACCTACTCATTGATTTAAATGTGAAGTGAAGTGTTTTTCTTTTTCATACCACTGACTATCTCAACTCTGGGGGGAAAACTTGAATGACTGCACCCATTAAGGAACCCAATTACAACTGACTAATTTTAGGATTGCTTTCACGTGTTGTTGTTTTTTTGTATGTTTACCAATTTATATTCCATATTGTTTCTGTAGTGATTATTCTTTACTTAAAAAACAGACAAATATATAATTGAAAAGATATATAATAATATGGATACATAATCTAGGAACATATACCTCACCTGTACCTTTAGAAAGTCTTGAGAGAATACGAGGGGGAAATGCAGTTACTACGATCAAAAGTTCTTTTTAAACTAATTTTTCTGGAACAATATGCAATTTCTTTTGATTATTTAGAGTTCATAGGAATCATTTGACCTGTTTAGCAATGTGTCTGCTTAAAAAAAGAAAATATTTTAGATCAGAATTTTAGCATTGTGTCGGGCAGGTGCATCCCTAATTCATATATATGAGAACATTTTAGCATCACTTTTGAGAATGGTATGAATAGTGCAGTGACTTCCTCTGCTTTTAGCCATGTAAAAATCAACAATTTAGCTGGAATGAAGTTGTTTTGAAACTTAGATTTCCAACTCTCTTTGCCATCCCTTTTGAAAGCATGGAACGTGTTTAAACTCTCAGGTTTGGCACATTACTAACACTGTGAGCCTCGATATACAAGTGTCATGCTGCTCTCTACTGTTCATTCACTGAAACTACAACTTATAGAGCATCAGCTCCTAAACTTTCTTATGCAGCAACATGCTGAGGACCCAAAACAAAAAAGAAAACTAGAAGAAGGAACAAAACCAAACTAAAAGAAAATAGAAAAGAAAAATAACAGCAGCTGTCGCTCTAAGTCATCCAGGTCATTGTCAAGGTTGAAAGAGTTCCGTAAGGCAACTGGAAAAAAAAAATCTCAAGTCCATCTGCTTTGGAAGGAGTCACTAACCAATATTTACATCTGAAATATGTTTCCAAGTAAAAATAAGTGTTGTTGATGGTCAATACTTTACTTTATCATTAATTCAACATGAGCGTATCCATGCGTGACCAACAGAAACAGCTGAAAAGCAGTGAAGAGTGACTCAATCCAGCCACCCACAAGCTGAAAACCACATTTATGCAGCCTGTTTGGCAATAAAAGCTCAGCTTTAGAGAACTTTGTTTTCTCTCTTATGGAGTCAGATCACTGTGGGGATCAACAAGGAAGAAAAACATGAGCCAACATTACACTCACAATGTGAATCATGTGCTGCAACACCATCCCAGTGCACACAGAAAGTTAACATGAGATGCAATGTCATGAGATGACTATCCAAACAAGATTATGAAAAGCAATGTGAAGGTAAATATGCCTTCAGAGCTTCCTCTGGAACAGAGTAATTACTTAGACTACAACTTCAGAAATGGTGACGATAAATACGCTTGGGTGGGTCTGGTGTGTTGTGCAAACAGTCCCAATTTGCATTCAAATGTAAAGTAGATTCTTGCTCACAATGACAACATCCTTCAGGGATGGGAGGGGTAGCCGGATGACTGTTTGTGGCGGCAAGATTTTTGATTTCCTGTTGCGAATTTGTTTTCGTGGATTAATGAAAACAAATGTTAAATGTGTTTGAGAAAGTTTTAATGATAAAAGTTGCACTCAAATCTAAACAGAAGAGTTGATCTATTCCAAAACATCTAAAAAAGTGAACATCGAAAGGTGGAGAAAATTGTTTTTTTTTGTAATTTTACCTAACCATTTATTTTTTCAATTGCAGTTTCTCTATGACGAAGTTGTTGAAAGACACAGTCAAGGTTTCCACATCCTTGTTACCTATGATAACATCATTTGTATAGTGACTTGGTAAATCTGGAATTAACTGATAAGTTAAAGTATCTCAAACTAAGTCAAAGATCAAAATGTGGTTCACACAAATTAAAGTCACCTCTTTCTTTAGTTTGTTGTTGTTAACATCCTCATGTAACTTCATGCTACGATATCCAGAAATTTACACTTTGATATTTGAATTAAAAAGTCACTGGCTCCAGACACACACACAGAAGGAAGTACTTTTGTCTATTTTTCCTGGTAGCTGACACTTGGGGAAACCTCTCAATAGCCTGCAACATGTTGACTTTAAAAAAAAAAAAATCAACCAGACCGCCATCTCCAAAGAGTAAACACACCCACACAGACAGATTCAACTCTCCTGGTCGCTTGTAGAGGGACATGTAATACCTCAGTGTGTAATTATCTCCATTTGTGAATCACTCTTCTGTCACAAACAACTCTTTAGGTGAAGGACTGGTGAGCTTAAGGTCAAAGTTATCGCCTTAAAATGTAAAAAAAGCTCCCTCTAGATAGGGTGTGGTTTGAAACCAGAGACTGATACAACAGAGCTGCAGGGAAGGAAAAAAAAGTACCACAATAGCCTCAAAACACAATAGTAGAGGAACAAATGTCCTTTATAGTGTGCCCGGTCTGCAGGCGCTCTGTAGAAGGGGAATTTGAGACCGGGGCACAGCCTCCACTGTTACAAGGTGAGGAATTTCTCATGTAATGCTTGGCAAGTTGGGACATGATTCAGTCCTTAAATAATGTCTGGAAAAACAAAACAAACAAAAGAGAATATCCCTGTACGACGATCAGGCTGCCTCACCCCATCCTGTAATAATGGCATTAGAGTAAAGCCTGGGATGTGCACAAAGGGTAAACAGACCAAAATCTCTGCCTCCATTTTGTTCATCTGTGGGAACCAGTAACTCATCCTGCATTTTGTTGAATCTTAAGAGGTTGCAGTCCTGTTCTCAATTAATCACGTCTGTAAAATGTTGGAGCCTGGTGAAAAATGTCTATTATGAGTTTCCAGAGTTCAAGTCCAAGGCTGTGTCTTCAAAATTCTTGTTTTATCCAAAGAACAGTACAAAAATCAGACAAAAAGACAATTCATCTCTGATTTTGTGGGGCTGTTTTGTGGGGTGATCTGTTTTATCAGCTAACTGAACTGTTTCAAATCAACTTAATCCAACATTAACCATTTCACAAGACATTACGTATAGCTAATGTTACTTTCTGCTGTTAATGTAAACTCTTGTTTATCCATCACTTTTTGCTGTTTTCACATTCATTCATTCATTCATTCATTTCATTACTTAGAGGTAACTAGCTAAATCACGTTTAGCCATGATGTCCAGCTAGCGATTTCAACTGTTTTGTTTCATTACTTTTAACTAATTAAGTCAACTGTTTGAGTATAGCTGTGCATTTCAACTATTTCAGCACAGAGTTATTACTTTTGTTTGATTATTTCTGCAATCCCAAGTCTTTTGAGATGACCAATGGCTCTTCTTAAGGTGATATTTCCAACATGGCAACCCAACAGCTGACGCCATAGCCAGGGCTTCACTGCTCATTTTCTCATCTGAAACAGTCAAATGAGTTCACTGGGTTTTATCAGTTTAAAAAACACATACAACCCACAAACCAGGAAAATATATTAGGGCCAGTTTTTCCCATGCTAAACAACTGAACGTATTTTTTTTGCCTTTTATTTACTGGTCCATCACTGGGTAAGCTATACTATTTATTTATTTATTTATTTATTTATTTATTTGGGTCCCCTTGCCCCTAAAATCATGTGGACACACCCCTGGCATTAAGATTGAACACACCCAGTCAGACAACCGCCTCAAGCTCTACTCTCTAGCAAGTGACCCACAAAGTAAACCTTTAAAAAAAAGTGACGCACATTTCCCCTATAGAAAGTCAAATAGTTAACTTCTTCGTCTCAACAAGACGGGTCTGAAAGCATGTGATCCGTGTTGCCAGGGTAAAAAACGTCACGGGGAACTTAAAATAAAAAATTAGATCATGGAAAATATCAAAGCTTCAAAGAAGGCAACATCTTGAGATTTAACATGATCAAATCATTTAAAACCATGCAAAAAAGGAATTCCAACTCTGAATTCAGTAACACTGCAGACACTGCTGTGACATTTATAATGGAAACCAAGCACATTAAAGCAGACACAGCACACTAAATGTAAAAAAAACTGAGATCTTGACGGGGGAAATATTCAAATGTTCTCTCCGACACATAAAGCCATGCATTCGAATAAATGTCGTTTTAGAGGCAATTTTTTTTTTTTTTTTTTTTACAAATGAGGCGTATTGCAATAACAGGAAACAATGAAAGTTTTAAGTGAATAAATCATGATTTTAAGTTTTATCTTACCGATTGCAAAGCAGAATCCGACCGCGAGAATCTGGAGAATAACTCTGTTCATCTTGAGCAAAAAAAGTCAATTAGCTTACAAACTCGACTTTCAGTACAAGCTGCCTGCCTTCCTCTGAGAACTCAGACCGTTATTACTTTGATCAACAGAACTATTTTTTTTCCACCATTGCCCTATTTATAATCTTCCACCTCCCAGTAAACGTCACCGTTATCCAATCAGAGGAGGTGTTCTTGGGCATCCAACCAGTTTTTTTTCTTCTTCTGCTTCTTCTTTTTTTTTTTTTTTAAAAGGTCTCCCACCTGAGCTTCACACACGGGAGTTATTAATTTACAACAGGGAGTTAAGGTGTGTGGGAATTGTAGTTTTTGTGGTGCTCCAAAGTGATTTCATGGCGACGTTACATGGTGTCATTAAAATATTCATATTTGATTTGTTTATATTAAAAGGTGAATCATAATCTGGTTTATGACCTCATTTTGATCAGTAGTGTAAAGTTAAGTACATTTACTCAAGTACAGTCCTGGGGTACTTGTAATTTACTGAGAGGTGAGAAATGAAAATTCTCACAGGCACAACATAAAAAACAAGATTATACCAAGTGTGTTTAAAAAAAGTTGTTTTAACCTTAAGCAGCAAATTGTGGACAGCCATGGGTTTGAATGGCTCAATGGGCAAAGCTGTGGCTTGCTGTTTGTCCGTGAAAGATTCAGTTAGTTGACGTTTTAACAGACACTGGTATTCGTCTCTGAGACCACTGTGAAGCAGGTTTCTGCAGGTTCTTCCTATTTCTAAGCTTCACAGATAAGACGCAGCAAAGCAACTTTGTTTCTAAGGGGAGGATTTGAATATTCACACAAACAAGTCTCATCTTGCCCAGAGTTTTGTCCCGAGCCTTGTTCAGTGCGTTTGTTTCCAAGTGTTTGCAAACAACCATGGAGAGACATGACAAAAACATTTGGTGAATAACTGACTGGTGGGATCACGGGTGAAGCAATTTTCACAGTTTGTCTGTCCACATCCCTCACAATGACAGACATTTTTGTTTGGCGTGCATGTTTGTTGTCTCCATGTGAACTGTGTAATGATTATCTCTGCATGTGACTTTTAAAAAGGAGCATGCTTTGGTTTGCTGCAGGGGGGAGGGGGGTATGCATTTATGAACTGGCATCTTCAGAGTCATCGTTTTGAAATACTTTGCTGAGAGGGAGGCTGTTTGGGATCGGTGAAATGCCTCTATTGTGTTGCCCACATATCCTCTGTGTTTCTCAACTCCCGTCACTTGGGAAGTAGGGTGTGTGGGAGAAACCAGCCAGGCCGATCCTCATTCTGTCAGTCGCAGCAATGACAGCTAAGTCAGTAGGAAAATCCATACAGTGAGAAGAAAAAACAGGGAGGAACAAAAGTGGGAGAGTTAGAATACTAAAATGTATACATGTATGTGTATGTGCATATGTGTACCAGATTTAATGGCAATCCACCCATCAGTCGTTGAGATACAGGGAAGTAAAATCACTGACCTGCTGGTGGCGCTAGAGGAAACATCAGTGGATCACTACAGTCATTAGGATCCACCAAATTTCAGCGCAATCCATCCGTTTCATTGCTAGTTGTCGAGATATATCAGTCGGGACCACCGGGTGGTGGTTCAACAGCCTGACATTGACATTCATACCCTGGGGCCAAGCTGCTAGTGTGGCTCAAAACAAACACATCTGGGCTACAGCTTGCCTGCGGGCACGTGGGAGATTGAAGTCAGCTGGAAGGAGCTTTCTGACCAGACACTGCACATCATCACATTGTAGCATTCACAGTGTGGAGCATGGTGGCAGGAGGCTGAATTGACGCTGGAAAATAAAAAGGGATTCTGCAGCCAAACCCATGGTTGTCTGCAAGAGACCTGCCCCTTAGGAGACATTTTCTTTTAAATCAACAAGACAGTTAACCAAATTGTAAAGCCAAAGCTGTTCACACATGATCACGAGAAACCTGACTGATCGTCACCGTTTTCTAAAGAGGAATGAGGAAACCGTCTGTTTAATGGCCTTGACTTGTCTGGTCAAGTTAGAGCATTCATTAATCTCGAACACAACTTTTAACACAATCTGAAGCATCACATGTGGAGAGTAAAGCCTCTCTCACCAATATATATTTTGCAGGATGTTTTTGCATGTGGTCTGAGTTTCTGTGGCTGGCATATTTCCTTAATAGTTGTACTGGTTGTAGAGAGGCATCCCAACAAAAATCTCCAAGAGGAAAATGGTGCAACGTTCCCTCTGGGTGTGGCAAAGCACAGCCAGAACTTCTCACATGACTGCAGTATGAGCAGTTGAAAAAGAAGATTATTACTCTGCAAAGTCTCAGAGCTGCTTTCTCGCCATATCTGGAATTTTCTTTCCAGCCCATGATACAGATGACTTTCATTACTCAGATGACCATTAGTGGAAGATGTTATCACACTCCTACAAAGTCTGGACTTAAAGGTATACTCGGCAGCTACAAAAATGGGTGTCTCCTCTACACAAAGTTAAAAGGAGTAGCCAAAATAAGTGGGGAGGAGGTGGAGGAAACGAAGGGCAGGCCCTGAGCTGTGGTTTGAGGTTATCCTGAGTCATCAAGGAACCTCCTCCTCTTCCACTTCTTCTCCCTCTGGAAAAACTGACAGGGCACGGCCACATGAAGACAAGTCACGCCTGCCAGTCATTTTTCCGAAGACGGCTGCCGTGCAGCGGGGAAAACTGTTTTTATGAGTCATACAAAGAGAAGCCAAAGTGTGTCCTGCTGTTTGTGTCACAACGTGTTTTCTCAGATTTAAACTGTATGTGGACGTAGCATACTTTCAAATTAAAGATGTATTTTTGTTTATTTGTAATTTCCAGTCTGAGTTTTTCTTCATAGTTAAAATGCCTAAAGGACCCCCAAAACTTCACTTAAAAATAATTACTGATGTGTGACAGATCTTATGATTTGTCGACCAATGCTGTTACTCAGTCATGTGAAATTCCATTGCAGCCAGACAACCAGCACTCCCTCTGTCACCACAGAAAATCTTCCAACAAGCTCAAAAACACACACATAGACACATAAGTGCAGAAACGCACAAATGCATTTAAGTGGTCTCTAATATGGGATTGTAAAAAAAAAAAAAAAAAAAAACAAGCTCTCTACTGACACTATGTGGCAAGAGCACAGAACAGCTGCTCTCTTAAAGAAAATAAAATGGAGGATGAAAGAGTATGAAAAGAAAATAGAAGTTTATTGAGAATTCTGAATCCTGCTCACCCTTCCACAGAAAGACATTAAACAACAACAACACAGGCAAACATTAGTTAAAATCCAGACACATAAATACCGTTTCGCCTGTATCACTGAATCCAAAAAAGATGAAAAAAAATCTATTCCAGTCACACAAAAATTAAAGAGGAGAGGGCGTGAAGGGGAGAGCATCTGAGCATGTGCCCAGTGTTTCAGAAACATAAACTAGTGGCTGGTGATCTGTCTCGAAACTTGAACATAAATAATGAGACTGCTGTGGAGAGACTCCAGAGAGATGGATCAGTGCAGTGGTGGAGTGAGCAGAAGGATTCAGATTGTCTAAATTCCTCTTTCTCTGAGTCGCCTGCTTGATCTTTGCAGGAACAGTTTGACACTTTGGGAGAGATTCGCTGTTGGTGGAGAGTTAGATGTGAGAGCCGACGCCAGCTGTCTGTTAAATGTCAAACTATGGTCGATTAGCCTGGTTTAGCTTAGCATAAGGAATGGAAACAGTCTTCTCATTTAACTCTCCAGCAAAAAGTAAATATGTGCGTTCCCCAAATGTCAAACTGTGTCATTACTGGAGATGAAGCTACGTGGGAAGAGAGGGTGACAGTACAAATGCAGGTAAGCCTGCTGCTGGAGGGGTGGGGGTGCTCTCGGAAACAAACGTAGCACAGGTTATATTCTCACTTCGATACCAATACAGACAGTTGTTTGACACACACACAGACAGCTGGAGAAATGACACAGGCTAATTAGAAGAGTCTGAACTATTCAGAAAGTCGTGTTTTATCTATTTGTACTCTACCTCCTCTAACAGCAGAAAAGAGAGAAAAACTATTTTTGCTCGTGCTTTCTGTAAAGCAAAACAATCTGGGTGTTTTCTCCGCATCTTAAGGCAAATTTAACAGAATGCTTTGTGCACCAACACCACAAAACATCAGACACACCCAATTTTACGAACGACTATTAGAGAAAAACACCGCTGCCACTGTCCAAACTGTCTCCGAGAGTGCCGGCCTGAGTGTACATGCATTGGGGAGGCTAATAGGGAGAGGAGGCTTCGAATGACAGGGTTTACCACCACTGTTTACCAAACTGTGCCAAACACAGAACAAACACAGAGTCAGAGGTTGAAACTGACTCAGCTGCTGCACTTTCCTTTTTTCAGCTTTCCATCTAAAAGCCCTGGACACAAAAACCCTTTCAACGGGGAAATGTTCCCTGCAGTGTCACCCACCGATTATATAATTTTCTCATCAGTGTGCTGTATTGTGAGTGAACATCAGCGTGGAGCCCCTGTATTGTTCTGCTTCCTCTTACTTCATCTCCTGTTTTTGGCACTGCTGAGTTTGGTAAGATACGTGTATGGAACCCAAGTGTTTGGTTGCATTTCTGTATTTCTCTGTTTTATGTGTGTGTGTGTATGTGTGCGTGCGTGCGTGCGTTTGTGATTAAGATCATGGCTGTGCATTTTTATTTCTCACTCACTCTCAAAAACCTTACACTTTGTTTTCATTTGCCCTACTCTAAACCAAAATAATACAGTCTTCAGGGTGGGGAGGGGACATCCGAAGAGCTTTGTAAAATGCAGGTGACCCCCCTCCCTTTCTGACAATAATTCTTTCCTGTCTTCTCCGTCTTTCTCTCTAAATGAATCTTCTACCTCCTCCTCCACCTCCTCCGTTGTCCTGGACGCTCTAGCGGATGGCCTTAACGGGGCTCTTGAAGCTGGAGGCAGCTTGCAGCTGCAGCTGGTAGGCCATGGGATGGATCTTGAACCCATACAGCCTGGACAGAGGAGAACATGAGAAACATGTGAGCCTGTCTTTCGGCAACTCTTAATGCTGGTGAACAAACACGACAAAAAGAACACACTGGAGCAGCACAAAAGCTTCAAATATAAACTTCAACTGGAGCAGAACCGGGCAGATGCAACACAAATTTGCACAGGGAAAGTGATGCGCTTATTTACACTGTGATAAGTGTTGTATTTGCTTTCAGGGAGAGAGCAGTGATGCATGCACAGCTGAGAACATGACCTCACGTCAAGTGCCCCCCATGTGACGTTTGCAAACTGTTTGATGTCCTGCTGCTGCAAACAGAGTGAATGCACTGATAGTTCCCTGTTTCAGTCATTGCCAGCACACCTTAATGCTCCACCTGCCGTACAAACCTTGGGACAAACTGGTTGGCGGGCCTCTTGGGCCTGTATTCAGGGTGAACCATGAAAAGCATGTGGGGGAAGCCAGTGCCAAAATAGGCTCCATCTGTGTGGTGGTGCCTGGAGGATTTAGGTGTGTAGACATCCATGCATTTAGGGCAGTAAAGCTTCACCATGGCTTCTCCTGGGATATCTGACAGACCTGTGGAGATGGGGGAGGAGGAGAAAAAAGGAAGAACAAAACTGTCTTAGATATGAACTTAAATTGATCTTCTCAATTTAAAACAGAGATGAAATGCTAGCACTGCTGGTACAGTGCAAATACCTCCTCATGCTTTACCTCCTGGTATTTTCACAATGCAGCAATTTTGCCGTCCCATCTGGGAAAATTTCGATTTGAATAGATAGAAATGGCATGATTTGGAGAAGCCCTTGAGGTTTGTTACAGCCATTGAGATTGGGTGCCCCTAAATCCATAGAAAGAAAACCCACTGTGCCAGACAAATGTAAAAAAAAAAAAACTAAGGGCAATATTTCAAATTACCTGGAAAAACAGAGCATTGTAAATAAACTGCTGAAAAAAAGCCTATAAAATATATTCTCAAACATTCCCAAAACAACGTATCGCTTAAACACACTGCTCGGTGGAACAGCATTCTCCCAGAGCAGAAACACAGATGCTTTACATATGTAAAGTCACAGGCTGTTTGCAGGTAAATTCATAAATAATGACCTTCAAAAATAAACAACATGCAAATAGTTTATTCTGGTCATTTAAAACACAAGATTTTAATACTCACCAATAGGAAGCATGGGCTGATTCTCACAATAAACACGAGGACAATAGCCAAAGTCTCCTTGCTGATACTTCTCCAGCTGCAGGGAGGAAATGAGGACAAAAGGAATCAGTAATAAATTTAAGCCAACTCTGCAACCTATCATTTCAATGTACTCTGAAAAACTGTGGTTTCATCTGCAGCAGTGCATTTTTATTTTTTCCCACAGGACAGAAGGGGTGTTTTTTCCTATTTATCCCACAGAACTCCAACATCATCAACCCTTTCACTGAACATGTAAAGATAGTGGGATTGTTTACATTTTCATCACATCATTGTATGCATTATTTTCCTTCACATCAAGAAAAGAGGATTGGAAAAACAGCTTCCCTAATGGAGACAGGAGTGGTGGATTTTGCCCACACAGCTGGCGCCTACCATCTGTGCGATGCCTCGGTTAGTGAGGATGTAGCGTGCGTGGATGAGGCCGTACAGCATCTCTGCTGCCTGCTCGATCAGGTCACTCTGGTTGGGATTGTCCTCCAGCTCCTCATCTACAGAGAGCAACCAACAGAGAGGAGCGAGCATTGACAGAGTGCAGTTAAAAGAGATGAAAAGCTGTGCTGAGAAAGTGTTTCAAAAGGACAGGGAAGACCAACGACAACACACGGAGTGTGTTCTTGTTGAATATGATCATAAATTAATCTTTGAAAGAGCATAAAACAGAAAACAGAGGCTCAGAGGAAGGCTGCAGAGTAGCTGAAATGATGGCTTCAAAGATCCTTGGAAATTTCACAGTGACTTACTGCTGGGTGTTAACAATGTGTGTAACCATCTGAAAAGGGAAGGAGGAGCCTGCACACAAGCTTTTGAAAATGTTTGGCCTGTTCAGTCTTAAGACAGGATGCTGAGATCAATGCTCATCTCACTTTTTTGACATGTGCAACAGTGATCAAGACAACAGATTAAAAGTGAAGCACATACAATGTCTGCAGCTTCATTAATCCTACATCTGGATGTCTTTTGCACATTATCTGATAAATTAAGATGTAGGTGAGCATTTAATCTCAACATTCATGTTTTTAAAGTTGTTTATGGCTTCTCTGATGATGTTTGGGATGTTTCTGGCTACCCTCAAGACAATTATCCAGTGTGTCCACTAACATACAATGAGTACTCCTGAACATTTGTGATACACAATAACTGGTATTTGGCTGATTATGAGATCACAGAGGCATGAACATTATAATCAGACCTGGTTCAAGATCCAGGATCATGTCTAGGGCCTGGCGGTAGTGGGGAACCTGCTCATTGAGCCCTGTCAGGTTGAATTTGTCCTGGATGTAGTCCTCGTCCACCTGTCAATAGAGAAATCAAGATGGGAAAACTGAGAATTTTGTGTCATCGACTAATTCACTATCTATTTACACACTGATTAAATGGTGTGGCTCTGTAATACAGTGTATGGGCATATGTTTAGTGAAACTAACGATAAGACAGAACTGGGACTATGTATTGTAATACATTCCTCTAGACCTGTTAGAGTGTAGCCTGATAATCACTCCAGCTTTTGCTTTAACATAATATTGATACCTGAGATTTATTCGAATGGCAATAATTAATGTAACTCACCTCACAGAAAAATTCATTCCCCCTCAGTCCGCAGAACCAGGAGATCCATGACACTTCTTCTGAACTGCTCATGTCTGACGACCTACAACAGAGAGGGAGAATTACTCAGATAAGTCAAAAGTCTGAATATAGGTTCGTTGAAAGGACTGGATGTTGCAATCTCAAGTATTTTCACCGCTTCCTATTCCAGAGT
This sequence comes from Psettodes erumei, assembly GCA_016785225.1. Taxonomy (NCBI): domain Eukaryota; kingdom Metazoa; phylum Chordata; class Actinopteri; order Pleuronectiformes; family Psettodidae; genus Psettodes; species Psettodes erumei. The sequence continues at coordinate 515,476 of JAFBJZ010000898.1, read as the reverse complement.
TCTTGAAGGACAGCTGCTATTAGGTTTTACCAGCAGGACACATCATCAGTTGTGTAAAATATCAAATGTAAAGATACAATGCCCTTTTACTAATTTACAGACAAGTAAACAGTTAACAGACAAAATAATTTCCAAATTGAGCGATGAATAGAATAGACTTAAGAATATGAAATTTACGTAAATAACAGTGTTGTTTCAATCAATAATCTTTATCTCCCAAAATAAATTTAAGGGTGGTCTGATTGGACAAAATCTTCCTGTAATTTTCTGCAGAATATTCTTATGATAAATGTTTTGTTGTGTTCCTCCTATTTAGAGAACTCACATTTTCTGATGTTTAATGTTGATGTCTACAAACATTAAGATTCAAACTAAGTATAAATAATTTCCAGTGTCACTTTTTTTTAACCTGATCTAGTTACATTCTTTCTCTCCAATGAGTTCCATCTAAATCTAGATTACCCTGCAACTATTCAACCCTTACAAGAGCAACTTAACTGCAAAATGAAATAGTTATTGACCAAACCTGATGACGGCTACGCTAATTAGCTCGCTAGCCTTAGCAACACCTTTATTTTAATCGCGTTGCCTTTTAAGTGTCTTTTTAACATTGGCGTTAGAAATATTTACTATTGTAGATCAACTTGATTAAATCAGGTACTCTGCAGTCACACTCAACGACAAACGGTTAACCTGAGCCACTGTTAGCTCGCTGGGCTAATTCCCGTTCACGGCAAGAATGAGATTCAATATGGCGCGTCGTCAGACAACGGGCCTCCCGACAGAGAGGGTCCCTTTTCACAGCTCCGTCAGCCCCGGGGTTTAAACGTCCGCACTCAGGTGTACGACTAACTCTGGAAACTTACCCTGCTTTCAACTTGTATACTCCTGAAAAAACCCGAGATGAAAAATTTAGCAGTCTCACCGGTGTAAATAAGATGGACACCAGCTCCTGGTTCACCTCCGAGGTTGCGTTGTTCCTCTTCCTCCGGTGAGTTGTCCGGCGCAGGATACTGGGCTGACTGTCCGCTGCTGACACCCACTGTTTATTCTCCGTATTACACTTTCCTTTTCACCGAATTTCTTTTAGATTTACTTCATACTTTATGCTCGTACTACTTCTACTACTTTATCAGACAGCTTTGGTTACTTTGCGAGGTAACATTTTAAATGCAAAACCTACGAAGTGCTTGTAAAATACTGCTTGTTAGAAATTAGATAAAGCACAGTATTCTGTATAAATACAGTGAGTGCTGAATGGTTAGTCATCTGAGTTACAACCGACTACAATTTAATTCAGATTTTTAAAATCATGTTTTGAGTCATGCAATTTTTGATGGCTATAGCTTCTGCTTCTCATTTTATTGATCTTTTTTTCATAGTAGTTTTGAGGTTTGGACTGTTCATCAAAGTGTCAGTGTGAGCCAGTCCTCTACTAAACAGTTATAATTGCGCAGATCAAATTGAGAACAAAGCTCAACAGGTTTCTTTCATGGAGAATATTGTCAAACATTGGTGTAACTAAATACATTAATTATGGCTGCATTTCATTTAGATGAGCCATTATGACTAGCTCACTGGTGTGGTTTCCTGACACACCTACATTAAACTGTCACTGTTATAAGTCAGAACTGAACTTCATACTACCTGTTAAGACATGTCCAAATATGTGCCCCTTTTTCTTTTAAATCTGGATGAAGCTTTTCATAACTTTCCACTTCCATCTACTGGAGAAGAACGAGACATGTGATTTACATTTTTCCATTAAATCAAAAGTAGTTTATTTAACTTTGCCTTCTCTGTATAACTTTATTATAATAAGACACTTCTCTGCTTGTACATTGCTCCCTTGAACTAAAAATGGCAACATTTGTTTGTGGGAATGTAAGTTGGGGTAGACAAAACTTAGATACATACCAATATACATACATGTGTGTATATTATGGTTCCATTAATAAAACCATAAATGCTAAAAACAGTCTGAACCACTCCAGGTACCTTGGTAATGCTGGAAACAAAGTACAATCTTTTGAGTATTTTTTTTTCTGGAATACACTACTTTTGTTTTCTTTTAACATGGGTACATACAATAATGCGCACATCAACATTAAGAGTTAAGGAGGGATGAAGGACTCTTTGAGCCAGTGTTAAGTGTACAGCTATCAATGTATAAACCGGTAACAGGCAAGGCAAGCTGCACCCATGGGTGTGTGTTCATGCTCAGGAGAAGTCATAGTGAAAAATAAAATATGTCCAACTTCACTTGCCTGCTAAAGAATGTATGCTTAATTTACACAAAAAACTGGTGAAGCTCTCCACTGCGCATCCTTCATTTGGATGATGAACATATACACACAGCTGAATGTATATATGTGGATGTATTTAAGAAACAGTAGAACTGTCTTGATAATATTGGTTAAATCAAGTGTGGGCAAACAAGGCAGAAAGTGCTTGCCATTCATATTAACCCTCTGGTCCCCACCCCTTCCCAAGTAATTACACAGACACTGGAAAACGCACACATGCGGCACACACATACACACAAGCACGCGCACACGTACACAAATCTTCAAATGCCCTACTCACAACATCCCAAAGACAATCTCCAAACTGTTGTCAGTAAACAAACAAACCCCAACTTACAGCAGTGACAGAATTGATACAGATGAGAATATTCTTTTAGTTCACCTTAGATGTCTCCGGTCATTTTGCCATTTTATGTCTTTTATGTATGATGCAATCTATGCTTACAAGTGTAAATCTTACATCAATCCAACATTTCCTCAACACTCCAGGTCAGCGTTATTTCTTGGAAAACCGTGTGATGAACTGCAGAAGGTGAGACGCTTTGTCACCCTTTCAGCATTGTCTTGAATTCAGTTGGTCTGAGCTACTGGTTGCCACCGTGTACTCAAACACCCATCCAGAGAACACACTCACTTTGAAAAATACTTCCTCAAACAGGAGCTCTTGGTAGTAGTCCTCCTTAGTGCGAGGAGTCTCCACTAAAGCACAGAGAGTGCATCGCGGCACGAGCAGAGGGGGTGTAATAGCACAAAACACAGCTCGACTCTGTACTCTGGGCCCAGACAGAGTACCTGTCCCGTTGCATCACGTGTAACTTGCCCAAAAACATTAACACAAAGAAGAAAAAGAACAGCAACCGTGGATTTTTGTTTTACTAAGGAGTGCTTATTGTTCAATTTTATCTACTGAAGCATAAACAGTTTTATGGAAGTCAAATATTTTTTCTTTATTCTATCATGACCTACATTTTAATTAAACTCAATTTCCCCAGGCAAGGTATTTCAGCTTGAGGGGGAAAAAAAAGCATTTCCAGAAAAAATGGAAGTTACTGAGGAAATAATGGTTGTTAAAATAAAGCCATCACGCTATTAATACAGTCTTCACAGGATAAACAAAAGTCATGAATGAAAGAGTAAAACAACTGTTCTTGGGGAAACTTTTGCTTTTTGCAGTGTGAGGATATTCTGCAGGCAAGGAGGATGCTACGATGAGGCTGAAAACAAAGCCTTTTTTCCCCTAATGAGGACCAACCAACAGCTAATAAAATGTCAGAGCAGGTCAACAACTTGGAGGAGAAAAAAAAAAAATCACACCGTCAATCTGAACAAGCAGCAGAGACATTGATATTAGAGACAAAAAATGAGTGTAGATGAGCACTGAGCAGTAGTACTTCAATGGGTCTTATCACAGTAATCAGACATACTTTGCAGGAGACCAAAAAGTCAGCAAAAGGGGGAGTTGGGGAATTTAGTAAAAAGGTATTTTAATGACCTGATTTGTTGAAGAACAAAACACACACCCCTACCATTTGTCAGAGGTTGAAACTCAACTCACACGAGGCCAAAGGAAAAAAAATGAAAAAGAAAAGACAGAGAAAGAAAACATCTTATGGTACATTGTTCTCGTTAAAAGATAAAGCTGCACTCTTTCCCCTTGCGAGGGAAGTAATGCAGAACTGCACTACCGAATACCACCCAAGGCCAAAGTGTGGTAGAAATACACACAGGTACATAAATATAAAAATTAGCCCAATCCAAACATTTCTGCCAATTTAATCCCACATTTTCTGCTTGCACCCACATGACTGCATGTGTTCCATGTGTTTTTAGATGTCATATTTGTGCTTGTATATGTGAGTGTGTGTGTGAGTTTGTGTGTGTGTGTGTGTGTGTGTGTAGATCTGTGTGAATGTCTTCTGTCAAAACAACATGCACCTCCATTTCAGAACCACATGCTTGCCAAATCCAACTGGGGTGAGACTCTTGAGGGCAGGTAAAGGGGGGTGGGGGAGTGGGGGCACAACTGAACGGAGAGCAAGACGGAAGAAATGGGGAAATTTACAATAACGGACGGTAGATAGTTGATTGATGCAAAAGGGAAAGAGGTGACCGGGGTGGGGCTGGCAGCTAAAGTGAATGTAAATACCATCTCCATATACTGTACAATGCACTAATATGTTTAGGGATGCCAACAGATAAGCCGTGAAATAATGATCAAAAGGGATTAAGATGTACGAGGGTGGGTTTCATTGTGGGTGGGGTTCATCTGAAATGTTTTGATTTATTCCATCACTTCCTATTTTTCGGGGAGGGCCAGTTGCCGCGCTTCTCCCCGCGGTTTCCACCTCCGTTCCCCGGCCCACTGGAACCGCCGCCAGGCGGGCCACGTGGACCTCTGCCGCCCCCTCCGCCTCCAGCTCCTCCAGCGTTGACCCTCCGGTTCTGTCGCTCCATGCCAGGTCGCTGGCTCGAGAAGCTTCTCTTATTCGCCGAGGGCTCTTTTCCTGCCATCTCGTGCTCCACCACGGCTCCGACTCCGCTGCCCCCTCCTCCCCTTCCCAGGTGGTGGTGATGGTGAGAAGAATAGGACTTCCCTCCTCCTCCCTCCCTGTCTCTGAACTCTGTGAAGTCGCTGCTCTCAGAGGCGGTCTCCCACTCCTCGTTGGCCTGGTCCGAGTTTTGGTTGGTGAAGTCAGGGGACTTGGCTCCATGGCTGTGGTGGTGCTGGGGGTGGGCTGGCCCAGTGTTGCCCTGGTTGTAGTGGTGATGGTGATGGCTGTTTGCATTACCATGATGCCCTCCACCACTGTTACTGTTGGTAGTTAGTGTGGTGTTGTGGTTAGCATTTTGGGCATTTCCCGTCATGGGAGCAGATATGGGAGCTCCATTACTGTCCTGGACTGCATTCAGGGAAGGAGAGGAGGGCCTTCCTCCCCCGATGACCCCCACTCCTCCATTGATGCGCGCAGCATTCTCTCGCTCCTTCAGTCTCCGGAAGCGGGGCGGCTTGTCCTGCTGGTGCTGGGAACGCCCGTGACGGCGACGCCTAGGGGGTCGCTCAAATCCACTGGGAGGAAACCCACGGTTAGCAGGAAGAGGGAGAGCATTGGGCCCTCCCGAGTTTGACGTAGGGTTGGCCAAGGCTGGCTGGGTCACAACTGATCCATTTTCAGTGGAACCTAAAGTGGCAGGAGTTGTAGCGGGCAAAGATGGCTGATGGGGAATGGTCCCCTGAGTTTGAGCTTGACTTGCATCAGCTATCTTGTCTTTCTTGTCTCCAACATTTCCTCCCCGACCCAGGTCTTTGGCCCCAGTGGTTTGTGGTGGGCCTTGCTGTTTCCTAGCTGAGGATGAGGCCTTGGAGGACCCACCATGAGAGCCTGAGGTGGGTCCAACCCGGTGTCCCCCAGGTGTCCCTCCAACATTGCCGCTACTCCTGTAGATGTTTCCTCCTCCACTGCCTCCCCCCCTGCCCCTCCTAGAGGGAACACCCCTGGGGGTGAAGACACGGGCCTGAGAGCCTCTGTGTGGGGCAGAAGACATGTTGCTGCCCCCTGTGGTGTTGGCATTATCAGAGCCATTCTTGGTGTTGGGTTTCTGGTTGTCTTCTTTGTCTGACTGACCAAGGTCACTTGCACCACTTTCACTGCCAGTCTCTGAACCTCTCTCCCTCCGTCTCTTAGGGATTTCTTCATACTCTGAACCCTCGCTGCGAGTCTCGCTTCGGTTCCTGGCCCTGGCTGGGTTATGTTGGGACCGGTCCTGACCATGCCTGCTGCCAATTCCCTCACCCTTGGACTCCTGGTGGTGGCCGCCGCCAACAGATGATCGGTAGTCCCTGCCGCTCCTACCACCCATTCTGCCCCGACTGCCACCAGCGGGACCGGCACTGGCTGTGTAGGTGCCCCGGTACCCACGTCCACGCCCGTAGAACTCTCCCCCTCGTCCACGGCTAGTTCTGCTGCCTTTGGCAGGGACTCCATGGTGGTGAGAGGTGCCCCCTCCTCTTTCAAAGGAGCGGTCTCTGTCCCTTCTTGAGGAGGACCCAGAAAATCCTGCGGTATCGACATCTTTGGGCCCTCTACCCGACCCTCCCCCACCTCCTCCTGAAGATCGTTCTTTCCCTCCGTTCCTGGGTTTCGATGTCTGTGCAGGCTCGTCTTTAGATGGAGCTGTTGTGTTCTGGGAAATGGAAGAGGCTTCCTGCTTCATGGAGCCGGGTTGTCCACCATCTTGCTCTTTATCCCTGCCAAAACCTGGGTTTGTTTTCTCTCCTCCATCAACTTCCCCTCCCTCTCTCTTCATCTCCTTCAGCACTGGCTTCTTGATGGGGCCAGCCCTCTTGTTGGCATTGCTGCCTCCCGTCTGGTTGGAGGACTTGTGGTCCGATGACATGTTGGAGGAGTCCTCTCCTCCACGGCAGTTGCTTCCACCTCCTGCATTGTTGGCCCTCCTACCATGAGAGGAACCCCCACCGATATTGCTGCTGCCAGGTCGTGGGCCCCACTGGGTCTCTGTCTTATGCTCACGGCCACCTCTTTGGTTTGATTTAGGGTGGGGATGCTGTTGCTGCTGAGGGTGAGCATGACTGCCATGTTGAGAAGGAGGTGGACTTGAGGTCATGGATGAATGGGGAGCATATGCGGGACCTGTTTTCTCCTGTTTCGCGTGGCTGCTGCTGCCAGCATTACCACTGTTGCCTCTTTCACCAAGACTGTGCCCTGTGCCAGCATCCCCCTCTCTCTGAGCTGGGTGATGATGCAGGGCAACTTTGACACTCCCATCTTCCCTTGCAGAGGAGGAGGAGGAGGAGGAAGAGCAGGAAGATGAGAGGGAAGGTTGGTGGAGAGGGGGAGAGGAGTCGGTCTTCTTAGCAGGGGCCTCGACAACCCTGTCACGGTTGTTCTCTGGCTTATGGGGGTGGATAGGAAAGTGAGGCTGCTGGGTGTGATGGGCGTGATGGAGGTGAGAGTTGCTCTCAACAGGGGGCATGTCTGTCCGACCGTTGCGATCGTAGTGCGGGTGTGGGGCTCCCCATATTGGGCCCTGCTGAGATCCTCGGGGGGGCACTTCATCCTGGTGGCAGAAGGTATGTGGCTGGTTTCCTCTCTCACCTGCCCTCTGCTGCTGCTGATGCGGGGGCATCCGTGCACCCTGGTCAGGGAAATTGCTATAGTTGCCACGCCCACCCATGTAGTGATGAGGATGGTGGCTTCCTCCCTGGGTGCCCACTTGAGTGCCAACAGGAGGAGGGGTCTGATTGGATGTCCCAGAGCTGGAGGTGGGCTGCTGGATGGATCCCAATCCACCCTCTCGCATGCGGTGTGGAGGAGTGTCACTCCTGACAAAAAAGATAAACGTATAAAGTATACAAACTATACCTGGAGTATATTAAAGTGACCAACCTGACTTGTGCATCCGTACCTGGGGCCTTTGGCCACATCATCATCCTCCAGTGTCTGCTTCTGCCTCAGTGGGGAGGTCATCCCACGACCCTCTCCTCCGCCAGGGAATACCTCTGGTCCCCAGGCCAGTTTAGGATCCATAGGCGGGGTCCCTCTGTGAGGGTGCCCAGGATGCTGTTGTTGCCTGTCAAAGGGGTCTGAACCAGATCCCCCTGAATCAGACCGCTCCCGCCCAATGAGCCCTGTGACAGTGAAGGTTTTGTTTACAGAAAATATCTAGTTATGTTTGATTCAAGACTGCAAAAAACTGTGTAACTACACAGTAATCAGTCCATTATTGCACTCACCATAAATTAACATCTACCTGTTACTATGTAACTATGCTACTATGTTTAATGTGTCAGTACTGCATTATGTATTATTATTATTATCACTCACTGAGCTTTCAAAGAATTTATCATTCCATGAGATCACAGTGATGATATCACCTCTACCCACCAGATGGGTGCATGCCAGCTGAATAGAAGTCAATGGGTGGAGGGCGGCCCTGCATCATGCGGGGATCCATGTACGGCATCATCATCCAACGAGGGTCAAAATTCATTGGCAGGGGTGGGGGTCGAACCATGTTGCTGGGCTGATACATGGGTCCACCCTGCTTGGGTCCAGGTCCTGGCTGGGGTGTTGTGCCTGGTGAAGGACCCTGTGGAGGCGGGGGCTGAGGGGACAGCTGGCTTTGTGATGCCTGGCTGTGCTGCTGCTGCTGCTGCTGTTGCTGCCACTGCTGCTGTTGCTTCAGGAGCTGCTCCTAAAGAGAAGCATATGTGAGAAGGAAAACATAGAATGAAGAATGAAATATGCCAGAGCAGGCAACCAAGTACACAGCCCCTTTTGGAAAAATGGGTGGTTATATTTGTCTCTGAATAAAACATGCAAGGATCTAAATTATTGTAGGATTTATCAGCAGAGTAGTGCAAATCCTAACCTGCTGCTGCCTCTGAAATCGAGGTGGAAGAGACTTCTGGTACTTTGAGTAACCCTGGCCAGGAGGACCACTGGGCTGACGACCTGCTGCCCCTCCGATATTTTCAATCTTAACTGGGTCAACTCCTCTTTCACTTCCACTTCCACTTCCTGCACGAATGTGCAGACTGCCCATGGTCTCTTCCTTACTCTCTATTGGTAGAGGTACATCCAGCGTGGGCTGTGCTGGCTGGGATACAGCTGGCTGGGGACACTGTTGGGCATCTGAACCAAGAGAGAAGTTTGTGGTGTTGAATCAGGGATCAGGATGAAGAGGTAGAAGCTTTATTTGAGTTTCCTCATCAGGTGATGAGGAATCTAAATCTTTTTTTAGTGATTCAATGATTCAGACCAGTCATCGCTGATGACGCGTTCATAAGAAAGAAACTCACCTGCACTGGAGTCATAGCTGCTGTTGCTGCTAGCTCGCTGTCTGTCACTGACTACAGGACCGGGCCCTGGCTGGACAGCCAACACTGGAGGCTCCTCGGGGTCCACACAAGGTGACGGGGGCTGGCTGATGTTGGGTGAGGAGGCAGATGCTGTAATAGACGGACTTGGGCTTCCTGCTGTGGCAGCCGTAGAGTTTCCATCAAGGCTCGGGCTTTTACTGCTGCTACCGCCACCCCCTACGCTGCTGCCTTGCTGCTGCTGTTGCTTCTCATCCAGCCTCTTTAGCTTCTCAGCGCAGGCTGCACGTCTTTCCTCCTCCATCCTGCGTTCTTCCTCCTCACGGCGGCGACGGGCTCGCTCCACGGCAGCAGAGATCTCAGAGGAGGACTGCTTCCTGCGCTGACGCCAAGTCTCATCCTCATCATCCCCCTGGGCCCCATGGACCAGCACACCTGGCTGGGAAGGAGCGGTAGGGCCTACTGCTGCTGGCTGCTGCTGGGTAGGGCCAGCTTTCCCAGGGCCCAGAGATGCACCCTGGTTTTGGGGCCGGTCCTGAACAGTTTGAAAATATATGACTCTACTACACAGTGTTAACTCTAGACTAGATTAAATCATTGCGATCTTGCTGAGAAGAATGTTGTACGAATGATTTCACCAACTGTAAGAGGTAAAACGCAAACTTAAACCTAAAGATGGCTCGTCTATCAGACCTGTGGGCGGTGGATGAGATAATGATAAGAATGATTTGTCTATGAGGGCCTGTCTGGATGTCTACCTGTCGGTAAAAGGAGTAGGACCCTTGTCCGAGGAGTGGCCCAGGTGGGGGGGAGGGCTGCTCCCGGGGACCACCCAATCCAGGCCTGCGCCCCTGTATACAGGCAGACACAGTTAGCCATGCTCCACCACAATAAGCTACACTGACAAAAACAAACATAAACTAACATACCTTTGCCCACATATAAATAAGTCTTTGCTTAACAGTATGCACCATCTGTCCTGTGTTGAAAAGTTTGGATTTCACATCTTCCTGACAGAGCTCGAGTCTGGCCTCTCTGGGCAACACCTTTTTGCTGCTGTTCAGCACACTACCTGGTAGTTGGTTGATGCTCCCTGGCCCCCCCAGCTTCCACTGCCTCCCTCCTCGGCCCATCCTGGCTTGCTGGAGGGAGGTTGGGGGCCATTGTCAGCATTAGATGGAGGGGTGCGGCGGGTGTCTCCGCCACTATCTGAGGCTCGAGAACGAGAGGCTGCAGGTGGGGCCTCCTGGGACCTCTGCTGCTCACTGAGGAAAAGAGAAAACAGCACTTTTTAAATAGCAAATAAAACCCAGTGTTGTGTTGTCACATTTAAAGACAAAAGAGGATTTTTATAATTTACACACTGATTACACCACATACCGTGGGTCATTCCTGCTCTCAGTTCTCTCCTCCTCCACTTCTTCCTCTCCTTCATCATCACTGAACTTCAATTTGGCAGAGTAATCAATTTCCTCATGAGCCCCTGTTCAAGCAAAAAGAAACTATGAGAACCACATTTGCACCGATGCATACATTGAGTGCATTTTCACATCATCATCATCTATCACTTTGATAAACCTGACCCCCCCCCCGTGCTGATTGTAGTGACTGGAACCCCTCTGAATCAGCAGGAAATGTGATACACAGAAACAACTGAAACATTAAAAGCATCAATCACGCTCACTACCACTATATCACCACCAGGGCACTAAGTCATGAAAGCACTAAATCAACGCACTATGCATTAAGATACTTTGATGTCAGAATTTAATGGAGCCAAACACTCCCATATACCAAAACAACCATAACTGGGAATAATTAACTGAAAATGTTGAACTCATAAGCAGAAATGAAATTTTAGTCCCATCTGAATGGCATACATTCTTTTTTTTTTTTTTAAATTCTGTTGTTTTATCGCAACCTCAGCTACATGTCGGTTGTATATCTGTGAATGAGCATCTTCTGACCTGCCCAGCCCTCGTCTCCATCATGGTCCAGCTCATCTAGCTCCTTTAGGTCGTCCTGCTTTAGGATAGAGGGTCGCTTCACCACCTCTCCACCTGTGTCACGTGGGCCACCCTGAGGCCTGCTGTCAGGACCACCCTGACCACGAGAGAACCTGAAAAAAGGGGAGGAGGTTTTTTGTAAATGATGATAAAAAAAAAAGATGATACCGTGGCCACTTAGAAAATAAGCTCAATTGGGAAAAGCCCATACAATTCTGACAAATCATATTCCACCTCAAATTCAGAGAGTGAGTCTGTTATCCCCAAAGAAGAGCAGGTGAAGCAATTTTAGCAAAGAACATACCTTGGCACAGGCCCTTCCCCAGGTGGCGGGTACCTGTAGGGTGCCTGAGGGCCATAGGGGGCCGGGAAGGGCAGATAGGGAGGATACATCTAAAAAGAAAAAACAGATCACATTCAGATATCAGTTATTTCATACTCAGGGGGGCTACAAAGTGAAAAGCAAGAGGAAACTTACAAAGGGAGGCATGATCCCTCGGTATTGGGGGAACCCAGGACCCACAGGGGGCTGGGGTAGGGGCAAGGCGGGGTTGCCTGCAGGAGGGTTTCTAGGTGGCCCGTGGGTCTGGGAGTTTGGCGGGGGGACCCCAGCTGCCCCATCCATCACCATAGCCCCACCAGTGCCACCCTCCACTGCCCCCTCCCCAGACAGGGTGGGCGCCAGGGCTCGGCCCCCACCGTCCCGCCAACTTGTAACGTCTGAGCACAGCAAATGCAAAAAAGGAAAGTGTGGTCAGCATGGCTTGTGAAATCGAATGGAATATGATCAGAGATGCAAAAACCACTACTTTAGACTGATAGCACATCCTTGAAGATCAATGTCTGGAGACCTTAATAATATGATATGACGACGGTGATTGGTGATCAGTTACTGGAGACTAAGTAAGGATCACTCACTCTGGGGGCGGAGGCTTGGTCCGGGCCCATACCACTGATCTGCAGTGCCCTGTTCTTTGCCAGCTCTGTCCTGGTCGCCAGCCGCCTGCAGGGTGGGAAATTCCTCGCGAGAGAATGGCGACGGTAGGTTTGATGCCTTTCCACCTGCAAAGAAAGGGAAAATGAGGAGATAATGATTTGCAGAGAGGGATACACGTGTAACAAAAAGCTCAATCCTGAGAAATGTATGAGAGATGTAAAAAAAAAAAAAAAGGAAGACTCACCATCCCCTTGTGTTCCATGTGTAACACTGGCCTGTGCCCAGGACCTTGCCCCTACGGCCTGGGTTGAAGCTGGGGCCAGAGCCTAAGGGGGTGTGGGCACAAACATGAGATAAACACTCTAAGATACATTTCAACTATGGCTGGAATAAATATTCCATTATCAACACAGAATATGATTTTACTTTTATATTATTGTGTCTGTCAGTACCTCTGAAGCTGGCGGGGTTCTCGGGCGGGTCGGAGCAGGTATCTGTGAAGCCACAGGCTGCTGCGATTCCGGCTGCGGTGCTGACAATGCATCGGTACTGAAGGACAGAAAAAGAAGTCACAAACAGGGGAGACAGATAAGACTATATAAGTATATATTAAGATATTAAGATATATAAGAATATATTAACCATGAAACTAATGGCAAAAGAAATCACTTCTCACAGTAAAAGTCCCAAAACTTTCTACTGTGAAGATCTTTTCTGACATTGTTAGAAGTGCAAGAGTCTAAAATCCTGCTGCACTTGATTGGCCCCGCGTACCTCTTTGGGTCTGCTTGCTCCTGTTTGCTTGCCCATCCTGTGCCGTCTTTGGGAACGAGCGAGACGTTAGGGTCGTTGCCTTTGTTCTCTGCCTTCAGACTGGGCAGGTTGGCAGGGGGTGGCATACGCCGTGCGGAGGCAACTTTACCAAGAGACTGCAGGCCATGGCGGGGGGGAACTGATATGGGGAAGAGAAAGCAGGCCATTAGCACAGATGGACCGCTGAAACCTGACACAAATGATATCTACTGGGTGTAAGGAGCAACCAGATGACAGGGGTGACATCTGCTGCTTGCTTGACTGGATATACAATTAGGATGCTGAACAACCAACAAAGCTGGAGGACTGGTAGCTTCAGTCTGATGATTCTACTGAAAATGGATTTTTAAAAAAGAGCTTCTAGATGCTATCGAAACCCTCTGGCAAACCAACTTGAATAATAGTTTATAGAGAAGTATTTGGATATTCATGCTCAAAGAAGCATGGAAAAACCTCCGGATTCCAAAAAAAGAAGCTGCGCTGAATATCAATCCCTCATTTGTTTCCTTGAATGTCAAAGAAACCACAGCAATGCAGGCTTCACTATGTAGGAGGGGGGAAGTCTGTAGATTGGAAATGGGGACAGCTGCTTAGATCTAGTGGGGGGGGGGCTTCTGAATAAAACATATACAGAAGTCAAACGGCGTCCACAAGTAAGCCTCTGTCTTGGGTCAGGCTCATTGTCTCTGAAGCTCAGCTGACATGTCAAGGCTCAAGAGCCATTCAACCTCCAGGCCATGCATGATTCCTTCCTTCCTACACTGATGATGTTTTCTTTCTCCCAGAGGCCTATAAATACTGGTGGTAAACATCCCTGATACCCTGAATAATCTTAACTGTATCAGCAAAAACAGGTTGGCAGGCACATAGGTGATACAGCATATCATGCACTTCCTGTAATGGAATTCAGCACCAGCGCTTTTAGGGAGACAGTAGTCTAATGCATCAAAGTTGCAGTGCTTGGTGGCATGAGACAACAAAACACAGACAGAAACTTTTAATCGTAATCCTGTGACCAAGCAGATCATTTTTTTAGGCTACATTTGATCAATTACAAGAGAAGATGCACATACTTAGCAGCAAAAAAAAACATCTTGCAGAATTTAAACAGAGCCACAAGTCGAAAAGGCAGAAAAACTGATCCATTACACTGGAAGTATGCTGTGACAATGACAGCTTGGACATTACAGAGGCGAGGTACTTACCAACAGGCTTTTGTGTTTCAAGGCTCTTTCCTTTGTATGTATCAAACAGGTTGAGAGACGCATACTTGGTTTTGCCTTCCTTCCCCTTTGCAGTTTGCCCAGAGCGCTCTGACATTGCGCTGTCCGCTCATTGAGTATGGTGAGCCCTGAGACTGTGAGAGAAAGATGGAGAGATGTGACAGCCACCAATGTACACAGAAGGTGAGAAAAAACAGAAACCACCTCATAACCCAAAGTATACTGCACACAGGGTTGGATTACAGCATGGAATATGTTGGCTGTGTGGTATAATTAACACTTATACAGCAGGGTTGTGCAGTACAACCAAAATCTCATATCCAGATGATACATATCACAATTTAGCACATTTTCTGTAAATGCAATGAACAGAGTTTGTATAAAATGACCACACAGAGATGGCTATTTATAATTTCATATTGAGTTATTTAGTCACAATATACTATGCCTATCTTTGCTTTTTCTCCTTTTATTTAGAGCCTTTGTGCCAATTCAATTAATCATATAACTAAATATTGACATGATATAGGTTTTGAGCACTCAATTGTACTGACTCTCTCCATGCTGTTTGACATGATTCTTGCGTGGGTGGTAAAAGAGGTTAGTGGTGTTTTGCTGCTGTAGTGGGGACCAATCTGCAGCTTAATTTACAAAGTACTTTGTTGGTCCATGTCATGACATTACAATCAGAACTGTATGTGTTGCACTTTCATGCATACATCTTAATCATTTGCAAAAGATGTGATTTCTCTGCTCAAAAATAATTACACAGCACGTTAAACTGACAAGTATAATACATAGAGTAGTAATATTAAAGCAGGGCATTGACTACCTGGAGGCCATTTTGGTATTCAGGGGGCACTTTACACATTATACACACCCATTTGTTCAGCCCACGTTGTTTACCCACAGCTATATCATCCTGATTGCATGTTTCTCATTGTCACAAAATGAAAATGTAATGCAGTCTGTAAGGGTGATGGATTGTGCACTGTGTACTGTAGAGTTTGGCTCTACTGTGGCTTTATAGCAGGTGTACAGGCAGTTCTGTACTAGGGATAACTTGAGTATCCTTTTTAGACATATAAAGACATATTGTCTTTACATAAGTTTTAGCAAGGTAGCTATTCAGCCTTATGTCAATATAAATACAGTTTAATGTGAGCAGTCCTAGTAGAGTACATGATTATACACCTCATTAAGGGAAACACTGTACAAAAGAAAAGAAAAGGCAGAACCAGGGTTTCTATAGCAACACATTATAAATTATATTCCTCTATGTCTTGCCTTGAGACAACGTTGGCTCCATGGAAACTGACGGGCCTTTAGCTTGAACTCATCACATCAATAAAACACACTGCACTGACATCTGTTCAATTCAGAATGATTTGGCTGCATCCAGCAGGGTGAACTGCTGCCCCCCACTCCACCCAACTCCCATCCAGCACAATTACTGAGAACAAATGATTCATCTACAATTTTATTGTGCTGCAAATAACATTAGTGAGTTATTTCACTGGCTCTGAATGAAATAGTGAAATTATGATGGCCGGTCGAAATGGTCCTTGATTTGAAGAACAATGTTAGAGCTAAAAAGCGACTTTAAGTAACAGATCTTTAATAGCATTGTCATAATGATCCACGTACATTTCAAGCACAGTAAAACTAAAGAATTACTGTACTACCAAGTCTTGAGGTTTTAATAGTTTTCAGTATAACTGCATAATAAATCTACTTATTAAGCACTGTATTAAGTGGGTGACCATGTGACCACGTTTAGCCAAACAGGGATGAAAATGAAACCACAGTCAAAACAATGCTGAAATACACAAATGTAAAAGCAACTGCGCACTGATAATCCGTATAATGATAAAATGCACGGTACCTGCCCTGCACCACACGCACCACTGCAGAAACCAAATAATACGAAACAACAAACTGTTTAACGGGATGAGTACTGAGCAGCAGCACTGCACCGTGCCTCAAAAGCCAGATGAGATTAGAAAATTAGGTCGTGGGATGGCTGATCAACTACATGTTGTGTGGGGATTAACAGGGGCCAGCAGCTACACTTCCACAGCATAACTGCAGCAACGTAAACCACAAAGGGACCTTTATAAAGAAAATGATCCATCACTAACCACCTTTAGCTGTACGACATCTTTGCGTAAAATCAGCTGGTATTAGATCAGCAACTGAAACCAGGATATTAAATATATTTTAGCCACAAGATGCTGAAGATACAGACTAAGACATCCTTTACTGTGATGCTAACTAACTAGCAGTAGCACAGGGCCTCGGTGTTGGCGTTGGGAGGGGGACTGCGTTGATGTTTCATAATGCATTTCAATACTTTGCGGTAACACTAGCCTATGTTACAGCTCTTCAAGTATGGGGGCTTGGTATGTTTTGAAGGCGCCTTTCTCGTCCTCTCAAACAAACACGCCGAAATCGCCACTGGGCCTATTCGTGAAACGGCGCTGTTGATCTGTCGTTCGCAGGAGGGACAGGACAACGCATAAAAAAGATTTTATTTGGAGAACAAAACAAAATGGCGCTGGAGACAGGCCCGGTGCAAATCAAACGTTAACACGGACCGGTTGTGTAGCGCTAAAGCCAACTTGCCATCACATAGGTAACATTTATATGTCCCGGTAACGAGAAAGTATAGAATTTATGTCTTTGTAATCTACATATCGAGACAAATAACGCTTATAGCGGTTAGTGTGTCGTAAAGTGATGCTAAAGCTACACGACTAGCAACCAGGCTAACGTTTACCTGATAGCATTAGCTACGTATCGTATTAAATCGTAAGAAACCAAATGTAATCAGATATGATGACAACAAACTTAGTGCCCACATCAGAAGAAAATTAACAAGTGTGGTAATTTATAACGCGACTGAACTCAACCACTGCACATGACCATCGCTAGCACAGCTAAACTACCGAGCTAGGTAACCACCTACCGTTGGCTAGCAACAACAACCGAAAAATTAAGACTACTCTTCCAGAAATCGCCCTCTAATCCTATGTACAAAGGTGGTGGTCATAATTCCATCGCAATTTCATGTCACCGCTATGTGTTTGCACAAATAGGCGAAATGTTCCGGGCACTGACCTGGTCTTGTCCCGACTTGTCTCGAGGTTGTACCGCAGTGAGGTAAGCTATGCTATCGCGTAGCTTTCTAGCAAGTGACCCAGCTAGCTAAGCAACGTTATCCCCCTGCATGGTCAAACGCGCACACAGTCTTTACAGTAAACAGTAGTTACTTCGATATGTTATGAATAGTACTTAATCGACAAATAAGGTGTTCGGCTTACTTGCACTCCTTTTCTTTTTTCCCAAAATAAATGAAAAGGGGAAAAGAAAATTGTGATCCTGGACTCGATCCGTCACCTAAAGAGCCGTCAACGGCTACTGGTTAGTTTCATGAGATGGGAGCCGTTTGGGACCTCTACTGTAAGAGGAGAAAATGCGACTATGCTTTTTAGTTTTTGTTTCATTTTTTGTTGTTTTTTCATAAAACATTTTAAATAAATATTAATCTAGTGGTGTTTATTATCCAACGGACTTTATATAATATGAGACAATTCCCATCTCCAAAAAGTGATTTATCCAGTCTTAGGTGCACCAGTAATGGTACCGCTGTGAGGATTGAAGATAAAATATTCTTTGCAAACTCCATGTTTTGGAAAGCCCCCCAAAATGAAGTATTAAAAAAGAAGACATGGCACATTGTATAATGTCTTTATTTATTCAGGTTAAAAGACACATTGATTTGCTTTTCTTTTGAAAACTATAAAGATTAACTGTAAAATGCATTCCTTTATGATTGGATTGGTTAATTTCTTTGCCTAAAGCATCACTGACCCAATAACTAAAGCATAATACAATTGTTATAAACATTACCATGTGAACTCTGTGCCTGTTTCCAGTGCTGGTAATACAGGACATAAATGGACACAATGTGAAAATAAAACATCAAAATCTGAGTAGGGTGGAGGTCAAATTAATTAGATTAGAAGATACCAGAATACATTCTGTCCAGGTGCATAAAAGGATACTTAAACTCCATTATGTACTTACCTCTCCACTCACATATTCAAACACACACACACACACACACCCTCAGTTATCAATTATACACAGTGTTTTTCTAAATCCACTCATGCCCAAAATGGAAATAGTATTCAAGTGCAGTCCTCCACAACAAACAGCCATTAACACCATTTACACATTTTCTGTTTTTTTAAGGCAGAATCAATTTCAGTCAGCATACATTCATGACATGCTCACATCTTAATAAAAGATAATAAAGGTTAAAACAAATCTTAATCATTACAAGAAAAGACGCATAGGATTTGAAAGTAGGCCACTTTAGTATAAAACTGTATTATGTGAGCAAATAGGAAGTTCATACCAGTGCCAAGTATACAGTGAATCTCTCACATACAGCAATTAGTAATATATGATCTATGCCAGAGGTGCTAATAATTTATATTTCATTAACATTTTTTTATTTTATGAGACCCTGACAACAAAACATTCTGTCATCAAATCTACCTACATGAAAAACTGATGTGATACTTTGTGATAAACACATGTCAGAATGGTATGAGTTACCTGGAAACTAGTGTACTTAACCTGTAAAATAACCCTAACCCTTAAACATTTCTTTCCAAAACCTGTCCCTTGCTACATCATATTTTCTCTTCAATTTTTAGCAACACACACACACACAAAGGTCTTTTTAGATAGCTTCATCATAGGCCAAACACAAATGGTTGGATTTTCCCAAAGTCAATGTCATAATCTGAGGTTTGAGTACTTAATTTTCTTCCTGAGAAAGTTGTAAGAAGAAACAACCAACAACAACCAACCAAAAAACCTCTTCCTGTTCCTTTTTCCCTTCTGTGTCTGAATCTGGGAAACAAAGAAAAGGTGAAATTAAAACAGAGGTCATTAGTAGATATTTTTTTTCTACCAAATGAATAGAAAATTCACACAAAGAATTCAGTCTTCTTGCATTGCACCCAAATGCATGGCTGCTGATGTTTAAGAGCTTACCTCTGACTCAAAAGCTCTATCGGCCACCATACAGATGGATCTTGGCTAATGAGACAGTCTCATCATAATTTTTGTGACCCTTTTCATAGATGACAAAGATGTACTTCTGATCCTCTTGAGATCCACTGTCCAGTGATGTGATGCAGGAGTAGCCGCTTGGCCCCGCCCATATCTGCACAGCGTTATTCTCCCAAGAGTTGCCATTGGTTATTGACCAATGTAAGGTTAGGTTAATTCCTGGGGGGATAAAGCAAGAGGTCAGTTCTTTCATTGAGATGAAACAATGAGTGGATAAATTATGTCGATTGGCAGACAGTAATCAGACATCATTTGATTATTAATTAATAGCTTCAGTAATTTTTTAGAAAAAATATTCTCTGCCTAAAAGACATGAACATTTTTTCAACTATGACTGAGGATCAGTGATCAGGAAGGAGGCAGTGGTTCCTACTGTGTTGCTCGTTGGAGGGGTTGCTGAAGTACATCACTCCATCTTTCTGCAGAGCTCCGGCTGCGACTGCAGGATCCACTAGTGCATAGTCAAAGAACAGGTCATCTATGGGCAGGGACATTCCCCCGTCATGGCTGCGCACCACCACACGACACCTGCAGTGGTAGTTGTTCTGGTTCCGCACGTTGATGACTATGGTGCCGTCCATCATCTCAACTGGCTGCAGAGGCGCAGAGAGGGAGGAAAGGATTCATCTGATAGTGTCTGACAGTAAAACATTATCAAGCAGATTAAAGGAAAAGGGTGAAATAGGTCAAATTAGACAAATTAGGCTAATTACAAATAATGTCTTAGTATCACCAAATAAACTACATGAAAAGTGAATGTTAACATTCAGTCATGCTGAATGAAATGAAAATTATGTATGAAAATTGTGTGAATGCTTTGTGTTTAAAAGGTGTCAGTAGGAACAACATTCACTGAGTTTTGATTAATCCTGAAACCTTGATATCATTGCAGAAAAGGCATCACACAATGGCTAAGATTGCTAGATGTTAAATATAAATAACATAAATGATTTTATAAATAATAAACAGATAGTTATAAAGCCATAATGAAAGCAGTCATGCCAGAAATGATTCACACACCCAGCAGACAAAATGCAAGAAGGAGAGAAAATGTAAGTCTTTCACCTGGTGCTGCAATTATTACAAATTGTCTTCTGTTTTTTTGCAGTCAACCTCTTGGGAACAGATGTATTCATTTAATCTACAAACATTCTCACAAACAGGACAGGGGACGTGCCTGGCACTCATCAGGGTTGAAGTCCAGGGGTTTCTTCTTCTGGTTGTAGGGGATGCTTTTCAGCACTGCACCATTGTACCAGTTACGTCCGTGGTCATCACTCAGGATACAGAAAACCCCGTCCCCCTCTATTGATCCATGGCCACAAACCACCAACCTTCCCTTCCATTGACTATAACGTAGCTGTAGAGAAAAAGATAAAAAGACATTAAATCCAGCTAATAATCCAACTCATAACAATTTGTCAAATTTGTCAGAACTTGTCAACAACTAAACAGCACAGATGTCCATAAAATCTCATGTACGTGATATGAATGAATAACCTGTCAGTAGCTTATAGTATAAAGCCGTAAAATGCTGCAAACAGGTCACTCAGCTTAAATTTTAACTCACTAGAGCTAGGAAACAGCTAACCCAGAACCCTCAATATCATATCATTCTCTCACCTGGATACCTAAGCCTGGCCCAGCAACAAAGTTCTGGATCGAGAGGTTTCTGGGTATGCTCCAGCTGAGGCCGTCATCCTTGCTCTCCACCATCATGGTGCTGGACGGGTTGCAGAAGTGGAAGCAGATGCTGTAGATCAGAATCACTGAGCCCACATCCTCGTCCACAACCACAGAGCCCAGGTTCAGGCCGTCAGGGGTCGTGCCATCATCCAAAATAAAAGTGGTAGGGGACCAGGTGTCTCCTGGAGGGATGAAAGAGGTTTGAGGACAGGATAAAGAGTAAAATCTGTGGTGACCTTTTACATTAACATTACATTATGCAATAAGTGCTTCAAGCCATTTATTTAATATCAGTTAATGTATATATATATTCAGACAGCAGTGTCACTGTTAGCAAGCAACTGTATTACTTTTTGTGTTTCAAAATGCAGAGGAAACTCTGATATAATATGTGTAAAATCCTCTCAGTAATTCCATTAAATAATGAATTACACAATTCAGATATTTTGAGTTTTTCTCTTGATTCTTTTATGTTTTGTCAATTTTCTTTATTTTACTTTGGGCGTATTTTTTTAACAGTTGAAATAAAACAACAACTTAAGTGTAACATCTACTACAATAAAAATTTAATGTAGCATTTACTGAATCTTAAAACGTTTAATGTACATTGTACTTTAAAAGAAACCTGAAAACTTCTGAAAATGAAGTTATTGTTAAGTACTTTAATGTTTGCTGATGTTGACTGACCATATTTCCCTACAGACTTGTAACCACTCTCATGGATTCACAACCACTATTAATGTGTATGTGTGTGTGCTTGGCATGTACATTGCATGTTTTTGATTGCATGAATGAACGGGTGGTCACCCTGCCTTTGTCTGTAGATCTCCGCAATGCAATGAACTTTGCTCCCGTGTCACTGGCTGACAATTTCCTTGCCTCGGCAAAAGCCAGCAGGCTTCCCTTAGGGGTGTAGGTGATCAGCGGGATCCTGTAGGTGTTCACCTGCCCCTGTGCTCCGCTCACCCACAGCAGCTGCTCCTCATACAGCAGAGGGTCAACCTAGACAGGTGGGCAGAAAAATTAAGAGAGGGACTGGACAGACAAGGACAGACAAACTGACAAAAAGGAAAGAACTTTTTTATCTTTAGGCAAAACAATCTAGCAAGAATAACATCATCAACATAGCTCAGATGTTATGTGACAAGTCATGTGATTTCTATTCTGTCAGTTCATAGGCATTTAAGTGAAGGCTAATACCAACTCTCAAACACAAGTCTGAAAAAACTGAATTATTTTTACCATAAAAAACATACGAATGCTGGTCAAAATAACAGAAACGTGTTATAGCCTCTAAAAGTCTCTCAACTGAAATCAAACTGAATTAAATAAATAATTAAGTACTTACTGTTAAGGCTTATGGCTTAATTTCTTGTTATATTTTTTATTATAAGTTATTATGGCAGTGATTGTACAAGTTCAATGCGTGGCATTTACTTATACCAGAGTATAACATAGTATATAACAGAGTCTTGCAAAGCACCATTAGTAGTTTTACTCAGGTAAAGGATTTGAATACTTCTTGTGAGTACTACACAAATGCAGGCTTCCGTATAGTGTTGTACGTGGAAGTTTCTGCAAATCGTGGCAGTTCACTGTACCTCTATAGGGCTGCTGATGCAAACACTGGGGAACAACACAGCTGAGAGAAGTAGCGACGACAGTGCAGCGAGTCGGCTTCCCTTTTCCATGTTGTGTCCGCGCCCTGAATCCTCTCTTCTTTATCCCGACAGACGACTGAGGAGATGAGCTGTCGACATAAAACCACAAAAACAGAAATACGGAGAGAGGGAAAAAAGGCGGAAACGCTCTGTTCAGACCATCCTCGGCGTGAGCAAAACCTTAGCAGCTAGCATTCAAGTCATATGACGAAGTTGGGCGGTCACATGATTACCGCCACTGCCAAAATAAAAGACGAAACTGTTCATGATACACGATCCATGACACTCCAGTTAAATTTTATTATCACACTTTTAAAATAGTCTTTAATTCAACCACCTTGTGTTTTAACATATTACTTAATAATATATTTTTTTCTTATTTATCTCCTTTACTGTTCTTGCCATTTAAACTGTTTCATTCTATAATATTTGATTTGACGCAGTCACCTTTCAGAAACAAAACGCACTTTTCAGTAAGAGCCGATGAGCTGCCAGGTAATTTGAACCTTTCGGGCCGGTGTTGTCGTTGTAGTTGATGGTGCCCAGCCAAAGAAAACCCTTGCCTTTCCACGAGAGACAAAAACATGCCGTTTAATTGCAGTGTTTTAAATAACTGTGTCATTTTCTTCTCTTGTATTCAGTTATTATGTTCTAAGCATGATAAGGAAATTCCGATCGAACTTGTTTTACTTCCTTGTTGTCTGGGCCCAACTATTTTATGAGTAAAAACAATGATTTAAAATGGCTCATCAGGTTGTCGGACATTTTGAATTTAGGGTGCAATGTTTGTACACTTCGTTTGTTCCAATTAGAGGCTTGGAACCGTTATTCCTAACTAGTTAAATGCATCGTTCATGTAGTGCACACATTTTGTATCACTTCCTAGGTTTATTATTAGCGTTGGATAACAAACATCAAACATGCATTATGTTGCTTGTCAGAACTACATCAAACCACTAAAAAGTAGTTAAAGGGGGAAAAATAGGTTGATTTTGCCAATAACATTCTGGCTCATAAAGCTGTGAGGTCTGTATGAGGAAAGGACAAAGATTTGTGCTCTACTGTTCCTCATGGGAAAGTGGTAATTCTCAAAAATCACACCTACAGTATTGCCCTGAATCAAAGAAGAATTTATTGAAAATTAAAAGACAAGTACTTGAAAGCTCTTGAGAACAGTAAAAAAGTTTTCAACTTCTGATTAAACAAAACAAAAAAGAAATACAATCCTACAGTTCTGTTTAGTACATGCACTATGTACAGTCAAAGGTGGGAAGAAGCAGCACATTAAGATTCACAAAGCTAGTTCTTCTAGTTTGTGTCATATCTTCTACGAAATTACACGTTCATCCTTTGTCTACTTGAAAAAAATGTTTTGTCACAGATTTTCAGGTTTCTCTTCACTTTTTCCATGTTCAGGTTCAATGACAGGATTACTGCTGTGTGTATTTTTTCTAAAAAAAAAAAAAAAAAGGAAACCATATTCAGTTTATATTTCCCCCTCCTCTGGTTGTTAAGATTACAACAATTTAGGATGAATTTACTCTATGCATGTACTATCATCAGTACTATATTGTTTTTATTAAAAATCTAAACAAACATAGCCAGTCACCTACACTGATATGATAGAGATGGAAAAATCTAATGTGTTTGTCTGTCAAAAGCAAATCAGGGGATTTGGGGTGCCAATCCTTTAAAATTTACACTTGTTTTCAACTGAAAGCACCCACACTCAATGAGAATATACTGTAGCGCACACATAAAAATGACTTTTCTTCCTAAGGAGAAATACAGGTGAAGTGAAAAGCTTGGATAATATAAGTGACAAATATCAACCGTCCAGGGGTTCAACAGATCCTTTGTAGATGACTAATCATGAGTCCACTGCCCGCTACTGATTGGTCCCATGGAGCGAGGTATGAATCAAACATTACATGCAGTCACATCAAAGATTTATCACAGGCCCAAACAGAGAAAAAAAACCCCAAAAACACGAATGCTTTCCAACACCGACAAGTAGAAGCACAGAGTTGTACCTCTCATAGCTGGGGCTGTACCTTCAAACAGATTACACAACTACACGACTGTATTTATATTTTCTAAGGCACAAACGCTTTTCTTATTTTGTTATGTTTTCAGGGAATATTCATCTTTGAACTTTGTTGCCTCAGTAATCTCTCTCTTAAAAAGATACATTTACATCATTCAGCTGCAAAACAAAACCAGTGAAACACACCATTACATAAAAAACACAGGGCACTGGCTTTTTATTTGTCAGTTTCAGTTCTTCCTTTAACTCAAGATATTTAAACCGTTAATGATGAGATGAAGTGGAGGGGAGAAACAAAACATCAGAAAAATAACCCCTTCACCATCACTGTAAGCACTCTGGCGCTGATGAATGTGTGGACGATGGAGCAGATTAGTTGACTACTTCAGGGCCGAGGCTTCTCCGGCGCTTTTCGCATCTTTATGGTCTACTTCTATGTTGTCATCTCCCATCTCTCGCTCCTCTCCTCCCTGGAACATGTCATGGGTCCACTTCGGGCTGCTGCCTCCCTTTCGGTAAACGAAGCGTCCCCGGCGAGCCGGGAAGGAACCCCGGCCTCTTCCACGGTTGTCAATCCAGGTTTTCTCCCCATCACGATCATCATGCTGGAAGAAAAAAATGTCTTCAGTGAAAAATACTCATGTACTATTCCACTACATTAATTAGCAGCAGCAAAGACTCACCAGATAATACTTCCTGCTCTTGGGAGTGTATTCAGGGTCCCATTCCTCCTCTGGGGGGCGCACTGGAGGATTCATATTTGCAGGGTTTCCATTGCTGTTGTTGCCTGGATAATTTCCCCTGTTCCAACCTCTTCCTCTGACTCTGGGGAACTGAAACCAAAACAACCGGTGGATTTCAACATGCAGCCAAGAGACAGAAACATTTTATATGATAAGATGGAAGAATAATTTTGATAAACGGGACGCACATCAGAGTAAAAAAAGAAAATCCACCCAGAGACGAAGAGAGTGACACACAAAGGCCATACTGATGGAAATTAGGCACTGGTTCAGTGATGAGGTGAGGTTCCACTAATATGCGCTACATTACCTTAATAAAAATCAGGTAGTGCATGGAATATGTATGATAGAGAGTCATCATCATTATCATCATCATCATCATCCACATTATGTTCCTTAGCATTAGGAGGAAGGAACAGAGCAGAGAAGCACAGTCTACTGTGATGCCAGTAGGACAGAGAATTGCAAGAAGATGAGATGTCAGTACCTCAGTGAAAACCCTCCCAAAACAAATAGAGCAGAGGATATGAACAAGGCACAGGCTGGCACTTACAAATCCACGGCCTCTGCCTCTCTCCGGGACGTGGCCTTCATAATCTCGAGGGCCTCTGTCTCCGGGTCCACTGCAGTCACGTGGAGGATAACGTTGGTGACTGTAGCCCTCCTCTGACTGCTCCATCCCCTCTCCCATGTACTCCTTACCCCTGAAAGGTGGAGGGTAAGGGGATGGAGAGGATGAAGAGGAAGAGGAGGACGGGGAGCGATCCCGCTTCTTTTTACCCTTCCTGTGAGGAAAATATGAGCATCGTTAAAATAAGTTTAAGTTTTATGGGCATGAAAGTGGTTAATGAAAAACTTGAAATAACAGCTTGAACATACTTGGATTTTTTGTGGTGTTTCCCAGATTTCTCAGAGGACCTCTCTCTGCTCGGTCCTCGGGAGCCTCCCGGGCTCCTGGCGCCTTCACGCTTGTAGTCACGCTCTTTCCCTGCAAACCGCTTACGTCTTTCAATATCCAGCCGAAGATCCATCACGTCACCTTTGAACTTTTTACTTGGATCCTGCAGAGAGATATTTATTTACCACTATACAGTCTGTTTGCACAAGTGGTGGAAAATTTTTGAATGAAGCAAGAAAGTGCACATTCTCACAGATTTATTGCTACTACACATTATTTTGCATACTTGACAAACAAATGAAAAGCTGCAATAGAAATAAAGATGTACGATATGTATGGTGTTCCCTCTAGTCTTTAAGACAAAATATGACAACTGACATTTACTGAATAACATATTACACTACATTAATATGATTGATAACAATTTGTCAAAAATACTATGTGATGTATAGCAGTAATTCTTATTTTGTAAAATAGAAAATTGTGAAATATGCTTTTCACAGTTCAATAAGTATTTGTAGTAACCAGCAGCATGCATGTAGCATATTAAAATAACTTAAATTTCACAACTGTTTTGTTGCTTGATTTGTTTCTCTTTTTAGGAAAAAATACTTACAAGGTAAAGGCACTGATAAGCGTCCCTTGAGAGGCTTGGAGATCTTAATTCACTTCCTTATAGCCTTTGCTTGGGTTCGTATATACCCAATCAATAACCATATCTCATAGGCTGGGGGGGCTTGCTTGGCACTTACAAAACACAATTGGGCTCTTTTGATTTAGATATATGCATCCTTTGAAAGAAAAGCACAAAGCTGAACACTGCTGCTTTGGACGGTCTCAAATTTGCTTGTTCCAAATACGTCAAATTTCAAAAGGGCTGGTCACCTTGTAGCTCGTCTCCTCCATATCCTCAAACAGGTGAGAGTGCCTCTTAAAGGCACTGGGGGAAACATCGATTCTCCTGAGAGAGGAGGGAAAGCCTTCATGTCAGTAGGCAACAATTATACAAAATGCCACAGAATGGAAATGCTTCGCTGGATAAATTACTATTATCAGACAGTTCAATATTTTAGATACCTGTGGATTTCTGGGCTCTTCCTTGGCTTCATCATTTCTGCCTCTGCAGCTTTTCTTTGGTACATGGCAAACCGCTCACTTAAAGTTATGTCTGAGGAGTGGAAGTGCTGAGCTGCAAATAAACAAGAGAAAGGTGTCATTCCACACACAGGAGCACCACCTGTGGTCAACTAACATATGCAAAATAACAAAATGTGAAGGCGAGCTCTTCAACTGTCTGGACCAGACGAGCACAGATCATACTTTACCTTTGATGTAGTGCACAATTGAGACTATGTGCTGAGCAAACAGCTCAGAGGGGCTGCGGCGGATCTGTGCTGACTGAATGTGCTGAAAAATGGAACGAAACTCCGGATCCTTCTTAGAGGGATTCAGCAGCTCTCGAGGCATGAGGCGATCCTTAGACAGGGAAGAGCTGAAAGAACAGAATCAGTTAGGAAAATGGATGAAAGTATGATAGTTAAAGACTAAAAGCAAAAACATTTACACTATTCAACTAAATAAAAAACAAGGGGGGTTAATCAAACATCTGCTGAAGCATCAAAAACATTGGATTGATGTGGAGCACTGAAGAGATCGTAACAAAATGTCCCGATGGAGACTGTATAGCTACAGACAGTTTCCAGGAGACAGGAGAGAGTCTGTGTCGACACAATGTGGAATTAAATTCTGTTTCAAGGAGAGGACCTGTTAGATTACTCTGACAGTATTTAGCATCTTCTAGTATTTTTTCAAAAAAAGCTGTTGAAAAAAGACTTCTCATACTTGGGCAATTACAGTGACACTGTAGTGGTCATTATATGATTGGATATCACCACACATACCTGGGCATTTCATCTAAAGAACCAATTTTGAGCTCAAAGTCCTCCCTTGAAGCCGACGGATGTCGTACAGGCGAATCCTCACGAGGAGGGAAAGCTCCAGGAAACAGAGGGCGGTCTTTCTCTCTAGATGTTGTGGGAGGGGACGGACTCCTCCTGGACTTTTCTTTCTTCTCCTTCTTCTTGGACTTCTCCTCTTTCTTTGAGCTGTGCTTGCGGCTTCGGTACAAATCCTCCTCCATGTGATCTATGGGCTCCGCCTCTTCGGCATCTCTGCGACTTTTCTCCTTCACTGACGGGTAGGACGTTGAGTAGCTTGGCTCATCCCCCCATTTCCCAAAAATGTCGCGAGCTGTCAGGGTTGGTTTGATCTCACCATCCTCCTCAACATCCCGTTCTTTCAGCCCGTGAGACTTGAGGAACTCCTCTTCTCCAGCATCGAAAAAGGGATGGGTCTTGTCATCCTTGGAGTCGCCGAAAGAAGAGGATGATATGGTGAAAAGGTCTCCTTTCTCAAGCTCTCTGTCTGTGGTGCTCTGCTCCTTTTCACGACCATTCTCCTTTTCAGCTGCCTGCTTTTTGCTTTTATTCTCAGCCAAAAACCTGAAACAGAGAACCAAACTGAGTTTGAGTACCTGCCCAGCGAGGTACACACTTTGAAGACTTGGACAGAGAATTAAAGAGGACAAAGGAACAACATTACACAAGTACAACATATGCTCAAAAGCTGAAAGTGAAAAATGTGTACACATCAGGGATGGGCCTGGCAATATGGTCTTTATCAGCTAATTTGTTGGATAATAAATTGTAATCAGGAGAACAGAGCAGGAGAGGTGGTGCTCTGTTGTGGGAGCTAGATTTGGTTACCTGTTTCCATGATAAATTAGCTAACGTCTGCTGGCTGTTATTTTTAACAGAAAGACACGGAAGTGGCATCAATCTGCTCACCGAACTCATGGATTTACCTACTCTGGACCTTAAAATGATTAGTCTTACCCTCGTTACACACGCTGGACTTAAAAGCGAAACAGAAACTTAAAAGGACCGCTACCAGCTGACTGTTTCTCCAATGGGCAGAGAAACCAACCAATGATTTTTTTATTTCTTATCTTGATCATTTGTGAAAAATGCCCATCCCTAATGCAAACAGCATAGACCTGGACTCACTTTGCAATTATAATACTCACGTAACCACCATCGTCCTAAGTAAGTGGGAGTTCATGCAACTTCTCTCTCAGTGCACAGAAAATAGCCAGCTACATTTTCACTGCACTTAAAAATCAGGAGTCTTATGTCTCATCCCTTTTAACCTGTATTCTTCCATGGATTTTTGAAAAAGGCTAAACGTGTTTGAAAGAAAAATATTGTTCATAATTTGTTAGGAAGATTAAAAAGAAACAATATAATAAGAGTCAAGTAACTAAAAACAGTGCCAGACTTACTTTTTGAAGGCAGCAGAGATGACATTCTTATCTCCGGTGTTGGCATCTTCCTTTGAGAAGAACCCAAAGCCGCTGAAGCAGGCAGTTTGTCCTGACTTTGACGGGCTCTTGGCTGGAGGGGATGATGTGTCGCCAACGGTTTTCCACAGAGGACCTCCACTGCCACTGCTGGGCCCTTTGCCCTCAGGACCAGAGAGAGCATCTTCCTTAGGGCTGCTTCGTTTGGGACTGGCATCGTAGTCGATCCATTTGCCTCCGGATGCCTTCTCGATGGCAGTGCCGTCTGCTGCCTGGCCTGGCTTCTCTGCTTGACTTTCTGCTAGTTTGTCTTTACCATCTTTAGAGCCAGGCTTGCCC
This sequence comes from Psettodes erumei, assembly GCA_016785225.1. Taxonomy (NCBI): domain Eukaryota; kingdom Metazoa; phylum Chordata; class Actinopteri; order Pleuronectiformes; family Psettodidae; genus Psettodes; species Psettodes erumei. Next base: position 485,473 of record JAFBJZ010000898.1, on the reverse strand, counting down.
TTGCTGCCGCGATGGCGTGGGGATGAGGACCTGGATCGAGAGGAGTAGCTTGAGTGTCTGGAGCGCCGGGATCTTCCTGACGACGAGCGATCTGAGAAGCGAGAGCGGCTTCGGCTGCCTGAGCGCTTCCTCGGAGTGCGGGAGCGGGAGCGTCCCCTCCTTGGGCTGTGTGAGTGGTGGTCCTGGTCATGGTGGCGATCATGCCAGCCTCCACCACCACCCTGCCAGTTAGATTTATAGTTGTAGCCACCGCCTCCCCCTCTGTTCTGGTAATGACCACGTGGGTAATAGCCCCGGTTTCTTCCCCGGTAGTGGTACGGCCTCCTGTAGCCTCGGTTGTAGCCTCTGAACCCTCCTCTGTTGTTCTGATAGTCCCTGGTAGGATAATTTCTGTAGGATGGAGAGTGTGAACGAGAGCGAGAACGAGACCTAGAACTGAGTAAGAGAGAGAAAGGAAGAGACAGGAGAGCAAAAATGACGTTTGCTAAGCTTGAGGTCTGGCCTATTGCAGTTTTCAACTTCAGAGCCAGGCAGTACAAACGTACTTCTCCTGAGGGAGACAAACCTCAACTGGCCACGGACAACCTCACCCGCCTGTGAACACCGGAGCAAAACTGCTAGAAAACCAATTCCACGCTTTTCTCATGGGATAAACAACTAAACCAGCAAATACAGATCTGTTACTGACCAGCAGATGGGGCCTATGGCAACTGCTGAAATGAAACCTCCAAACAACACCTTTTAACCTCTGAGACTGAAACATCATCACACAAACGATGATTCATTTACCTGTGCATCCCCGGGCCCACATGATGACCCTTGGTGGCTACTAGACAACATTTTGAGAAGCACCGAAAGGAGAACCACCACTGGCCAGGTGTAGTAGTAAGTCAGAGATGTACATACGTTGCAAGAGGCAAGTCTGAGTCAAGTCTCTCGTGCTTCCAGTCCTAAAAAGTAGAGCGGTTTTATAATATGGGAATAATAATTGTTGATGATTTTTGAGGAACAGGTTCAAATAGAAATTAGGACATATGTTTAAAGACAAGTTGCCTCACCAACTGTAAAGACTTGAAGGAAACATTCCTCTCAATAATCCTCTCATGTCACTTGAATAATATATCAAGAGTCAGGTCATTTAAGTTTCCAATCATTTCAAAACCAAAATGTGCTACGTAAGGAAAATAAACCGCTGGTGTTTAGGATATTAATACATACTGCATTGATAGTATCTACAAACAAAAAGATTCCCTATGAGAGATCATTTATCAAGTCATTTAGAGCAATGGAACTTGTTTGTAATATCTTAAAACCTGCTACACTCCATGATAAAACATAATGAAGGCACTCAAGTCAACGCACTGCAACGGACATCAGTTATAAATGGGAAGTACTGTGTCATTCTGACAGACGTTCTGTCCCATCCCCCGCAGCGCTGCACACAACTGACTTTAACGTGAATAACAGAAAGACAGACAACAGAAGAACCATCATGATGTTATGTCTGCAAATGAAAAACCTCCCCTTCAAACAGCATGCCATAGGCTCACTCATAAAAAACAAGTACAAAGTATGCCACAAAACCAGTTTTAGTATGTAAACCAGTTAGAAAACAGAAACTTCACATGGCAGTGAAATGAGAAGTAACTCATCTACTAATCCAGAAAAAGGGATCCGAGACATGTGACAGTAATACTGCACCTTTCCTGCTGGCCCGTCATGAACAAAAACAATCGTGTTTGCCAACACTTGTCGTAAATGAAACACTGGACATGTTTTCTCTGCTTACCCTTTGCACCTTTCCATTGGAACAGAGCAGTCCTGAACTGTGCTGCATTACCCATAAACAACTGCCCTGCTACTAAGGCAGGTCTGTGTCGCCTTAATGTGTGTGGTAGACAAAGGGTACACCCAGGACACAATCAGCTCTTATCCACAGAGGGAGGAGGCAGTAAAGGGGGAGGGAGATACAGCATAGTTTCTCTTAACTCCTTTTTCCTGCTTTGTCGAAGCACTGACATGCAGTACAGGAAGCAGCAATGCTCTTCAGAGACAACAATGCAGTTTAACAACTCACCATCACCTCAAACACAAATGCCCACTGACAACAACATGGCGACTCGACATATAATTGAATAAGTAATTTTATCATTCATAATGGTAGACAACAGGTCACTAAATACAAAAACATGATCGAAGACTCTAAATCAGATTGGAGATAGAGCTGCTTGAGGGGTGATCAGCCTTCCTTTGATCAAAAAGCAGGAAAGACCTTGATGCAAATCGAGAGCAGACCTGGAGTGAGCCAAGTCAAACAAGCACAACAAAGCCTCTATGCTGTACTGAACTGCAGGCTGGATAAATCATTTTACTTTAGGCTTTACCAATATGCAAAATAAAACCTGGTGATCGCAAGAGATCATTTGGGGCACTAACTGGAGTTGTGTTTTAAGTTCAGGTTAAGCAAATATGCCAACAGTTCTAAAAGCAAACTCGATGAGGTGGATTCATGTTGAAATCAGAACACAACTGGATTTACCTATAGCGACGCTTTCTGGATCTTGAGCGGGAGCGGCTTCTGGAGTGAGATCTGGAGTAGGATCTGGATTTGGACCTGGACCTTGATCTGGAGCGGGACTGAACATGAGAATCCTGAACCTTTGACATCTTTGCACTCAGCCCAGTATCAATATTCTTTTCCTAAAAAACATAAAAAACAAGTGATTTTTGTTAAGGTTCTGTTGTTGCTAATGTTTTGCTTGTACACATAAGTTACTTACTCTGTGTTTATTAAGGGATTCAAACATATATATATATATATATATATATATATATAAAACTGCTCTTTAAAAATCAAACATCAAATGGAATTCAAACAAATCCTCTGAATCAATCAAAATTGTACTCCTACACATTTCCAGCCCTGCTGACAGACTAGGACCGGACACCATACATGACACCTTGTCGCCCATGTAACTGCTTTCAACTCAGCGATCAGCAGCCCCTAAAGCCCCACATGACCTTGAAGTGTCACGAGAGAAGTAAATCAAAACAGCAACATGCAGAGGCCAACAGCTCAGCTTTAAAACTGCAGCAGACAGCTGGAAGAGCATGTTAACATGTGCATATGAGCCGGCAGCAACATGAGACAGGAGGAGCAGATCTTCTGTGCACGCAAGATGTTCAGAAAGTTGCTGAAGAGCGGTGGCTGGTTCAACATCAGACAAACTTCGACCAAAGTGAAGCAGCTAGCCGACAAGATGGCCCACTCGACAATGGGATACAGACCCTGAATTAGGCTTAATTAAGGAAAACCTTTTCTACACAAGTTAGCAAAGAAGTGAGCTACACATGAGCTTGTGTGTTGAACGCAACTTTAAGTAAGTCAAAAGCAATGTTGAAAAAAGACACAGAACTGTGCAACACACAGGTAAACCAATCACATCCAAGCACCAAAAATTACCCAAAACTCTCTTCCACTGAACAAATTGTTTGACTGTTGCCAAACATCCTTCTGTAAAGCAAAAGCTCAGTTAACCTTGGTCAGATGCCTCAGTTAGGTGACCCTGACCAAAAACTAACCACTGAATCAACAGTGACTAAAAACAACAAACCCAATGGAGGTGAAAGTTAAAGAGGCATTTAGAAAGTGCATGTGGCATTTTGTCCCAACATTATAAGAGAACCTGTGATCAACATATTAGTTTCTGACAACTAGATTACCAGCCATTTTTATAGTTTTATCAAACTAAATGGAGCGTCTAGTTGACTATTCTGCTCCCTATTTGTTAAGGTGCTTGATCAAAAGCTGAAAAAAACCCTCCTGTAAGCATAACCTCTTCAAAGTGAAGATGCAAACATTACTCTCCTACAAAGCTGTAGCCCTGGAGCAGGTATTGTTGCTTTAGTGCAGTAGGGCAAGGAGAATGCTTTTACTGCCACCAGGATCAGAACCAGGATGTTGAAAAGGCAGCGTCCCTGGTACGAACAACGTCAATCTAGTATCCCTTCTGATAAATGAAGTGTAAAGCATTTGAGTTTTTATTTAGGATTCCCTCTGAGGACCCATTCAAATGCATAATGGAAGTTTTTCACTGAGTGTGGTGGAATGGCTGGTTTATATTGTGTTTGAGTGGACAACGGTTGCTAAGTGTCAAACGACAATTGTTCTTTTGGTGCTTTCCCTGCCTGTCCAAATCAAAAGCAGGCCATTTAAGCTCTTCCCCTGAAACTCTTCAGTTAAGGTAGGAAATAACATTTTGTAAGAAGAGCTATTTAAATTACTTGAGTCCTATGTTAATTTGTGAAAAACCTGTTTTTGAGTTTCTAGGGACAAGTGGAGATAGATACTTATTGTAGTGTCTACTTTTTTTTATTGTATACTATAGTTTAAATGTAAAAATAGCATTATCAGTTGCATGGCTAAATGGCCAGTAATCAGTTTAACACAGAGAGTGAGCTGGTCTATGGAGTTTGTATTCACAGCAACATCCCTGATGGTGTTCTGATCTGAAACAGGCCCTGCAGACGCTATTTATGCTCTGAATGATAATTACAGTGGAGAGCATCAGTGAGTTGAATGACACCACATTATCTACTTCATGCTGCTGAAGCATGGCTCTTGCTTTGACATTAACCCAGAAAAGGATGTGAATGTGAGCATTAATAATTTCAACTTTCCCATTTCATCAATGTACACTGTCTCTGACAGTAAAGGGGGCAAAGATCTCTATGTCTAGAATGTCATGTAATAAACGTCCACATGCAGTTGCACGAAAATGTCCCTCTGCACTGCTACTTCATTTGTTCTCCAACATTTGCTCTGGTGTAGTAATTGATAAAGAACTGATTCTAGTTTACCCTGAGAAGTAGCTAGGATGGTTGGGTGGGCTAATGTAACCCTTGAGGGAAATATCAGTGAAACCTGGAAAACGGAAAAGACCACAGCAGTAGCAGAAAACTGGGTTAAAGCAGTTAAAGCCAAGACAAATCAAGTTTCATGTGGTTGGTAGGTAGGTAGGTACCCCATTAACCCGAAAGGGAAATTGCAATGTTAGAACAACCACATCACTTAAATAACAGAGCAATAAGGCAGGTAAAAGATACAAATACAATTAAAAGGGAAATTATATACAATAACTAAATTAACTTAAATTATGAAAATAAAGAAATTAAAAAAAACAGACTTGAGATGAAAGATAGAACCAGAACTTACTATACTGTGTTCTAAGTATAGTACAATACACGGGAGCAGTTCAATATTCATCAACCTCAAACATATATAATCAGATGACGGATTTATATAATTATGGAATAAGTATTGCACATGGTCCAAGCTCAAATCCAAACTAGGTTCAATGTACGATTCAGTCATTTTCTGTTGCTTATTTGGTTAGTTTAGTTAATCATCTACATTTACAACTTTGTGCAATATTAGGTTAGCTGTGCACTACAAAGAATGCAGCAAAAAGAAGCAAACATATATATATGAAATGAAATTTACCATCATAGAAACTGGCAAATATACACACTTAATGAGTTGGAAGAAGATAATGTAGTTGTTTCTTGCGAACAACCCTGGTTTCAAAGCACCGATTGATTTTGAACACAGCTGTAAGTTAATCAAATAATCGATTAACTAATCGTTGCACAACTGTTTAATGTAACTGTCACACAACATACTTTATCCAAACCGAGAATCAGGTCACAAATATATTTTGACCTGGTAACAGATTCATTAACACAAGCCACTCTGCGTTCAATGTTCAATTCGGTTGATTTCTATTGGCTGTTTTTGTTTTAGGTTTTTTTCGTTTTTTTAATTTTGTTGATGATCACCATTTGAAGCCGAGTGTAAAGACAATATAAGAGCAAGAGTACATGTGGCATTGCGTTACGGTAAATGTACTAACGGCAGTTAATAATAATGCCAGTAACGTTTCGAGTTGATTTTGCTCAAAGAGCAGTTGTAATAGGAAGCAATGAAGTCAAACGAAACTGACTGAAGCTTTCTCTAATGCTCGTGAAAGCGCAAACGTTTACGTTACTTAACGCTACTCCATATTTAATAATCGTTGACCAACTTTAACTGCCATCAGCTAAACTACAAAATAAAATCGAGTCGCATTACCTTTCTCTCGCTTTCAGCAGACTGGACGAGACTGAATTTTAAGAGTAAATGTTTGCAGAAGTCGAGCAACCTTTGAGGCCAGGCTGCCTGCCCGATCGTCTGGTCCCTCCTTCCTGGTTTTACCTTACGGAAACCAACCAACGGACGTTAGCAGCCTAGCTTCTTACCTAGCTTCTTAACGACGAGCTGGGCAAACACAACGGACCGGCCCTTCAGAAGAGGCCAGGCATTTGGACTACAGTGCCACCCCCAATAACTATATCAGGGAATGCGTTTCTGTTTTAGAAAATCGTGTTAAATCTGTTTTTGGAGTGGGCGTCAAGATTTATCGGCAGCTAACGATGGATTAGCTCACGAGGCTATCTATAGTGGAGCGCAACGTCCAGATCACGCGAGACTTTGCGTGATCTGTCGCGAGCTGGTTTGTTGACACTGGCGAGAAAATAGATCTCATTATCCAGGGTCGTATTTCTTATGTATATACCACCTAAGCCACAGGTACACACACGTCGGTGTAATAAACAGTGTTTGTTGCATCACAGAAGAACTGTAAAGGCTGCAACCAGTTATCATTTTGAGTGCATGTTGTGCAACACAGATTTTAAGTTGTCCCGTTATTGTGAAAGTCACAAAATGACAAGGGGGAATGCGAGGGTTTTGCAAACAGTTAGCTAGATACTATCTACTAGATAGCTATTTCTTTTTAAGTGGACATCTGTTTTTGAGGGCTGGCAATAAAGCACGAGTCACATCAAGGCAATCGTGTCATCTTGTGTTTTGAATTAGAGGTCCATATTCTCATACTGACAAGCACATTTCCACCCTGTGACTCCACCAGCAAACATCTAAAAGTTGCTACACTTAATGGCGTCTGCTGTTTTTTTTTTTACATGGTTAAAGCTATGAAGATCCTGACAATGTTCACTGACAAACACAAGAAATGAAAGAACTTTCACCATCATCGCCCCCTGTGAAATACGTTTTTTGTCCATCCTGTAGTTGAACTTCGCCCTAGAATACAACTTTAACGTTTTAGAACAGCTTTAAGTTGGCGTAAGTTGTGTTTTCACTGTTTTTCGTGTTGTGTACTATTTTTATCTGGTTATACCTGGTTTGAATTTTGACAACTCAGTATGGCACGCAGTGATCAAGTCACCCCTTGTTGACCTTTGACAAAGATATGCAAACAGTTCCTATGCACTGTCATTTTCCTTTGTGGCACAGGTGTTGGACACTCGAACATGCCAAAGTTAAAATTAACCCTGACAAATCTCTCCTTTGGACACATTGTGGAACCACACATGGCTCCTTGTCCATCATTCACTGTTAAAAGCTGTTAATGGTCTCACTGGAGGTTTGGATTCCAAGGGGCAGAGGACGACTTTGACCAGTGAGGTCATTAGATTAAAGTGAAATAAAGTCAGTCAGACTATAGGGATTGTAGCACGTTATCCCACTGCAACATGAGACTTCGGGAACATTTGTGTCACCATTCAAAATAGAGTGAACAAGCAACAGGCAAAAACAAAAATAGCAAAAAATATAAAAAATTCAAATATCAACCAACATATTTTTATTTCATTAAAAGGTATTTTTATATATCACAATTTACTGAGAACTTAGATACCATCAAATCTTGTACTAATAAAAATCTTTCTATACTATTTTGGTTCATTTTTTCATTGCTTATTTTAATTTCATTTTAATTTCCTTCTACTCCTTTTGTACATGGTGAACCCCTGCTAGCACTCGGGATTGTTCATTAAAGACTAGAAGCCAGAGAAAAAGTTAAAGTCATTGAGACTTACATCTCAAATTACAATGACAACTTTTGCAAAAAAAAATAAAAGTAAAAAATAACTCTGCAGTGCTCTGAAAGTTTTTTTAGGCATTTTGTAAAGAACACAGCACTTTAAAAAATATAAAACATGTTTTTGAAAATGAAGCAAGTGAAAGAAAATGGCTCACCTTGCAGAGGAGTTAGGGTCCATGGACTGAGAACAGCGAGAACAGTCTCTGCTTCCTCGTTTATACAAGTGTGTGAAAAAGAAACCTCAGTGAAAGATGTTAAGAACGTGCACAGCCTCACCTCCTGCAACCAACTGTCTGACAACCACTTGGTGAAATCACATCTGACTTATAAATAGTTCACTCTTTGGAAGCATTTTCAATAATGCTATTTGAAGAAAGCTGTTTGAAAGAATCTGCTAGTTACAGTATGTGTGTAATATGACTGCAGGTTCTGCTGGTGAAAAGAAAATGCAAATTATGTGTTTAATAGTACACAAACAGATCAAAGGATCAAATGTTGAACATCCTTTATACTGTATTTGATATCATTTCATTTGTTATGTGAAGGATGGACAGGTTGAATAACTCATGACATACAGTATAGTATGGTTTGAAAATGTTAATGTGTTGCTTTTGGCTGAAGTTCAGTGTAAATTTAAGCAGCTAGAGTTGTATTTCATGCTCAATCTCTGCTCATCAAGAGAGGCACTTGAAACTCTTGTTCAGTCGGTTTCTGGTCTCCCATTGATTAGGCAATAAATCAACAGATCAATGTGGGACTACAGATAGCAGCCTGAGAATAAAGTAAAGGCCGGTGTACATGTGACCTCATTTTGTCGTACATATTCAAAGCTGGACAGACCATGATACTTTTCATATCATTATATATGTAAAGTGACTATGCAAAAATCCCAGCTGTTCAGGAACATGAAAAGTGCAGATGCTGAGGTGAATGTCATTGTCTGGCAGGTGTTTGGTCATAAACCAAAGTATTTCACCTGAAAATAGTCAAATGCTTTCACCCACAGGGGGGCAGGAACGTCTGTACCAAATTTCATGGCAATTCATCCAATGGTTGTTGAAAGTAATATGGCTTTATTATCATCATGGATTTTTATACAGACATTCATGGCAATTGTCCAACAGTTATTGAGTTATTTTAGTGTAAATCAAATCAAATATATCATTTAACAATATTTTTGTACAACAACACAGACTAATAATATTAATTTTTATACAGATATTTTTGTAAGCACATAACTCTTCTCTGACTCAACCCATGTTTAGATTATAATCTGCCTCTGCAGTTGTCATTTGGAGCAACTTGCAAAGAAACTTTAGTCCAATTTCTTTTCGCATGATGTGACTTTTTTAAAATAAATGTATTCAACCATAGGTGCTAACGCATCTTCTCAAATTTTAAACCACTGTTCATCAGACCAGATTCTCCATCCTCACAAATGACGTTAAAGCCTGAAAGAACCTGAAAGCAGGTGGAACATGAGAAACATTGCCATTAAAATGCCCACTGATGTGGCAAACAAATTACTAACCACAATAGAAATGTGAAATGCAGTGTAGCTCCACTAAAACAGTGAAATGTGTGGGGTCTCATTACTCATAGTATGGACTGGGGTAGAGAGTCTCTTTGTATGCAGTGCTGCATTGTATGGTGAGTAAGCTTTCTAATTATAAAATCACCATCAACACCAAAGAAAATAGATACAAACAACATTTCCAGAATCACATCTGTGTGCCAAATAACAGCATGGTAGCAGTGAAACAAGGTCCAGTGTATTCTGTTAGACATTTGATATGCCCATGGCCCTTTGACAGATGCACTGTGGCTGACTCTGATTGGCCATTGCAGCCATGAGAGCTCTGTTTGAAGACAAGGTTACCTGGAGCTGAAGGGAAAACAGCAGCAACCACAAGGCTTCTAATGTTTGATCGCTAGAGTGCATCATAGCAAGTGGACAGAAAATCCCATGCACATGCCTTTGATCGTTTGGCTGGACCTACACCTCAGAGCAGTCTGCCATCAGTTCTCTTCTCTGTGCGACTCAAAGCCACAGCCAGACAGACACAGGCCCACACTGAAAACAGAGAGAACCTGTTAAGACTCAAGACTAAGAAGGTTGTTTTCATTATTTGAAACACAAAATCCAGTACCAAACCAGTTCCAAATCCAGCAGATTAATCAGTCATTTGTGGCCCATAAATAAATCCTGTGATGAATGAAACTGCATGCTCTTAGATCTTAGTTATAAAAAGGTTAGGGTTATTCATAATTGCTGAATATTTAAGGTGAAGGCAGTCTATCCTGAACACAGTGACTTTCACTCATCTATTTTTTTAGTCAGCTTCCTGTCTCACAGAGCAATGTGTTTTTTTAACGTATGACAGTCCAGGCAAGCTGCCTGGAGACTTACAGTAAATTTGAGGGTCCCATGTGAATATCAGATCTATGTCTGCTTCAGAGCGGTGCTGCCACCTTCTGGAGTTGAGCATGAACATGGATGTGAAAAAGGCAGTCAACTCTCTTATACCTCTCGTATAACGTATACGTATATGTATACGTATGCAGACATATACTTAAGTACAGCAATTGAGCAAATGTAACTACATACCTTATTTTCCACAACTGATATAAAAGAAAACACCCCATTAGGATATTGATACATAAAAAATGCTTTTCACATTCAATGTAAGTAGTGTGAATGTTTAAACTGTAGGTATAGATGGTATCGTAATGTCTCAGCATAAATGAACAGAGAGAGAGGCAAGTCCCTTTCATAAAGCTTTATTTCACAGATCCCCTGTAACAGGAGGCCTAGGCAGCCAGGCTCATTATACATTTACATACACTGTCTGTGGCCAGTCCTTACAATGCTCCCCATGTTAAATAACTCAATAATTCAAGACAAAAACAACAAACACACACACACATTGTTCAACTTAAGATAACAATAACAATATCATAACAACAGTAATAATAACAGCCATTTTCAAATATCATGTATTTCCAGGTTCTTATGCTGTATTTACTCAAATTTGTTACACAGTCAGTCATCTTTAAGGTGCACCATAAAATCTGCATGTGACATTTCAATAAAACTTGACAAATGCTGCACCATAACACGCAGTGAAGACAGAGAATACTTGTTGTTGCATTTATTTTTTAATGATATATTGTATGTCAGATGAGTATTTCTTTTTTCCAGGCAGAGTTTATCTCCTCCCCTTTGTCCTCTGTGGCAGATACTGTGGATGTGAATTCAGCGCAGTCCACTCTTTGTTTTGGCACAACTATTTTCATAAGCCGCTGTGGTGTGGCATGAATCTCATAGCTCAAGCAGAGACATAAGGCGCGCATCTCCATGGATGTGTGGGGACTCACAGGACCTCTGCAGAGGAAGACAGCAGGAGGGAATAACAGATGTGAGCTGAAGGAGGTGAAAAGTTGTGTTTGATGACTGAAACACTGTATGTTAAATATGCAGTCAGGTTTTTATTCCCATTACATTAAATTGCTTTTTTATGTACTAGCAGAATAGGCACGAAATGCTTGCATTTTATGCATCTATTGTAAATAAATCTATTTACACTCCTTTTTACACATTGGCATGCTGTTGTAGAATCTGTTAAGTGAACACTCTACATTCTGATACACCAACATGTAAAAAGAAATTTTAAAATATGCAAATCTTTTTTTATATATAGATGCAGCGGAATATAGCACATATCAGTCTAATTTGGCATGTTAAATTTTGATGAGATTTTTATTTTTTTTTAAAAAGCAAACTTTCTAAAAATTTCCGCAAATTTTTAGGGATCACATGCAGATATTCTAATAAATCCCAAATGGTTTTGGTATGAAACACAGGGTCTTTGTCCTCTTTTATGCCCTAAAGTCTCATGTTTATAAATATGAATACACATTGAGCTATCTTAATTCTTTCAGTATGTTAAAATTATTTCTCTCATTTTTCTGTCATCACATTCTTATCTGGCGTCCTAATACAGTACCTGCGACATGCTGAGGCTTCATTGGGCCTGTTTTCATCAGGAAGGGCTCTCCCCCCTCGAACGCCAGGATTGGCTCGCTGACCAGCCCGCTCTGTTGCTGACCAGGGTTACTGCTGCTGTTCAGCTGGATGATCTCCTCAAAGTCTGCCGCCTCTCCGTTGGCTGAGACACCATTTTGGTGAGCTGCAGGCTGTACACCATTCACAACAGGACCAGAAACACTTTGCGACGGGCTGAGTACCGCTGCACCAGGGCTCTGCAGGTTCCCGGGAGCTGCAGAAAGAAAAGTGATCGGTGAATAAGATTGTAATTGCTGTGGAGACATTAACACGCATTATCACAACATGTGATGGTTACCTTTATTGAGCCCCACGTCCTTGCCATTGACCTGTGGAGAGGCTTTGACATCCTTCTGCGATTATAAAGAACAAAAAGACTTCTGTTACTTCAACAAGAGGAGGAAGTTTTGTTTTCCTCAGGCATGTTTGCAATTTATCACACTGACCTTATCTCCTGCATCACTTTTCCGAGTCCTCTTCATGATCTCCTCAAGGCGCTGTGAACAGGCAGGTCAGACAGAGAGACTGAGTTAGATAAAGTCAGTAAGTTGGCTGCTGCTGATTTTTAAGGACACAAAGTACTTGGATGAACTGAATATGACCTGTGTGACTCGGAACTGTGAAGGGGGCTTCTTGCTCTCACCTTCTTCCTCTCTAGACGTTCCTGCTCTTCTTTCTGGAAGTGTTTCTCCCTCTCAATGCGCTGCCGCTCGGCCTCCTCACGAGCTTTGGCTTCGGCCTCCTCCCTCTGGAAAAGCACAACAAAAGCATAAATATGAAGCCAACAAAAGAGTGAAAGTTGTACAGCTACTAACAGACAAGTACAGGTAGCATTACAGGTAGTCAGTCATTTTCAGTGGAAACCTGCTGCAAAATACAACAAATGTTATAATGCACACCTCAGATGCTATTGTGTTGATTTCCACAGAGAGGAAATACAAAACAACAAGACCAAAGCTGATTATGTAAATAACTGAAATGCTTGGTGCAATCTCCACCTTTTTCCATTCACCTGTGGCCTGGGGCTTGACCCAACCCCAAATTGCCCTTGTGTGGTGTCTTGCCACCATTGCTTTCACAGTGTGTGTGTGTATATGGCTTGGGTGAAGGAGGGCTAACCTGCAAAGTGTGATGCATCAAGGTATATGAATGCAGCCATTTACCATTTACATTGTGTGTGAATGCACTGTGATTGAAATCAAAATAGGGACCACCAGGGGGCAGCACATGCTCAGTCTGCTCCACAGCCTTAGGGCCAGGGTTGATATTATCTTAGTAACTCCCATTACATGCTTCACTGGGTATTTAGACTCAGCAGCAACCAAACAGATGTGTTAAAGTCAGCAGTGAAAACAACAAGTATGACATATGAATAAACCCCATCTGTTGAGGGCAACACTGCAGTCTGTTGTCTTGAGTCACATGTTTAACCACATCGCACTGACTTGACTTGTCACAAATCTCAGACAGTCACGCACATTTCCAGACTGTTTCCATGCAGAGAGAATAACACTTGAACTAAAGTGAGATCTAAAAAAACAGGAGGCCACTCCAGTCTTGCTGTGGGGTGGAACAATGGTCTGATTCAGGGGAAAAAGGCAATTCAAGTGCAGCCGAGTGCTACGGGCTGTGGCGTACTTTGACGCTGCTTATCAGTCCACTGCAGAGCTGAAAGTATGAGACAGCGGTGACACAGGCCTGTCACTATCCCCCAGATCACAATGGCTCCCTACAGCCTCTGCTCATCACCATTACGGAGGTCACCAGCTGGCATGTGCCTGGGCAGACAAGGGGCTCTCTGACTGTTCAGGCTCATGTATGATACACATCGTCCGTGACAGCAGCATATATTCTCCCCATCTAATCCTCCCAGATGCCAGACAGTCAGGGCATAAGGGAGTCAGACCAGGGGCCTGATGTTTGCCCCCACCCCCCATCCCCCCACCTCCTCGACGGCTCGTATGCATTAATCTGCCCAGATGGTAAATGGGTTTACTGCATGTGGGGGATCACAGACATTCGTGTTTGTTAATGGAAAATGAAGGGTTTTCGGTTCCTGGAGTATTTACAGTTAACAAGTAGGAAGGGATGATCTGCCTCACTTGGCAGTGTGTTGGAAGAGTTTTAAATAGATTTTGATTTTGTTTCGCTGAAACCGTGGAGTCAAAATTTTGCAGGGTCAGAGGATAAAAGTGGACCAAATTACATATTTTAGAGGCATTATATTTAATCATAGTTTGTTTATTTGCATTCTTGTCAAGAGCCCATTAGCTAACTTTAGCAAAAACTGGTGTACACTGTAAACAGATGGAAAACATTTTGGACTCTTCCATCGTCACTGACCTGTCTCTGCACCCTCTCGTTCTCCTCCTGCTCGGCTTTGGCCCTCTCCTGGGCCTCCTTCTCCTCCTGAGCTCGCTGTGCTTCGTCTCTGAGACGCTGCTGCTCAGCCATGAATCGAGCCTCCTCCTCCCTGCGCTTCCGTTCCTCGGCCTCCCGGGCCATCGCCTCCTCCCGCAGAATCCTGAGGAGATGCAGAACGCAGTGTGTGTTATACACAGTGTGCACAAGCACATAATGTGTACTTGCAGAAGTATTAGCAGTTTTGTTGTTTTTTTGACAACAGGTTTATTTGCATATTGGCTTTGAGTCTGACCTGTTCCTGTTCTCCTGCTCCAGACGCTCCTGCTCCTCTCTTTCCCGCTGCTCTCTAGCTTGTCGACGTTTCTCTGCCAGGACTCGGGCAGCCTCTTCTGGGTTGTTGGTGCCTGCTGACGGCTTGTTGGCCGGTGCAGCTGGAGTGGAGGCAGCGGCAGGAGCAGTGGCAGCGGGTGTAGCAGAAGGGGCAGGATTACTGGTGGCGGCTGCTGCAGGAGTAGCAGCTGAAGCAGCCGGCGCTACGCTTGGCACAGCGGGAGAAGCTGCTGATACAACTGGTGGGCTGAGGGAAGGAGGTGAAACCGGTGCAGAGGACACCATGATGGCAGGAACGCTACTGGAGTCTGTGTTAGAGGGACGAAGAGAAGAGCTCATGCTTTTGTTTTCTGAAACCACAAGAATACACAGATAAACATCTGGGTTACACGTGGATTAAGAATGAGGCAAGGGAAAATCACCACAGATGAATAAAGAACCAATAAACAATCTTCAGTAAACTGCCCACTGTTGAGCAGAGTAAAGTTTCCATGTTCCCATGGGGCAATTTGGCTCACAGACAGCAGCCAATGTATCCAGAAATAAACAGGAGTACACTGACTAACACCAATGCCACTGAAACAAACACAGTAAGCAGAGACAAAGGAAATCAGACACCAAAGTAAACCATATCACGCCCACAGATTATTACAACTGTGTTTCACTACAATGTCATTTATCATCTATCCATACAGCTGCCTCCACTTCGGGGGGAATCCATGTATTTGTATATTTGTATACTGTTTTAATGCTAAATAAAGAGGGGTTAAATGTAATGAGGTATTACATTTAGATTCATGGATACAGACCTGGAAATGTTAAACTAAAATGTGACACTCAGGTATAGTAGTCAGGAGTCCTTTGCCTGATGGGCAAAACCCAGGGCTATTAAAGTTCTTAAACCATTTTCTGCTGTTGCTTGTGAAGTTAATTCTTGCGAGTACAGTATAAGTGTCTTGACATTTTTGAGATAAATCCAACTGAAGCCTGACTGCTGACATACACACTCACACTGCAAGAATTCACAACCAAGTTCACACAAACACATTAATGTCGGCCAAAACCTCCAGGTCACCTTGAAGCTTGGATCTCATCTCCATGGCAACTACACTCACTCTGTTTCTCTTCTGGGGTGTTGGGCTGCTGGGGTTCATGGCCTGTTTCCACGGCGACAGCAGTGACCGTCTGGGGCTGTACCCTGGCAGGTGTCTGGGCCCGTTTGGGTCGGGTCTTGGTGCCAGGAGGAGGTGTCTTCTTGCCCACGGGGGTCTTGGAGGCGGCTGCTGCCACTGCTGGCACCAAGGGGGACAAGGGCCGGATTTTGGGGGCAGCAGGTGACGGGGGTCTGTTTTTGGGCTTCGGGGTGCTGAAGAGGAGAGATGAGATGGCACAGGAGGTGAAATATGAGCAGGAGAAAGACAAAAAAGAGCCAAAGAGAAGAGGGAAAGAGCTGGAGCAATAGATATAGAGATTTCATAGCAGTGTAGGAAAAAGGTAATGAGGTTCCCAGCGCAGTGTATAAAGCCCATAACTAGGTCATGTGGAAGATACAAATGACCTGAAACTTTACATTTGATCGTCATGACTCTTTGGCTGAAGGGGGGGATGAAACATGAGAGGAGGGGAGGCAGGGAGCCATCGTTTTTCCTATGCATCAGAAAGGAAAACGCCCATTCTGTCTACAAACTCCTCACTCTCACACAAATGGACCTGTAGTTGGCAGACTGCTGACTGAATGGCGTCCAGCACAGTGTTTCCAGACAATACCTGGTCTCTGGCCTGGATCTTGTGGTCGTAGTGGCAGGTGACGACGTCTGTCTCTTCTTTTGCACTTTCTCTTTTGTGAGAGCATTCTTCTCCTTTTCATTCTCCCTCTCCTTGTCTTTCTTCTCTTTCTTCTTTTTATCCACCTTGAAGAAAGAGGGGATGCAAATAACCTCAGGCCAAGGAGGATAAGTATATGTGCTAAATGTCAATATTTTGACCTCACAGTGTTACAGCACCCAACAGTTTTTAAAGGTATGTTTCCTTTGCACACCTTATTTTATTAAGGTGCACACACTACAAAAGATCCACATAAAAACGCAGAAATTCACAGCAGATTTGTGCACTTGTGAGTCACCACATTAACAGTTTGCGTTCACTACCTACCGGTGTGGAGTTTCGTCGGCGCTGGCGCTGGGTGATGTCGGGCGTGCTGGCAGAGGAGACCCTCCAGCGCTCGGCTGCGTTCTGGTGAGGGTGTTGATGGGAGCAGGCGTTCAGTGGGCTTGCCGAGGCTGAACGGGAGCAGTGGTGAGAGTCTGAGTGACACATAAACATGCAGAGAGCGGCAGCAGGGCCGAGGTCAGGGGCCCCTCCCACACACATACACACCGTGCAGAGTGATAACAAGCCTCTCAGCAAGGCCAAACAACATGCTGTGAGGTCATCACTGAAATCCGACTGACATGAAGTAATGATTGCTGAGGTGGGGGTGCCTGATTTTAATGTTTTTTTTAACAATGCAATCTTATTAATTTTACTCATATCATCATCTGTTGGTGCCTTTTGTAGATTGATTCTTTACTGCAGCAATCACCCATTTTTTCCTCAGGAATCAGCAGTTTTAATAACTGATTAATCTTTGCGTCTTTTTAAAAGCCCAATATTTGCTGGTTCCTGCCTCTAAAATGTGAGATTTTAATGCCATATCTTCTTTATATGATTGTAAACTGTATATTTTTGTGAGTTTTGACAAAACAAGAAACTTTAAGAGATTATCTTGTAAAAAGCTGTGGTTTGCATGACTCATTGCTCTGTACAAATACTTGACAGATGAATTAATAATGATACTGCTGTGAGCAGAACAATCTCAGCACAAGGTCTGTTTTGATTTTGGATAACTGGACAGAATCAGATTAAGGTTGGTGCACAATCTTTTTACCCATGCGCAGTGCAGTTATGTACAGAAACCAGATTTTTTTCTGCACTGAGTGGAAAGCTGTGGTCGGGGTCTCACACTCACGAGAGTCGCTGTTGTTGAGGAGGGTGGCGGCACTACGACTGCGGGCCAGGAAGGACAGTGTCGGCGTCATGAGCCTCTCCACGATCCGGCTCTCCCACGGACTCAGGCGCAGACTGCGGGCTGACAGAAGAGGGAGCTGTCAGTATCGGGTTACTGTTAATAATGCACAGCTGCACACACGACACACATGTGAACACACACAGTAGATGCTCATCGAACACACAGAAACACTTTTGCATCTCTCCCTCTGCGTGCACATACACACTGAAGGAGATGCACCACTCCTTGCTGAAGATACTGCTGCACAACCTTTCTGTCACACACAACTATTTACACACAGACACACACACACACACTGAATGAATACTAAGTGGAGTTTGTACACTGCATTCATGTGTTGCTGAAAACATCCTAAAAACTAAATTCCTCAATTCCTGCCCCACTAACAACTCACATGAAGAGGTTGAAAAGCCTGAGGAAAAGTTATCAAGTTATGACAATACAAGAAGATAAAACTTTGTCTCTGTCAAAGGTAAATAAACTTGTCTTTATTCAGAAGTTCTAAAAAGCAAGATGCAACATGTGTCTGCAAAATGCTGAAACTACACAGATCTTTCCACCTGCACCTGAATGCACACTGGATTTGCTGAAAACATTTTCCATAAATAATGTCACTGCTGATATGGACACTCGGGCGGTGGAGGCAGCTTGGTTAGCAAGGACCACAACTATCTTATATACAGTACTTTAAATTACAGTACAATTACAATTCTCTTCTAAATAAGACTGACTAGCCTGAGGGTTTTGCTGAAAATATGAAGGCTTTTGTTTCTTGCCCCATTTTTTGTGACATTGTGTTTCAAGATCTCTACAGTTAACTTTGTGAGTACATTGGCATAGCAGCAGCTATAACTGATAGCCTGAGGTGCATAAGTAAGAGCCAAGTTGTAATGAGTATTCCTTAACTGTTTTTAAACTCCACCCACTGAAATTTCACTCATCCCGTGAGATTACTCCTGTTGCTGCTCGCACTCCAGACAGACACACTGAGACTCAAGGATACAGAGATGTTATACGAGATGAATGACTGAACTCCAACCTGCATGTTACACATAGCACTAGACATTAGAGAACAAAACACGGAGGAGCAAACCTCAAAGTTAATTTTCATTACTTACCACTCAAAAACACATCACACAAAAGGCAGAGTGGCCGTTTACTCGACCTCACTCAAACCCAATGCAGTGCAAAGGCCTGTCAGCTTCTGGTGAGTTCAGCATTAGTGCTGCTTGCCTTTTATGCACCACACACACACACACACACTACTCTGACCTCAACACAATTCTGCTTGTATGCAATGTATCCTGTATGTCTGACTGTTATTGAGTGTCAAGTGATGAAGACTCAGCACACACGACGTCCAGCATCAACAGCAAAACACATAACCCGATGCGTTTGAATGGGGGGATGTAAAAATGTACACACCAGTAAATCATTCGCTCATGAGCAAAGGCAAACTTGACGTCAGATTCTTCCTTTTTATACATGCAGGAATCAGTCAGAAAATATTTATCACAAACTACAGATCCCTGTGTGTGTTTTTTTATAAAGTACGAGACAAAACCCTGCATGGGAATAGGAGGACAGGAGTGAGTGCTCGTACCTTGAGACTCTTCACACAGAATATATTAAAGAGGAGGCAAAGCTCAGACTTCTCCAGCAGTGTCAGAAATACAGAAAACAATCACTGCAGTGCAGCAGTTTCTAGCTAACTTCATACCTGGAGACACTGGTGGAAAGTTACATACAGTGTTGGGGTACTTTATATGTCAGAGTAAAATATCATGCTTTTCACTTCAGTACATCTATTTAACAGCTGTAGTTCCTAGTTACATTTCAGATAGAGAACTTCCAAACAAAACACATGATCTGTTTTCCAAAATTTGAACCCCAACAGTAAGTAATTATTAAATGATTTTTATCTTGATCTTTCATCTTCATTAAGCTACATCATTATACATCTTTTTTAGTTATTTTAGTGTTACATCCTGCTCCTTTAAAAAAAAGAAGCTTTGCTCCGCAGTAAAATGCAACAGACACACACAAGTGCACAGGAGAGAAGAACAGACTGATGGACACGAGATGTACCATCTCAGCACGAGATCACATGAGTCACGACAGCAAGTCCAGTTTGCGTGGACTTCCTGTCTCTCACAACAAAAACTTGACAAGATGCTGTGCAATGTTTTTTTTTTTAAGCAACAGTTCGGGCATGTGTACCGACGACTTCAGCTTCTCTTCAATGCCCTGTTGTTGTGTATCAAAACAGAGGTATGTGTGATACCTATAAAAGCTCACGACAAGAGTGCAATTACAACAGTGTTGCTAAACACGACACCCCTATCCTCTCTCTCTCTCTTACTGGTCTTTTTCATTCAACAGCACAGGCAGTCACCTCTGCTGCATGTTGGACGAATCATTTTCACATGTTTTATGACTAACTGATAACCCAACTACCTCATTCCTGTTGCTAGGCAACAGTCGGTTCCCCCCCCCCCCTTCTTTCTCCAATGCGGCAAGAGGAGGCTGAGCTGTGCTGCCTGCAGATCGAATTGTTCACCTGGAGGTGGATTGATGCCTGGATCTATAAACGTCACCTCCCCTCTTCCACCCTGTACAGAGATTCTCCCAAAGCCAGAAACACCAACTGTGATACTGATGCTGTGAAAATGCGATTCAGCTCCAAATTGTCCTTTCGTGTACCTGCAGTATCGGAGGAGGATCTGCGTAAGTGAACATGAAATCTGAGTCTCTATTATGGCGACGGAGGAGCTGAGAGCTGAACTGCTGATTGCACTGTGGGTGATATGATCTATAATGACTCATGTCATGAGGCATGACAAATCTGAGATGAAGACAGTGCCGTGTATGTACATGTGGCAACTCAGGAGTCAGATGAAATGAGTTTGACATAAAGAGTTCTTAATATTAAGTACATTATGGTACTGTATGGCTGCCACCATGAACAAAAGATAGTTGCCCAGTTTCATTTTACATGAACATGAGCACTTTCCCACTTTAAAGCATCGTTTTCACATTGTAATACACAATAAATTATTCTGTTTTTATCATTATATTTAATTTTATTTAGTTGTATCCTGAAACTGTCCTATTAAAATGACATGTAGAAGTATTTAGTTGGCAGCAATACACAGCAGTAATTAACTAACCAAGAAAAGTTTTGGTCTCTTCTCTATGTAAACATGCTGTAGAATTTCAGAAAATACATAAAACCATATGATACAATGCATTTGCATTTAGTTGCTATACTTGGTTCATTTGCAACAGGCACACTAGAGTATCCACCACCAATACAATCACCACCACCACACCAACCACCAACAGTTAAGTGGAGGGGAACAACCAAAAACAGAAGGTGTCAGGACAAGATGTCAACTCATAAACCTGTGAAACACACGTAACCAAAGTTGATCACAAAATATGGCTCAGTGATGTCGAGATGATAGGGAGGCTGATCAAAAATGCAGAGAAGACTTAAATCAATGGCAACCACCAACTGAAAATAAAAACCACGATGCATACGAGACCGAGAGCGTGAGAAGAGTTGGGGGAGTATGTGGTAAATGACCAGTCACCAAGCACAGGCAGGCAGGCAGGCCACCAGAGACGACAGTTACAAAAAATAATAAAAAGAAAAGAAAAGATTAGGGGAAAGGAGGGAAAAAGGTGGAGGGGGATGAATAGGAGGGGAGGAGGGAGGAGGAGGAAGCCTGGTGGACACTGACGTCGGGTCGTCCTTACTTCTGTTGGGGGAGTTCCAGAGCGTGGCAGAGGACTTGGACAGCCTGTTGTTTATGACAGGGTCCACCTGTCTCGGCAAGTTGACCGTGGAGGCCGAGCATCTGCCTGCACCGGAGAGAACGCAACAGACAACAACTGTTCACACAGCGGCCGGGGTGCGAGGACCGACCCCCTCGGTCTGGATCTGCAGGGGAGTGGGGACTCACCATTCTCTGAGGTCAAACTGGCTGCTCGTTATAGTTTAGAGGGAGATTAATTTGAATTCGGACATGGGGAAGAGGAGGAAGGAACTTTGAGGAAAGCAGGGGAAGGGTGTTGTATAGTTTAGACATTTAAGAGTAAGGCTTTTTCACTTTTTTCTGCTGCAAAAAAAAATCAGCACAAAATACCACTCACTCTCACACACACTCAGGTTCTTCTACACTTTGAAGGAGAGAAACTTGCGTTGACCTCAGTGTCATGGGCCCAAAAGATGTGGCCACGTTGCACGTGAGACACCGACAACAGGACAGTCTGAAAAGGGAAATTTGCTCACAGCTCTCTGCAAAACACTGCTCACACCTCTGATCTAATGAAACGTGTTCGTGACAGCTGCCTTTTCACACTCTAATCACTTTTAAAAGGAGAAAACTGGTACTCAGAACCAATTTTCACTCCCCCCAAAAGCAGAAGCACTCACTGAAGAATAATAAAGTTTTAAACCATCATAAACTACTATGTAGGTCATCTTTCCTTGTAAATCCTCCACCCAGATGACATCAAACCCTTGACAAGCTATTTCCTTGAATTGCATCAGATGGACCAGTGAGTCCCAGTCTGTGCAGGGCTGCTCACCCAAAGGATGCAACATAACACTTGCCATTGTGTTTGGCTTCTCTGAAAGTCCCTGCGGTTGTGGTTCACGTGAAACTCACTTTCTCTGCGGGACGTTTGGTTGAGTCCGCCCGCCCACGACCACCTCTGCTGGCGGATCTCAGCCCACGTCTTCTTTGTGGACCTCTTGATTGCTGCTTCATATCGCTCCTGGAAGATGAAAGGTCAAAATTGAGTTGGTGTTTGCACATGTTTATACCCAGCACAAATCATCTGACTGTTCAATGGTAGGACAAAACAACTGTGTATATGTTTGCAGATACATATCAAGCTGGTGCCACCAGCTGGTTAGCTTAGCTTAGCATAAAGAATGGAAAAAGGAAACTTTTTCCCTGTGTTTCCAGACTAAACAAAGTAAGTCCTTGGCTACAGATTCTCAACACAAAGTAGAATAAGCATATTTCCTAAAATGTCAGGCTAAAGGAAACAAAGTGCAGCTGGAAGGGAAAGTCACTCTTTGGTATAATGGCTAACAACTCACAGGTACAGTATGTGTATCTTGTGACCAGAAGACATTTCATCTTGCAAGAGGTTGCAAGCAAAAGAGGTTGGGAACCACTATTGTGATCAGTAATTGGCTGGATCAAATTACAAATCTACATTTATGACCCCATAGAAAATTAGCTGTTGATAGCAAATACTTGGCATCACAGCTGATATTCAAAAACTGGACCAAATTCCTGTTGCACAGGGAATTTTCAAGGCTGTGGTCAAGGCTGTGCTAAGTATCAGGCTTATATAAAAGATGGAATAGTGTACATTTTTCTACCCTAACTAAGATTACAATTTTTTTTCATTAAAAAAATCTGTCTGTGGTTCTGAATATTTGCCCATGGACAAGATACCAACAACTGCAATCATATTAGCTCGGTATTAATAAGTAGAAAAAGCTCTGGAATTGTATCAAAGGGTTAAACAATTGACTATTACAATTTATTTAGTAATTTCAGTTACTTGAAATGATTTGAGCAACCATATCCTGAGTTAATTGTGGTTTTCATGTGTCTTTATCACCTTGTTCTTTTCTAGTTTCTGTCTCTGTTTCTCCTCCAGCAGAGCTCGGCGCTTCTCAGCCTTCAGTCGCTGCTCCTCCAGCTTCCTCCTGCGCTCCTCAAGTTGGCCTTCCCTCAAACGTCGGGCCTTCTCCTCCTTCTCCAGCCACTGGGCTTTCTTTGCCGCTGCAGGGTCACCGCAGAAAGAGAAGTCAGAACTGAGACAAAATTACACCGGGTAATTCCCACTGAGGTGAGCGAACCTCTCTGTCGAGGCCGACGGCAGGATGGCAGCAACACAGATTTTGGACACGATGGCACATATAAAACAGAACTAAAAACCATTGTGAGGATGTATGAAAGCTCAATCCATCTGGGAACGAGAAAGTTACAAATAATAAGCAAAAATGGGCTAAAAATAGAGACAGTTAGTGAAGGAATAATTTACCACAGAGAGATGTAAAAATGAGAGGAGAAATTTAGAAAAAAATGTTGCTGAGGATAATGGCAAACAAAATGGGGGAAACAGATGGAAGACTGTGTTCATTACACCATCATACTGATAACAGTAAATAAGCAGAAGTTTCCCACTGTGTTTTACAGCAGCCTCCAGCAGATGCCAGTTTCTTTGCACATACACTGCTGTGGCTCATTTCTCCGAGAAACAATTAAACAGCAATCAATCTTACAATACTTTGTGTTTGGAGAGCTGCTGTGTTGCTACCTGCCTGATAACACATATTTACAGTTCTTTTGCACTTGTATATTAATCTGCTTCAATTATATATTAAATTTTAGCAGACTGAAGAGTTTAAACAATGAAAAGCTCAGTATGGAGGATGAAGTGGGTGTTGTGAAATGGAATGAATTGTCTTATTTTATGTTGCTGTAAGTCAGACAGCAGTAGGGATATATTTTAGTGGATCGAGCAGCTCTTGTGAGGCAAAAGCATGTTTTGTGTTTAGCTTGGTATTCTGCGGCTCATCTTCACTAATAAACCAAAAACACACACAAGTGTGAGCCTCATCCGCAATGAGAAAGCCTTTTCTCCTCCATAAATCCAATTCTTGAAAACAATGTAATTATGTCTGCATTCCATTCAGCAGAATTGAAAAAAATGTGTCGGATTAATGCATCTAAATGTGCTTTTCACAGTTTTGCAGAGATTTGTGTGTGCTCAAAATATTTTGTGCAGAAGCTCAATACTTCAAAATATGTTCTGATTTATTTGTTGTTTGGGTGATCAAGTTTTGTGACCAATATGGCATTATGTGCATACTGTTTGCAACGCATTTAATTCCTCTGCATGAAAAAAATCTTAACATTGTACTACGCAAGTATGCACAGAAGCAGATTGTTGCAAAATAAACTTATCTCAGGGCGGCTGAAGCTGAACAAATCTCAGGTGGTGCAGCTGCTGTGTGGCTGCAGCACAACCACATCAATGATGCTAATGAAAGTAGTAATTAAATCTAATCTGTCTAATCTGGCCTGGTCTCATTTCACAGTAATGACTGCTCATTTTTCACACCAAGCGCCTTGGGCTCCAATGGACGCCTGTCTGGCTCTGCTCTGATTGGCTGCCGATGCTTCAGCTTCGTCCACAGGGAGAAGCCCTTAGCTTGAAAACTAGAAATAGACCTTTATGACTTTGGGCAAGCACGATATTATCATAAGCAGACGTTTTATTCTGGAGCCGCAAAGCAAAACCATGATTATAGGTGTGGGACATGCATGCAGGGTGGGAATGCAGGAATCATGAGGTCAAAATAAATTTTAACTTAAAATGAGAAGTAACAGTTAAGCGAAAACTGAAACTGATGATGGTTCACAGGCTTGTTTCACCTGAATAACGACAGAAAACCAAAAAATCGATTTATGGAGGAAGAAGAAAAGGGGATGGCTGCTCGGGCTGGAGCAGTGGGAAGTGGAAAGAAATGAGATTCCCATCATAAGTTTGATTATTCCCAAATGGCAAGACTGCAGAACGAACGCTGAAGGGTTTTAGTCAGGCCCCTTACCTTGCAGCTGAGTTTGCTGTTCTGAGAGCCATGCAAGAAGAAACAATAGGAGATGTCAAAAACCGGCATTTATGTCAGAGCAGAGTGACAGGGATAGAAAGAGGGAAGGTGATACTGTGTGCATGTATCAAGTTAGTGACAAGAAATCCATGCTTTGTGCATCGCCATCTTTTTTGTGTGGGAAGACCCAATTTATTCAAAGTTAAAAGAGATTTCTGACCAAAATATTAGATGTCCCCACTATTTTGTCATTTCATACCAATATATCTGGCTCTCTCCTCCCTCCGCTCCTTGGCAAGTTTCTGTCGCTGCTCTGAGCTCATCGAATCTGTGGGGAAAAAGAAAATACAAAGCTTTCAGTGATGACCACAGGGCAGACGCAGAGCATGCTGGAGGGACGATACAATATATATCCCATCTGGTCTGGGAACTTCTGAGGATCCTGTGAACAGTTCCAGTTCAATGAAGTATTTTCTATGGGTTACTGTTAGTTTACTTTTTATTGTGAGTGTGAGACCATTTGTGAGAGGGTTTCATAAGCATCTCATTTTACCATTGTCTAAACCTCGGTCTTGTGGGCTTTAAGCGTCACTTAACCCAAATTATATAAAAAAACAATTTCCTTACTTGAGAAAGCAGTTCCAATGAACTGTTCACAGTTTGTGGGTTATCCGGAAAAACAGGGACATTCTTTTAAATACTTTTGCTTCTGCAGACATTTTAAAATGTAATTTTTCCAAGCTGTGAGCACAACAATTGAGATCCGATTAACTTCCACTGGAAAAAGGAAAAAGACTCAAACCTCAGAATATAAAACCTTTATTTTGTCATTTGTCTGAACTGAGCCTTTGGCATGTCACAAAGGTATACAATGGATACTTTTTTAAATTAAGAAGTAACACTGAAGGCAAAGTTGCAGAGGAGGTTTTAATTCAGACCTGGAGGATTCACACATTGATTAACTTTCAAGGTCAGTACATCTCCATCTCTTCTCACGATACATGTGCAGCTCAGCTTTGACTATGAGGTATGTCTAGTTTTTAGCCATCCTCATCTGCAGCGATAAGCAGCATGAATCCTGGTGCACTTTGAAAGACACAGCGGTGTAACACAAGGATTTGTGTAGCTCTTTCTGCATCAGAAACTGGCTTTGGGAAGCCACAGCTGAAGAGCCTTACAGATACCGTTGAAAACCAGGACCCCCTGGGGTGCTCGCTCAGTCCATCTCCTTTTGCGGCTCTTCTTCATGCCATGTAATATGTATGCTGCATATTTTCAACCAATCACAGAGGGCCCTGCAGCACTTCCATCTCCTTGGCAACCTGAAGTTCCTCCCCCCTCCCCATCTTACAGAGAGTTTCCTACACGGCTCCAGTCTGGGCGATATGCAGACGCTATGAGGTGCAAAGAAAAATAAATCTCATTGGCTTGTGGGGCCTGTCTGGTGGGACCATCACAACACACATGGAAACTTCTATTAGGGGGAAAAGTCTATGAAAATCATTCACGAAAATCATTCACTTGTGTGATGAGTATAGCAGTAGTGAGAATTGTATGTGAAGGACAATAATACCTCCACCTCAGCATACAGCGCTTTTACTTTTAACCCCTTTTCAAAGTGCTCTTGTTCTCACAGAGTGTGGTAGTTACTATAGTGGTTCACTAAAACAACAGAATGATTAACTGGAAAGAGGTTTTGATCATAAAACAAATGATCCCACAGCCTGCAGCTGCAGCAATGGGAGAAAATGCTGACTGCACATTTTACGAATGATCACGAATTTAAGGCTAAAAAGCTGAGTCGAAAAAACAATTCCATTTTTGCCCATTTTCAAAAGTGGGGAAATAATAAGACTTTATTCGCCATGACTACACCATATTATGACCCTGTAATGTGACTATCTTACCTATGTAATAACAGCACACTGTTGTTTGCTTGATACCTGCAAACGAAGCACAGAGCAGCAGTTCCTCCCACGTATCATATCTGTATGCCAAGAAGTGGCATGTTATTTCAACAACTAGCATAGAAATGTCTTAAGACACAATGGCCAGAATTATAACATTTCCCAGAATGCAGTTTGTGCAGTTTTCATTTTTCAAAACATTTGACATCAGAGTAATTTCAAAGATGCTATAATCACTTAGGAAATCCTCAAGCAGAAATCTTTTTAAGTACTGAGCAAACCGCATTATCTGCATCAATTCTAAGGTTGTAACTTGTTCTAATACATTTGACCTTTCATCTTTAGCAATTCAGTGGAATCACAGAGGTTTCACTGGCTTGGAATAAAAAAATTCCATCTGGCAAAAAGTATGTGGGCTCCCTCGTCCACAATCTTCTGTGTAGTTTTGTTTTGGGGCTGTTTTTTATGGTCAGGGTTAAGCCGATGGAAAAGTTGATGTTACAGCATACAATGAAGAACTAATATTTTCTACTGGAAAAGATTATCCACAAAATAGATGTGTGCCTGCACTCTAAGACCAAGACACAAGGACACAAGGCTCTTTTGCCTACTCAGCTTTCACACTGTAAGTCATGTGAGGGTACATATATAACAGATACTGAACAAATAAGAAAATCCATGACTCTACCTTTCTTGGGCTGAGGGCTGCTACTGCTGCCTGGGGTGGATGGCCTGCCGTCTGTCTTGGAAGAGGCATCTGTCTTGGTGGGGGTCTCAGTTATGGGGCTGGAGTCTGTTTTAGGAGAGAGGTCTGCGACGGCCGAGTCATCTGAAGTCAGGAAGTCTTTCCCCAAAGACTTGTCCCCATGCTGGATGGACTGAGAGTCTATCTGCAGGGGCAGAGCTGCAGGAAGAAGGGAGAGAAAGACAGCTGGGTTAATACAGTAACACACATCATCCTGTCGACCTGTGTATTCATCCTGTCACTGGTGCATTTTTTGTAATTTATCACATCATGCTTCCGTGTCATTCATAATCAGTGTACAGTCTGCAAGCCTTCACCATCCCAGCACTGAAAACCTGTAAAGCCTGCTGTGGCTTCATTATAACAACACTCAAGTCTGATTAGAAATCATTAACAACTCTTTCACACATTATTCCCACACATCTGTGGGTGTGTAGCTATACTTTCCCTTCCGTCCCTGAAGGTTGGAGTCCTGCAGAGTAAAAATAAGCCTCCTTCAGCAGTGTTAAAACACACCTGCAGCAGGTGAGATGAACAGCACGGGAATACAATTTTTTTTAGAGTTTTTAGCCAAATAACAGATAAACAATAAAAGAAAAAAAGATGGAGAAGCTAAAATACACATTGATTTTTCCTGTAGGGGAAGATGAAAACACCAGAGACTGTTGTGTTAAATGACTTTCAACTTGGGGATAATTAATGCTAAATCCGCTTAATTATCCCCACACATCCACCTAAAATCATCTATAAATCCCCTGACTTCACCGTGAGGCACAAAACGCTCCAGATGAGGATTTTGTGAGATGTGTGTGAAGAATATACCTCTGACTCAACATTACCAGTTGTTTAGATACATCTGAGTATAACTATATTGTAAAATGGCAGCGCATCCCTTCACTGAATGAATCAGATGATAACTATTACCAGAATACCTGAGAAAGAGAATACTCAGTGGTTGCAGCCCAAGATTTTAATATCATGTTTTATGCAACATAGGCATCTTGAATTCTTAAAAAAAACATCATCGTCAGTCATGTACCCACATTAATCTGGCCACAAGGCCAGAATTCCTGACCTTTGACCTTTACAGAGGATGACAAAGGGGTTGCAGGAAGCCACAAAACACATCCTGTTTTAATCCCTGCCCTGACCTTTGTTTACACACTCAGCTGCCCTGCTGATACTGTCACTTTTTCTGATCCCTCTCTCTCCGACTGTCACTGACTGAAGTTGGTGACAAACTGCACTGAGGTGCAGTGATGCATGAAGGGTGGACCGGGAGAAGGAAGGAGCAGGACGGAAGAGAAGAGAAGGGACTATTTGTGCTCATCTACAAGGACACGTGAAGAGCGAGAAGAAAGATTATTAGAGAAACGAGAGCTGGAGGACAATGGGAGAGCAGGAAAATTGGAGCAGCAGGCTGTTTTTGTAATGACAGGAGGAAAAAAGTTGGAACATGGGACTTAAAAAGACAAAACGGAGGGGAGATAAAGATAGGAACAGTGAGGCACAGAGCTGGAGAAATAATGAGCCAGGAGTTCAAAGATAGGTGAGGGGCCGGCGGATGGATGCCAGCTCTCCTCTCCACCCAGCCAACAATGGGCAGATGGAGCATGACACTCTCCTCGGGTCCGTCCAAACGCTCACCGAACCACATAAATCACAGATTAACACTGGGCTCTTCTCCAGATGCCCTCACTGTACTTCAGCACTGAGCTTAATGCACAGGCTGCACTACAGAATACTAATGGAGAAATAATGCGATGTGAATTAGAGCCCTGTGTGTGTTTGGATAAGAGAGAAACTTTGAGGGAAAAAAGATGCAGGATCATGTTCAGACAGGATGACACTACAACTACCACCTGATGCTGAAGAAAAGGGATTAGGATTTGGCAAAAAGAGGATTGCAGTGCTCCTCCTTAGAAGATTACTTGTTCACCACGTGTGGCTGAACTTTCTGAGTTTAGTCAGTTTACCAGCCATATATGGCTGCATGAGAGAGCAAAAGAAGAAACAAGCAGGATGACTAAGATTGGGGGGGGGTGCCAGAAGACTTGCAAGTGAAGTCAACCTTTAAAAAAAAGGCCATTAACAATATATGATACAAAGTAAACATCTGGAAAAGAGATTTGAGCTCGACAACAATCAGACCTTGATCACTGTGCATCATCACCTAGTACCTCTGATGTTTGGTGTGTATGTAAACCAGCTGCCACAGCTGCACACAAATAAAAAACAACAGAAACAAAGGCAGAGGCCGAGATCTCATATGACTTTGGTTGATGTTGCAGAGGCTAACTACTTATTACCATAAGTACAGCATGGGTGTGGCTGTTGTATGCTTTCTGAAATCTGTAACAGCACTTTCAGAGAGGAGTTGTGTTTTAAAGCAACACTGTACGGCCTAAATCTTTGAAAGAAGAAACTGCATATTCTCCTGTTTACAAATGAAACACTGAATTAAATTCAGCTTTGCTCAATTTTCTCAAAGTTGTAAGTACACATATATGCAGCTTGCTGAATCCCTACCATGATGCCACGTTACCGCTGCCTGTTTCAATTGCAGACATTGCTATGGCTCAGAATGCCCCACTGACAATAACGCATGTTATACACACAATATACATCTTATAAAATTCATTATAATACCTGCCGCAACAATAAAAATTCACACAGGCTTTCAGAAATACGTGCCAAGCGTGGAGTCAACAAGTGTATCTTACAGAACATGATCAGCCATTCATGTGACAGGCTCCATTTAACACAGAAACACAAATTCAGCATGATGTTCACCCACCGCCCCCTCCCTCCCTCCCTCCCTGCCTCCTCGGCCCTCCACAGCCATCTCAGGTTTCTGTGCCACTGTGACAAGCTCCGGGTTTATAAATAGCGATAAGCACCATACTGAGAATGTCGGCCATAAAAGGGGCTGGCTTCTGTCGAGGCACCTTGGGACAGCACAGTGGCCACAAACTGCAGCATGTGGCACACCAGATTGACTGCACAGTCAGGGCAGGGAACTTTACTTTGTTTGTGTACGCGCCACATTGGCTGCTGACATCCAAATCCATCTGGCACAGAAACCATTTTGACTGGTATTAGAATAAAACTGGGTACAACTACCGAATGAGAGTTGGGAACCTGGGGATGTATGTAAATACAAATATTTTTTTAAAAAAACATCCCTTTACTTCATCTTGTTTGAAAGGTGGAGGGGTGCAGACCCCCATGTGAAGCAGGTCACCCTCTATTGTTTGGAGAAATGTGGATGAGAGTACATGAAAGCATGTGTGTCTGTTAGAGTGGGACATGTTGGATCTGGGTCAGGCCAACCTCAGGAATCCCTGGCATCCACATTTCCCTCGCACGTGTTTATACAGCAAATGTGTGTCTTTTGTATGTTTGCATGTGCCAAGGAGTAACAGGGACCTTTTTACTAATGTGAGAAATTTGCTAAATTTAAAGAAAAACCCAGATATTTAACTAAGTGCCAAGGAGCACATGGGCTCTTGATGGACATCTCCACCACCTCTTCCTCTGAGGATAGAAAAAAGAGGGAAACACTCTTTGGCAACAAGCATTCACGCCCCAGGGAAAAGCAGAGGAAGGACATTCCTGGGTCTATGGTGTTGAGAGCAACAAAAACCAAAACACATGCCTCCTGTTTGGGTGTCAGGAAAGCTGAGTCTGTGTGACATAAATACTGCAGTTTTCCCCTTCGCAGTGGTAAAGAAGGTATCTGTTGTCCATTGTAATGTGCTGAAAATTGACTTCCCCTAGCTTCATCACACAAACAATAAACGATAAATCCAAGTAAACCAAAAGGTTATTTAGTCCAGAATCAAGCATGCGTGATACAAAAAAGGGAAATGCCCCAGGCAAAATGTAAACAAAACAATTTGGCTCTGAGGGCAGAGGAAAACTTCAGCCCTCACAAAAACAAATGCTGCACAAACCTTTGAACCTGACCACCATCACCAGTTTCTCCCATTTCACCGTGAGAGGTCACCAGACCAACAGCTGTGTTCCTAATGAGCTCCAGGTTGCAACAACAAGCAAAGCTACTAATCACTGCCACAGAAGAAGTAATGCTGCTCAAAGAGAAAACCTTTATTTTAAAGCTAGGTTTAAATTACAGGCCGTTCACCCTAAAACTATAGTACGTCAGCTGTTCTGGAACATGCTGTGTTTTCTCTTGATTGTGCAAGTCTGTATAGAAGTGAAGTGACCGCCACTCATATGTCTGTCAGTTTTTTCCACTCCTCTCACATGGCACATTAAAAATTATAAATGTGGCAGATCTACCCTTGAAATTCTACCAATCCTGAATTTAATCACCTGACATGAGATTTGTAACCAGTAATTACTTTAAGGTTTTAGCTTTTCAGCTGAGTGGTTTCTAATTTAACAGTCTGTAACAGAATTCTTAAAATGTACATGATGATGGCATTGGGCTAAAAGAGTGAGGCTCAAGCTACACGAAAATAAAAAGGGCTTGGTATAATTTGGATGGCGACTTCTCCCCTGATCTCCTACAAACCAAAAACGTGATTGATCAAAACACAAAAGGTTGATTTTAAATAAACATCAGTGTAATAGAACATTTTCCTGTATTCAACACTTCCCTCTAAGAAAAAGCAAACACAGGACCAGCTATCTACAGAGACAGGGTTTTCATACAAGAGCTAAAATAGTTTCATTCAAGGCGACAGGATGTTACTCCTCTGCAAACTGGAGGAATCTCAGATGCCTTTAACCGCAAAGAAGTGGGTTACCCAGTCACAAAGACGCACAACAGAACCAAGCATGAATCATACATAGATCATCTATTATTCACATTTTCCCCTCTTCTCTGTTCTCTCAGCTCAAGGTTGATAATGCAAAATAAGGTCAAAGGTTACACAGCAAGAAAGGAAAGAGAGGAGTTTTTAAACAGTTTTAAATGCTGAAAAGAGGTTTTGTGCGAGACAGAGAGAAAATAGCTGAGGCGTGGTTTGTTGTGACTGAGGCTTGCAGTCAGAGAGCCTCACTTCCTTAGCCATGACCTCATCCTTATGTCTCTGCAACATGGCAACAGTTTAACTGAGGCACACAATGTAAATGAGTAGTTCACACCAGATTTGTGTGAGTTTGTAGGGGGAGAGCCAAGCAATAACTATAAAGCTGCACCAGACTCATACCACACAGCCTATGAGCGGTGTTGTCGATCAGTGTAGGGCACAAAATTAGATCAAAAAATCAGATTTCTGTCAAACCAAATGTAAGACACACATGCACCCAAAAACACGTGCTGGATCAAAAAACAAAGCAAAGGGAAAAGTCAGACAAAAGTTCTGCACACTGTACTGGTCGATCCCAGCCAATCTCTGAAAAAAATGAAAGAAAGAAAACCTTTATCAACACTTAGGTATTGTCAATACTCCATAGAGAAAAAGAAGATGCAAAGGGGTTTGACTAAACTAAAGATGT
The DNA here is from genome assembly GCA_016785225.1 of Psettodes erumei. Taxonomy (NCBI): domain Eukaryota; kingdom Metazoa; phylum Chordata; class Actinopteri; order Pleuronectiformes; family Psettodidae; genus Psettodes; species Psettodes erumei. The sequence continues at coordinate 451,934 of JAFBJZ010000898.1, read as the reverse complement.
CACATAAAGAATCACATAGATACAAGGGAAACAAGAGAGGGAAACACAGAGCAAACAGAGATGTTTAGTGTCAGTGAGTTCCACTGCAACTGATCTACATCCTGTTTCTCTAAAAACCACGGACAGCCAGCCTCCGTCAGACACTGACCACTTACTGCATCCAGAGCCTGGAAGAGACCCCGCAAGTAAATGTTCTTTACATTTTTACAAAGAATCCACTCCTAATTACATCCAGCCCTTTCCTTCATATTCTCCCTTTCTGGTATTCAGATCTATTTTTCATTTTTCATTAGAGACCTGGCCAACACGACTCCTAATCCTGTTTTGCTAGCTATCTTTTTGAAACCAAAGTCTTGATAGTCTTTTTTGTGATGGAAACTTCTGATGGAAACATCAGTCAAGTCATCACAAGTGTATATAGACCTCAGCTGCCCTGCCACACTCTTGTTTTGGCCTCATAAACTAGGGCATAACTGTATCTGGCTGACTAATGATGACCTGGCAGCGTGGCGAGGTGTGATGAGGGACTAAGTTTGATCTAAGTTGAGGTCTGGTTTCAAAGCTGCGAGTGTGACCAGCCTCATCACAGCAGGTCAACAAATGGCACTGTGCAACCTGTTAATATGCTCCTTTATCTCCATGACATCATAACTTTTGAATATATACTGAAATTTATTTTGGATGAGATGGATATTTGGTTAAAATTTCAGCCGATACGATTGATTTGTTGACAGCCAAATATGCAACAATGTTGAAAGTAATAAGAATCTTTTTTTTTTTAAATCACTACCAGCTTCTTAAAAGTTAATATTTGCTGGGGATATTCATGTATATTATTATAGGTGTTAAATGGTGATGTACATTTTGTATCCTGCATTGTCAGCTTGACCCTTCTAATACATAAACATTAGCCATGCATAAATTAATCCATTCTGTCATTTCATAAATGACATGAAGTAGTGGAATCAGTACTTCTGCTCACTAAAGTCAATTGACAACAGCATCCACTGTGTTGGTATTTGTTTGGAAAACAATCATGAGCTGTGTAACGCCAACTGAAAGCCTTCGAGTAGACGGCTTGAGGAAAACTGGGCTGGCATTTTGCTGCAGCCTGGTCTTAATCTTTCCTCGCAGAGAAGATCTTGTCAAAGATCATTTCTGGGAATTAAAGGGCACCATGAGCTGCTAGCTGGGCCACAATGGCTCGGTGTGGGTAATGTGAGAAGCAGCATGGCGCAGTCACTGTGAGGAGACTGCAGAGGTCATCACTCGACCAGTGCAGTGGAAGATGCTGCATTTTAATTGGCTTAATGCCACTCATCTGCCCTTCAAAACTATCCTCTGGAGAGCAGAGGTTTGAAAAGAAAGACAGAAAGAAAACATCTTACTCACCACATGACTACGGATTACCAAAAACCAGAAACTGTGCAATATATTTGGGAACTATGGACCTGATCTGATTTAAGTGAGATGTTCATATATTTTCATTAATTTTGTTGTCCTGTCTCAAAGGAAATGAGGATGCAGCCTTACAGTCCATAAGCAAAAAGCATCTGTCATCATCTCTGATCTAATATTAGACCCTGTCAGTCCTGTGACTGAGATGATGTATGGTGAGTGACGTGTGTGGGCGGTTGTGATTGTGATGTGATTGTGAAGTGGTTTAAGTGGGCACGAACACCAAATGTAGCTACATCAGAGCTCCATACACACACACACAGGCAAACATACACTTCAAAGCGGGGGGGGGCATCTGTTAGTGATTCCCCTGAGATGAGAAAAACACATCAACAAGAACATCCAGGGCATGTTGCAAGGCTGCATGGGTAAGGGGTAAGGGAGTGTGAAGTCTTTGCTGCATTAACAGTAATCAATTATTATATTTTCATTTTACATTTAATTTATATTATATAATTATACCCAAACAAATGCTGTGCTGATCAAAAGCAATGGGTAGTTAGCATAAGCACTAGAACATGCCATTGAATCAAAAATGTGAGAATATGCCTGCTTCTAATTTTGCTTATTGCTCCTGCCACGTCAGCTCTAAATTAGTCACAGCTGTGTAGAAAGGTGTAGGTGTTGCTACAATGACTCTAATCTCTAAAATGTAATGCGACACTTTCCTTTATGACAAAACTGTTCCTCACCTCCGTTTCCTAACAGGATTATGCTGTGAATAGGATTATCAATATCAACGACTTTTGCCTTTTTCTTTTTTACACCGGATATGAGGGGAAACATGACTAATCTGTGCATAAGCTCTCAGGAAGCTATGTCCTTCTCCTTCTCCTTCACACTAAGCAGCCGAAAGGAGCATTTCCTCTCCTTTCCTGTGCAAGCGGTTGGCGTCATGGCTGATTTATGGCATCTGGTCACAGGGACCGCTGACGTGGAGCAGGGAGGGGAGAGCGCTCTGTGTCTGTTCTCCTTCTCCTTCTATGAGGATCCACTCACGCCACAACAACACGCCTAAACCTCGACTCCCCGTCAAGTTTCTCAGAGTCATTCAAGCCGATCCCCACCCATCCCTCTCCCACCATGTGTGTATAAAAATTCAACCCCCCCCAGGCCACAAATGAGACACAGTTGGCGGAGCTGTGAGAACTTGAGCCCTGTCTGACTGCAAGAGATGAGAGGAGCTTTGTCTTCTGGGTTTCTACATTTTACCTCACAAAAAACAGTATTAAAGACTGAAAATCATGAGTAGTTGATTCATTGATTGGTATATTGATTAGTTTTTGTTCATTTTGAAGTCTGGACTTCAGGAAGGACTGTGAATTTATGTACAGTATGAAATCTTCCTTCACTGGGTGAGGCTACTTTTACATTTTATCCATTCCTTACATTTCTCCCCGGTGCTTTCAGTTTCAGAAAGGCTAAATTTGCAGCCCTACATGTGAGTAATTCAACTCGTTCATAGGCCGGAACCACCAGATCAAGGTCACTTTTTTCTGTGTCTAATAAGGGGAGACAAAAACAATGATAGAGGCAAATCAAAAGCCAGTGGAGGAAGGTTTCTGGGCCAAAATCATTCCCAGGCTGGCTGTGATCTTGAAGGTTTGCCAAGAACATAACGTCAGCATGACTGGGAAAGCTCGCAGGGCCAAGGGGAGTCCACGTCTCATGATTACTTCCACAGAGGCACATTTAACTCAAAACTCTGACCGCAGGGCAAAAAGGACGGAAAAGTTAATACAGTGGCACTGTAGATATCACGAAAAATAAAGGGAGTTATAATGGATGCATTTAAACTGCTCCAGAGAGAAGTGTAGAGGTTGTCTGTCTGTCCCACACACACAAAAAAGGTGAATTGTCTTGGCGAAGGAAGCCAGTGCCACTCCTATTGTGAGCCACAACACAGAGAGTCTTTGAACATGTCATGTCTTGGAGAGGCACGGTCTGACTCCAGGACTCACTTAAGAGAGGAAGCCGCTAGCTGTGTTTCCTCAACTCAGAAACACCAGCAGGCACAAGAACGGACCCTGATTAAGTGGCGTAATGTCGCTAAATGACTGGTTTCAGGGGGTATGAGGGATGATGGGGGGATGAGGTCAGAAAGGATAAGGGTGTGTGTGTGGGGGGGGTGTTAGGGATTTGGATGGTCTACATGCATTAGAGGCAAAACCAAAGGCTTGCCAACCTCAGACCTGTATAAATCACTTAGATATGGGATCATGATCCTCCTCTCAATGCTCCAGTTGGCTTTCCTTTCTTCTTTTCTTTTCTTTTTTTCACCATAGTGAGACACTAAGCTCTCAGAAAGGAGTCACAGAGAAAGAATGTTTCTGTTTATCTAACGCCCCTGCCTTTTTCAGCGCCTAGCATTCCTGCTAACGTCACATGTAGATCAACCCTGCAGTGCACTGTGAGCTCTCGGCAGAAGACGAGCTTTGTTTTTCCATCTCTGATCGCTTATTGATGGGTGGGTTTGCTCCAGAACAATACAAGCTTGTTGAGCATTTCAATAAACACACACGAAGGAAGGATAGAGAGAAACGTCTCCTGATTAAGCTGCGTTACTGGCATCAAAACACAGCCTCAAACAATGACAACCGTGACTTTCACAGGATGGTACCTTGCTCCTGAACAAGCAGCATGCAGCTAAATCTTTATTCAAACATGACAAACTATTTATTTAAAAGCAAAAAGGCTCAGAATTTGACCACTGTAAACCATTTTCACATCCCAGTGTAACTGGTTAGGAAGCTGAAAATCTTTGGGTTCCAGCTTGGACGCCCTATGATGATGTTAGCTTGGGTTTTATGTAATGGGCACGTTTATCTATCAGCCGGGTAGGGGGTGGGGTGAACAGAATGTCACCTTCTTCCATTTAAACAAAGGTCAAGAGGAGAAGATGGAGGTGTACTACAAGCCAGTTCATTATAATACAACTGTGCCTAGTCTATATAGGTTTGCAAAAATAACACAATTTCATAAAAGCCAAATCCAAATTGTTTTATATACATAAATAAAGAAAATCAGATCTACAGGCCTTCATTGTCTGCAACAAAATTATGAAATAACATTCACCATATTTGAGAAATTTGAGTTAAGTACCAGCTTAATTGAATTAAATTATATGTTTCAGGCTTATTAGACAGAATTGACAAACCTAAATAAGTAAAAAATAATCTGTATACCAGAGAGTTCCAGGGTTTTGTTGAGACATGTAAATGAAAAATTGCATCATTAAGTCATCATTGTATGAACAGTACAATAGGAAATGGGACTCACTAACATCAAGTACGTTATTATAGGATTTCAATGAAATGAAATATTCTGAGCCACCTCTGCTGAGCCTGGAACATGAGAGCCAAAACATCAGCTGGAGATGTAGTGTTAAAGCTTTGCAAGCAGCCAGCATCTGCACTGCTTAAGTGCTCTTGAGCAAGAAGCCGAATCCCTGCGCCAGAAGGGGATAAATAAATGCTCCCCCCCCCGCAGCGATCTGTTTAGTTATATTGTGGTCAGAGCTGTGTGTGTACAGCAGCTTTCCAGAATCAGGTCTGCTACGGTTGTGTCTATGTGGGCCGTGTTTGGATTTTCGACCCTGCGCATCCACTGGCGTGTTTGGTAATGGAGACCACAGCTCCAGTGCAGCATTTCCAGGATCTGAGCTGGTCAGGGACACCGCCTGTCAAGAGATGCAGACAGCCGCTGGCTTGGTGCGGAGGAATTAGTGCTGCAAGGACGGACAAACATCCTGTTTTCTCAGATTCTGGTGTCAGAAATCTGATATACGGCACAACAGCAGCTGTTGAACCAAAAACATTTTCGAGTATGTCTCTGTTCGGAGAGGTGCGTGTGTTAAACAAATACAGACACTGATTCAGTATGGTATATATAAAAAAAAGAGATTAAGAAAAAGTAAAATCATTTATATCATCATACACGGGATCCCCACCACAACCCTACCATCTACCTAAACTCTGTTTATTCATGACCTATTTTTTCTTATTAATTCTTTATATCCCTAATGACCAAGATACTCACATTTGTCTGTTAGTGTCAGCTTCTCCTGGAACTGATTTCCAAGCTCCCTATAATCCATTGTCTCCATTCAGGCGGATCGCAGTCCCTTTCCAGTTGCTGTCATTCCTCAGAATCGCACAAGTACAGGAGACGAAACTCCCGGTCCAGATTGCCCAAACACGCCCTTAGTATATCCAACCGGAATAGAAGGGAAAAGTGACAGAAAATAATGTGGAAATAAGACGGGATCCAAATGAAAACAGAGAGGGATGTCTGCCACGTTTACTTAAAGTGAACCGGTGTCTTGTTAAAATTAGAGACTCGGTCCAAACCAACGGGTCTTTGGGTCTTTAACAGGAAAATGCAGTGTGAGAATAAAAGCTTCAGTTGAGTCCTATTAGCTGAGTCAAGTTCAAAGGAATGGGAAAACACACGTCCGGTTAGATCCTTCAAAATAAAATATAGCCGCGTTTCCTAACCCATTTATTTGTTGCTTCCCCCCCGGAGTTTTCCAGTGCATGTCACATTCTTCCTCACTCAGTTTTCACTGAGATAGCTTTGCTGACAGCATAACATTAACATTAAGTTATATCAAGAAAATGGTGTCCAATAAATTTGTGTGTGTGTGTGTGTGTGTGTGTGTATATATAACATACACTCTCAGTAACTAAATTAGCTGCTTCAATGAAATTTTAGTGTAGATCATTTTTTCCCCTTTTTCATATTCGTGTTATCGATTTCCTCTCTCTATGTTCCCTTCACAAAATACAGCAACTTCTTTTTCGTTATTTTGTTTGTTTCATTTTTATTGCGAAATTTGGAGTTTCTCCTGCACTTTATTGTGAAGGCTAGCTTGCTCAATTTCCGTGGGTATTCCGTTATAGTCCGCTTGACTTGACGTCGCAGATCGCAGCGAAAAACCGCATGCCGGACAACCGGACTATACCAGCTCTTTCCAAGGGAGGAAACTCAGTAACTCAGTAAATGCCATGGAAATGATCGACGGAGGACGTAATTATAATGCGAAATGATATATATTTTAATTTTTTTTCATGAGGCTTCTCTAATCAATTATAATAGCGATAAAAGGACAGAGGTGTCCTCTTCACTCATGAGCTCGTGAATGGTTTGATCCATCCGATGATTTCCAGCAGCTGAAAACGGCCCTTTCGCCTGGAGTGACGTGAGCGGTTACAACTGCGTATGAAGGCGACTACTTATGTAGTTACTGCCGTTTGGACCACGGTAATTAACGTGTTGCAACAGGAAACTGCAAATATTCAGGATAAAACATTCAGCAATGTTGGAGAGTAACTAAGTACATTTACTCAAGTACTTTACTTCAGTACAAATTTGAAGTACTTGCACTTGAGTAATTCCATAACAAGTCAGTTTGTACTTTAACGCCAATACACTGAAGAGGGAAATTGGCCCCTGCAGGGCTGAGGAGTGTCATTCATTTTTTAAAAGGAAGACCTTTAATGACCAGATCAAAAGCACACCCACCATGCCTTTTTGGTCATTTGATTAAAAAAAACAAAAAAAAACAGATTAATTATATATTAGGTCATAATTTTTTCCTTGAATCTGCAGGAAATTAAGGGTGGCACTAAGTACTAATATATGTTTAAAAAAATAATGCACATTCCCATAATGTTCGTTTTGCTGCTCTTTTATCCAGCGGCATAGATATCACAATATGATAGAGCTATACTCAGTGTTAAGGGTCCAAATGTATGCAAGTGTTAACGAACAGATTAAATATGCATGACCGACATAACTTGGTGAAGACACTGGGGATGCCACAGTTTATACTACACTTCAACATCCAGATTACTCACTGTGGTTAATCTAAGTTTTTATTTCTCTCATTCCTGCTAGTTTAGCCTGACGTCTAAAAACTGTCAGTTAAAACTCAGATTTTTACAACTTCAGCTTCAGCACAAGAAAAGTTAACAGCTCAGCCCTCTCAAAAATTATCCTTCAAAAAATCCTCAGCAGATTTATGACTAAGCAGATAATAGATGATGTTCCTTTAAACACAGTCCATGGAGGCTAAAGATAGCCACAACTGAAACACTGCTAATCAATCCATTGTTGGCCCTGCAACCCACCAAAGGAAGAGAAGCAGCTCCATCAGGGCTAATGGATGGATTTGAATGGCTGGTGCTCTGTGAACCAGCGAACAGCTCTGTTGTTGGGTCTGGATTTTCTGCTGCAAATGATGTGTTGATGCTGTAATGGGATTTGGTAGGGCAGGAAATGCAATGAAGCAAAAGCTAGGTAAAAGGCAGGGAGTGCTCAATAAACCTTGCCTATTGTGTTCATCTGCACCACAACCTTTAACTTGTACTTTCCTTCTCTTTATCAAAACACACCAGACCAAGAAGATTAACATTCCTCTATTACAGTATTTGTTGCTGTGTTCCCATGTCTTCTGCTGCATATCTTTATTTCTCCTGAACTCATCGGAGCTCAGACAGATTTGGAGGCCCTGGAAGACATGACGCAAACTGTGAGCTTGTGCTGTTTTTCTGTAGGTCATGTGGAGAGGGACTGCAGTGCAATTCCAAAGATGCGACCTCAAAATAAATAAATGACCTTATTTATCAGAGCACATCTTGATCAGTGAAGGGAGTCTTTGTTGCACCGGTGATGCATTTGCTTTCAGACGATGATGTTCGAGAAATGATAAACAGAACTAAATTCAACCAAATTACCTTCAGATTCCCAAAAGCCACGCTGACAGCATAGCTAAAATGATATATATACTTAATGGACAAACAATGACATCTATGTTTTTCTATTGTTACACTGTCATTGGATTCCTCAGATACACTATATGTCATTAAATGTTTTACGCAAGAGTCCTGAAATTGCAGCAGAACGAATTCTGCCTGCAACCCACTGATGTATTGCCAAGCAACGGGCATAAGCCCACACTGATATGATTTGCTTGTTGCAGATGCAAGCAGCATCCCTTCAGCAAGACAAACAACTTTAACTGGATCTCTAATTATGGGTATAATTTAGAACCAAATCTAACCTTATAATATTGCTGGTTAGAGCACTAAATACATTAGACATTATTTTTAAATCAGCAAAAATCAATAGAGCAACTCAATCAGGCTGCCTGTAGACTTGAACAAAGAGCTTTCTCAATGAGACTTCCTGTGAGGGTGTGCGTGTCCATGCTTGCCTGCACCTGACCGAAACATGGGGAGGTGCAGATTGCCTCCCATAAACCCACAGAGGCATGTAGTTAACCTACCCTCCTACACACTACCACAAAAGACTCTCACCCGAAAAGGTTGAAGTTATCCTTAAAACATGTGCCTGTACCCTCCCTGTGCTTTTGACCAGAGAAGAGCTCGTTTCTGCTAACAAAAGGAGTTATAAAATACTGTCACTGTAAAACCACCCAAGTACACAATGGTTTGGTTTTACAGGGTGAGTACACATATTTGGAGAGCACACTGCTGAAGTCAGAGTCTGAATATAACTACAGCTGCTACAGTGTGGGAGTGAGGTATGTCTGCAGTTGTTGTGGTTATTGAGAGCAGAGCCGGGGGAAAGAAAAATTTCCAACCGACTTTCTTTGTGAGCAGATGACACTGCTGAGTGCATCCTCTTGGAAATAAGCACGAGGCATAAATAACAACTCTTTGTCTCCCTGATAATAATTTCCACGTTAAGCAGCTACAAATGCCACGTCAGTGTTCGGACTAGGCTTTCCGCAGTGAAACATTTCTCCCAGCACGTTGGAAAATTCGCTCATTCACTCTCTGCCAGAATATTAAAATGATGCTACAGCTAGCGGGCTGTTTGCATAGTTTAGCACAGAGAAAAGCAACAGTAAGAAACAGCTGTCATGGCTCTATCCAAGAGGTAAAAAATCTCCTCAGCATGACCTCTAAAACACACTAATCAACATGTTATATTCACCCCTCCAAACAAAGACTGAAATGTAGAAATTACAGTTCACCATTTTGCCCCTGCAAAGGAAATAGCAGGTTTGTTTGTTGTGTTCTTTACTCAATATTTTTTTCAGAGTAAACATGCTCTATTGTTTCTATTATGATGTTGTGAAGGACTAGGGACTATTCACGTGACCAGGTAACCTCCTGCTGGCCGCCCATGCGTCCTGTGCATGCACGCCCTCGTGGTGGCACTGTTTGTGTCGTTCAACGTCTGGTGTGTTCAGATACTGTAAGTTTTCGACATTCTTGTTGTGTGTGACCTGTTGAATGTTAGATTTGACTGTTATGAAGAATGTCCACATATTTTGTTGAAGTTTCTGTTTATAGCGTGTAATGCGGTTGCCGCAGGAATTAGAAGTTGATAACGTTATTACTGCCGTGTGAAACATATAATGCTTCTCATTCAGTGGTTTATAGTCTGTTATGGTGTAGTGTGTTAATATAACAACGTGTATGTGTAGATTTAGGTGTCTGTTTAATCGTTTCATGTAGTAGTGTCTGGTTAGCTATTTTCATGTGTGTTAGGTTATAATTAGCCATGTTAATACTGTAGTCACTATGTACAGATTTGTAAGGGCACTGCTGTATGTCATTATTTTATAGAAACCACAACTTAAGGACACAACTTTACAACAAGCACAACTTTATCACAACTTTGCTAGGACACAATGACCATAACCTCCCAACTGTTAACTCCACAACTTCTACAATAAATACTCTGGACCTGTACATCGTCTTGCATTTTAATCAGATGCACCACGGTGGCTTCTACAACGTTTCTAACTAGGATTAATCAAAACATATGAAGTACATTAAATCTCAATTGGGGATGTCAGTAGAAACAACAAATCAACAATACATAGAGATTTATACTATGTAAATGATGTAAATACACTGAATTAATATTTTTGATTAAATGCCGGGTTAAATAAGCATCCAAAAGCAAAACTTCAGTAAGTGACCTTTTGGCCACTTTGGGGCAGTGGAGACAAGTTGCAAACACAACATTGACATATTAATTTTTCAGTTATCAACTTGTTGGCAAACAGTTGCTTTTTAAAATTTATTTATTTATATATTTTACACGTTCAGTGAAATTATTCATTTGTAGATATATTTTGGACTCCTGGCAAATTTAAATCCAATGCATCTTCCTCTTAAACACCCCCCCCCCCCCTTACCATCACCTGAAGGAAATAGCTGTCTTTTTAACTGCCAAATGCTCTACCTTGTTCACTAGCAAGTTAACATGTCTGTCTGGGATCTTTTTTCCCTGAATATGCAACTAAGTACATTTCCCAAAATGCTACTAGGGGTCAGACAAGTGCCATTGCCACTTACCCAACAATATAACATCTGATAAAAAGGGAGTGACTGATGTGTCCATTTGTCTTCTGGGTAAAAACTCCAGCCCTGCCTCATGCCCAGTCAGTCACATTGCTCACATAGAGTGTCACACTCCACCCCTCTGCCTGCTCTCCAGCAGTTGGCACAGTGTTGTCATCTCAAGCTCAGCTGTTACTGAGGCATACCACTGACTGGACCAGCAGCTGCTGCAGACTGCAGTAACACTTACTGCTCTCCAGATTAGAGCATCAGGAAACTAGGGTGAGGATAAGACATATGGCTTTTCAAGTGTTTTGGCATCACCAAATACTGAATGTGATTCACCTTCCAAAATATATTAGGACATGTCACTGGCCTACTTAGACATAGAAAGAGAGACTAAATGTTGGAAAGAATTTAATTTTCATCCTTACTTCAACAAATATTGATGCTAAATAATGACAGATACATGAAGCCATGTAGATTTAAACAAAGATAATGAGTTTTGTGCTTATGAAGAAATGATAGTTTCTACATTGAGTTTCCTCATGGAAGCTTCATGTAGACTGACTGAGCAACAGCCACCAAAACAAATGAACTTGATGTACAATTTGTGAAAATGGCCACCAAAGACCAACTCCTAAGTGAATGCCTCAGGCAACAAAAGCCCAGAAGGGATGAGGAACCACTGGGCCCATCATGGAAGGACAATCCCTTGCATGGCATGTACCACTGACAAATTGAAGAAGTGGCTGATATGGGCAAAACATACCAGTGGCTGGAAAAGGCTGGACTGAAAGACAGCACAGAGGCACTAATCATGGCAGCACAGGAACAGGCCCTAAACACCAGAGCAATAGAGGCTGGGATCTACCACACCAGACAAGATCCCAGGTGCAGGCTGTGCAGAGAAGGCCCTGAGACAGTCCAACACATCACAGCAGGGTGTAAGATGCTGGCAGGCAAGGCATACTTAGAGCAGCATAACCAGGTAGTGGGCATAGTATACAGGAACATCTGTACAGAGTATGGACTGGAGGTCCCAGGGTCCTGATGGGAGACACCCCCAAAGGTGACAGAGAACAAACAGGCCAAGATCCTGTGGGACTTCCAGATCCAGACTGACAAGATGGTGATGGCCAACCAGCCTGACATAGTGGTGGTGGATAAACATCGGAAGACAGTGGAAGTGATAGATGTAGCAATCCCCAGAGATCGCAACATCAGAAAGAAAGAACATGAGAAGCTCGAAAAATACCAAGGGCTGAAAGAGGAGATAGAGAAAATGTGGGGTGTGAGGGCATCTGTGGTACCAATAGTGATCGGGGCACTAGGGGCGGTGACCCCCAAGCTGGAAGGATGGCTCCAACAGATACCAGGAACAACATCAGAGATCTCTGTCCAAAAGAGTGCAATGCTAGGAACAGCTAAGATCCTGCGCAGAACCCTCAGACTCCCAGGCCTCTGGTAGAGGACCCGAGTCTGAAGGAGACACCACCCGGGTGGGGCGAGAGGGAGATTTAAAAAAAAAAAAATTTATAGGTAGCAAACAGGAACTGGTCATAGCTTGTTCAGCTCACCTAATTTTACAAAATGTGAACCACTATAAAATCAGTAAAGGTGGTGGGGTCAAGTGTAGCACACAGCAACTCACTGACAAAACATGGCAACCCTTACATGTAATCTAAAATGCAATGGAATAAAATGAATGAAAATTAAAAACTGAACCACTGCACCCATGAATCTCTGCTCCGATTAGACAACCTATTGTAAGTCTAACCAGTCTAACCTGCCGCCCCGTAGCGGCCCTTCAGCGGCATCTGTTGGTAGAATAACTGTCCACCGGGTGCCTTGTACAAACCGACCCGCCGCTGTGTTGTTCCTTGATACTCTCGATCCATCATGGCGATGCATGCGAAGGCGACTCCACCTCAGATCCCGGACACCCGCCGGGAGCTCGCCGAGTTGGTTAAGAGGAAACAAGAACTTGCTGTAAGTTAATCACCGAAATTTTATCCAAACGAAAGCCATCAAGTGTTTATTATAAAGAATCACAGCTAGCTTAAACGCTGGCCTCGTACTGGACAGGCTGCTAGCCGAGGCCTTGCTAAATGCAAAGCTAACGATGCTATCATGAGCAAATCTATAGGTTTTATCCTCGACGGTTCACTCTGGTGAGGGTAGCTTTCCGAAATTATTTCTGTTTAATAACATCAGCACTTTGCTGCGCTCTAATGAACTGCTGTAGCGTCGTTGGCCGAATGTGCCAGCTGGTTAGCAAGCAGTGCTACACGTTAGCCACCGCCCGGTTTGGATTGAGTTCTCGCGTTATCTCACTTAATGCGCGCATGGAACATTAACTGTAACTACGGAAACAGCATAGGCAAAAATGAATGGCCGCACAAACTATTAACTTAAGGTCGTTGCATTCACCCATTCTTCTCATCTGGCATCTCACCTCTATCCCGCTTCCAGTTAAGATATTTTATTTGTTTTTCCATCCCTGACATCCAAGTGACCTGAAATCAAAGCCATGAAAGCCTCTGTCAGCCCAACATGCGTAAACATCAGTCTGGTCTGGCTGTACACATAACCTCTGGCTTGTACATGTGTGAGTCAGTCATTTGCTTTACATATAAACACTCTCCAATCACTTTATAAGTAGGAACACCTGTGCATTTGCTTGTTATCTAACCTGCCAATCGTGTAGCAGCAAAGCAATGCAAAAAGTAATGCAGATACAGGTCAGGAGCTTCAGTTAATGTTAACATCAAACATCAGAATGAGGGGCAACGTGTGAATATGACCTGAACGTACCGTATGTTCAAAAAAGAATTGCACAATACTGCAAACAATAAGTTCCAAACCTGCAACATTAATTCAAGCTCAATTTTGTTCTCTTCACTATCCCAGGAGACATTAGTGAACTTGGAAAGGCAAATATATGCATTCGAAGGCAGCTACCTAGAAGACACCCAGATGTATGGTAACATCATCAGAGGGTGGGACCGATACCTCACCAACCAAAAGTAAGCATCAGATATTAAAATCCTGCACCCTGGAGATTCTTAAGTGACTGCTTCCGAATTTTAAATCAGGCATGAAATGGGAAACTTTGAGCTATTGTCTGACCAAATATAATTTGCCTTTTGTTTTGTAATTTCCCCAGGAACTCTAATAGTAAGACTGATAGAAGGAATAGAAAATTCAAAGAAGCAGAGCGTCTATTCAGCAAGTCGTCTGTCACGTCGGTTGCGGTAAGTCCTCCTTTTACAGTACTACAATATTTTAGTTGACTATTTTCTGCTCACAAAAAACAAATTGTCCAACTGTATTCTCTCAATAGGCAGTATGTGCACTTGGTGGGATACCGGATCACATGAATGAAAAGCGTGAGTTGCTCTTGTAACTTTTTCAAGCCTTGCAGCAATAGAAAAGTTTTTCCTTGGCAGTTTTTGTTCATCTCTGACGTTAAGTTTCTGCTGCTGTTTGGGTCATGTCAGGTGAAGCAGGCAGCGGCACAGAAAGTGACACCTCTCCGGATCTCCAGAACCAAGAAAACGAGCCCAGCCAGGAGGACACAGAAGATGTGGACTCGACACTGCAGGACCTAAAGCCTCAGAAGGCTGCCTCCTCCTCCTCCTCAGGCAGCCACCACGTGAGCCACAAAAAGAGGAAGAACAAAAACAGACACAGGTACAAATCAAGAAAGAAGGCTTAGTATGTCAGCAGGCTGTTTAATCTCTGTTGCTTTTCCTTCAGATTGGGCTGTTGACATCCAGATTGAGCATTCTGTGAAGGCAGCCAGAGAGTTACAAAGTCAGTTGTTCAGCTGTGGGAAAGTACTCGATTAAGATAAATTAACAGTTATTAATAAATTGAATTTGAATCCAATTAAACTTAGCCATGCATCACACAATTAAACACACAGTTATAAAGTAACTCAACTAAGAATAAACCCACTTACACGTGGACGCTGCCCAAGAAATGTAGCTGGTCGATGCAGGGTTTCTGTAATCTCCCAGCCTAATTACTAACTGCAAGTTTGTTGCATACATAACATTTTAAGAAATGATAGAACAACCCTGATACTTAAGGCTTTGGTTCCAAAGGTTTTTGGCTTGTGACCCCCTCCTAAAATTACGGCAATAGTCTACTTGTGACCCCTCATCAGAGGTTATGGGCTTAGTATAAACATAAGTGTTGACCAGTCCAGTCAAGGGAGGAATGGATTGATTGAAAGAAAAGTTAACAAATGACTGGTTTGTGAATAAGAATTGTTGTTTATGATACAAAGACTATCAACTAAATTGCTTTGCAGTGGTTAATGTCAGTGTATTAGCCACCTATTAAAGGTCAGTCTTGTTTTTCCTGACTCGAGCTTCACTGTTTCTAACCGCATATTAACACAGCAGGTGCTCCACCTAACACACTGTGAAGATGCGGTTGTCTCACTCTGTAAAGCCTGGACTGCAGTATTAAGTAGACGTAGGGCTTTAGACTGAGGTTGGTAAAACTAACAGCTGCTGCTCTCTTCCTTCCCCTAATGCTGCCCCCTCCCAGCCCTTCTGCCATGTTTGATTATGACTTTGAGTAAGTCTGACTTTTACTTCCTGCTCATATGGTGTTGACATCCTGCCTGCTGTAAAGTCCCCATCCTCAACTTTTCCACCATTTTTTTCCCGCTCCGCTTTCTTATGTTCACGTAGAATGTTACTTGAAGCCTGCTAGTTATTCAGTCGTACTGCATGTCCAACACTACATTCTTTAATTTTGAATGCACATCAGCATCCAAGCACTCTAAACTCCATTACATTTTCTTGCTTGTTGATGGGGTATTGTCATATTTTTCTGGCCCCAGATTCATTTTCAGTGTTTCCCCAATTCCAGCAATTTAATCAAACATTGCTGGTCTTGTCAGATGATGGGCTGGCTATAGATTTGTGCACAAACAAGAACAAATACATGTTTTAGTGTTCTTGTTATGGGCTTGTCTTAAGGCTTCTTCCTGGTATAGTAGTGGCATTGCTTTTTACCATAAGTCCAATCAGAAAAAATGTCTGTTGTTTGGTGATAATCTAATGCAGCCTTGCATTTTCTTTTTCATTGCAGGTTTGACATGAAGGTTAACAAGAAACCACGAGCTGTAAGTAGAGTTCTTCTGTTTTTCACCCTGACTGGGGCTGACACTAATGGTTATCATTAATGATTTATCTGAAGATTATTTTCTCAATTAATCAAACAAAATGTCAGAAAATAGTTAGTCTATTAGGGTTTTGCACTGTTAGGCTCACAAAACAAGACATCTGAAGATGTCCTCCTTGGCCCTGGGACGTTTTTATTGTCTTATTCTGACCTGACGCTAAATGAATAATCTATTATGAAAATAATTGACAAAGCCCTATTTTTGTTGCAGCTGTAACCGTGATCACTGTGTTTGTTCCAGTCTTATTTTTCATTCTTGGTTGCCTTTTCTCTTGCAGGATTATTCAACTTAAAATTGACGGCTGGAAAACCTGGACACACAAGAGGATACATGTAGAGAAACACAAGATTTCTGGACTTTGTGAATTTTTTATGCCTTTTTTGGTTGTCATATCTCAGCCTGTACTGTGTGTACTGCTTGAAACATTCCCCCCTTGCCGCCTACTTTTGGTCATGGTTAAGATTGTGACCTACAAGTTAAAGTAGAAATGTTACTGGAGGCCTGACAGGGCCTCCCTTGGTAACGCACCATCTTGTATAGTGTTAAAAAAAGTCTGTATTTATTATGGAGCTAATTTTTGATGTTTTCCATTGTAAGAAAGTTTAGCTTTTTGTTATGCGTCACATAGTCGTATAACCCCTGAATACCCCCAGATTCTTTTATTACATGGTTTGTTTTTGCAAAAAATAATAAAATACCAGTAACATGAAATGTTCGGGTTATTTATGAACATGTTAGTGTCTGCGGCTGTTCCTAAAGACAGTGCTTTGTGTCTCTCATCACAGTAGTGAAGCGATTGCTGTAGGTTGAGAATCGGCTGATAACTCGAAGCCTGGCTTTGTTATTTCTTGTGTTGAAATGCCTGCAAAACTTGGACATTGACCATTTGCCGAATGGAGTTCCCACACGTGGTCCATAAAAAGTTACATTATGGAATAGTCTCCCTTCTTTTTAAGAGTCCAGATATCATCAGTGCTTATGTAACCAGTCCAGAGAATAGCCAGCACATTCTCGTGTGACAGTTTTGATTTGTTTCATGAAAATAGTTGCTTAAAACGGGTGTCTCAGAGCTGATGACAGCAACGCTGCCATACACACACAAGTGGTTCCTGGCTTTTGTCAGTCGTAACCATGAATATCTGTTTTAACACATAGATGAAGTAATCAGTCAAAAAGTTGTTTGTGTCACACTATTTTCCTAACAAATGTTTGTGCAAGTTGAAGCTTTTAACGTGTCCATTATGTGCCGTTAGCTTGCATTATCTCAGTTTTTCCATTAGGTGGCGCCAGAAGACACCTTCAGATATACCGACTACACACACGGACAAAATTTTTTAATATTTCACAATATACAATTGCTCTCAATGTTGAAACACTTTTTCAGGTCTTTTCACCTGTGGAACTTCCCAATAAATGAGGATTTTAAAGGCAAGTTGAAGGGAATGGATCAGGGGAGAATATGTGCATTGTTAGGGTCATTTACTTCAATTACTTAGTGTGTCTTAGCATTTCTTAAAACCCAAGTTTAAGGCTCTTTCAGGGTTAAACAAGTTAAACTCAAATGTCACATCATTGTAGACTAGCATGCTGATATTAGCATTCAGCTCAAAGCAGCCCTGTGCCAGTACAACCTCACAGAGAAGCTAGCATGGCTGTGTATTTTACCCTGCTCATAATTCTGAGAGGTGATTTAACACTCTTCCATTCTTACTTCACACTTTTTTGGTGAGGGCTTTAACTTGGTAACCTGAGGTGGTAATTCATAAGTAATGGCAGTGTATTATGCATTAACACAGGTTTGGAGACATGCTGCACATTTTTTCTGCGAGCAGTATTTCTTCCTCTCTTCCTCCCACGTCTGTGCTGCAGCTAATCGACACATAGATGCAGAGGCTGAGGTCTGGGACCAGTTTACATGTCAGCCCATGACTCAGTCACAAGTCACATTCAAATGTTGGACTACGTAATGCGATCTGGCTGGAAACTCACACAAGAATACATTCCGCACATTAAACCTCAGGGTGTGTGTACGTGAGTGTGTAATGAGGCATGCATGTACAATTTATGTTATGCTACTCAACAGCAAATCTTTCATTCATTTCCTGTCACTTCAGCAAATTATCTGGAATGAACTGACCAAGGCAGAGCTTTAATTGAGCTGTTGGGGACCAAACAGGATTCCTGAAGTTAAAATTAAATGACTTGGCTGTTTGGTGATTTAATGGGAGATAGACATGTCTGGCTGTTTGATAGGCCTTTTCTGTACTTTGTTTTTGAGATTCTGTTTTCAGATTTCAGATTTTCAGATTCATCATCACAGCTCTCCTTGGGCCCTCCCAGAACTGAAAGAATGATATGGATGCATTGTTGGAAAAACCAGCATGTGTTTTGTGTCAAGTGTCGGTCACACCGTAAAAACAACAGCTTTGAATAATGACTCCTACAGCAGGAACCAAAGTATTGCAAACAACTTCATCTCAGCCCTGCCGACCTTTACTGGAAGTGGAGCTTCGCTAATTAAATGTGTTATTTGTCATTTCTTGTGGTGTTGTTACAACTTCCTGATGAATTCCAGAGGCTGATTAAAACAGCGGAGTTATCGTTGCATTTCAAACTAACTTACTTACTGCTAATTAATTTTAAATTAACTTTTTGGAACTGATTTATCCATTATGGACAATTCTGCCCATAAAGTCTGCCATATGATTTATCAGATATTTAAGTCACTGCATGAGCCATATGATTATTCTACCTAAGAATTATCTTTTAACTGGTAAAACAACCCCCAAAAATGCTGCATTAGGAGCTTTTGACTGTATCAGACTGTCTTCCTCCGCAGATGCTGGATCCTCAGCAGGGTTTTGGCTGCAACTGGCCAGATGTCATCTGCTGAGGGAGATTATGTGATGCAAACTTATCAGAGTTTTTTTCCAGAAATGTTTCTATACCAAAATGTATATCAATGTTGCAATAAAAAAATTACATTACATTTTATTTATATCATCCTTACATTTGTGGTATCATGCATCACCGTGCATCTGGTTTCGATGTGAGATTATTGCTGCAGCCTTAATACAAGACAACACAATACGTGTTAATGGGGTTTTATTCATGATGCTCACAGCTCTGAAAAACCCAGTATAAACAGCAGAGTGTAAATACCAAAGAAGATCATCTGCAGCACTCACAGTTAACAGTTTTCAGTGGAGGTACCTACCAAAGAAATAGTCCCAGTGTAAACTGTTGACAAAGACCTCTGTGGATTAAACAAAGAAAGGGGGATGCTGTTTCTCAATCAGATGCTGCTGTTTAGGTTCCTAGACTTTCAAAGCCACAAGCATCACAAATAAAATTATCTCTATTTCACTGGTGTAAATGCAGAGTGACAGAAATGGATATCAAATAAAATTAGTGGCATTCTAGAAACTAGGGGAAAATGACAAATGTTGTGTAAATTTGAGTGAAATGACAAAAATTGTCCTCATTATTCAGAAGTTATTACACTGCAAATTCCAGAAAAACAAAGAATGCATTGAGTTGGCAAATGCTCAATCCCCACTGATACTGCTTACAACCATCTAAGGACCCTAGACTTGAGGAAATATGCAGTAAAAATACTGCAGAAGCTGCAGGATCTTGCGCAAGGCGTAGCCCCCTTCCTTCTACTGTGGTCTGTGTGTCAGAGTAATGTCTTCTAATTGCTTTAACAGCCTGCACTAGCAGAGTCCAGCTGAGTCTGTCTCTGCAGAGGCTGAGCGGGGTGACATGAAATCTTGAATGCTCACTGAGGAGCTTCAGCCCCATCCTACCTCCTCCTCCTCCTCATCATCATCCTTCTCCTGGGACCAAACAAGATTGCTCTCCTACATCCACGCAAACAAGGTCAAGCATATTTCAGGAAGAGTCATGGGAAAAGCTCAAACAAATAACACCACAACACAGCGCTTTTATTTTTCATCTGGAGTTGATCTCGTGATAAGATTTTAACAGCACGCCTTTGCAGCGAGTCAACACTAACACACCAGGTCATAAATGATGATCAAAAGCAGGAAGTTACTGGGAGTGTATATCACTGCCTGACAGCGAAAATTCTCAGTTTATGAGGGAATACCACAGGACCGGAGTGAGAAGAGGGGTCATATTTTTGCATTAGCACCTGTCAGGGCTGACTACTCTTTTAAATTCATTATATTCTTGCTTTTCCATCTTATTTTTCCAACTCTTAACATAATAGTATGTAATTTGACTCAATAATCAGAACTCAAAGTCCATTAGCTTTGTCTGGAATTGTGGAATTGGACTGATCCAGACCTTCAGACTAAATATTTGTTATATTAATGTGTATTTAATATGTATTCCTTTATCTCTGCCTAACTGAAATATTTTACTTGAAAGCGAGAAGAACAGGTGCAAAGCCTTTCTGTAATCATCAGGTCCAGGAAAACTTAAGTACCGCAGTCCAAAACACTTCTAGGCCAGGATGTCCTAAACTAAGTTCTCTTGTCCCCTACTCCTGATATGGACGCTAGCCTGGCACAGCCTCCATAAACACAATCAGAGCAGATCAGTTCAGAGGTTCTGAACTGTAAATATTTATGTAGATTATGTAAGTAATAGTAAGGGAAAGTCTTCATGGGAGGACCCACAGAATCTTTGGGAAACGGGGTGTTTCAAAGGGAACATTTTTTTCCAGATTATTTTCCTTTCTTATTTTGAGAAAGAGGTTGTCAAGACAGTTTAAGATGACGTAATGGGTTTTCTTTATGTACTGTATCAGCAAAGACGGTATTTGCATTCAATCCATACATCTTAATTTTGAGTGTTTTTGTTAATTTGTTTCTCAGTGAGACCTGAAAAACACAAAATATGACCTAGACCGCCTTCCAACAACAAGCACATAAAGATACACTAGTTCACTATTATGGGAAATACACTTGTTTACTTCAGCATTCATTGGGAAGATTGATACCACTCTCATGAAGCACAGTTAGCCATATAGCTTAGCACTAAGACTGGAAACAGGGGGAAACAGCTAGCCTGGTTCAGTCCACTTGTACTTCTCACATGTTTTGATCTTGTTTGTTTATCCCATTCAAAGTGTATATTACACCTTTGGGTTTAACAGGGGGTTAAGGCTGCTCGCCAGCACATAAGCCCTGTAAAACCACATGCAATGCAAAGCTAAGCGACTACTAACTAAGTCCATATACATTTACACACCATACAATAATGAGAGTGGTATTGATCTTCTTATCCAGCTCTAGACAAGAAGACAAAAGAAGTTTATTTCCATAAACGTTAATGTTAAACTCTTATTTTAAGCAATTGAAACATACAGCATTACTGACTGAATAATTACCTAGCACAATGTTTTTTTGCTTTCCCTGAAAAGACTACAAAGGAAGAATCCGCAGCCTTTCTGACCCCAAACAATGAAGGAATATTTACACTTTAAATATTCCCGAAATTACTCATGTTATTCACAAGAGATAAGTAAAACATATTTTGTGCAGCAGAAATAGTTCATTTTCTCTTGCGGCCCCTTGTGAGTGACACCAACGCCCAGGATAATAACCACTGCTGCTGCAAAAAACATGAAACGTAAACAGACTTATGGACACCTAATGTATAATATAAGATGTTTTGTGCATGTTCAGTTCACGAGGTGTTGATCAATTCATTTTTACACATTCCTTTGTTTTATGACATTTTTATTGCATGAACACCAGTGAAAGTTGATTGAAGATGAAAAGTGAAAAAACACTTTTGCAAAAGTTAAGTTTACATACCAGTAGCGAGAAGCAAGAGAAGAACAAACGATTACACATATATTTCTAAACGTATTAAAAGATTTTGGTCTTTTCTAGTTTGCATGAAAGAAAGTGTTATAAAAGGCTGAATTATTGCCTTCACGAATAAAGAAATGGCTTAAATTAAAGCTATATTCTTTGATGTGCAAAACATATTTATAAAAAAGGAAAGGTAATACATATATTACAGGACAGTTCTGCAGAATTTATGCAAACATCTCAATGTGCTAAAGGCTGATTTTTTGGGGGGAGTTTTTGAATTGTAAATACTGAGCGTTGTATCAGCTCAACGCTGTGAATGAATGAGTGATACTGCAGTGTTCATGTGCAAAGCTGAGGTTTAGAATTTTCTCTGCTGGTGTCAGCAGTGTTTTATGTTTTGCTGTTTCAGGGGCAGTTTTCGCAGGGGGTCAGTCGTCATTGTTGCAGTCTGTGCACAGAATCTGGTCGCGGTCGGGGAAGAAGCCGGAGCCCACCAGTGACACAGAGCAGCGCGAGCACTTGAAGCATGGCTGGTGCCACTGCCGGTCCTCAAAGGAGACATACTTTCCATCTCCGAACCCTGCAAGAGAAACATACAACGCATGAGCAACTAATGAAGGAATGTCCTGCCAGGGGTGGAAAATAGAGTTTAATAACGGCCTTCAAGAAATAATGTAAAATGAATTCCACATAACATAAAATGTGGTCAATAACAAAAGGAAAACACCACCAGTTCTGTGTCAAAAGCACTTCAGTTAACTGTCTGTATGTAAAGTCTGTCAATACTAGAAATAAATAAGAGTAAGTTAAAAACAGACTTTGTTGTACCTGTATTGCTGCATCATCTCTTCTTCGATTTCTTTGTTCTTCTGTGTTCGGTTAAAACCACGATGTACAGTATTTATATACAGTATATAAATAAGCGCCCTTCAAATTAGTCCAAAGGTGAAAGTTCTTCTCAGTAGAGAAGTGAAGATGCAGTACAGCGTTGCATTTGGTCTGGTTGGCACTTTGGAGCCAGCTACACACTGTGTCTTAAAGTGGCCATAATCAATATTTTCATGGCTAACAGTGTAAGAAATGAAAATGTAATGTAATGTAATAATGAACACATGAATCTGTAGCTCCCCTCAGCCTCCTCACAGAGCTGCACGGTGGGATGCAGCTCATTGTTCAGCCGTCCAGCCTCACAACTTTAATGATTTAATTTGTCGCTCTGGTGGTGATTTTTACACAGTGGAGCCACATTCCCTCAGGAAAGACTTGTTTCCAAGTGGCAAAAAAATAGTTGTTGCACATTTTAAGTTCATTTTTGGTACTGTTTATGATGCACATTTTATCAGCAATAACCATGCAATATATTTGAATTGTTTAATGGCATCTTTACCGTATGTAAAGATGCCATTGCAGTAGTTGTCATTGTTAGTGACAGGGTCCAGTGGGATTAAAACTCATTTTATTACGCTGATTCAATTGTGATTAGATTAGATTAAACCATGTAGCATGCAATTTGGTGTTAGTGTTTGAATTTTTATACTGTTTCACATTAAAAGCATAGAACTGGTACATGTACATGGTGTGCTTTTGTTGTGAAATCCTTTTTATGGAGAAAAAAAAAATCCCTGTAAAATAGGGTATATGTAAACATACAAACCACACAGAAAGGATCAGGGCCAACATTTAAAATCCCAGTCACCTTGCTGCCTCAACCTGGTTGTTACAAATAATTGTAATTGTATAATAGCATTTTTACTGATAGTTGATAGTCAAGACAAACAGGAATCATAGGGAGAAAATGGGATTAGATATGCAGCAAACTCCCAATCCAGACATGAACCAAGAATATTGCCTTTACATTGTTTTATCATTCTTAAACCACTAGGATGCCACACCCTGTTGTGTTAACGCGAGGAATCTATATGGAGGTCCTGGTGCAGTTTTACTGACCTGTGATGGCCGTGTTGCAGCCGGCGCACTTTTTGGCATAGAGGCTACTGAAGCACTTGACGCAGTATGGACTCTCTCCCTGCGAGGTGAAGGGTTGACCGGCAAGTGGGGCTTTGCAGCCCGCGCAGAAAAAACACTCTTTGTGCCACACCTTGTCCTTGTAGGTCACCCCTCCTTTAGTGAGAGCCTGCGGGGACACAGAAGGTGTTGGAACGGAAGATGAATTGCCAGACATTTTGATAACTGATTATTAGTTTAAGGTTGTTTATAAGGAAAAAAAACCATCACAGTCTCTGATTTAAGCTTTTCAGATGTGAAGATTTGAAGGTCTTCTCTTTTAAATGTCATTGTAAGTGAAAAATTGTTGATTTTGAATTGTTTTTAGACAAACAAGACATTTAAAGAGGTCCTTTAAAAAAAAGGATTGTGTATAATATTTACAGTCAACATCAGTCACACTACATGAGGCATGATTCACCTTTGTACAGTGGCTGCACTGAGGAGCAAACCTGCCCTCGTAGCATGGAACACAGTAGTAGTTGTTTTTGTCCGGGATGAAAGCCTCTGAGCCGATTGGCTTCTCGCAGCCATGACACGCGAAGCAGTCCTCGTGCCATGCAGAGCCGCCATACTCCAACATCCTCGACCCTGCCAGAGAAAGAGACAGTTTTTAAAGCTTCTGTGTCACTTTAGGGCGTTCCTTTGACTGCTGCGAGAATCTGATAGCTTTCATACAAACACAGAGAAGGCCAGAAGTGATGATTCAGCATGACGGCTAAACCTGTTCTCACACAGAACCTCCTGCACCGTACAATTACTTCAGCTTATCTCGCATCAAGCGAATCGGACAAGTTGTAGCACAGCAGTAATCCAGCTGGCAAGCACTGCTGCATAGCATCCCAACTCTGCTTTTTTAAAAAGTTATTTTATAGTTCTAACTATTTCATAAGTGGCTGTTAGTCCACTCCCACAAAAACATGAGAAACACACACTTCACTGGAGAGGTTTACAGGAACCAGTCATGCTTATGACATTGGTTGTCAGATCCTTTAATCACTGGCCTAGTTTTACAACTTTTGGGACCTGAAATGCAAGACCAAAGAGCATGACGGTGCATTCAACTTAAACTTGGCTGCACTTTTAAGAAAAGAAGGGGGGGTGCAAGGCAAGCAGCCTTTAAAGGCGTTCCAGGCTGAACAGAAACTGAAGTAAATGAATGCTCAGTTCAGAAGGAACTGGTGAGTTATAATAATCCCACAGTACCCACAGGCGCGGGGTAATTTTCAGTCATCTGACACCACTGCCGCACTTGCGTCGTCACAGCGGGCCAGAGCCGAAAAACTCTGCTGGGAGAAGTTTTCACCAGAGCAAGGAAACACTCATTCTGTCACATCTAAGCTGTCACACCCTGCTTCACAAAAAAAAAAACCCTCACTGGCCTGTTTACCCCTGCAAAGACAGGGTGTGAACTTTCTGTTTGTGGTGATCACTCAATGAGGTTTGTGAACTTGCAGCCTTGTCCCTGTACCTGGCATGACCGTCTTGTCGCAGGCCACACACTTGGAGGAAAACTCGTTACAGAAGCAGTCGCTGCACACAAGCGCGTTGTCCTGCCTGGTGAAGGGCTCATCTGCCAGGGAGCGGTCACAGCGGAAGCAGCGAAAGCAGTGATCGTGGTAGTGCCTGTTCTCGTAGAAGAGCTCCTGGAGGAAGAGGAGAGGGAGAGTCAGACTGAGCAGCAAGATGTAAAAACTAGGATTTGCTAGGATTTAAAGAGATCCATAATAGGAACTCAAATTTTGTTTATGACTAAAGATATTTGATTAAAAAAAAACAACAACATTGCTTGAGTTACATTTTATTCCATTTTTAAAATGCTGTTTTTCATTAGGGAGGTTTAGACTTAGTCCTGTCAAGCTTGCAAAATTAAGACATCAGGGTGGGAGACATGCAATTATAAAAGTACATTGATATGCGAAAGGAGGGGAGCCAGGGAGGATTATACAAAATCCTCCCAAACATGAAAACGCAATATAAAATTAAATCAAGTGTAATCACATATCTGGCAGGTAAGATGAAACAAACAGGAGAAACAAGAGCGAGTTAAAGAAACAAACAAAAAACAAAAGACATAATATGCGTAAGAAAAAGAACCAAAAGGACCTTGAAACATGTTAAAGACGGTAGCTATTTCATTTAAAGCTGCTCCACAGCACATGGTGAAAGCTTGAAGAGTAAGATTAAACTATTTTGAAAGAAGGAGTAAAACCATTTCAACTTCCAAAGCAAAACACTGAATTCAGTCCATCATGTGTCAGTACCACATACACTGTCCTGCTGTTGTCATTTCTCAAATGTGCTGTTCCGTACCTAAAAATAGTCCCCCAAAAAATGCACCAAATGCCTGTTCAAACAATGTTTTCTTAGCATTGTCCAGCTGGTGAAGGAAACTACTGAGCCTTTTTTCAAAAAGAAAACAAAACAATACATTTGTGAGTGACTTTCACAGATGTACATCTAATGTAGGGACCAGTGGGCTTTGAGCTGAGTGCCTCAGACGGAAGGCACTGAAAGACAAACAACACATGGTTTTATTATTATAATTAATGGTTGGTTATGGAGCTTTATTAATAACAAGAAAGGTATAGACTAATGCTGCTTCACTGTTCTACACAAAAATAATCATATGGGAGATTTAAACACTGTGCTCTAAACTGTAAGTTAATAAAAAAACACTTGATATGTTATTGTTCCTCACAGGGAGACTATTTGCTGCCCCCCCATCCGCTTGGAGGTCAGAAGTCACGGTCAGCCACTGGATTCAGTTTCCCACACAAGGACAATCCAGTGCCTTGGATGTTTGCCGACATGAGAGTCAAAACCCAAAGTTTCCATTTTTCTACAACACTCTGCTGCCGTCCAAACAACAAAAAAGAGTTAACTTAGGGAGACAAACATGGGGGCGGGGGTCCATTTTTTCCTTCAATATTTTGCTCAAAATCTGAATTATCCACTTTGTGATTTTTGTCTTTAAAAGCTGCTTGTGTTGCAATTCAAGCAAGTTGTGTGACAAATGGCCCCATTTAACGGTGGGTGAAAAACTTATTTTTGAGGAATGGGGTTTCACAGTAAAAGAAACAGCTAAAGGAGAGGGGGTGAGGAAGGATGAGGGATGAAATGTTGTTAAGCCTTGTGTGGAGGAGGGCTGGCCAAAGCAAGCACCAACAAAATTTACTGCCAGTCCCTCACGGGGAGTCCATAATTCACAGGACACTGATGGCCTCATGGCGTGGCGTGGGTGTTTCCACCAGGACAGGGTTGTTTCATTTTCACCAACTAAGCCTTTCTGGAAACTTAAAGGGGATTACAGACAATCGGATGTTCTGTAAGAGGAATTATGTATTCCACAATTACCCACTGGTCTGCATCAGTCAGAAAAAAGATTAATGAAGTGGAACACCTACAAGGAAAATCCTGCATTAAAAAGTATTACTTCAGAAAAATTACCCAACTGCTAAGATGTACTAAAAGTATCCTAAAAGTAACTAAAAGTACTAATTGTGGAGGTACTCCACCACTGTACCATGTGATCTTACCTTGGCATTGTGACCGATGATTTCTTTACACTCCTGGCAGGTGTTGGCGTACAGGCGGTCGTAGCAGGGGATGCAGTGAGGGTTGTCCTCCACCTGGATGTATTTGCGCCCGTACAGGGACTCTTTGCAGTTTTTGCAGTCGAAACGGTCGCTCATGGTGTCCTTTTTTTCTGGATTACCACCTGCAAAGCAAAAACATCACAAGGCCCAGGGTTAACGTTCTGTGGGTGACACAGAGGAGGACCTGGTTATGGATGGGCTTTGTCAGTTAAGAGAAGCATCTGAAACTGAAGCTGTTGTGGAACAAGGGAGCCGCCGCAGATTCTTCAGGGACAAGGATAAGTAGGAGGAAATGGATTTATTGATGATGATGATGAACTGGTGGCCTGTCTGTGAGGTGTTAAGAGACTGTTAGGGGAGGATTATGAGAGTAGTGGTGAGGTTATGAGTGTCTAGCGAGGTCAAGCGAGGAGGAAATTGTTGGTGACTTTGGGGGGGGGGTCAATCCTTGCTTTAACATGCAAGAAATAGTGGACTGGAAAACACATTGTAGTTAGATTCCTATAAAATGCTCCAGATCCAAGAATTATATTATGGAGTTATGGATGATTCACTGTAAATCAGTACTGTAATAATATAACTGCGTCTCCCATTTCATCATTACTCACTAACAAGTGAAAGTTCATGATGTGGGTCTCTCCCTCCCACTCATTCTTTATGAACCCCCCTGCGGTGGTTTGGCATTGAGAAAGAACAGCTAAACAATATTAATTGTTGGGAGCTGAGCTAAAACAGCGGTCTCAATTTCAAAAGGCTCTCCTGAGGGCTTTTTCATTTGCGTTTGGCTTGTGTTTAAAGGGCAAAACCACTTGTTTGTCTTGTTTACTTCTTCTGTCCACAACTTTCTCATGAATGCATAAATTTCTTTCGTTAGCACTGAGACGACAAAAACCTCAATTTGTAATGCCGTCAAGACGCACTGCGTTTGCTGATGCACCACCATTTCATTAAAAACCTCATCAGCTGTAAACATTTGAGAAAATCATTCAGGTTCCTTAAGCTGCAAACAATACAGTACCTTCCTGGTCACTTCTTAACTGGACCACACTGTCTCATAAAAAAACTCTTAGTGGGACTGATTGTGTCCCAAAGCTCAATTGCCTCATGATGAAGCTTTTTTTTAATCTTGCCCAATTAATCCCACGTGGGAATTGGGTTTGAGCTCCAAAAAAATAACTCCAAACAAGTTCTTTCTCATGATATTAACCCTGAAGATGCTGTGTATATATTCATTTGCACAAGTAAAAATGAAGAAGAAGAGATATGAATGAATAAGAAGAATATGACTTAATGTAATCATGATTAACCTCTCTTTTTCACAGACAAAGTTTGGTACAGATGTTGGCTAACTCAAGAGAGACATTTTTGGCCATAATAACTAAAGGTTGTTGACACAACTATGATTGCATACCACATGACAACGAGATAAAACAAGCACAACTGACACAACTAATGAGATTGAGTTTGTGATGGATTGTGAAGATTGAAAGCAAGAGAGTGATAAGGTCTGGTGTAAAATGACAACCCAGACTATGCATGGTGTAGACATAATTTGCAGGTCAAAAGATCTCGATGTGTGTAGTTTAAAGCTAGGTTAATATGAATAAAAACTATAACAGATGTAAAAATGTAATGATCATGCTAATACCTATATAATGAGGTATCAGGTACAGGAGCTGCGTACCAGAAGCTCTGTATAGAATAACAATTTCTTGCTGGAAAGTCAATAAGAAAAGGAATAAAGAGACAAAATCACTCCAAAGAGCTGCAAAATGATCACAAAAAGGTGCAAAATGACCTTGAAGAGACGCAGCAAAACCAGAAAGGAATGCAAAATGACCAAAACACACCAAAGACCACAACACAGCTTGTGGATCAGAGGAAGGACAGGTGGAAATGAGGCTGGCTACACAGAAATTAAAATCATCCTGTCATTATAAATGAACACAGTGAGGCATTATTAGACTATGTGACCCCATGTTCTGCAGCGGCAAAGGCAAAGGAGCAGGGAAATGATGTGTGGGAGGTTAAAATTCCCTCCTGTGGAACAGTTAAGACCTGGCAGTGCTAAGCAAGATACAGTATATACAGTGTGGGTATATGTTCATGCTCGAGACTGCTACGTCTGGAGCATTGCATTTACAAAAGGCAGACACTTTAATATTTCATGTGGAAGTAGTCAATGTTTATAATTTCTCTCCTTATTTTGAGTTTGGGTAAGAGTGACTTTGCAATATTTCTGTTATGTCAAAAAAGAGGAGGTGGGTTCAACAAAGAGCAGCTGAGAAACTGAGTGGCTTTGAAATTTCCCTGAGGGCTCGAGGAATGAGCTGAGATATGGAGGACGTCATCAGCTCGGTTGAAATGACGAGAGGGCAAACTAGTAAATGCCTCTTGTTTTCTCCGGAAAACTACATTTGTGGTTTGTAATGGCCCTGGTAAGAATTAAATGCTACTCATGATGAACGTTTCCCGCTCCAAAAAACATTTTTTGGGTTGTTGATTTGTTTTGTTTTTTTGCAGATACTGTGCTTCATGCTCCATAACCTCCAAGTATTTGCATCTGGTCTGTTTAGGATTCATCTTGAAAGTGCAGTTTACATTCCTCGTGTCTGACTGCTATCAAACATTTTGTTTCTTATAATCAACGATGCAGTAATTTCATATAAACATAAAAAAGATAAACATAGTCTGCTCTCAGTCATGGCCTAAAGCTGATGCCAGAAGCAGAAACTCCCTCTCCTCCATGACTCAGACTTTTTCCTCCCAATGCCATGTTAGCACAACTCTGAGGACATCCCTCATACATCCCTCCCTGCAGATAACGGCGCTGCTTCCTCCTACAGGGAATCAAGCTAGGTCAACAAAACATGGAGGAAAAACCAAAGTGAGACAAAACATCACATCCTATGTCTGTTTTTTGTCAGATTGCTGTCTGGATGAGGAAAAAAAAATCAGGCCAACTTCCCTCCTAAAATGTCTTAAGGTTCGTTTTCTATTCTTGTCAGTCCTTGTCTACAATGAATGCAATGACAGAACAATGGTTTTCCTTCCGGACATAGTCTTCTTGGTTTTGAGCTTTATGTTTCTCTTCCTGAGCCACAACATCTGCGAGCACATTCTGTGGTCTCCAGCTGTTGTCTTTCATCCAATTCTCCTTTAAGCATCCACTAGAGAACTCTGGTACATAACAACATCTAATTTAAAAAACAATATTTTATGGTTCTATAGGACAGTCCACTATAACATTATAGTCAGCAATAGCTAATTACAGTTAAGACCCAATAACAGTTGAGTGAAAACTGTATGTTAACTGAAAGAGATGGTGTCAGGAGGCAGTTAGCTTAGCTTGGCATAATGGATAAGCACATGGGGAAACTGAGCAAATATGCCCAAAGTTAATTTCACACACTATGTCTCCTGTATTTAATCCATATATAAAACAGGTTTTTTTTCAAATTACGAGGAAGAAAAAACTAATTTTCTTCCTATAAATTGAAAAAAATTATATCATAAGCAATCAAACACACCATTGCTCAGTTCCATCCCTCAGGTTTTGCTGCTACAATTTGCCATACTGGGTTTAAAATTAGCAAAATTTGGTCACAATGTTAAGTCACTGTGATGAGTAGATTTATTTAATGAGTTTGACTGATGACTTTGCAATGCTGGTCATTAGCAAACTGCCATGTCAGTGCTGAACTGTGTATATTAGCTGTGTTGCACCACTCACATTGATTTGAACAAGCTAACAAGCTAATGAGTGTGATAATTAACCCGGAGATCTTTACTCTCTTTTCAGTAACTTTTTTTTTTTTTAACAAATTAGTGTTAAAAAAGAGAACAAAGAGGAGAGAAGAACAGTAAGGAGAGAAAAAATTTACCAGCTATACCTTTATGACTGATATTACTGACCTAATCTGCCGGTTGTGGCTCTTTGTGCTACTGTTACGCTATGTTTTTCACATTTACCTTTATCCCATAACAGTCACTTGTTGCCACTGCAGCTGTTCTTGAACAAAAGTTCCCCCTCACTTCAAGGTCACAACTACCATGCTCACTATGCAAACAAATAAGAATCTGCTCTTCACCCTACTGACTGTCTAACATTAGTATGAGCTATCTAAAGCACTGACTCAGACACAGTCTGTGTCTGGATTAGGAGACGTTATCTTTACTCTTCAGGTGTCCCCTTGGACCACACCCAGGAATACTTGTAGTCAATGTTCTCCTCCTCACCCAAAGACATTAAACCAAACACACATCCATCCTGTCTAAGTACTTTCCCCCTAGTAGCACGGCTGCTGAAACTATTTAAGCCCACAATTCACCTTGTTGAGTGGACATGCTGAATTCTTCACTGATACACTGTCTGTCCCAGTGAGAGATTTACTGCAGTCACTCGGCTATGAGAGCTTTGTAGTGGCGGCCAAAAGGCAACTGTCTCCCAGGATCAGCCACCAGGCCCCCTGTCTCATGTCCCTTCATGGCTCGCTGCTGTTGTTTTACTCCTCAACAGCCTTGACAGTTTCTTACGACCGGAGCCAGGAACTCTGCGAGCCATCAGAGCTTTGCTGGGTGTTAGTGTTTATTTTCCCCGCCGAGGAATTCAGACTTGTGTGTGAGGTTTACAAACCAGATTATTCCATGATGAAAACTGCTGTCATGCTTAATAAAATCCAGCGGGACAAGTATGTAGGTACATGTTAAATCTGTTACAGCCACAAAATATTAATCCATGCATTACAGAGCAGCCTCAGTGCCTTTTTGGGGTGACATTATTACATTCTCGCTCTGAAACAGGCACCTGAATCTGAGCTACACACTCTCCACCCTTGTTTCAAGAAGGGCTGTTTTTTTTTCTCTCTCTAATGCTTCAATTCAAAATCCCTGCTTTCTCCTTGACTGTTACACCCGTTACAGACCTGAGACTGTTTGAGCAGTTAAAAAACAGGAAAGGGAGTACGTTGATTTTTAGTAACACTAGTGGCCAAGCTCCAGGGATGGCAATGTTGGTCGGCTGGTCTACCCCTTTCCTAATTGAAAGACTGAAAAACTATTTAATGGATAGCCATTTTGTACAGACACTTATGAGCCCATTGACTTAACTGATCAACTTAACTGACTTTTTCTCCAGCAACACCATGAGGTTGTCATTGGTGGCTTGGTGTTAAAAAACTCAACATTGGATGGATTGCTACAGACTTTGGTATACATTCATTTAGACATTCATGCTCGCTAGAGGATGAATCCCACTGACTTTGATGATCCCATGACTTTTCCTCTCATGCCACTCATGGAAATATCCCCACATGATGGATTCGCCCAATATTATGTACAACAGTCAAAGTTCCAAAAGAGACTCTACTCAACAACAACAACATCAGTCACTGAAGTGTCCAAAAACAATATACTGTATGCTGGTGTGCAAGTGGCAAATCCCTCCAGGGGCCGCAATAATGATGTGTCTGTTGGGAGCAAAGGGAGGAAATAGTTTGATGTTAATGTAGAGCCAAGTCCACAGAGGGAGGAGGTCACGGTAGATGGATAGGTCAACAAAGCACCGGACTTTAAGGCGTGAGACCACTGTTGACTAAAATTACTCCCTCCTTTTGGACACTTATGATTTCATATCCTCACTGACAGCTACAGAGTCACATCATTTTTTATCTATTAAATGTGACACATTGCAAGGTAATACCTTTAGAAGTAATTAGCATACATGCAAGGGAAACAACTTTTGGACTGTTTTGACTATAGCATAAATTTCACGCCGAGAATGCCGACTTGAATTTAACACTGGAAGTCATTAAAGTGCACTGCAGTATAGTGTAAAAATGAGACCCAGTCTTTTGCTTTGTTTTTCCTCATGCTTGAATGTAACAAAGTTGGTTTTTAATTACCACGCCACCTTATTGTTTATTCTCCTGTTAAATGGTTTAGGGTACTTTAACGGCATCTCCTACTCAGAACAGTCCCCGTATTGTGTGACTCCTGAATTACACAACCTGGATTTGAGAATGTGAATGAGAATATTGACAACGGCACAATACTCTTTAGAAAGTGTGATCAACAGAGGAGCCCTGCAGCACTGGAGGAAAGTGACACCCTCTTTGGTTGCAGCTATAAACTCATGCAGAAAAAAAAGCAAAAACAAGGCTGGTCTCTTATGGCTGTCAGATGACTGCACTCTCTTTCATCACGGGTACAAAGACGCTCGATGTGATGTGGCTTCCTGCAGATCACAAGGACGCTTTCAGCCACATGCACACCAATGAAAAATGAACATGCATTGTACATTTTGTTGTCTCTGATTAAAGATCTCATCGCAATAAATTGCTCCTTGCTGTTTTAAACACTGATGATATTCTGAGACACTGACTTGGCAGAACTGGGTCATCAATTTCGGTTATGTCAATGTGAAAAACAGATGCAGTTTCCTTAGTGAAATCCTTAAAAGGTCAGATCAGTGCTACGGGTTCAGCTGTGTTGTTTAACAACGAGCCTGTGCTTCAATTTATATTCTCACATCACAAATTGGTGTGAAAATCACTTTTTCTCTGCCCTGAATCCCACTGAAACAAAATAATGATCACCATCATAGGTTATTAATGACACATAACAGACCATATTAAGCTGATAACATTAGGGAGTAAAGTGCTTTTAGAGGCAGAGTGGGAGTCTGGCTTTGTTTCATGAAACTTCCTGCAGATCACAAGACATATTTCAGCTGCACACCCAAATTAAAATAAACATACAATGCGCATTCTGTTGTCTGTGATTAAAGAGCTCATCAAGATGAACTGTCCTGTTTTAAGCACTGATTTCATATGGTTTGCAGGAGTGTAATGTAACTTTGGTTTTCTTTAACAGAAAAAAGCTGAATGTGAGTCTATTAAAAGAAATCAGTTCTCTACTGCCAAATTCCACTAACACCATATCATGCTCAGTATCGCTGGATATTAATGACACATAACCTGCAACACTAAGCTTATAACATCAGGGAATAAAGTACCTTTGAATACAACCTACATGTCTGGCTCTGTTTTATGAGTCTCCAGTCTGCTGTTTATTCTGTGAGACAATGTGGTCTCCAGCTGCAGCTTAACTTCTGCTGCTGCCGACTAAACTGACAAACAGCTTTCAGTCAGACAACAAGCAAAAAAGTCTGTCACCACCATGTTGAGAATTCAACACCCAGCCACCCGAAGCCCCCCCAACCATGTGGGTAAAGGGTCAGTACGTCCTCTTCAGTGATGCTTTATGTTACAGGTCTGTAATTAACTAGGAAGTTTCCTGGAAAGAATAACTTTATTATGTACAAATCACGTGGAAAATGTGCATTTCTTTTAAAAGGGAACCTCCAACTAAACTCACAACATTCACACACTATTAATTTATATTTGGAAACTTCACTAATCATCTTAACTCCAGGTCCACAACAAGTTAGTTTAGAAGTTGTAATCAATGTGGTTCAATTTCCATCACATGGGCTACAGTAAATATGGAGCTCATGTAGAAATAGCAAATTGTGTCTGGTGAAAAGTGAGATGTTGCTGAAAAATTCCATTTAAAGTAAGTGAACCTTTCAGTGAAGATGTTAAGTCTTGAAACAAGTACAAGCAATGTATGGGAAATTATTTTGAATCTACACAAACGCAAAATAACGCAGTTCAACAAAAAGTCATGCGACCCGTCGTAAGGAATCAAAAGCAAACATTACATTTACAAGCCAAAAGGTTTTGCAAACCACTGAAGACATGAAACGGTCACTGAACAAGAGTTTACAGCCATGCTAGTGATTGGACAAATAACAGTTTTGACCAGATGGATCATTAGGATTTATCCTCAGGGGGACCATGAATGTATGTATTTTCCTCGCAATGCATCAAACAGTTCCTGAGACATTTCAGTCTGGACCAAAGTGGTGGACAAGTGAGGGTTTGATAAAACAATCAAAGTTGGAGGAAAGATTAAAAACTTTCAAAGTGTGTTTATGTAGTCTCTTAAAATTAAGTATCTTCAGTGGAGTTGCTTTTGGCGACTTAGTTATTGCACTTGGATCGTACTTGCAGGCAAACGCTGACTGATACAAACAAATAGATGGCCAGACCTTAAATACTGACAACCATGATCCAGAACAAATACACAAGTAAACATATTTTCCAATCAGCTGCCAGCTGGCAGTGGACTGACCCATTCATGTCCTGGGTGTTAATGGTAACAAATGTTTGTTATCCAAGAAAGTGCTGGGCCTGCTGTCTCTGTTTCATGTTTGCTGCTGGATTTATTTGTCTTTGACTCAGAGCACAGTTTTTCTGATGGAGGGGAGGAAGGTGAAAATATTCAAAATTGGGGCAAATACAACAACAAATGGCTTCACAGCTCCAAAAAGCAAACTGTAAGTTAAATACTTACTCAACTCAGAAAATAATGGAAATCCAAAACTTGCGAGATGCTGAAACTCTGGAAAAACTGGGGAGGTGGGCCAGAGTTCAGAAGAACACTGGGAGATGAACATGGACGGACTGACAAAGAGTTTCACGCACAAGGGAAGTCAGGCTGATTGGGCACAGGTGGAACACTTTCAGGGCGGGGCAGACAATCACAGAGGTGGGAACGTCACAAAGACAGAGACTAATCTGACAACCAGGAGCTAAAAAAGGTAACAAAATGAAACAGGAAATATTAGTATACGAAAAGAAGGGTTGCCCAATATTATTCTTTTAACAAATTGATATAATAAAGATAAATTCTTTTGAGCAACTGGAAAAGTGGATGTGAAGAAATGCAAAGAGCATTTACTTAAAACTGGAGAGGAAATTTTAATGCAGATAAATGTGAGTAATCCAGTTTCTACATCACAACTGGATCCAACCATTAGGTGGCCGGCAGCTGAGATGGGATAAGACAGTGTGAACAAACTTGTATTTGCAACTGATAGTTAAGGGCAGAACGTTGATGCTGTGTTGAAATGCAAGGACTCCAAGATATGGGGGTCTTGACATATTCCTTTAACTCTTCAGGAACAGGAATAGGAAATGGAAAAGACATCCATGTGAGTGAGACTGACTCACAAGACTCAGATTTTTTGTCATTTGGTCATCATTACCCCATAACTGCTCTGTTTGTCTCTGGCTCATCTCCAATGATTGTACGCAGGCCTGACTTTCGCCCAATGCAAGAATTTCAGAGGAATGTGACTGTGGTCAAAACGTGGCAAAACTGTGTGGTTCCAACACTGAGGAGAAGAAGAAAAAAAAGATTTTTTCTTCCACCCTCTGTTTTCTAAAAAAAGACAAAATCAGGAATTCCTTTCTGGGTGAAAAAAAACAATGTACCCACACACACAAACACACAAATAGAGAGAGAAAGCAGAAAGCAACCAGAGCTGAATTGTTTCAGTGAATGTATTGATTTCAACCAAATGGATTGGAACATTGTGGTGGTATGGGGATGGTGTGTGGTGATGGAAACTATGAGTGGTGCTGGGGAAGCGGGGGGGGTGTGTGTGTGTGTGTGTGGGGGGGCTGAGTCTCCGGAACAAAATTTGTAATCTGTCGACATGACATCACTCTTAACTAAACAAGACTGATGGCTTCTTAACATTAAAAAGACACGTGAGTGAAACATATTTCCATGAACTATAACTGTCAACATATTAAGCTTGTGTGTCACTCCCATACCATCATGTCTCCTGCATCTGAGCAAGATGCAGGGGGGTTGTTTCCTCAAAAGTCTCCTTGTTCTTCTTCTCATAAATCTGGTTTAAAAAATGAGGCTGCAACGCTTATCCACAGTATCAGTTACTCACTTTGGATCCTGTTCAGGCCCCCAACCCCCAAATAACATCCACTATTTCCTCACTCTAAAGAAAGAACATCCTTTCTGGTGTATCCTGGATATGTGTGTGTGTGTGTGTGTGTGTGTGTGTGTGTGGGGGTGCTTAGTAATATGCACTTCTTGCATATATGTATATATGATAATGCTTTCAGTGAAGACTGGTGAATTTGGTACCACTTTTTTCGTTGATAAGAATACATTTTGGATTGCCAGGTTGTGAAAATACTTTGAAAATACTTTTGACAGGTATTAATCTTGTCATCTCTGAATAAATTATCATTTTTCTAATTACCAATCAAATCTATACAAAATATTTTTTACTTCAGATCCTTTGTAGCTTTGTATCTTTATAAATAAGTGGTCAAATGGCCATAGGGTGTTTTCACAATCTAGCCACCCAAAAGTATTTGGCATTAATGACTTTAAACTGATTAATACGTGAAGAAAATATTCCACATGTATTTGGTGCTTCAATATTTCGCAGTTTTGCACCAGGTGAAGGTGCAGGTGAGGATCTGAGCACGTCTCAGCGGAGCAGAATTTAACGCTTAAGTAAATGACACCCATGAAAAACCCCTTCGTATCACACTCTAAACGTGCTCATCAGCTCCGTCTGTTTCATTCTGATATAAAACCGTAAAATGAGTGTGAACGTACCGCTCTTTGCGCACCGGCAGCCTGTGGAGAAGCTCGCGGGGAGGACCAGGGCAGCTCCGCTGGATTGGATGACAGATAATTAAATCCTCCGTGGACTCCTGCGAGCCGGGGACTGACGGCTTTCCACTGACTGAAGCGTCTGATGCGTAAAAACCAAACCACTCTTTCAAACACCGCCCCTTCCCTCCCTCCCTCCCTCCTTCTGTCTTTCTTTCACCTTGTGAGGAGTTCAAGTTGAAAAGAGGTAGACTACGTTTTTGTGCGTGTGTGTGTAACTGAATATTTTAAATACACAGTGGACTGTAGAGGATTCACCGGTTTCCAGCTGCTGATGTAAACCACTTTATTATCTCTCTAAATGCAAAATCGCCATAATAGTCTCATAATAGGAGCTGTGGTGGAGTAATATCACAATGACGATCATTTAAGGGAAACGTTTTACTTGAACGACCCTACTTAGCAGTTAGTTGCAGTATATTATCACAGAATAAACTTTTTGTAACACACCATAAATGTCAGCAGGTATATGGACATTAATGACTTACGGCTGTTTACACACGTTCACCTACTCCACTCATTTTCCATACACTCAAACAAACAAATTCAATTTTTAAAAACAAAGGGTGACTCAAACTCCACTTAATGGATTTCTTTCAGAGCTTTCAACTCCCATCTCATGGCTTTCATCAGTCAACAGAGATGAGGATGGCTGTGTAATGCAAGTGAAGATTTAAAATCTTAGCCGACGATAATAATGTAATTAATCTATTAAAAACAAGTTCATGCAGTACATTACCTAACGTTTGCGTTACAGCTACATTATGGTGTGTAATGAACAGTTTATTGCTTATATGCTGCTTATTTCATATTGTCTTTCACTATAAAATCTTGTTTTTTCTGTATGATATTTTTGTGGTCAGAAGCAAACTGCAAGGTCCTAAAAAATCCTAGAGAGCAAGATATCATTTTCCC
Source organism: Psettodes erumei (assembly GCA_016785225.1). NCBI lineage: Eukaryota > Metazoa > Chordata > Actinopteri > Pleuronectiformes > Psettodidae > Psettodes > Psettodes erumei. The sequence goes on along the minus strand of JAFBJZ010000898.1, from coordinate 413,080 downwards.
GCTCATTGACCTCCGTTTTCCACAGTGGTGAGCAGGAGGTCTGGGGACGATTAGAGGCTTTAGCTGCGGCTCCATCCTGCCACCACCCATTAAGTGCAGGAGTATGATGTGATGAAGGCTTTTACTCTGTGTGTGGTGTTTTCAAACTCATTTACATGAACGACTGATGGACTGGTGAAGGATCTGAACCAAAAATAAACTCTGATCCCTATTCTGAATTATTGCATGAGCCTGAGTGCAGCCTGCCATGTCAAATATTTACACGTAAGTATGCTGCCATCTGCTGTTCACACCGGTTACTTAAAGTGGTTCTATGGGTGGGTGCATGTAAATTTGTTTCAAGTAAATTTCTGAGAAATAAATCTAATCTTGACTCAGCAACATATGAAACATATTTTATTACATACAACAATAAAAATAAATCTTCAAGGCCCAACTCAGCGTTTGCACTGAAAAACCAAAACAACTGATACAAAACAGAATCTTTGCATACTAAAATTGGCCAAAATGTTCATCAAGCTACAAAAAATCAGAAGCCAGCGAGTGTGGCAGGCTGTCATTACCAGTTACTTCCAGACCCCAGTAAAATCATCACATTGCCAACCCCCCACCCCGTTAATCACCCGAGGCTCTAATGGTGAAACTGGCACAGATCGGGTCCGAGGAGATCCTGAGCAGAGCGCCGGTCGCCGGTCGCTTGAGTCATTATGAACAGAAAACACGCTGGAGCACAAACACTGTGCTCGACAGGATTTGTTTTCCATGCCGGGGATTAAAGCCACTTACAGAGCACAATAATTCATGGTAAAATGAGCCGGAAGGTAAGATGGGTTTGTGCTGTTGTAGTTTGCCAGGTCTCTGCACAATTAATTGTACCAAAAGTATCTTCAACAAGTATTTTTTAAAATGCAGAGTTTACAGGATTAACTGGCCAAGAAGGTAAACATAACTAACAGAATTTTTGACATTTCAGTACAGTAAATAAATTTGTAGACACTTGAAACCAAACTTGTACATGTTTAGTATTTTCTTTGGATACATGTCACTAGACAGATGTAATTCTGAGCAACACATTATCTCCTCTTCTCAAACCAGAAGAGGAGAACCAGGTAGATAACATTTAGTCAAACAGCTCTGTTTCAGCTCTCTCAATCTGTGACTGTCGTCTGCGGGGGAATTTATTATGTTTCCAAGTTCAGTTCATGAACTGTTTCTCTAATTGATTCACATTCAGTTGTGCAGAGTGTGGCAACATCTGCGGGACAAGAGGCACGGCTGCTTTCATATTATTTCTTCACACTGTGGGGCCTCGCTTTGCTTCGCGTAAACAGCAGATAGTTGCACTTGTTACTTGTTTCCTTTTCAGACTTTAAACAGCATTTCCATTCAGTGCAGCGTATTTTAAGCTACCCAGGTTACTGCTGGGCGAGCCCACTGACCTCCAGACGGCGTCCTGCGTTGCGGTGCTAACATCGAACACTTCGTGGATGGCTTTCCGGAAACAGTGGAAATTATACTCTATCAAACCTGCAAAGACAGAGCACGTCTTCACTATTTTTATTGACTTTGTTGGTGAAAGTTAGCACTGACACCACTCTTGTGTTTGTGTAGTAAATCTGATTATGATATGACTTAGCTGAGCACAGAGACTGAAAACAAACAACAAAGTTTGCCTTCTAACACATCTAATGCTCACTAACAAAACACAAAAGGCAAAAACAGAGAGAAAACATGGGTCTGTTTTAGTGTGGACAATCAAACCTCATTCTGAACACTTCAGACAGTTGCTGCCAGCTCCAGATTTCATAGACACATTTTGAACATCCTGCATAAGCAAACCACTGTCTAATGTTATAAAACCCAGAGCTGCCCACCTTTCCTCTCAAAGCTCTCCTCCCTGAGGATGCAGACGAGAGCGAGGAACTTTGTGACCTCTTTCAAATAAAGCACTGTAGTGTTGTTGAGCTTGATGATAGCCAAAGACTCCTTGTCATAGGCAGAGCCACTGCCATCCTCCACCAGTCTGCCAAGAGTAAGAAGACAGAGAAGCTGTTTTAAGCTCTGAATCGGAAAAGGATATAATCCTTTTTATAATAATATAAAAACACTGGCAAAGCATAATGCTTCTTACCCGTAAATGCAGGAGACATCAATGACGACGTCTATCATATCGCAGCAGAGTTCATAGGACTGCATGTCCACAGGAGAGCTGTCCGTGGCGATGTAAATCTTGCTAACAACATCAAACAGGAAGGCTTTCTCAATCCCAGAATGCTGGAAAAAGGACGTGAACGAGAGAAGATTTTAAAGAGAGATTTAGATTTTTTGTTCACTGTCATTAACCAAAGTGAGGAAAATAAAACAAACACACAGATATGAAAATGTTCAAAAGGTTCTCCAATGTTGGTAACTGGGGAATGAGCTTCTGCACGACTTTACTGAAGGCCTCGAATATGGAGTGGTCGTAGATGCTGGTCAAGTAGAAGCTGGGGAGGGAAAGTGGAGAGGAGAGTTCATGACACTACAAAGTTTTACAGTGGCACTGAACAAGTTGGGGCAAAAGCCTGAAACCATAGTTTTAAAAATTCAACACAAGTGACGTCACATCTGCTCAGTGTAAGGATGAAACAATGCATCAGTCCAACCTTTGGCTAGTCCTGATCTGAAATCCCTGCGTACCTTGTAGAATTTGAATTTGAACCTGCATAGACATGACACCCACCTGAGGTGAACCTTCTCCAGGTTAGCATCTGCCAGATCATCATTGGCCCTCTGGTGAACGTCTCTCTGTGTTTCTATTTTGTGGTCGTCTGACAGCCCGTCTACTTTGTGGATGAACACCTCAAAGTTGATGTCTGGATTCACTTTGTAGGCTCTGGATACGGTGAGATGCAACCGCCCCAGAGCCTCCACGTAGTCGTCCTAATAACAGCAGGAGCGAGACATTCAGTACAGGAAGAAGGTGACGTCAATGCATCTCACTCAGGAAGCGTTTAAAACCTGAACTGTAAGCTTCCCTTCATCCTACCTGGGCGTCAATGACGAAGATCAAAGCGCCAGTTCCCTTGAAGATCATCTCACTGTCAAACGTGGGGTCAAAGAAATCCACCTGTCCAGGAAAGTCCCAGATCTGGAAGTTGACGAAGGAGCTGCTGGAGATGTCGTCCTTGTAGATTTTGTTGGTGCTCTCGAGGAACAACGTCTCATTGGGTGACATTTTATGGAACACAACCTGGGAAAAAGTGCACATCACAATATTATTTGTTTCAAATTGTATAACTTAAACTGGACAATAGTTCAAGTGTGAAGCACTACACAACTTAACAGGTCATTCTAAAACAACAAAAAACTCAAAAACTGATATAGAGATACACATGGAGAAATTCTTGAGATCATAATTAAATGTACACTGAGTGGCCATTTTATTAGGTACATGTGTACGTTTCAATGATATCCAAAACAACATCTTTGCAATTAAATATTTTTAAGAAGCATGTGACTCACTTTTATTTAACACTGTCGTAAAGGCGTAATTATGGATAAATGTAATAACAACAGAGATGGACACAACTTGCTATATCTACTGTATACACAAGCAACCAGTTGCAAAGAATAATAAAAAATAGAGTTGAATTAACCGTAGATTCTTCTTCAAGAATAAGAAGAATACCTTCTGGATGGACGACTTTCCACTCCGTCTCAGTCCCATCAGCAGTATCCTCGGCTTGTCAGCCGGTGCGGAGCTGTCCTCCATGTCTGCCTCTTCCACCCCATAACCAAAACTTTTAGGAAATGATCCGACTACACCATAACTCCCTGTTAACACAGGCTCCTCACACTTAATCGACATCCTATCCCTTTTAAAAGTATCTTCGTTGCCACCCCTTGGAGCTGTAGAGTTGTAATCTTTTCGTTAACCGGCTAAAAAATCCGAGCAATAGTGTCGTTGTTGTTGTTGTTGTCGTCGAGGATTTTCGAAACGAGCTATCATGGCAAGCTAATCAGCTAGCAGCTGGAGCGCGGTGTTTCTGTGTAAAAATTCTGGTCTGACCGTAACGTGTCCGCACGGGGTTTTAAGTAAAGGTTACCAAGCTGTTAAAACGACCACAATATCATCATTAAATGGGTTAGTTCAAGCACAAGAAAGTAGAAAGGACTACTGTAAAGAACAAACACAAGCTAAACATCTCCGCCCACTTCAATGTTGCCAGGTTTGACTGAAAAACTGCAGAAAGATTTTATTTCATTCCTATATATCTGCCTTAATGAATATGGGATTGAGTATTAGTATATTCAAGTTTGTAGATGATTTCACATAATAAATTAAAGTATTCACTACTGTTAACACGTTAAGTTATTGCTGGATTCAATAAACTACCCTGTGGGCCAAAAAATGCCTACTTTAGCCTGTATGTTTACATTTGAGAAAGTTATGTACGTCGAGTCTGTAAGGAATAGTAACTAATTGCAGTAAACTATTGAGTTGTACTGTCAACTTTTTGTGAATTAATTTGATAATGAAGACAAATGTACAACCTGGTTATTCTTAAGCATGTTGTTACGTGTGTTTTTCCATGACTTCCAAGCGGGTTTGTGGAAGTTAATCTGTAAGGGCATGATATCCTCTGAAAGTGTACGCTACAATAAAATTGTTCAAAATAAAACAAACAGGCCGAATACTAAGAAGGGATACCCACCAATCTGGCAACACAGGCCAGAGGTCTTGCCTAAGCCCGCCTCCTGATTCTGATTGGCTGTACGACCTGCGCGTTTTCATGTGACAACAAGAAGCCCGACAGAGACAGGAAGAATACATAATCGGTGAGTAATGGTTCTGAAGATTTGTTTTTAAGATGAAATAGGCATCTTACAATACAACTGTTATGCTTCATATTTAAATGCTGTTCGTCTTTAAACCTGTTACTTATCTTAAATGCGGCACTGCGTATTAGGAAAATGTATTAATCGGTTATTATTTTATGAAAAACCTGTGCTCCAACTTTCTTGTGATTGATTGACCTACTTAAAGTAGGTTGCTCAAGATATGTTCTGAGCTCATTCACTATTGTAATTTGCCGGTATATATATTCGAGACTGTGTCGTGCCTTATAAAGAACTGAAAGCAATGTAGACAGGAAGTCGATACACCTTAATTTCTGTTGTGCACAATGACTGACTCACGGTGTGTCTGAGCTGTATAACACAAACATACTCACTTGTTGACCCCTTGAAAAAGCAGACAAGTCTTTTAAATGGAGCAGATGTGCTTTAGATCCCAAACTAAATTAGGAGCTCCATGTGAAATTAATGGTTCAATCTTCCCTCTTCCAACTAAAATAGTTCATACCTAATAATAATCATACCTCTGTGCAGTGTAGGTTTTCAGGGTGAAGAATGACAGCAGCCCACCTGTTTCTCCTCCTGACGGGTTCAGTGCTGCTGGTTGCTGGCAACCCAGATCATAACTCCAACAATGGGACTACACCACTGGTGCTGTGGCATGGGATGGGTGAGTGAATGGGCTACTGCCTGTTATTTCACTGAGGGGATAAAAAATATCACATGCACCTGTAGTGAGCTGTCAAAATGAAATTATGAACAAAACAGTTTTGAGAGATAATTTGCACCAAATTTTGTTGTTATTGTGTATGTTTTCATCAGGTGACAGCTGCTGCAACCCGCTCAGCATGGGAGCGATGAAGAAGATGGTCGAGGAGGAGATCTCTGGCATTTATGTGCTCTCACTGATGATTGGGAAAAACATCCTCCAGGTATGAAAAGTAGATACCACCACCTACATAACTTAAGAAATCTGTGTGATGTTTGATTCAAGATACTACTTGTAAGGGTTCCTATTCTGTGATATTTGCACCGATAGTGGCATGAGTTACATCACAAAAATGGCTCCTTCAACTTGACCATGCAGTTTCTCTGTGTTAATATGCATTGCAAACCGGTGCGATGTTGCTTTTCCCTTTGATCAGTTGCAACACTGTGACATTATCTCTCCTCATTTTATACAGCACTCGTTTAACATGCTTTGAACTTTTCACATTTCTCCTCCTGCAGGACACTGAGAATGGGTTTTTCATGGATGTGAACAGCCAAGTGTCCATGGTGTGCACTCAACTGGCTCAGGACCCCAAGCTGAAGGGAGGATACAATGCTATGGGCTTCTCCCAGGGGGCACAGTTTCTGTATGTAACTCCCATTCTCCACACTGAATGTTTTTTTCAAATGTGAAAGCAGCTTGATGGATTCTGTCGGACACATAGTCCCATCTTGCTTTTTTCTTCTACAGAGGGAGGGAAAAACTAGATTGTTAGAGATGTTTCCTGGCCTGTTTGAGAAGGTCAGGAGAGTAAAAGCTCACATCCTGAGCTTCACTCTGGGGCTGAACGGGGAAGCTCGCTTTGACTCCTACCTGGTTCCTCTCTTCACAGAAGGGCTGTGGCTCAGCGCTGTCCCTCTCCACCAATGAAGACACTGATCTCCGTCGGTGGTCAGCACCAAGGTAACGTCATTATGAAAAACCACAAGACCACATCGCCTCACTTCCCAAGCACAAGCAAAAATTCACATAGCTCTGCTCTTGTCTACAAATGTGGATACACATCTGTGGGCTACATGTTACGCTGTATTTCCACCTGATCACATATACAAGGCCTTTAACTTATAGCCCCTTATGTATTTTTTTCCCCCACTCTGGGTGACAGAGTGAATATGAGTCAAGTTACCTCACAACATCTTTGTCATCCCTTAGGAGTGTACGGGCTGCCCAGGTGTCCCGGAGAGAGCTCGAGTTTCTGTGACGCAATCCGCAAAGCTCTCAACAGCGGCGCTTACTCTGACCTGGTTCAAAAACAGTAAGCTGTCGTGGCGCTCTCCCTCTCTGAACGACTGCATCTTGCTGATGTGTTAAGCAGCCTCAGTACAGCGCAGCTGCACTTCTCCAATGCACTGTAGCATTGTTCCTGTCGAACCAATGTGCAGCGCTGACTGGATGTTGTTTTTGGTGGTTATCAGCCTGGTGCAGGCACAGTACTGGCACGACCCGTTAAACGATGACCTGTACAAGAAGCACAGCTTGTTCCTGGCCGACATCAATCAGGAGAGGGTCAGTATGTGGATACGGGACGTTGACAAAAACCAGATCAGACCTGGAGTCTGCGAGCAAGTGTAGCATTTGCTTCAGTGCACATGTTCACAACCTAGCAACCCCAAATTTAATCTTGCAAATAGTTTATAACTAATCTGTAAAGCATGGGTAAAGAATTTATTAATCATAATTTATCAAACTAATAATATTCTGGGTTCAGGGTGATTTTTATACATTTACTTTAAAATCTGTGTATTTAAAGGGAGTAAACGAGACTTATAAGAAGAATCTTCAGCTGCTGGACAAGTTTGTCATGGTCAAGTTTCTGAAAGACACTGTAGTGGACCCTGTTGATACAGAGGTAACATACTGAACACACACACTGTTTGACCATTAGAACTGTCAGTACCATAATGAGTAAATAGCACATCAGAAACAACAAACACCTTTTCCCTGGGTCTTCTCACAGTGGTTCGGCTTCCTGAAAACCGGTCAGGCCAAAGAGACAGAGACTCTGCAGGAGAGCGTTCTCTACAAGGAGGTAACGGCCTCTATGGTTGTCACTGCGAGGATTGTTGGTCTGTCAGTCTTCAGCTGCAACACTCTAAGTTCAATAATGTATTCATAAACGTGACATTTACTTTATGTACAGTATTTGCCAGAAATTATGGTTGTTTAGAAATACATTAACACTTACATATGCATACAACTACATAATATTCACAGTGCCACTTCAGACTATAACTCCTGGATCATCTGATCCTTCGCACTACTGAACTTTTATGCATCCTGTTTAATGCCTGTTCTCCTCCATCTTATTTACTTTTTATTCTTTATTCTTATTTCTTCTTGAGGACCTCCACTCACAAAGGCATCCCTCATTTGATTTTACTGAATTTATTCTTGAAGTTATGTATTCGTGTCTGTTGTGTGCCCACATTTAGGATCATCTGGGCCTGGCAGCAATGGACAAAGCTGGAAAGCTGGCTTTCCTGACAAGCGAGGGAGACCACCTCCAGTTCACAAGAGACTGGTTCAACTCAAACCTGCTGCCTTACTTACGCTAAATAACACGTTCTCTGCCAATGGAATCCAGTTAATCCACATGGAGTGAAATATAGTGTCAGGCTGGAGAACAATATCATGCAGGTTAAGAGTAAAGTGAAGCTTAAGTGGGGCTGCAGAGAAAACATTTATTTTGCACTGATCACTTGTAGCATGTTGTGGTTTTCTAATGCCAATTTTAGCAGCTAATTTCAGTTGTTCTACTGCTGTACTAATAATACAATCTTAAATATTACTTGTAATGGGAGTTCTCCTGGTGAGGTCATTGTGTTCTTTTTGTTTGTTTTTAGAAATATTGAATTTTTTTTTTTTTTTTAAATATAGTGCATCTGTAATAATTACATGTTTAATCCAATAAAGAGAGACCAAACTACATTCATCTTATTGCAACATTTTTAATGATGTCTCCAGTACTAATGGGCAGACTTGTGATTTTGGACCCAAAAAAATGAAGAGGTAAAAGAAAAAGAGACAATATTAAAAAAGAAAGAGCTGAAGAAAACCAAAGAGTGCAGACGTGGCCAGGAGCATTTGCAATATTTTAGCCTATTTATAATTATCATACCTGTACATATGATTACAGCACATACTTCCAATCTAGAGCCTGAGGTGGAGGTGAAGCATTCATCCATTTCATTTCCCATTCAGTTCCAACAGCTCTTCACCGCACACTTTTTCTTTGTTTCCTTTTTTTTGTTTTTACATGCCTCCTTCTATGGAATGTTTTTAATAATTGGGAATGTCCTATGTGTGGGTTTAAGAGAAAAGCATGTGTAATAGTATTTTCTGCTACTTTAACTGCACCAGCATCATCTAGATGGTACGAAATTGATAGTGGTTTTTGCACACAACTTAGTTTTACTTCTATTTTTGTGCTCTGAGAGTGCTGACATGGTTTATATATCATTATCCACTATGAATTTTTATGATTTTATAGCCAGCATCAGTGGAGGTGATATGGATGCCATTATCCTCTGTAAAAAGGCCTTTGCTTCACCAGTGAATTGCATATGATGAAAGAGGAACCTCTCAGGCTGCAACTTTAAAAAAAAAAAAAAAGAGAGAACACCAGCGCCCTCCTAACCCAGAAGAGAGGAGAAAGAAAGGAAACAAACCTGAAGCATCCTGATAGTTGAGCCTGTCTGGCTGCAGTGCTTTTGTTGCAGAGGAATCAATATCCCTGTTCACATGAAGGTTGTTCTACATGTGAAATTCATCTTAGAATTTAGATAGATTAACAGTCTCTTACAGAGTATTCCAGCTGTTGGCAAAACTCATGAAGGTTTTTGAAAAGTGCTCACTGGCTCACAGGGGAAAACCAATTTGAACGACAAGCTGCTCCCTGCTGATTGGCTGGAGGATTTGCTCCAGGTAAAGCGAGCAGTCCTCTCATTGGCTTATGGAAGGGGCAGCTTAAACTGTGATTGGCTGATATGGAAGAAGGGTGGGAGATATAACGCATATGGTCTGAATCTCAGTCTACAGTGTTAGTTAGCTGGTGGGGTGGTGGATCCGTCAGGTAGGTATTTGCAAAAAAACATAATAGAACGGGGGGTCAGGATGGTGGCGGCCTTTTCCCACAAAATTCTCCCCGTTTATCCGGCAATCTCAGTTGCTGTGGTAACGAGCTTCTGGCCATCCCAGATGGTCTTGAACTGCTCAGGAACTGGAACCTCCGTCTAAGAGAAAGGTATGTTTTATGTGCTTTGTAAAAATACATTTTTTGGGACATGAAATAAATATTGCTAGGTTTCACTTTTAAAGGAACAGTACTAATCTACTAATGAATGTTCTCATTAATTTGATTATTTGTAATTTTGGGCTTTTTTCTGACAGTCAGTGTAGATGAGAAACGTTGAGAGCGGTGTATGACGTAAGAGAATTTATGAATAGAAAAACAAAATGTTATTTCAGGATTACCATTGAATTCCTCTTTGCTGTTTGTAAAGTGATTAACCTCGTGTTGCTTTGGCCTTGAAGCAAACTGACGTACATGATCCAGACCAAGTAAGCTTGTTTCATGACTTAGATATAAAAGTGACTTGAGTACTTGTCCAGACATTAAACTTAAACGGCTTGCTTGCCTGAAGTGAGCTTTCAACGGAGCTCATGAAACCAACTTATTGCAGGAAAATGGTGTTGAAACTTAATATACCTTTGCAATTTCAAAACAGCAAAGTAGCTACAGGGTCAATAACAACCCTCCTGAGAAGATACTCACAAATTCTCCGTCGTCCTTGGGTACCAGGATGTTCATCTCTGAGCTCTTGGCGCTGATGATCTCGCATTTCAGGGAGTCTTTGCTCAGGTAAACGTGGCAACCGTCCGTCTTGTTGATGGAGACGGTGGGGACCTTACCCAGAACCTAAGCATATAAAAGAGCGCAGCAAAATGTCCTAATGTTTCATGTAATGGCTGCTGATCCACAACAAAAAGTTGGATTTATTTCAATAAATAGGACATCAGAAAAGAATGGGGGGGGTGAAATGCCAGCAGACAGGATGCAGGATGCATCTGGCACGCACCTGGATCTTGACGTCCTTACAGTTGATGACTTCTACGATGCCCACAACATCTTCAAACACCAGGCCCATTTTCTTACAGCTGTCTGATGTAGGGAAACAAATGCACATTTAGAGGACAGAAGCATGGACTGTGTATAATGGAATTAGCAGGGCTGGCCTCAAAATCTTGCTCTGCCCTTCCAATCTAACTCAATTCATTTTCATTCAATTTTTAAAATCCCACACAACACTGCATCTTTGCCCCATGTCTCTCCCTCCTCTGTCTTAGCCGAGTCTGATGAGTGTAACTACCTCTAAGCATCCAACAGCTGGCTTTGCTCTTACCTACAATGATGGAGTTGATTTTTCCCTTGACCTGCAGGGTGCTCTTGTTGCACTTGAAAACATAAACCACTTGCTTCAGCTCAGTATCGCTGATCACCAAGCCCTGTGCTCCCTCTTGGTACTCCTACAGGGGACAGGCAGGAAAAAAAAAAGAGTGAACAAAAGAGTTCAAGTCCTCAACAACACAATCAACATTCAATATGGCCCCTTCCATTACAGTTCCATTTGCTGTGACTTCTCATTTGAACTTGCAGAGCGAGTTGTCCAGCAACTTACCACTTTCCACTTCTTCCCCTCCAGCTCCAACACCGGGGGCTGAGTGCGGGCTGGGGCGGCAGACGCAGCAGGCTGGGGGGCGGTGGCAGTGAAGGGTTTGGGTCCGGCGCGCAGTGAAGCAGCAGGAGCCCTCAGGTTGGGATTCTTGTGGGTCTTCTTGTCATCACTCACATGCTTCAGGCCTGGAGAGGTCAGGGAGAGAGGAATCACAGTGTAAATCTATGGATCCAACCAAAGAAAACTAACTATTTATATACAGACCAATGTATGAGTAAAATATTTCACAATAACAGCGTCTGTGTGCAACGCTCCAGGAGCAACAGGCAGTGGATCTTTTTAGATGAGCAGCAGATGGAGTCCCCACACGGCTGCCTACCCTTGGTAATGTCGGCTCCCTTGTTGATGGAGGCGAACAAAGCATTGCGATCGACATCAGAACCGCCACCGGAGGATGCACTCACAGCCGCGAGGGGAGGGGGTGGTCCGGGGGGAGGTGGGGGAGGACACCCACCGACAGCAGGAGCGCTGGGAGGAGCTGCGCCGGCTGAAGCTACGGGACCCTGAGTTGGACAGAGACGTTGTTACCGAGTGTCACGGCACATCACCACGTATGAGACCGACAAGGCCAACGGCTTTGAATCTTGGAAGACTCACCGTCTTGCTCCAGGACAGCCCGTGGTGTGGTGCTGTTTGATGTAGTTTTGCAGCTCAGTCCAGATGGACACGTAGGCCTTCACCCAGTCCACATGTGTCTTGTCCCTGTTGAAGAAGGAAGCAGGATCGTCTGTTGATCACCGTCTTGTATTCACATTTTGGCATTTAGTTCCCCCCGTCCTCCTCTAGCAATCTATTTCTCCTTTTCCGCAGAGATTTACTGACTAAAACACATTAACTAAGATTTCATAATGTTTTTGATCCTTTCATCCAAACTTGAACACAAACTGCATTTTTGTGCAACAGCTTAGCATACAGCAAACAGACAGATTTGAGTCTGAGTAACTTCTACCTTCTAACTTGACTGTAACCCAAGTCTGCTCATAAACACACAGGCTTTGATTTCAGATCTAAATACAGGAAGTCAACCCCCAGACACAAGTGTGTTGTGTGGCAGTGCTGACTCAGTAAAACTGTAGGTTACTACAACTTTTAAAAAAAGATGGAAGACAGATGGGTCCTTCAAACTGCTTGGTCGTATTTGAAAGTTCCTGTGACCTCTCAATCATCAGATGGTTCAACATTCGAAGAACAAAATGTTGCAGTTTCAAAGAAAGAACAAATTGTGAAAGTCCTTCTGGACAGCTTCAGTGCTGCAGACAGCATGGGACACAGAAGCCTTCCTTACTTCTCCTTGTATTCCTTGAGCACACGGTTGGTGTAGAACATGGCGGCATCCTGCATCTCTTTAACGAAGGGGCACGGTTTAGGCTCCTGGGACGAAGGGAATAAAGAAAGGTTTTCAACAGGGCATGAATATGAAGTTTCACCCAGCAGCCAAACAAACAGCTAATGAAATCCACCGTCGCTGTATTGAACATGTGAGATAAAATGTGATAATCGGTGAGATTTAGCTAGATGGCAGATTTGAACAGAGCCAGGCTAATTGTTGGCCCACGTTTCCAGTCTTTATGCTCAGCTAAATGTAGTTCAGCTACATAATGCATCATCTACCTTTCAGCAAGAAAGCAATTAAGCATATTTTTGTATCAACCGTTTATTTTGAGCGCCAAATATGCCTTTGTTAGCATATTTTGAAGTTTGAACAGAGCTAGGCCAAGCCGTTTTCCTCTGTTTTCAGTCTTTAGGCTGAGCTAAGCTTATTTCCTCCTGGCTGTGGCTTTATACTAAACATGAAAGCACTATCAATCATCCTGATCTAACTTATTGCAACAAAGCAAGTTAGAGTATTTTCCCACAATTAAATTGTGTACTGCAGTTGCAAATGAGTCACACAAAGTAATAAATTCAGTTCACAAGTTCATGATGACATCACTGTGATACAGGAGTAGGTGTACAAAGAATGACTCTATTATGTGCATTTGAAAAGATGATGCATTATTCATGAGCCAAAAAAACAACAACACACAGAGTTAATCATCTGAACTGTAACAGTGCAGCTCTGTTGCTGGCGTCACTGAGTCAGCCAAAAAAGTGTCGCTCACCAAACAGCGATGACAGAATCAAAGACGGGTTTGTTTCCCGCCATTATACGCTCACACACACACACACACACACACACACACACACACACACACACTTTAATACACAAAACCAGGTCAGGACCTTTCCCACCCATGAACCTGTCCCATCCCCAGCCTCACCACGGCAACCCATCCGAAGGCGGGCACGCTCTCGCTGACGGCAGACAGGTGGTTGAAGAACGGCGAGGTGCGGCCCTGCTCGCGGAACGCCTGCACCTGCAGGATCACTTTGGAGAAGGGCTCCATCAGAGTCGTCAAAACTGCCTGAATGGGAAAGACAAGTTTTCAAAAACTTCCCAGTCCAAATGCAGATATATGCAAGTTAATAGATTTTTAGATTCAGGACCCCCCATAAGCCTGCTGACTTTTTGTTCATATGCCAGGCCAGGATGCCAGACAGGAGGCAAACTTCACGAATTATGCAGGCTGTTGAAATTGATTAATCAATGCCACTGTATTGAGCGGAGACATGAACGGTCTAGGCAGTTACCATCAGTGTTTAACTCACATCACTGGGCTTCTGGGAGGTCGAGGCCGTGACGAGGAGTTGTCTCTGACAGGAGAAGGCCTGCTTCATCATTTCTGCCTGGAAGGACAGGAGGGGGACTTCAGAGAGTCTTTTACTATAAATTTCATACATGCTACATTTGAGTCTGTCTGCAGCAGCACTTTCAACTTTGGAGTAAATATTCAAAATATGTGAAAACTCTGCACAGAGACTGACAAGCTTGACGAGCTTGAAGAGTCACATGCGACTCTGCATAGAGACTTACATGTTTCTGGACATCGCCCCCTATCTGCTGGCTGAGGGTGATGTACAGGGTCACAGGACCTCTGATGATCTCATCAAAGGCCTCGACGTACGCCGATACAGCTGAAAAGTTTAAAAAGCCGGAATATAATTCAACTTTTTTTTTTAATCCCATGATATGGAAAGCAGCATCAACACAGCAAGCGGGTGGTTTGATAGGCGTCACAACATTTACAGATGTTTTACAGTCGCCAGCAACGAAAGCTGCCACCAAAACCAAACGTGGCTTCACAGCTTGATGAGGAATGACAGCCCAGGACTTTGGATTTCATCTTAAAATAAAAGATGTTACATTTACTGCCAGGTGGGAAATCAGGGTCTACATGTGTCAGGGAAGTTGTTCTTAGTTTGAGGAGAAATGCAAATGTGTTTATCCTCATTGACGATTGTTAAAAATGCTTAACTTTGGTATCTCCATGTAAATGCTTAAAACTAATATGTACTTTTAGTAAACAAGGATATGTCACTCAGAAACATCGTATTCACGTAACCCAGAGAGTGGCTGTCCCACGGTAACGATCTTTGACGATTACCTCCCCCAGCAGAATCTCCACGGCTGCCTCCAGGGCCCGACATGGACTCAAGACGGCCCACCGCCACCTCCAGCCGCTGCACCAGACTCGCCAATTCTGCCATACCTGTGAGGGAGAGAGGAGAGGGTTGAGGCAGGTGAGAAAAGGACAAGCAGACAGAGCATTTCCTGTTTCAAATCATCTTTTTACAAATGCACAGCAGTGATGTGTCTGTTGGGCTTTGACCTCTGATGTGATGACCAATCAACATCAACACAATAATGCTTATCTTGTGACTCCTTGCTGGGGGGGGGGGGGGCTGGAAGATCACAGTTATCATAGAGGATGCTGGGGCCAAAATGCAAATGTGTACATGTGCAAATTTTAAAGCATCCTTTGCCAGCCCTGAAGGACAAGTCTGGATTCCTGCTCAGGATTGGAAGATTGGACAAACAAAGGCAGGAGAAGGGATTGTTGGTCAGCAGGCCCAGACTTGCTGAGTAAAGGTATGTAGATCATCTGTGAGGAGCGCAGACCTGCCCTGTTATCGCAGCTATGTCAGAACCTGTTTGTATAGGGTTTTTTTCTTTTTTTAAATGATGGGACTAAATCTGATAACAGGAGAACAGTCAGCATTCATGACAACATGCAAACTGATACTCCTAAATCCCCCGTTCAAGTACATGATTGATTAACTTCAATCCAAGTCTCCATACCCTTAGACCTAAAGTACTCACAGACAAACACACCCACACACACACCTTATTGAGAAAGACTAAGATTACATAAGACAGCTGTAACCTGACAGCACCTTCATGTGCGTGGCTGAGAGCTCTCCAGCCTGCAGGCTCGTACACTTACACCTGGCTGACGATAAATGGAACCACAGGGACCACTCTGGCTAATGAGTCCACAGGATAAAAGCCGTCTCACTTTCACTACAGAGGCACCGAAGGAAATCTTTCCAGATCTAATGACTGGGAGCGCTCAACATTTTTGGCTGCGACAGCTGAAGCCGATCAGATAGCACTGGATGCAAAATGGAGAAATTCTGACAATTTTAAATATGCTTATTAAAAGGGAAGGTTCTTGGGAAACAGCATGTGTCTAAAATTGCATTATGCCTTCATATAACTCAGACTGACACTGCAGCCTAAATTAATTAGGCTGTAATAGGCAGTATATAAGTGCCTTAAAGCAGGGTGAGGTAGGTTAGATATCAGGCCTGAAGCTGTTTGATTAAATCATATCAAGGACCAAATGTGAGCAGGCCCCATGTTTACTGAAACTCCAGGAGGAGCGATGACCTGTCACCTTTTAAAACAAAAGATGGAAATGTCCAAAAACTTTGACAGACTCGCAATAATGTACTACTCTTAACGCGCATACGGCAGCTGTGTTTCAACTTGAGTCTCAACTTCTGTTTTTTTCTGCCTCAAGAGTTGGTAGAGTTGGCATGGTACACACACACCCCGCTGCCCTTGACCTACATGTCTACTTGTTTAGGGGGCTCAGCCACATTTACAACACACCTGCAGATACCAGAGTTCGACTGTTATATTTCCTGGTCTCAGCTTAGGAATGACTCACCAGCAATACAGGAAGGGAGTGGCCCCTAAAGGTGTAATAGACAAAAAAAAACACCTAAACGTCACAGTTGATGAAAGATACTGTAAATGACAACCTGTATTGTTTATAATGACACAAAAACTTTTCCCAGTTGTAGTTTTTAAATCCCCAAGTGAGACATGCTGGAGTGTAGTGGATGCTCTGCTATATCAGTTTAAATGCTTGAGCACATTTCCTTAAGAAAAGTGACCACATACGTTCAAGCCAAGCGCTGACTGCCAAGGAAACTCACTGTCAAGGAAGAAGAAACAACTTTCCAGAGACACGAGGGCAGATATAGCCATGACTCAAGGCAGGAAGTTGCGCCTGCCATAACAGTTTCCTTCCATTTTATGCACTGTTTAAAAGGGCAAGGTGGGTAAAAGCTAGGTTTTAACCACAACCTCAGGAGGTGGAGGAAGTCCTCAAGCATTTGGGAAAACAAGTTGGATGTGCATAAGCTTGGACCTTTATAATTAAAAAAGGAAGATAAAAAAATTCAGAAACTCATCCCTCTAATAAGTATTTGTGTCAAAAGTCATATATCTCTGACAATGACGATAACTCATTAATAATTAAAGGTCATTGTGTAAGCACTGTGGCTGCTCCAGTCTTCTTGTTTACTACCTTTCCTTCATGGAGTGGGGTAAAAACCCTTGTAGGTCTAGTGCTCCTGGGGAGTTGTGCGCCTTGCCCGGTTGGTAGTCCAGCCTCAGTCACTACTCTATAGAAAGATGTATTTTACATGGAATACATTTTCTCTTTCTACATTATTGCTTCTGTTTGTCTCCCTCCACTATGTAAAGCACTGCTGGCTGCGTGCACAGACCTACTTTTGTGGACATAATATGGCATAAAGCACCATCAGCATGCAGGGGCGGTGAAGTGGGTTAGGCCTGTGTGAGGGTTTGTGTGTCTCTCTCTCTGCCTGGGGGCGGGGGGTGCAGACGGTCAGACATAAAAGGAAGGGGAGCCCGGCTCACTGTACGTGTAGCCTCCTCTATCTGTTTGCATTGAATAAAACAAAAACGCACTTCCTCCCTTCTCGGACGCAGACGCATAAGTAGGCCAAAGCAATGGCGGTGAGCGCTAACCTCGCTCGCAGTCCTATTTCGGTGGGCTCAAGGATGCAGACAAATCAAGTTCAAGCCGCTGATGTTAATGCGATCACCGGGGGTTTCAATCAGACGGCCGGGGATGAGGGACAGAGAGAGAAAGCGAGGCTAAAGCTAGCTCGCACAGTCGTTGGTGGGTGTCGTGGGGAACCAAGAGTCCCCGGCAACATTTGGTCTGACAAGCCCCACAAACTGTTAACCGCTTGTCCAGCATCTGTGAGATACGAGGTCGAGTTTCTAAGAAGCCAAAACAGGCGATGTTAATTAACGTGTGCGAGAAAGCGGGTTCCACCAGTGAGGGGACACGTCTGCGGGCAAAGCAAAATGTGTCACAACGCCATCGGCGACGAAACGACAGCTAGCTAACGCTCCCAGTAAAAACATGTGCACTAAACTACAGTTGTACTTGTTGGCTGAATTTGTGTTTGTCACCCCCGATCCCCCGCCGCCTCCCTGTTGTTGAGCGTATGCTGGTTCGGCATTTCCTGGTTTTTCCCCTCTCACACACCCTCCCTATGTTAGCTTATGGGGCTCGAGTCTGCAGGGGAAAAAATAAATCGCCACATTTAGGCGAACTAGCCTCTCCTCCCAGAGAAAGAAGAATTAAGATTAAGTTTAACGCCTAACACGTCTGTGCCGGTCAGCGGCCAGGCTCACATTCTGTGGGTTTAACAGCGTCGGCTAGCCGGGGCGTGCTAGCATCACACCGATTACAATAAATGATTTCTACAAGGAGTCAGCGGCGACGCATCGTTGCCCCCGCTTTATCTTATTTTTACGCTCGAGCAAAATTGTTAAAAGGGCACAGACCCGCAAAGCGAAACAACTGCATGCCGCTCACCTGCCTAACTGGTCAAGCAGTGATTTGGTCCTTTATAACGCCGTGAATCCGCGGTGGGGTTGGTGCAGAGGTGTAGGTTTGCAGCGCAGACTGAGCTTCGTCTCTTTTTTTTTTTCTTCCTGGATGTCGGTGAGTTTACCCAGCCGTCACCGCGCCGTGTTTCCGCCCTTGTTCGCGCAACTAATTCCTTTCCCATATAAGGAGTGTGAGAAGCCGAGGACAGCAAAAAACGGAAAAAAACGAGAACTTGATTAAACAACTGCTTTCCTTCCTCTCGTTACATATCTGAAGATGTGTCACCATGTGTCCTGGTAGAGGAAAAATGTCACCAAAAAAGGCATTAATCAGCAGACAGGTTTATTTTGCATAAATACTGTATGGGCTTGGAGTTGCATTCTTGTCTCCTGTTTGAGCATGTTTGCTGAGCTGTCCTGGCCCCTGACGTGAGGATGCTTTGTACATGCAGGAAATACGAAATGCACACAATCACACATTTCCACATTACACTCCACAGGGGCCAAACTAAATTACCTTATTGTAGAGATTATAAAATCTAGAGATTTTAAGACCTCACTTGTTTAACTGCAAACACAGCCTTTGCATGGTCAATCCATTCCATGTATAGTTTTGCTGTCTGCTTAATTTTGAGGATTTACACAAGTTGCCCAAGAATTATTGCATGACTTGTGAGAGAAAAACAGGTGCAGCAGAATAGTGCACCCAACAACAGTTTGGCAAGTTGGAGGAATAAATAGACCTGTAGCATAAATCAAACAGTAAGTGGCATCATGGGGAAATCATGGAAAAACTCTCAGATTGGACATTTATTTCTAGACATGTTACTTAAAAATAACCTGAAACATCTTCATTACCCCACAGTGGCTTCTATTTGCTGTTTACTGTGTCTGGTGTTATTATAAAGGTGAAATTACATTTAAAGAGGCAGGCTTCTGTCGTCAGTGTTTATGGACGCCATCATCTTGCAGATTGCGTTAATGGGGCAGCAAAGGACAACCATCGATGCTAATGGGCTTATAAATGTCAATGAGAAGACAAACTATGGCAGAGACATATGAATGAGGTGAAGACTGGTTCATATCTGGGTTAATGCAGCAATGCTGGAGTCTCTGGGGGCTTTCGAGGACGACTTTGAGGGGGGAAAGCTGCATTTAGCATGAACACAAAGTGCATAGTCCATTTGTGGAAAGAAACGAAGTACATTTGTAAGTACTGTACTTAAAAAAGTACAATTTTGAGGCATCGGTACAATGTCTCGGAATTTCCTTTGAGCGAAAAATTAACTTGCAACTGTGTTGTCAGACAATCTTGCATCTGTTTGCAAGTCTTTGCTCAGAAATCAGTAAGAAACATGCACATGTCTCAGAAAACTCAAGAACAAACTGAAACATTTTATTTGAATTTACAGATTATCCAGTTGCATCAGGTGTGGTCACACAAAAAAGAAAGGTGTAATCCTTCACTAAAACTTAAAACTTATTTAAAACAATTCAAATTAAACTCCCTTCATTTAACAGTTGCTACCCCTTTTCTCCGTCTGCCTTCACAGTGGACTCCATCAGAGTCGAGGTCATTTCACTTCTATAAATCCCAAATGTAACTGGCAACTCTTACACATGTAACAGAAGAACTGCAGAATTTTGTGTTGTTAAATATGTATCAAAGACTTCAATGTTTTTTTTAAACTGAGTTTTGAGAAAAATGTGTACACCTAAATAAGGAATGAGAGTGAATCAACATCAAATTTTGGCAGTGACACCAAAAGCCTTTTTCTATCATCTGCAAAAGAGAAAGAAACAAACAAAAAAGTGAAGAACATGATATTATTTGAAAGTGTTTAAAAGGATGACATTTTACAGAGTTGGCACTTGGGTGCACTTAATTTTAGTTTGCCTCACACGGGTTGGCAGAAATGGCCAGATAAATTCAGCCAGTCTAAATGAAAATATAACACACAAAAAGAATAAAAATCTTGTCCTGATGTGGGCTGGATGGTGCCGCAGAACTGATATCAGCATGAGATGACTCAACAGTAGGAAACCATCATTTTTTGAAATGATTATTTCACATGGAGTACAAACTGGACTGAACTACCAGTGTACCCTTTTAACATTCAGACAGCCACAGAAAAAAGTGTCTCAACATGTGGACTTGGATCAGTTTCACATTCTGCATGCAAAGCGATTACACGCTGTTAGGGGTGAAGAGTCATTCGGCTGAAGTTTGTCCCTCGACACAGTCCAACCAAGAAACACCTCTAATTAGCACTGATGTGCAGAAGAAACGGATGCAGCAGATTCAGTTGTTTTTCGTTTGCTATTCTTCCAGCGTCCTCTTACTGGTATATCTATGGGAATCTCCTTTCAGAAGAGACAAACATCCCTCAGATTAACCCTCTGATTTTATCTTGTTTGTGGGAAGAAATAATTTGTTTTCAGGCCTTAGCGTAGTCTGAGGTCTTTCTGGATGCACAACCACACATGGAGCTTTATTTCTGCCTGTTTTAATTTTGAATTTTTGTCTTGATCATGTTGTTTACACCGATTTCCTTATATTTTTCTGTTGAAGGCAAAGACAAATGTTTTCATCCTGTTTGGAGCCAAACAGATCATAACTGGTTGCTGACATTGCACAGAAGATCAACCTGTTCAAGCTGCGGCGCCTCTGGACATGAGCTGCTTTCAGGTTTGCTAAAAAAAATGTCTTTATGTCTTTCTGTTGGTCTAACAAGGGAATCAAGTTTTTCCACACTAAATGCAGCAACTTCCTATGTTTCTGACTGAACTTCCAACTTTAACCATAACCGATCCCCCTTTTCCACCAGCGAGACAAAACTGAGACTGAGGCTGACAGACATGAAATCAAAGTGCATCGATATCTAATCACAGCATAAAGGGTGTATGTGGAGAAAAACAACCAAAACAGAAACTAAAACAAAAAAAACAACCAAGTGATTTCAAGCAATCTTTAAATTAATGTACATTGATGAGGAAACAGTGTCCAGACCATTCTGTTTGACTCCATCTTTCTCCTCATTATCTTCCCCCGCTGAGACCAAACTCATTAAAGTTGTGTGTTCCAGTGATTTTATCCCCAGAGAAGCTTTCAAAATAAAAGCATGGTGCTTTTTTAAAACAAAAAAATCCTCTGCCTCTGACCGCCATAGCTGACAACACAGTGACTCGCCAACATAAAAGCATACAAACTGCTCTGAAGAAAAATCTTTTGGCACAGCAGCCAGACAAATCCACACATACACCCAACGCACAAACATGCAGGCGGTCGTTCCAGTATCATAGTGTATCAGAGCTGCAAATCTGAGTCTTCATGCACATGTTTTTACTTTTTTGTTTGTCCAAGTGTCCATTGCTGTTAGCTGTTTTGGTTGTATTTTTCCTTCTGTTGAGTCCTTAGAGCAGAGCTAACCATTGGTTTTGACATGGCAGTGTTTGGTCATCCCAGGCTGACCTGGAACGGCATGAATGTGAGTGTGTGCATACATGCGTTTCTATAAGAGGCAAGGTGTGAGCGTGTCAAGTGGCTGGTTTTCACATCATCGAAGCAGAGTTTTTGTTTTTAAATGCAAAAAGTCAAGTGTCACTCAGGCTAGTCTTCTCTCCCACGGTCCCTAACTAACATATTCCATCAGTAAGAGGCGTAACAGTACATTCTTTTTGTCTCTGTGTTAAATAATAGGGGTCTATGTTATATTTTTATACTATTCAAAACACAGTGCTCACCCCTAATTCTCAATGAAATTGTGTTTTTTTTCCCCTCTACATTGGCTCAGTAAGGGATCAGGGAAATTCCAGTACAGTGGTATTTCTTCTGTGACAGTGGGACAACATGTTTCCAGCATGTTTTTCCTCTCTCCTTATTAAATCCAGCTATCACACAGTCAGTCTGTCTTCATGGATGAGAGGCGTGAGGTTTTTGTGTTGAGGAACAACAAAAGAGAAAGAGGAAGAGTGAGGAAGAGAAAGAGTGTGACAGCTGGAGGAGGGGTTTGTGAGGGCAGCAGCATGCTCCCCCTTCCTCTCTTGCTATAGCAGCTCTTCTCTTTGCTTCTTGCCCCTGACCGGCCCCTGGCCGTTCCTCAGGGAGCCGTTCTGGGGCCGCAGGAGGTGCCCGCGCTCCTGCTCCGTCCACGGGACCCCACCCTGCCCGTCATCACTGTCCAGGTCAGAGTCTGAGTGCATGAGAGCCGAAGAGGTGGGAGCGGGTACTGGCTTCATACGGGCTGGCAGGCCGGTGATGGTACAGGAAGACAGGAAGGAGAGGAAAAAACAGGATATTTTATTTAATTAGGTAATGTCATTGAGAACAGAATCGTTTTGAAAAGAAAACACACAGAAATTCACAATGGTGTTGTGTTCGAGTCTGTCTGTGTCTCACCGGCTCTGGGCGGCTGAAGCTCCAGACTGTCGTGCTCATCAGCTTCTAATATCTTATATCGGCTTTTGCTTCTGCGCACTTTGCTCTTTCGCCTCCCAGGGAAAACAAAACACTTAGCTTATAATCAGTTGATGTAGTGGTAGTAGAAGAGGTAGAGTGTACTCTCAAAAATGAAAATAACACTTTCCCAAAACTTCATTGATAATTTTTAAATCTTACAGTGAAAAACATTATAGTCTGAAACACTCATCCACCCCCATCTACCCAATATTAACAGATATATTATTCCAAATAATTTAATGAATATTATTGGTGTAGTTGTATTCCCAAAGCAATTTTAGGAATTGAACTCACCTGTTGCAGCAACACACTGTCCCCCAGACAACTGTTGCTATAGCAACCACAATCATAAAGGATGCTATAGTCACATAGAGTACGCTCCATTCTGAAAATAAAACATTTGTTTTGGTTTTCATGGACTGACTAAAAAGAGTAGATCAAACATGGCTATGTGAGGTGTGGTTCATGAGCAAACGATTCTCCTCATCTCACCACAATTGCTCTCTGCATCTCCGAGCTGAGCTCTGATGAAGTTCTCCATCCAGAAAGGGTGGCAGATGCATCGCCGTGTGAACGAGTCGCACTCGCCGTGGCTGGAGCAGTTCAGCTGGCAGACTGAGAGAGGAAGTAGAGTCGGAGAGTAAAACTATGAAACTAGAGCCTTAATATCCCAGAGTAGTGAAGTACACTGCAGCCACCAGATTGAACATACTAAAAAGGAGAAACTGCATACCACATGCATATTAAAGAAGTGCAGTGAATGGTTATACAAACACCCTCTCCCTTTGTTCAGTCTATACCTGTCAGGTACTTACTGACTGTATCCACTCGTCGGGCCTTGTAGATGAGAAAGTCATTCTTCTGTTTTCGCAGTTTGTTGCGTAGGCCAAGTGCAACACTGTGGCCAGACAGAGGAGGGCGCCCCGGACCGCCTGACACCAGGAAGACCAAACGAGTACTGAGGAGGAAGGAGGGAGAGAAAGAATAGTGATATTCACCAAGCAAGCCAAATTTTCAAAAATAAAATCTCCAGCCTGTTTCATGATTAATTTATGAGCCACATCATCAGGTTTATATTTGGAAAAAGCTAAGATGAGTTTGTTGAGATAATGAGGCAGAGGATAATATGAGAAAACATTTGAGCACAAAACAGATTTATTATTCCAAAATGAAAGAAGTTCAGGACAAAAATAAACAAATTTAAAACCATAAATTGAGAAAAATGTGAAAAGGTTCAGAATGACTGACCTGTGCTCATTAAAGGCACTGATCTCTCGCACAATGATGTCGCTGTCGAGCACACCCAGTAAAACCCCAACCTGGCGCAGCAGCATGTCACGCTGACGGTGGGAGACCTGGGATACTGGGACCTCCAACACCAGCTCCACCAGGTCATGTTCCCATATGTCTGACAGAGAGAGAGAGAGAGAGATAAAACCACAGATGAGCCATGGGAAAGAGAGGAGGACAGCGAGGAAAGAAGAAGTAACGAGGAGAGAGAAGGAACCTGCCATGAGAAAATAACACGCTGAGTGCAGGATCCGTCTGATATGATGAAATCTGGGAAAGAGGCCAGAGGACCGAGCGACGGATTAATTTCTGGCGAGTGTGAGCCTGTGCACCGTATGTTGCACAGTGACCTGTTCAACCTTGTGCTGTTGGTGGATGAGTCTCTTGCTGTGCAGACACCATTTGTAAAAACAGACTTGTTTAAAAGGGAAAAAACTCTGCGATACTCTTATACTACTAGTTCTTATCCTAAGAGGTATTTTGTGTAACTTAGTGTATACACAAGACTTTACCAAAACTGGCCAAAACATTTTTCACTCCTACTTTAGTCAAGGATTTAGTTTCTGCAGAATGTCCTTCAAATGATGCAACTTGATTATGAAATCACAACAAACTGTCACTTCTAATCCAGGATATCTCCTCAAATGATTGTTACTGAAGTGTTTGCTATTTAATTACTACAACTTTAAGGCACCCCCATCTGTCAGCTACACGGAGAGAGAGGAGCAACTGTCGTTTTACAACAGTGTGAGAGTCCCTCCATGTGGGTCTGTTCACTTTACCTGGTTTGACCTCCACCGTGCCCCGGTCAGTACTGCTCTGTCCTTTACTGTCAGTTACAGTCAGGCGAAAGCTGTACTTCCCCTCAACTAGGTTTCCAAGAAACAGAACTGCCTGGTGGTCAGAGTTGTTCAGTACATCCTGTTGGAACAGAAAAACATTTACAAAAGCGTCTAATTTGTATGCCTAAACAATGGGATAATCCAAATTCACTTACGAGAAACATCACAAGTGACTCTTTTTAACACAGTATGATAAAACAATTTTACAGTCTTATGATGGTAGTTTTCTTTACTTGTAGCCTCCATCTACAATTAACTTTTTATTAACAAGATTAGAGCGAACAAGTGTTTCTAATATAGAGTCAAAGGCTAAATGAAATTAGCTAAGAATGTGTTGCTCACCCCAGCGGCAGGGCTGCTGTCGTCCCTTATCCACAGGTAGGTGACCACACCTTTGTCATCGGTGGAGTGAGAGCCATCCAGAGAGGCGGTCCTGACAGGCAGGGAGACGGCCGGACTTGACACAACGTGAGCCACTGGCGGCAGGTCCAGTTCTGGTGGTTTGGAAAGAAATGAACAGAAACAGCGAGTATGCATTAGTTTAGATACACTGTATATGGATGTGTACATGAAGTATGTAAGCATATTCTGTGTGTGAATCTATGTGTCATTTCAAGTGCATATGTTTTGTGTATTATTTCTAAAAATGTTTTAATTTTTATTTTATTCCAGACAACTTATTATTTATTTATTATGGAAACTAGCCCTGGGCTAAAAGAGCTCCAAATAAAAAGCAAGCAAACCCAGGGTTTTACTTACTGTGTGTAAAACAATGTGACATTAAAAACCTGCCCTGAGCATTAAACCTAACTATTGTTTATAAGAAGGAGTTTAAAACACACACTTAAAATGCTTCAACCCATATTTCATGACAACATCCATAATCCTCACGTCCGATTCCAACCTCAACCAGCTATTTTGCTCAGGAGAGAAGGATTAGTCCAAACTCACACAAACACACACACACACACACACACACAACACTGCTAACCTTCTCTGACGATGACCGTGACAGTGTCGGTGCTCTGCAGCTTCCTCTCATCAGTTA
Organism: Psettodes erumei; assembly: GCA_016785225.1. Lineage (NCBI taxonomy): Eukaryota > Metazoa > Chordata > Actinopteri > Pleuronectiformes > Psettodidae > Psettodes > Psettodes erumei. The sequence goes on along the minus strand of JAFBJZ010000898.1, from coordinate 387,053 downwards.
CCGTCAGGGTGAACTCGTACCTGCCGACCTCGAGACCTGTCACCGTAGCAACGGCACTGTCTGCATTCTCAATCTTCACGTCAGCAGGACCACTAGCGGACGAACAGAGACAGAGTGGGAGGGCGTCAGAGAGAATTAACTGCAGAGAGACTTCTAGACCTTGAAGATGACGAACAACCTCGAATAGCTCAGACGGTTTGCAGAAACGTGTTTCTTTTGATGATGATGATAATGTGATCAGGGTTATCTTAGTTTAGGCCTGAAAAATACAAAACCTTTAACATCATATGAGATTTACAGACTGGGACACAGATGATGAGAGACATGGGCATTTACCAAGCAGAGAGGGTGAAAGGAATTGAAGCTGTTCATTGCATTATAGAGAATGTAGGAACCAGCATGTTTGCAGCTTGATACGACAGACTACATGTCCGGACATCTCAGCCTCTGCTGCTTTAATTTTAACCACTGTTTTTTTGAGTTCCCCTAGTTTTAGTTATAGCATTACCTGGAAGACTAAACCTTTATTGAAAATGATATATTTGTCAGAATAGATGTGTGCATAAGCCAGTGTCCTACTGACCTGGTTTGTTTCCAGTGATAAGTGGAAATCTTCTGGTCGTCGCTGCTCTTACTGCCGTCCAGCGTGGTTCGGTCAACCGGCAGTGTCAGCTCTTTCTCTGGCCCAGCATCTGCGACTGGTGGTTTATTGTTTTCTGGAGGGTGAAGAGACGAACAACAGGATAAGAACAAGATTCACACATCACTTTACAGCCCACGGAAAGCATACAGCTCTAATAAGTGGTCTACCACCTGTCAAGAACATAAACTGAATAAAAAACAAAACAGAGATTGAATGAAGATTTCTTCCACAACCAGTGCGAGCAAACAAAGAAACGTCATCCTTCAACTATCAACGGAGTCAAGAGTACAGCATTAAAGGTTTTCAAACTATGAAATTCTTCACCTTTTTGTCAAGTAGGTCATAATTCCTGCAACTTTTATCCAAATCAGATCAGTGTGATAAATGAGGACTAGTGTTTCAATCAGAGGTGAGAATGAAAGAATGGGAATATAAACTTAATGATAAACAATTAATAGGATCCTTGGAAATCCCCTATCATAATATAAAAAGGACAATTGCTCTCAGATCAGCACTTCTATGCTAAAGTCTTCTGTATGTGATCTGATACAAAAAGGCATAACAGCAGTTGTGCTCTGAAATACCTGAAATTACAGCTTCTGACAACAACCCTCTTTCATTCCTTTAGATATCGTTTCACGTGGCTGACACACTTTAACCTTGCAGGTGGATGCGTGCTAACAACACAGGTTCTGTTCAAACACTGCAAGATTGCCTTGCAGTGTTTACAGTCGACACCAGATGGTTCAGGATCAGCTTGTGTGCACACGCACGGCTCCCATTCACTGAGTCATGATGCATTTTCTTGCACAGCAAATAGATATTCCAATTAGGTTTTGAAGTACTAACATCAGCTTCACATGTTGTAAAAGGTAAATATGTAAATACAGCTACCCTTCATGTATATATTTATATAAGGCCTGTGGGAGAAAGGGCAATGAGATGTAAAACACCGAATGTCAAGTACAGAGGAAGTGGAGTTGCAATGTTGAGATAAGGACTCTCTTTAAGTGATGCACAAGTGCACACAGCTGTGGAAACAAACTGACACTGTGACTTAATCAGTGAGTGCTGGAAGGATGTAAGCTGCTAAGTCTGTATTTAATACTCTTAGCAGCCTAATAACAAAATATTCCTCACATCTTTTCATTGAAAAGGAGATTTGAAAGTGCTGGGGCGCCATAAACAGGAGCTCTTCTTTTTCTTAGTGTCCAGCTAGTTACCTGGCTGCACAATGACGGTGACTTGCGCGGTGTCCTGCTGTCCAGCTGAGTCTGTCACAGTCAGCTGGAAGGTGTAGTCTCCCTCCTGCATTGCAGACAGCTGTAGTATTGGTGTCCGTACACCCTGAAAACACACGCATGTGTACACACACAAAGATGCCACCATTAGCCATGATGTTTTTATCCAGGGGAAAAAAAAGGCCAAAACAAGTGAATCTGATTATGTGCATAGTCCTCCAGTATTTCACCTGCATCTCCAGCACTTTGTCTTTGCTCTCAGGGCTGAGGGACCACTCATAAGACAGGGAATCATGGTCGTCTGTGCTTTGGTTGCCGTACAGAGTGATGGAGTTGTGTGGCAACTGGATCACCTGGATGAAGTAACAAGGAAAGACCAGTTATTGGTAACCAGGAGTAAACAGCTTTGTCGAATAAGTTTAACTTAAAATAACCTACTTTACACACACAAACGGTATGGCACATTAAAGAACACAGCCACAATGATGGTAAATACAAAAAAAATACAAAGACCTGGTTAGGGCCAGCATTGGCCACAGGCCTGTAGTCCTTGGCTTTGTTGACGGAGAGGGTTGCCTGCGTCGTGTTTGTTGCTCCATCTGAGTCTGTTACTGTGAAACTGGGAAAGAGGGACATTCAAATTTAGACATTAGAGTCATTAACAATTATTTATTTAGTTATTAAAATAATAATTATCGAAAAATACATCTGAAATCTTGGGAGCTCTCAAAATGAAGACAATTTCATAATGCATTAGATAAGAGAGGTGCAGCTGTACTTGAATGTGTAGTTGCCAGGGACCAGGCTAGTGAGGGTGAGGACAGGAGTGTCAGCAGAGACCTTCTCCTCCCTCAGGGGACCTTTGACCTCTTCCCAGTGCCATGCCACCACCTTGTCGTCATCAGTGCTCTCTGAAAAGAACAGACAGGTTGGAGGACATGGATAAAAATGGTCAGTTAAATATATTTAATAGCATGAGAGGAAATGGTAATACATTGTAGGCATGAGGCCTCTCTTTAGTTTTTGTTAAATATGTTTGTGTCATGTGGGAGACTCACGGCTGCCGTCTATCACTGTGGAGCTGGTTGGCAAAGAGATCTCCTGAAACTTCGGGGAAACTATGGCAACAGGAGCCTTGTTTACCCGTGGCTCTGTCATGTGGAAAACAAGAAATTAACTCGCTTATTGAGCTGTGCATCAGCTGTCGGTCAGTGACTGCCCTTGCACATAACTCCCAATTACAGCTGCATATGGGTGGAAAGTGGTCTCCCCACCCAGAGATCTGAAAGATCTGAGTCAGGTTAATGTGAGGTATTTACTGTTCACTCCTGGTGCTGCCAAATCTTTTACACTGTCAGCAAAGCAAAAAATATTAGTGACAGCCTTCTACGGCTGGATTACATTACAACTATTCAGCCTTAACACTAACTATTATAAAGGACTTACTTGTGCAGTTGAGCTCTGGAAATTTCTTTTATTTGTGAGTTTAAGATAGTCAGTCACAGCCTAAACAGCTTGGGCAGCAGTTGAAAACATGTTGTGAGCTTCATAAAGCTGCTTTTCCTTCAGTGTGGGTATACTGTACCATGTTAAGGTCAGTTATTTTGTGTCTGCAGCGGCTTTGATTTGTTTGGAAAAGGGGGTCACATAAAACATTCACCCACGTAAACTAATTTTGGAACTATCTGAATATGAATGACATTTTGAGTGCTCGACCTCACCTGGTTTTACAGTGACATTGACGTAACCCTCTCCGTGAGCTCCGTCACCGTCCACCGTCACCTCAAACTCATAAAGGCCCACGGTCAGCTGAGAGAGCGAGATAAAGCAAATCAATCAAGCAGAGAGCGACCTTTTCAGACCATCTGTGTCCCTTACACACAACTGAAACCCTCTGTTTATGTGTTCAAAGGCCCAGCTGCATGCTTTATTTTTTAGCAGAATATGAATATGAACGTTGTGATCCGTACCTTGCTGAGTTTAAGAGTCTTCCTGTGCTTCCCTTCCATCTCCCCACTGTAATCTTTGGGATGTGTTATCAGACGCCAGTCAAATGCATAGTTTGTCCCTGTAGAAACATTAGAACAGTTAATAAATCAGCAAATTAAACAAAACTGCTTGTGCATTTAATTAAAAATCAGAAAATCAGAAAATGATGAATTTCAGAGGAAATACTTTGGTTTCATTAGAGTATGTCAAGGAGGGATGAAGGGATTAACAAAATGATGACGTGCATTCCTCTTCGTAATTGTATAATCTTTCTCCAGTGTGGATTTGAAATTGGCAGGTATTTAACATGATGTACAGGATGTTGATGGTGACTCACGGATACAAATGTCAACCAAGAGTTTCATTACTCATTACTGAACACTAAAAATATGACACCGTACTGAATGACAGTAGGTGTGTGCCTGTGCTACATAAAAAGTCGAATTATTTTCCAGCTATTTTCAAACTGGGAACTTTTTTTAATAACTGACTACCACCTGTTCACTTGAGATGCATCTGAAAGTTGAATTCTACATAATAATACTAAAAAAATAATAGTTTTGCAGGTGTCAGCAATTGCAAAAAAATAAAATAAAATCCTATATAATAAAATCTGTGGTTTCACCTTTTGGGGGTGTTGGGACCACGAAGGCGTTGAGTTCGACCTCGTTGCGGGGCAGTGTGACCTCCACACTCTTTCCCGCTGACACCACCAGCTCTTTCACTGTTGTGGAAAACAACAGAGGATCAGAGATGATACCAGCACAACAGTGTGGTAACCACACGGTTACAATGACAACCAAAAGACAGAAACTGATCAGAGAGCAGACCATAAAACCAGAGGTCAATAAATAACACCTTGGGATCAGTTACCATGAAGTAATTCTATATTAAAAAAACAATGATTTAAACATAACTGAAATTATATTTCCTGTACTTGTTTACAGATGCAGCTGCTCTCAGTGAAAACCTCTAAAAACAGGGATAGCAGACAGACAAAGTCAGGAACTAGCTGGTGAACATGGTGGAGTATTTCAAAGCTAAAGAGAGTAGGAGACCAAAAACAGAACTAAAAAGAGAGTGGATATTGAACTTGCATTTATAAGGTGGCCAGAAACAAGACTCCAAATGAGTAACCATTTTCCTCCATATCTACTGGATATGTAGACAGGCAACTGTTTGCTGAGAAAGTTATGAGGTGATATCAGTGTTGTATTTATAGCATGTTTTTGCTGCCTCCAAGGGGATGACACTTCAGTTATTGCATGTTCAAAAGTCTACTCCACTAATTTATTGGTGCATTTCCCTAAAGTTAGTGGAATTACAAGACAAAGGTTTTTACATCAGGATGTTTGCATATTTCTAAAAAAAATAAACACTTAGGCAGCCCCAGAAACACAGGAGATATTATATAAAGGTTTCACAGGCGAGTAGTAAACATCACAACTAATTTTTTTTTTACATGCCTGTCTAACCTTACCTTTGCACACCTTCCACAGTTATTTAAACCAAATCAGCTTCTTACTGCTGTTCTCTAGCAAATGTGTTGTTGGGTAAAAGAGCTAAACAGATTTTATCTATAATGGCAGGCATTGTTCTGTCTGTTTTCCTTTTTCATTGTCTCTAAAAGAGGATATTGTCATTCAGGGAGGAGAAACTAAACATACAAGTCATTCGTGTTTGTAGAAGTCTGGCATGTCTCAGCACATTCCAATTTATTAGACTCATTTGGCTTCACACTCACAGCACATGTTGCTTTCATCTGGGAAAAATAGCATCTGCACAGTCTGCCATAAAATTAGTTGGTAGAGTACAGCTGGCACAAACGCAAAGAAGGAACGGTAAAGGATACTATACAAATTTTACAAACACATGGAGAGAGGGGGAGAAGGGACGTGAAAGTCATGCCAAATCCTCCTCCAAGGCTGCACAACCACAGTGCTGTTACATTATGTATTAACTCCTAATTAATAAATGAAGACAAGACATATTACCGAACGCACTGGAAATAGGCAGTCTATTCGCTTCCTTACCAGCCTGTGTTGGAGTTGTGACGGTAGCAGTTTGAGTCGCTGTGGGTGACGTGACGTCACTGCTATTGGAAGACGCAGGAGTATCAACAGTGTCGTCCACCGTTGAGTTTTGTTGAGATGGAGCAGGAGCGTTGTCTGAGCTCCCATTGGTTAACTGGCTAAGGTTCTTTTGGGCTGTCTGAAGGAGGGCGATGGTGCTGGGCACAGTCGGAGTTGGATGATCTGTTTCCAGTTTGGGAATTTCCTGCAGGGACTGTTCAAAACTGCTTTCAGGTTTGATCTCACAATAACAAAGCAAAGCAAATTTGTGGAAGATTTAGGGATACACGGACATTATTGCAAACATTTTCAGGTTCATATTTTCACAAAATGTATTCTTAATAGAGATAAGAGAAAGAATAGCAGAGAAAGCAGAAATTAACCAATATTCTGTAAAGTTACCGTGCTGGTAAGGTATCCTTTGTGTGATCTGTGGCTTCCTGTTTGCTGTGCATGACGAGGCTTTCTAAGTCTTGCTGTGATGGGACCCTTAAAGTTACAGACGACAAAGCATTTCACAAAAAACATCTATAAATAGATTTCTCTTCAATAAATGAAAAAAATACTCTGATGATGTTACCATTTCCTGATACAAGTGCTCTCATTCTTCCAAATTTTAGAATACATACGCCTCACTGCATGAAACTTACCATTTTAAGAAAAACAACAGTCCAATATTCTGCTTAACAATTCTACGTACATAATGTTTCTTACAAATAAGGGAGAGTTAACAGTGCTGTTATACCTTGGAGAGCAGCTGAAGGAGGCCAAGGGACTCCTGGTAAGGCTGAGGCAGGGAGGTGATGGGGCACCCCCTCTTCCTGGAGCAGCTGAGCAGCACACAACGCCCGCCGAGGCTCCAAACGGCGTTGCAGCTTGGCTTCAGGCAGCAGGACTCCCAGCACGTCGCCCCGCCTCTCCCGTCCGCCAGGGGCTGCCACCCCAGGCTGATGATGCTGCTCCAGTGGATCCCCAGCACCCCACCGGTCACCCGGCAGATGTCTGCCGACACACCTGGACCGGGACAGGAGGGAGGAAGTCACTGTGTCAAGTGGGTCAGAAATTAGTGGTGACACAAAATTATGAACCAGTGTCCCCTCAGAGAAATTATAGAAAGAGTTAAGTGTTGCACACGGTATGATCAAAGAGATCTGCCTAAGGCGACATCATGGATCCATCACTGAGCACTGCCTTGTCGGCTTTTCAACATTTTCACTTGTTCATACCAATCAGTGCACTGTCGTGCACTCTTGGCATTGTTGCAGGCAAAGGGGGTAGAGTGAAACCCACAGTGAATTCTGGTCCCAACTGGTGAGACTTTTCACGGATTAAGCTTTGACTGAGCACTTCTCAGAAAAGCCGACATGCAGCCGCAGTTTGAACAGTCAGCCAGCTCAGCAGCAGAAAGAGGAAGTGAGGCTTTTCCCTGACAAAACAAGACACTGATTAAAACCCAAAGCACAGTATGCAGTACACACAAAACTCCACCCTCTGAGCCAGGCCATATCGGACTCATATCAGCCATGTGGTGAGCTGGTACATTTAGCTGCCTTATGTGTGTGTTTTTCTCTTTAAGAGCATTGCTCTGGGTGATGAAACTGTTCTTATTCAACATTTTATTGTGTCAAATAAGTTCAATTCAGTCCATCTGGTGTCCCAGATGAGATGTCCGTTGTATAGCCAGATACAATAAAAGAGCACAGCTTATAAAATACCAGAGTGTAAAAGTTATACAGTTATAGTTAGTTATATTTCAATAGTGCTTTGGCAAATGTCCACAGAAATGAATAATAGGCCTTGACAAAAGAAGCACAGCTGAGTCACTCTGAATGAAGAAAACTACAGATGCAGTGAAAAAGAACATTTTAGTCTCAGTTCTGAATGAATGGTGAACAGGCAGAATTACATTTACTACATTTGTTAAGATGAAAGTGAAGGCAGCACAAGTACTGTTGAGTCCACAGTGTATCAAGGAAATAAGGTTTTCTATCATTGATCCCATGCATATTGCAGATGGCGAGGCCATGAACAAAAGCAGAAGGAGACATGAAAACCAACAAAAACGCAGGTCATTAGACCCTGTCAGACAGTGCTACACCAGTGACTGTTGCTGCCATAGCAACAGCAGAGCCCGGGGTGACTTCGCAGGACGCCAGTGTAACTCAAGTCTGGAAAAACACAGGTCTTGCCACATACAAAAATACACAAAAGCACTACAGTTTGTTTGAGAAAGGGGTGTCATCCCACCCCTTGTCCGCTGTTCCCCCACCCCTCAACAAACACACATGCACAGTGTCTATCCACAGAGCCCTTATTGTCCTGTTTCACATTGTAACCCACTGTGTGGAGTGGCATCTGAAAGAAGGCGGGCACGCATACACACAGACACAGACACACACAGACACACACACACACACACACACACACACAAACAAACACACACACACACACACACACACACACAGTTGGGGTGCCAACAGTCCTCTGTCTGCCTGCCTCAGATTAGAAGTACAGTACATACAAACTTCCCACCAACAACCATCCAAGGAAAGCAGTAAGAATGTAAGATGAATCAAGAACCACCCTGAGTAATCAAGGGTGTGTGTGGCTACTGCGCAGGTGAGCTGGTCGTGTGACAGGCACAGATGCGAGCATCCTTATCACTTCTCTGTCAACAAACATGTTTGTGCCAATCGAGTTCGGGGTGACGCACAGTTTATTTTACCTTTGGTGGGAACCAGGAGCAAGAGGTAGGTCAGCGGCAGGAGGAGGAGGTGAGGTAAGCTCCAGGTGAGCAGCTTGTGGCGTGCATAGGACATTTTCCTCAAAGACCAAAGATCTGGAAAGAGATGACAGAACCACTTTAGCGAACGCCATCCTCCTGGGCCCTCAACGTTACAGGTAGTTTAAGAGGAAAACTGTATTTCAAGGGGTTCACATTCATTTAAAGAACTGGCCATGAAAGTTAAAAAAACAACAACATAACAAACCTATGACGCAAAAAGCTACAGTTTCATAGTAAATTGCACAAGATTAGTTAAGACATCGAGACTGACATCTAGTTCTCCTTCCATTAACCATTTAAATGCAACTTCCAACCCACTCCAGTCCAACTAATCAACTGGATCCACAGCTGTTTTTATACCTGCCAAAAGTCACCAAGTATGCCTACTCATCAGGAACCGCAACCTGCAAAACATGTTTACCTTTCTCCAGGGCCAGGCAGTGGAAGAGAGAGATGCAGGGACAGGGTGTGGGAGCGAGGACTTAGGTCGGCAGCGTGGTGCTGTGAGGCGACGGGTGAAGCCAGGTCAACGCTGACACTCTGAGGAAGAGATCCAACATGGCCGCCTCCGAGGGCTTCACTGGCTCGGCTGCTCGGACGCTACGCTGGAGAGGGGAATTTTAGTGCATAAAAGTGTTGTTTTCTTTCTTCCTCAACAGCTCCAACTCCAAAGAATTTCAACAACCTATAACACATCAAGTCGGCAATCATTCATGCAAATGAGACTCAGTCACTTCAGTTGGAGCAGAGGAATGTAGTGTCACTTCAAACGTGTGTAACGCATGGATCTGAGCATGACAAGATGATTGCGACAAAACAATCACTCCTTCTGTTCATAGTGCGACAGTGACACAGCCGCTCCTTGTATGAAGACTTAACAAATGTTTCCTCATGCTGCTACACCGCTAATATCCTGTTGACAGTAACTCCTGAGGAGGTATAACATGAGTCACAATGCTTCCAGCACCTTCCTTTTCACAATTAGCTGAAGTAAAGAGGAAGTGAGAGATAAAACAAAAAAAAAACATCAAGTTGATTTACATACTTCTGTGACAGGCTGTAATCTCTCAGTCCTAACCAAAGACAGAGGTCAACACATTACGAAATCTATCCAACTCTGTTTCATGTGTCTCATTCTCGAGCTTTAAAACCTAGGACCCAGCCTGTAGGCTCAAAATACTTCTGACAATGAACAGTATTTAATATCTGCTGTATTTCTACCTTTCTTTGGAGAAATCGTCATAGCAATTACTCATTATACATGAGTTTTAGCAAACAAATGTTCCCCTCACCATTCCTCTGAACTAGTGTTTTTCGGTTTTGGCACTTGTTGCAAGTCACTGTGGGTAATACAGGGTCAGAAGAGGGTCAGCCTTGTGTGGGATACACTTGCTGAGCGTGAATAAAGACATTATACAGAGCTTCTTTGTCCAATTTGACAGCACAGTAGAAATCTTCAAACTTTTTTAAATTTTATGCTCGAGACACAGTCCCATGCCATCCACACTCCTGAGTGAGCCTCCTAATACGTGCCCTTTCCTGCAGGAAGAGTGATGAGGAAGTTAATTAGTAATGATGATGATAATAAATCTTGCAAAGGAATAATTAACTTGCTGTTTGAGTCCCTAAAAAGGAGCAAGACTCAGATTGTTGTACAGTGCTCATGAGAAGAGTTAAGACCACTGTATTTTCTTTGTCTTTTGTGAATCCATTGTATTGAGAAACAAAGGTAAATTAACTTCTTTAAGGTAAAGGGACACGTCGCTTTATGACTTGATGAGGAATGCGTGGGGGCAGTCTTGAGTACAAATTTTCCTCTCTCAAACTTTACTGCAAAATCTCACAGCAGAAAGGGATAAAAAAAAAGGGAGGGGGTGAATAGTACAGGTCCTGGGACACTGTGTTCAATTCATCAGCAGGCATCTTCCCCACAACATCTCATCGGGGGCAATGTGGCAATAAATCAAGCAGCTTTCACGAGCATCTGTTGTACTTGCAGCCTGCAGAAGTTAGCTTGATACTATTATCATCATATGGTTGGAAATACTGTTACTCTAGCACCTTTGGCCACTATTTAAAACATGCAGATGATGTAATCCTTGTAATCCAGAATTACTACTCTGCAGTAAAAGTGTATTGCGTAAATGTATGTTTTGAGATCTGCTATTTAAAGAAATACACCCAAGTATGAAATATAGTTTAAAAAGTACATGAGACAGTTAAAGGACACTATGTATAAATACTGTGTTAATTGAAATGAAGTACGGCTGACACAAACCTGTGGAGTCTGCTTCCACATGAGAATCTACATTCCTGCATGTGGATGCTTGAGTCGAAGCAGCTCTGCTCAGACAGTCCCAAAATCACAAACAGTCATTTGTCCTCCTGCACTTGTTTCTCTCTCCCGGGTTAGCCACCAAAATAACATAAAGAGAAATCTCCAGGTAAAAATAATCCTGAGAGGGATTCAGTTTCTTTCCTCCTTGCTGAAGTCAAAGCAGGGCAGATTTCCTTTTTTTAATGCGCAGCAAATGGCCAGAGTCTGGTGGTGAGTGAGTGTGTGCAGCAGCAGCAGTAATGCTCAGGTGCACTCGGTCACCTGGGCTGATGACAGCTCAGCCATTAGAGACTTTTCCATGGCTAATTTTCCCTTGAGAAGCTTCTGCAGAACAATGATCTCTGTGACCAAAAGTATCCTCATATCTGGGGAGGGCAAGTTCTCTCTCTCTGTTCCTCTCTCTCAGCTGCAGCATCCAATGGAGTTACTGCCTTCTAAGCAGTCAGTATGGTGGAGTTTTCTCTGTAATGACACTGAGTCCCATGCATGGTTTCTTCTGGCTGCTGTAACAGGGAAAGAAATTTAAGTTTGTTTTTTTATTTCCCTCCCAGAGAGAGTCCTTGAAGACTCAACAAAACAGTAATAAGCCTGTCGTTCTGCTGTGGGCCAACACTGTAAAATGGATGCATAAAACCCTGTGTATAGTCATATTATACGACTTAAATGCATGAAAACATATGGTACATATCATCTTAGAATTGAGTAAACCTCTAACTGCATATACACAAATGTTATTAGTCCCTAACACCCTATAGATACTATTTTACCTTGTGCTTAAATTGCTTTTGCGCAGCACTTTTTTCGACTCACTGTATTTATTTTTTCTTGCAGGAATAGTATAAACAGTGTGCACTGCTGGCAACAGAAACTAACGTTTTCTATGTCTTTTCTTGATATTATGTTTAGCAAGGCTCTGTTTTTGATTTGTTATTTCTTGGTTTTAAAAGTTTTCTATTCTTATGTCATATTATTGTTTTTAGTGCTAATGGGTGTGTCCCCATTTGCGATATGATTGTTTTCATTCTGTTAAATCGGGGATAAATCGCTTTTGGTGTCTTATAAAAAGCGCCATGCAGGACAACAAAGGCCAGGCAAAGCCTCACAAAGAGTTGAGTGCCTACTCTTTTCATGTTAAAGATTAAAAATCAAAGTTTCTGGCTGTAAATAAGGAACACCAATTGAGGATCTGGTGGTATATACTTTTTTTAACCTCATTGAGTAGATCAAGAAACGATAAACGAGAACATCACAAGGAAACCTATGATTGGGTTACTCCTATCCTCTGAGAATGATTTAATCTAAGAGTAGGTATTGTCTTGACTGACTGAATAAGCAAATAAGCAAATGATTGACCGCTTGAATGAGGATCTGCCAGTCACATGAACTGCATGAGTAAACGCACTGGGATAATATCTCAGAGACATTTCATCCAAAATGGTGGGTTCGTGCATTATGTATCTCACCAGCCTGGTAACAACAGCCAGGTTTTACTCAAGACAGGATGTATCTAACTCGATGTCAGATAACACAGTTAACACAGGCCGATAGCTACAGCCTGCGTAATCCAACGCACTATCACAAAATGATAACAGGAGTGACTACTCAATCAGATATGACACTTTTTAAACCAGCAGTTTGGTTCTTACGAAGCACACCGACGTCCCAACACGGAGACGCGAAGGCTGAGGCAGAACACCACAAGGTAATTCACCTGTATAATCCGGGATCACCCCCCGTTTAAGGCACCTTGAGGCTAACAGCTGCTGGCATCTCCCTTTCACGACACACCGTGCAAGATTCGTCCGGTGCGTCTTTTATGGAAACTGTCACGACACCATTAAAGAAAGAAAAGTGCATGGGGACTTACAATGGCAAAAAGCGACGCGGGGTCTCGCTTCGGTCGGTCGTTGTGAAGCGTTGTGTCGTCGCTGCTGTTGTCCGCGGTACAGTAAATTGGGTCAGTGTTCCTATCGCCTGTACAACTGATGTGCCTGTGTACGCTGTCAAGTCAGTCCGCGTGACACATATAGTCCTTCCTGTAGCTGGATTTTCAAAGTATAGCATTTACGGAAACGATTGTTGGATCGTTTGCGTCCGAGAGAAGCAAAATAGTTGAAATTGGCGATGCATTTATTAATGAATATTAGGTTACTAAACCAGGTTCCAAGTCATATCACATAGAAAATGAATCTAATTCTAGTTTGCCCTGTGCTGCGCCTCAAATGAAGCTAACTACGGTTAATCCAACTACTTCCGCCGTGCGCCACCTGTCGACCAGCTATCAATATCGAACAGGTTCCGCTCAACAGAATTCTAACCTGCTGGACTTTAACAATTTGCGTGGTATGTTCTAGCGCTAGAAAACCCAAAAGAGTAAAAACAGATGTTTTTTGCCTCAAAGATAACGGGACGTCGCCCCTGCGACGTAGCAACCTGACCAAGATGGCGTCTCCGCCTACCAACTATCCTCGTTGCAATTGGTTCACTAACATTGTCGGACTGTTTTCATTGGTTTGCTGTAGCTTTATTTTGACACTTTACTTCCGGAGAGTGCTCACGAGCTGTCGTGGCGCGCGGGAGGACTGTCTATAAAGTAAGTTATTTCATGAATGTTGATAAATTCAAATTTAGAATATCAAATACTCTTGAGCTTTCACTTAGAAAGACTCAGCAAACCAATCGCAAATCATTAAATGAGGCTGCTCTTGACTGTATGGACCTAATGACAGGATTTTCGATATCCTTTTTTGTAGGTTGTCTTAACATTCATTTGTATATCTCTCTTGGGTATTTAGTCACCGAGGTCACAATGGATGACAGTGCCGACATTACACCTGTCGTGAACAGCCGGCCTCCTGGGGAAGAGGAGCAGGGAGGAGGAGGAGAAGGTGGAGGAGGCTCAGAGAGGGATGCAAGAGGTGGAGGTGGTTTGACTGACGCCCAGAGGGAGGTGTTGGAGAGATGTCTTCATGCACTTAAGCATGCTAAAAATGACAGTCACACGTTGGCTGCTCTTCTGTTGGTACGTGTCAGTCTCATCCATGTGATTACAGTGAACTACACTGAACTCAAGGATACACAGGATGATTATATTGAGGAGGGTATTTTTAAAGTACAGAGAAACATGTTGTGTCTATGCGATTGTTGAATGCTCACTTTGCATGCTTTATCCCTGTGAGACTTTGCATTTTCATTTCATGGCACAGATCAACCAAAAAAGATTTTACCAGGGTACTTTTTCTGTGATGGGTTGAGGACACAGCCAAATATAATGACAGAGCCCATTCTCTGAAAGGTTGTTGTTTTAGTCCTTTGTAGCTGTGAGTTTTTTGTTTTCTCTCTTTATCTTAGATCACTCGCTTGTGCCCAGCGAGCCAACTAGACAAACCCACCTTGAGACGCATCTTCGAGGCAGTGGGACTCAACCTGCCAGCTCGGCTTTTGGTGACAGCAGTCAGAGGGAGCGGGAACTCTGCCTTACCCCCATATGAACTCCTTTCACTGGGCACAGCTCTGTTGGCTGCCCTGAGCACAGATCCAGACATGGCCTCCCATCCCCAGCTCCTCACCACCGTCCCACTCCTGCTGGGCATTTTAGCAAATGGTCCCGGGTCAGATCAGCAGAAAGAGGCTGCCCAGGAACAGAGCCAAGCTGGAGAGACGGGGCAGGTTCCAGACAGCCTGGAAAATAATCCTGTCAGTGTGGCAACATCAGCAGGCGAGAGCAAGTCCAGCATGCAAAAGGGTGATAGTAGCAGTGCATCGAACGGAGTGTCGACATCTAAAGAAACGCCACCATCTGCCAATTTGGATGAGGCCATGGCTGCCGACTGCTACCAGGTTCTGACAGCTGTGTGTGCCTTACCCAGGGGTCCTGACCAGCTGCTGAGCAGGGGCGCTGTTCCTGCCCTGTGTCAAGCAGTGGAACAAAACCAGACTTTCAGCCATGAGAGGGGGCTTGCCTTGCTTGGTTGCCTCCTCTCTGGTAAAACCAAGGGCAAAGCGTGGAGTAAGCACCCTGCAGAACTCCTCGCTCTACTGGTCGGGCTCTCTAAAGACTTCTGCCAGTCCAAAGAGCAGGCCACGCTGGACATGTGCTCCCAGTTGGTGCAGTTTCTCCCCCCAGTAGGAGCAGCGGTAGAGAGTGAAGAGATGAAAGGAGTCGTGAGCCATGTGTGGGGGGTACTGAGACCCATACTGCAGGCTAAGTTGACACCGAGGCAGATCGGGTCAGTCCTGGTCCTCGGTGCCTGTCTACTGGATTTGTATGGGTGGAAGCTGGTGGGACCACCAAAGTTCTGCTGTTTACTAGTGAACCGGGCCTGTGTGGAGGTCAGAATGGGCTTGGAAGAACCACCTGGTAATGAGCTCAGCCCAGAGCTGCAGCACACACTCACAGGTAGTATATCGATTGTCATTCCATAGTTTGTTTAAAACATGTAGTGAGGTAGTTTAGTGAAATCATGCAAGTAAGTTTAAACAATTATTATTTAAACCTCCTGCTCTCATCCTCAGGCTGTTACAGAATCATGGAGGCTGCCATAGAGCAAGCCTGCAATCCGGGGTTGTCGCAGACCGCTGCACCTCCTCAGAGCGCCCTCTCCTCACTCAGTCTGCAGCAGAGCCGGCAGGTCCTCGGGGTGCTGGAGGAGGCCTTCTCTGCCGTAATGTACCACCTGCAGCAGGTGAGAGGATCATGTTTGTGCCTCTGTTGGCGGTTTCTATATCCAACCAGATAATTACTGCTGCTTCTGGACACTTGTAATCACTCATTAAGCACAAGATTCCTACTCACGCTGGCAGAAAAATGTGCAACTTTTTGAATAAGGATTTAATTCTATAACATCACTTCTAAAATCAAGTAATAATAATGCTTCTTTGTGCTGTAAAATGACCCAGAGATTAGCCACTAAAAGACTTTCCCTGTTCTCATAGGTTGACCCGAGTCGATATGGTGACCCTTTCATTTTCGCCACATTCCGCTCTCTGTGCTCCTGGCTGGCCGAGGAGACTTCCTGTCTCAAGGAGGAAGTGACTGCACTGCTGCCTTTCCTGATCGGCTATGTCCGCAGCCATCTGCAGGGTGAAAGCCCAGAGCATGGCCTCTGTGACTGGATGTCCGAGATGTCCCTCTCTGAGGAGAGAGAGGTGTGGACGGGCAAAGAGCCTCTGAGGTAAAGATGACAGTACAAGTCAGAGGGAATGAATCAGTAATGTTAGAACAACCTATCCAAAGAAAGATTGTACTGGTCTAGTGTTCCAGCGTGAGCATTCAAGAAAACACCTTCCTCTCTACAGGTATCTCCTCCCAGCTCTGTGCCACCTGTCAGCAGAGGATGGTCCCAGGAAGGTGCTGCTAACGCTTGATACCCCGGCCCTGCTGGTCGACTTCCTGTCCCAGAGCTGGACTTCCCTCAAAGGAAAAAGTGGCATGGCATCAGCCAGGGATCCCAGCATGGAGACAGCCTGTTCAGCCCTCCTCAACTTCACTGTCACAGAACCAGAGAGAGTCAGGTACAAGTCAAACACTCATCTGGAGCCTGCAGGTTCATTTGAGAGAATGAAGTCACACTGAAATTTCTAACTTTTACGTTGGATTTCCAGGAAGGACCCGTGCTTCAGATCACTCAAGGCTCTTCTGAGTGAAGCACTCCCAGTTTTGGTCCATAAGCCCCGCCTCCTGGTCCTAGCAGCGAATTACTGCACTTTGGGACTAATGATTGGCAGACTCGAATCAGCTCCTTCAGGTGAAAGTGGTTTTGAATATTCACACAACCGGTGCCATTTAATAACATTTTTACCATGTATCCCTCTCAGTGGTTGATAATGACCTAACGCTCATGTGTCTGAGTCTGAGCACACTGAGCTAACGTTCACCGCTCCAGGACCCTGAAACCGAAGCAGCTAAATCATCCATCATTAATTAGATTATAAACACCTGCGCTTTTCTGACTGCACTGTGTAAAAATCATCTTCTTTGGAAACTGGTAAACCTAAATGGAATGTGGCCATTACTAATGTAATTAGTTACGCTGCTGTGTTTCTTTGCTTTGAATAAAACGCCTCTGGGAGCGTAGATGATTTGCGCTCTAGGTTGGGCAGAAATTCTGCCGTGCACACACCGGGGCTGTAACCATGACTGTTGACTTTGTGTTGACTGATATGTGAAAGGAGTCGTTTGTCCGGTGAACACCGGCACAACAATCTTCACACAGTTCTGAGGCTCTTCTGGGAAACAGTAGCTGGCATTTAACTCAGTGGTATGAACGTGTTCATAACAGCTCGAAGCAAAGTGAAAATTGGACTGACATTCATCAGGTGGTCAGTAACGGTTAAAGTGGCCTAATGTTGCCTCAGTGTGATAGTGAGCGATTGTTTGCCAACATTTTATTCAGGGTAACTTTATAAGACAGGGATACAGTAGTGACTTTGTACTGTAAGTGTCAGCTTGTTCTGATGGTTTTTGGCCAAAACTGTAAAATCTATTACTGTAAATTGTTTAAGTGGCACTCAGGGTGGTCAACCCTTTTTAAAAAATATCTAGCCATGTGTTCTTGATTGATCTTAACACATTTTATAGTAAATATAGGCACAGAATATTAGCTATTTGTACTTTTGTTCAAACCAACCATGACCCCTGTTTTTTGTTGTTTCTCCAGGATCAGTGGAAGCAGGTCAGAGGCGTTTCTTCTCTTCAGCTCTCCGGTTCCTCCGCGGTGCCCTGGACTCCGGCCCCAGCCCCGGTCCGGTAAAGTTGAGCGTCGGCTGGGAGGAGAGCTGGGACGAGGCCGAGGAGCTCTGGAGGTTGGGTTTGCAGGCTCTTGGAGGCTGTGTCCGCGCTCAGCCGTGGATCGCCAGCCTGGTCAGGGAGGAGGGCTGGCTCAAAAACACACTCACCATGCTGGGTCAGTGTAGCGCACTGCCCGACCAGCACACGCAGGAGGCGCTAGAGGAAGCTCTTTGTGCCATGGCGGAGCGGTGCCCGGTCTGTAAGCAGGAGATTGGAGACATGATGATGAGGAATGATAAAGGAGCTTTGAGCTGCATGAGGAACCTGAAGAAGTCAGTGGGAGTGAAGTGAAACCAAACTGCTGCTAATGGACACAGAGCTCTTTCATGGAGTGTTTTAAACTTGCAGAGTCAAAAACAAAGTGGCACTATATATAAAAAAAAAAAAAAAGCACAGCTGTTAGGTGAAGCCAAACTGTTGTCTTTACTAGTCTTATGGATAACGTTTTCTCAGGCTTTTTTCTGATAAGATGAAAAAGCTCAAGATGCCAAAGCCCACATAGAACAGAGAGAAAATAATGTGTACCATATTTTCCAGTGTAATTGTACCACAGTAATAAGAAAAAAATGGAATGCCTTTTTGTTTTGACAACTGGGTTCAACTGGGTGATGATGTAAATGTCTGAGAAAAGCTCCGCTCTCCACGTGGATCTGAAAAACAAATTGTTTCTTACATGCGAAGGCTGACATGTAAATGCATTGAATAAAGAATTATTTTATTACAGAACAATAAGCTTTCCCCTTTTTTCGTGTCACCGTAGTTGGACATCTGTTTCTACCACTGGAACAGCTGACCTTTTCAGCACTTAGATCGCTGTATTGCTGGTGGAATAAATCTGATACAGGTGTTGAAATAATCTGCAGTGAGTGGGCAAAGGCCTCTTGACTGCAGCTGATCCAAAAGAAACTTCTCTTCTTTTCGAAGGTACCACAAGATGGCGCAGTCAGACTTAATGTGCGCTGAAGTTCTTGCTCAATAACACACTCTTTCTTTCCTCTGTCCAAATTATTGTTTGCAATTTTATATGATTTGTTTCTTCATCGTTTTTTCCTAAAAATAACAAGATAATAATCCATCTTTATATTTAAATTAATCATAAAAACAAATACGTGCAAATGTCTAAATAGGACAATGTAAGGTATAATGCAATCTTTTCTTTTTTTTCTTTACCATGGAAATGGATTATTTGAATATCTGTGTCTTAAAATTATAATAATGAACTACATTTTTAATATTTATCCTTTAGCTGTAACTTCACCAACTAATAAATCTTTAAATGTAATAGTATAGTTTTACTTGGAAATTTGGAGAGATTTCTCAGGTTGGAATTCATCCAGTTTTCAGGGCCATAAACCAGGACTTAATGCTGTACATTTACATGGATCAGTGAAAAAAGAATCTGGAGATTCAAAGGAAAAACGAATATTTGTTATGAACTGTGATTTTTTTTTCGTTTGTGATTGTTATAAGTCAGCCATGATGCTGTTTCTTATTAAGCACTTCACCCCTGATTCTATAGCCCATGTTACACCGTGAAAAAGTTTTTAGCTACCCCCTCCTCGACTTTTGTCACCTCCCGCCCCCTCTCTTTCTTTCTTTTTACCCCCTCCCTCCCTGGCACCCGTCTCTTTTCTCTGTGACTCATCCATACAAACTCCAGCATCGTCTCTCAGACTTACTCACTCCTCTCTGTACCTTCAGCCTCCATCCACCGCGTCACATTAACCCCTCAGCTGTAGCTTGACACCCAGACTGTGCGCCTGCAGCAGCACCACCAGCACCACCACCATGCTCTGGAAATCCCGAACCAAGACTGACGTTTTGCAGGTAAACGAAACAGCACAGTTTTCAGTTTTAACTGGTGCAGGTTTATTTTCTTTCAGCGAGAACAGGTCTATTATTTAGAAGTCCACCAATGGTGAGTGGAAGGCTGGAAAAGCCCGAACGAGACAATAATTCACGTTTCGATAATTCAACCTAGGAATGATTCAGTATGGATTTCATTAGGTGGAATAGTTGCAGGAAATTACATTCTTTGGAGTTTTAAACTAAGAACTTACCGCGACGTTTGACTAAAAGGACACAGATGTTCGTGCTTAAAAACGAACAAAGTCATAACCCATACTTTGGAAACCAGAGACTATCATTTCCGTGTTTAAACGTTATTGTTGTTCTGATGTTTGTGAAGTAAATATGTAAAAACGCCTTAAAATCGTGTCAATTGGTGCGTAAAACCTGGAGTTTAATTCAGTGCCAGGATTTTTAAAGACCACAAAAGTGCAGCGTATGTATGGATGAATTTAAAAAAAACACTAATTGAATGAATATATCTCTTTAAGAGAAGTGGACCCTGTCGACCCCTCCCCTCATTCCGCCGGGTGCGCGCAAAACCTATAAGTACTGCGCTCATGGAGAGGCTGGGAGAGTCAGTGTATGTTGTGCGCGTGTGTGTATCCGGCAGCAGCTTTTTTGGATCTGTGCGTAGAGAGCTTCGTCGAACAGCAAGGAAAAAAAGAAAGAGTTAATAACACCGTTGAGTTTAATGGATCGCTAAAAAACAGTCTGGATTTACATCTCGGAGAGCATTTTGGTGACATCTTTCAGTCATTGGAAGCCCCCCTCCCTGCGCATCCTGCTGATTTTTAAATTTGGGGGGTATTGAGAGTGGTCCAGATGTTAATCCACACCTATTCGGCTATGGTGAGTTTGATAGACACTCGCGTTTTGGACATCTCACGCCTGGTTATCATTAATGTTACTCAGCTGTAGAAAGGAGTTTATTGTCTGTACAGACTGACATTAGACTACATCCGAAAAAACATGCGTACAATTTGCTATTAAAACAGATTCGAGCAAAAACAAAAGTGTAGAAAAAAAGATGTTTTGATGTTTTAGACCTGTGGCACCAACTGTCAGCTCGAAGAAAACAATGATACTCAGTGATTTTTTTTATTTTTATTTTTGGCTTAAGATAAATGCATTTCTGGTAAGTCTGGCCTTTTCCTGATAGAATCACAAGTGCCACTCCGCTGCTCAATCTTGAGCGTGTCTGACAGTGAGTTTACTGTATTTGCGTCTGTCCGCGGAGATGCTCTTTGTCTGCACAGTGTCACACCGAGTGAGACCGACTGACAGTAAAGTGTCCACTCACTGCAAAAAACTGTGACAAGCGACCAGCGTCTTTCTAAATGGACTGTCACTGTGCTTTATGATTTGGAAAATACGTTCCAACTTTATAGTAGAATAAAATTAGCAACTGCGAAGTGTGGTTGTTGAGTATGGCATATATATATATATATATGTGTGTGTGTGTGTGTGTGTGTGTGTGTGTGTGTGTGTGTGCTCGTTAACCTGGCAGTGGCCCTGTTTGGCTGGCAGATAATGGACATTGTTCATTGACATTGGCACATCATTGATTTGGTTGACCCAGCTTTTAAAAAAAAATCCAATTTGATCAGGGATGTGTGTGAGAAGAAATGTAGGTTGGTGGACTACTTGTGTTTACACATACTGGAGCGTGCGGGCGTGTCTTTTACATGAGAGAGAGTGTGTGTGTGTGTGTAGGGGGGACTTAAAAAGTCCAAATCAGATCACGTTGGGTTTCCTGCGCCTTGACAGCTTTGTAAGAACCGGTTTTGTCTTTAATTTTCACTTGTGGGGCAAGTGTGTGTTTGTTGACACGATGGCAGATTATTTACAGCTGCACCCCCACCCACCCTCACCCCTCCCTGAGCGACGTGTTGTTGCTGTGCATTACCTGTCCTTTGTGCAGCTTCTTGGTGGCCGTGACCTTTCTGACACTGTTCATCGGCGACGCCAACGGCGCCTTCTGCCAGTGCGCATCACTTCAAACGCTGCTGCTATTTCCAACCATCTAATAAAAATAGAAATAAACTTTATTCATACACCAGAGCTGTTTTGGTTAAATATAAAGAGTTTTTTGTTTGTTGTTTTTCGACTTTCTCATCTCGAACAGTCTTTGCACTTTGTGCTTTAGTTTTTGGTACATTTTCTGGAGCCCTTAAATTTGGAATCTCTGGTATTTCATCAAACCTTCAGTCCCATTTTCACCTGTGGGAGAACAGTTTGATAAGGTCCTGGAGCTCCTGACAGAAAACAAACTTTCTAATTTTCTGCAGGACCGCGCAGACGGACTAAGCGGCTCTTCGCCGAGTGGGCGCCTCTCCCAGCTGTCCTCCCTGAACCAGGCCGCCTACTCCTCGGCTCCTCCGCTCTGCCACACCCCGGCCTCTGACTTCCAGCCTCCTTACTTCCCTCCCCCCTATCCGCAGTCTTCCCTGCCATACTCCCAGAGCCAGGACTCAGCGTATTCCCACCTGTCAGACCCTTACCCCTCCATCAACTCCATCCACCAGCATCAGCAAGCGGCATGGCACTCGCAGAGGTCGCGCTCCGAGGATGGGGGGCTGCTGTCACAGTCTCACCGGGCTCTGAGCCTCGACCCCCGGCGGGAGTATCCAGCTGTTCCCCGGTTGCTCCACGGTCTCGGGGAAGGGGCTGCCGCACTCGGGGACGGTCCTCTCGGAATGCACCTGGGACATCACGGCCTGGAGGATCTTCAGGTGACTTGATTTTTGTTGTTTTGTTTTTTTCCCCATCCTTGTGTGTTCCCGATGCTCTGCGAGACCGTGCGTAAAAGTCACTCGGCACATGATCAGGGCCCATAAGGTCATTCCGATAAAAATAATCTTCTTGCTTCTTCGATTCATTTCTGTTGGTTTCCTTTTAAACTACTACCACTACTTACTATTATGCGAAAAACGTTCAAAAATATCTCATTTGTTTAAAACATCCATGGCAACAAGGCCTCAAGGCGATTTATCTTTCGTTTCTGTCGTTCCTCCAAATGACACAGTTCATGAATAGCCCTCATTAATAAAATGTTATTTATTTTTGTTTCATTAACACTTACTATAATTTTATTCATCATTTTCACGAATGGGATTTTTTTCACCAGTTCGTTCCCGAAAGACACCTGCAGGCCTCCAGTCTGTTATTCGAATTCCACCCAAAAATTCACAAGACCAGTTTTGTCGTATGGCAATGAGAAACATGTCCGGCCTGAAATATTAGTTGTTTTTTCGTTTCTATAATTATGTACAAAACGGGCAGGGTTGTTCTTATTAATTAGTTCATATTAGGATTTTTTTCTAACATCATATGTCGTTTTTGGAGTTTTCTTGGCCAATAATACGTTTTGTGTTAAAAACTAATTTTTGAACTCACTGGCTTAAAATCGTATCTTAGATATTACGTAGCCTTCGTGTAAGTTATATAAGTGATAGCCTATAATAATACATTTTAAAAATCAGAAATTTTAAAATAGATTGTTGTGGTTATTTGGTTGCATGCTCCTCTATTATTCATCCCTTACGTCCATCCATTATTACCCGATGTCTCGCACAGAGACAAAGTGATTCTGCTCGTTCTGCAGCCCTTTTTGCCTTCTGCATTTTTTTTCTTTTTTGGGAGAAGAATAGTTTCTATGGTTTATTGAGCAGTCAGCTTCCCTGCAGCAGGTGCAGCTGTAGACGCTGTTTGTTGCCTCCTCACAGAGAAAACACACCGAGACCAATTGATCTGTACGGTCATTAATAGAAAAGAAACGTTTGAGAGGAGCGCCAGGCAAAGAGTCAAACCAGGCATGTTACTGTTAAACGCTCCCACTTGACAAGGACCTTTATTTGATTAATGGATTATATCCTACGCGTTTGAACCCTCTTATAAATTCACCACAAAGGAGACATCCCAGAGTCGCCCTGCAAGACTATTTTATTCCCAGTAAAGGAAAAGATCAAATAAACTGCAGTTGCTTTACTTTATTCTTTGAATCAGAACGCTACAATGGCTGTTTTATTGAATATCAAATTTCGCACAAATACATTTTTCATAAATAAGGCTATAGCAAAATAAATAAAACAGTGTTTTATGGAAAGAATTATTTACCCTAAATATGCTAAAATAGAATATAGTCTATAGTCTAATCTGTTTTAAAAAGCTCTTTAGTTATTTTAAACAGTCATTTATGACAATATTTCTTGACTGTAACTGTATTTTTTGTATTTAAGGCTGTAAATTAATTTATACCACTGAAAGATTAAAAGAGGATAGTTTTATTTTCCAAAACAATTTATTAACAAACCATTTTACAGCATGCAGATCGTTAATGACATATAAATATATTTTTATGTGATTTTAAGAACTTCATACTACTGGCAACATATTTTTCTTTTTGTCAATCTGTGTAGAAATACAAATGAACTGTTTTTAAAAAATGAAATGATTTGTCATAACTTCCATCATTTGCTGCAACACCTGCACTATTGGAGCTGAGTAACACACTCATATCACTTACTTTGATATGCATATTGTTCATGTTTGCTGTGAGGGAAAACTAAACGCTGGACCTTCCATCTCGCTTTGGCCTGAGAGAGACAAGCTGTGTGTGTGTGTGTGTTGGCTGTGAGTCCAGTTGATAGATAGTGACTGTCTGTCTGTCTGACACAGGGAATGGAGGAAGGATCAGCCTTGGGCATCCTCGACCACTCTGTCATTAAAAAAGGTAAGAGGTGGGAGAGCTCTGTGTGTGTGTGTGTGTGTGTGTGAGAGAGAGAGAGAGAGAGAGCGAGAAAGAGAGAGCAGAAAGATTGAGTGTGTATGTGTGCATTTGTGTCTAAGTGTGCACCTATATAATTGTGCTATATATGCTGAAGGGGGTTTTGTGTTTAGGGGCTCTCCAACACCAGTCTCTCTCTCTGTTACACACACACACACACACACACACACACACACACACTATAAATAATTCTGTTTTGCTATTTCATTTGAAGTCAAGAAGTCCTCTAACACTCAGCTGCAGACTTCACCCCAAAGGCACACATTCTTAATGAACTGTTCATGGTCATATGAGAGAGCTAGTGTGTGTGTGTGTGTGTGTGTGTGTGTGTGTGTGTGTGTGTGTGTGAAAGAGAAGGATTAGAGTGGAGAGGAGAGGAGAGAGAAGTGGGGCACAGCACAAAAGGGAGGGGGTACATGATAAAAGAGGAGTTGTGGGGAAATTTGCAGAGCATGATCACTCTAATATTACCAACTCTGAGTGGCAGAAGACACAGGGGCACGATTAGAAAATTCAAGTTGGATTTGTAGCTGGTGCAGTGCGATAATGTGAAAATCTCACTCAGCTTAAGAAAACCCTGGTAGACGACCTGTTTAGGTGTGCAGTTGTGCATACAAAACATGAAGATTTGCACTGAAACAAGTGAAAGTTGATGCCTTCAGTCTTTATTTTCATCAAAATGTGTTATTTCGTGTACAGATTTTTTTAAAATGTGGACTTTTTCTTCTTTTTCTTTCTACTGTCTGACTGATTAATTCAAAAATATTTCAATCAGCCAAACACTCACTGATTCAAAGCCCTCCATGCCATAAAGTTTTCACAAGAAAACAGGGATGTAATTCTCCAAAT
This sequence comes from Psettodes erumei, assembly GCA_016785225.1. Classification (NCBI taxonomy): domain Eukaryota; kingdom Metazoa; phylum Chordata; class Actinopteri; order Pleuronectiformes; family Psettodidae; genus Psettodes; species Psettodes erumei. The sequence continues at coordinate 361,709 of JAFBJZ010000898.1, read as the reverse complement.
CAAGTCCCCCGAGGATGAGCGTTATGCGTTTCCAGCCTCGATTCAAACTGCTTGATTCTGCAAACCAGCCGTCATTTGATGAAGTGACAGGGATTCCACTTGTTTGCCAAACGCCTAGAATCGATCAATTACCACAGCGAGACTCTCCCTGGCAAGTACTTGCAGCGAGATAGCAGAGCAGACCCAAAGCCCTTGTGAATAAGAAAATCCAATAAGGAGAACAGAACAGGACAGAATACATAAAAGGAAAGGGGGGGGGGGTGAAGAGTGAGAGATGATAAGAGAAAAGAGAGAGAGAGAGGGAGGGGTAGACAGCTGACAAAGGAAAGAGAGAGAGAGGGAGCTTTAGAGGAAACTCTGCCGCTCCGTGGCCTGGGCAGCCAGATGATCGGATGGTTGTGAATGAGAGGATTTTAGGAGAATTTATTTCAGTATGGGGAATCTGTGCTGCACAGCAGGGTGTCGCAGACAGGCCACCCAACTGCTACAGCTGTACCCATGATGTTTCTTTTTGAATACAGAAAGGAGAGCCACCTGGATTGGAAAAGGCTCAGAAAGGGAGAGGAAAGATGAGAAAGGTGACATTGTTTAAAATTTAGACTCATGTTACACATTGTCATGAAGAATACAATGCAAAATTATAGACTGGTATAATGGCTTAGTGAATTCTCCTGTAATTTTGTGCTTCTGCTCAAAGGGCTGGTTCTCCCAAATTACAAAAAGACACTGACCATGAATCTCAACATGTTATTCCCTGTCACTATCTTTTATCTAGCACTTCCTGTCCTCTTCCTGACATCATCGTTAGTAGTAAAGACATAAAATGCCCAAAACGGACTTCAAGAAATTTCTTTCTCTTACATGTTTTCTCCCCCTTATCTCTTGTGGTATCCAGTCATGCTGATGGGCCTGGTTTCATGTGTTTGGTTTATAGAGCCTTCTAATGCCACTCAAAGACAGTGGACATGAATGGGCTTTAATTTTGTTGCGCTCACATGAAAATCAAATTGAAAATGTGCAACAGCACTTAGGTGTATGGTGCCCCCGTTATCCAAATGTACATTAGTGGGTTTTTGTTATTAGATGACTCCAAAACTAATTTCACCAACACAAATTAACAATTTAAAAGATGAGATAACAAAGACGCAAAAGTAAAACAGATACGGGTCTCTCTCTGGTCGCCAAAGTCCAATCAATACAAGGATTTGATTGACAGTTTAAAATCCTCACTAGTTTTAAAAATGGTAAGGTTCTGCGAGTGAAATTCAACTCACAAATCACCGAGATGGAGATGCTTCTACAAAATAAAGATGTTATTCCCAAATTTGAGAGTGGGGGGGGTCATCTGACTGGCCTTGACCTCCACGCGTTTCACCAAAACAAGATACGTTGCCTCATAAAAGTTTACCACAGTGCAGAAAAGTGAGTGCAAATTGAGCTCTTCAAGGTGTGAAATAAAGCTATTTGAGAATGTGCAGTTGAAATGAAACCACCTGCAGTTTAGGCAACAGAATCAACAAGCAGCACTCCAGAATTAGAGCTGTTGACACAGGGGAGAACGTTACACTGAATAGATTAATCTGGAGAGGAGGAGGAGGAGGAGGAGGAGGAGGAGGATGCTGCCACAAAGTCATTCACACAACACTATTGTCATTGCACAAGACATATGTTTAGGATTAATGATCTTTATTCATCATTCATTCCTTCTTTTCCTCTCTGCTTCCTGCTATTGCTGCTGTTGAACTTTTCAAATCTTTCATTTTCACATTTTTGTCTGTCTCTTCAATCAAGGCACAAATAACGCAAACAACCAAAAAGTGTGTTATGCATACATGTAAATTAGCTAAAACCTTCTTTTATCTATCCACAGTTCCTATCCCGTCCAAGCTGAACGGCTCCTCCCTGTCAGCCTTGTCCATCGGTAAGGAGGGTCTCGGCATGGGAGCCGTGTCCAACCCGGCTGAGGTCTTCTGTTCCGTCCCGGGTCGCCTCTCGCTGCTCAGCTCCACCTCCAAATACAAGGTGACGGTCGGGGAGGTGCAACGACGCCTCTCCCCACCTGAGTGCCTCAATGCCTCTCTGCTGGGTGGAGTCCTCCGCAGGTGAGAAAAAGATGGAGGAATGAGAGGGTCTAATCCACATGAGGTTTTTTTTTGTCAAATTAAAAATCGAAAGCCTGCGATCAAAGCCAGAAATACACCCTAAATGAATGATTTTCTGACTTTTTGAATGTCTTTGATTCTTTTCTTATGAAAAACTAGAGACTCTTACATTTCAAGGTTTCTAAAAACTAGTGAAATAGGACAATCTGAGAAGGGAACATCTGACATTGGACATGAAGTCTTGAGAAGATTTTTTTTTTGCCTTTTTTCCATTAAGCTTTTCACAGTAAGAGCACTTAACTTAACTATAGGGCCGGGGCTGAGGACCCAACATGTATCATGGGACTAAATCACAAGAGAAGCAATGTGGTTTGATGAAGCACAGCCTCAGGGCAAGAGGACAACTTTATGATTTGGGTTTCAGGCTGAAGTACTTTCAGGGGACATGATTAAAGGTCTTATGGTAGTTAATGTTATCAAAAAAAAGTCACTCCTCGATTACAATACCTGCCTGCCAGTCATTTCAAGGCTCTTGTACTTAGCTTGAGAATTTCTATTTTATTGCACCTTATACTTCTTCTTCACCACATTTCAAATATCAGAAATGTTTCTTCATACATAAATATTGAAATGCTCTTCAATTTAAATGTACAAGAATAAAGAAAGGGATGAGGCCAAGCAAAGGAGATGAAAGCAAGAAAAACAAAAAAATACAAGACACTATTGGTTTTGACAGGGAACATAGGGAGAATACAGCTTCACATTCAGTCTCACTCTCACTCTCTGACACACACACACACATTCATGCACATTCCCAGCCATAGACATAATACAGAGATACAGGCACACCCCACACAACACAACCCATAAAGCCAAACAGACACATAGGATACACACACACACGCACACACACACACACACACACACACACACACACACACACACACACACACACACACACAAAGACCATCTCCTAAAAACTGCTCTCTCTGTCTCCCTGTCCACCCTCAGGGCGAAGTCAAAGAATGGTGGCCGCTGTCTGAGAGAGCGTCTGGAGAAGATTGGCCTCAACCTGCCCGCCGGGCGACGCAAGGCAGCCAACGTCACTCTCCTAACATCTCTAGTGGAGGGTATGGAAACACACACACATGCATGCACACACACACACACGCGCACGCACACACACACACACACACACATCTACAGTGACCTGCATATATCCTGACAGATAGAGACACATATTCACATAGAAATATCCTCGCATGAGCAGGCATGAATAAACAGTCACAGTATGGACGGCTGCATGTGTGAAGGCACACACATACGCACGCACAAGTGGAGGGCATCTTTCACAAAAGCAGAGGCTTTGGCCGCCTCATGAAGCCAAAGTGCAGTGAACTGTTTGAGTGGTGAAAGTGAGAAAAATGGCTGCAGAGTTTGTCTCTTGACCTGACCTGACCTGACCCTGAGCAGCTACACCAGTCGACTGTTTACCATTTAAAAGCATTTATATGGATAATTATTTGATTTGAAAGCTTAACCGAGGCATTGACACTTGACTCTTGAAAACACACAGAAGCATAGTAACTGCTTTTTTGCCTAAATAAAGTAGGACTTTACTAGTTCACTTTGATTTCTGTTTTAGACGTACTCTCACTCTCTCCCTCCTCCTCCTCCTTCCTCCTCCTCTAGGTGAGGCCGTCCATCTGGCACGGGACTTTGGTTATGTGTGTGAGACAGAGTTTCCAGCCAGAGCCACAGCTGAGTATCTGTGCAGGCAGAGCGAGCCCGAGCAGCTCCCAACACGGCGCAGCATGCTGCTCGCCACCAAGTGAGTGTCTCCTCCCTGCCTTTGCAAGTTTCAGTCCACAGCTGCAACTGTTCTTCGTTTCATTACTGTTTCATCTGTGGATTATTTTCCTCAATGGTTTTATCCATAAATAGTTCAAAAATTGCAAAAAAAATCTAATCTGCAGCCCAATGTGACCAACAGCCCCAAAAACCAAAGATATTCCAAATCTCACCATTACCAACATAACCACAAACTAATGCATCATCTTGTTCTTCTTCTCAGGGAGATCTGTAAGGAGTTTGTGGACCTCATGTCCCAGGACCGCTCTCCCCTGGGCGGCAGCCGACCCACCCCCTGCCTGGAGCCTGGCGTCCAGGGGAGCCTCACCCATTTCAGCCTGCTCACCCACGGCTTCGGAGCCCCCGCCATCTGCGCCGCGCTCTCCGCCTTCCAGAGCTACCTGATGGAAGCGATCAAAATGCTGGACAAAGGAGAGGGTGGAGGGAAGAGCCACCACGACAAGGAGATGAAGCACCGCAAATAGAGGGGGAAGCAGAGGGATGAGTGGATAGACGGATGGACGGATGAGAGGCCGAAAGGAGGAGAAAAGAGGGGGAAAGGACTGACTCGTGGCCCTCTGCGTCTTTACCTTTGCCCTCAGGGTAAAAGACTTTTACCCCCCAGAAACCCATGCGGTCCCTCTCATCAAGGAGGCGGGGTTTATGATGATATCTGTACTGTAATATGTGTCCACAACCACCTCACTCAAAATGACGCATGGACCTCTCTGCTCAGTAGCTGGTTTGTTTCATGATGGCGTCTCCAAAACATGTCTTCGGGATGAGTTCCTACATCTGGCAGTATGGTTTCAATTTTTCTTTCTTTTTTTTTTACCCTTTTTTAAATTTACTTTCATCAACTTAAATATGTCACCTTTATCTGTGTTTTAGAAGCCCCTGCCTTCATCAGTGTCACACACACAAACACACACACGCACACACACACACAAACAAACACATATTTTTTGGACTGAACTCATTCGGGAAGCGTCGTAAGCCATATCCGAGTCAACGACCTGCTCTTTGTTCCTCTAGAACTTTGGGAGACTTTTAACTTCACCTGACTGGACAAGCACAGCTTCCATATGTAGTTCTTCTTAGTTGGTGGTCATGGGAAATTGAGTTCTCTGGGGATCTCTCGCAGCGGGGTAAGGAGGAGTCAAAGGCAGCTAATGGAGATTTGTTTTCTTTTATTTTGAAGTACTATGTGTTGGTAACTTAAAAAAAACAACAAATCATTTTGTACTTTGTGTCTATTATTAATGTTATTACTGTTGTTATTATTATTATTGTATTACGGCATAAATGTAATATATTATTAAAGAATTAAGAAGTGATCCGTTGAGTTTAATGAGTGTGTTTTTGTGTTCTGACCTGAAATATCAGAACAATAAAGAAAGTAATGGCCCCTTCAGGCACCTTCATTTGCAGCTGCCCACTTTAACTTAATTTTAAATTCAAAGGTGTTAAAAGGACATTTACTTTCTTTCATGGTGCTTTTGTTGTAATGCCTCCACTCCTCTGTCTCTGTCACAATAATGATATTTTTTATTGATTCCTGCAGGCAAAGTCTACTCTCACTTCAACAGGAAGGTCATGACCAGGGCAGCAACTAACACTTAATTTCATTATTGATTAATCTATCAATTGTTTTCCTGTCTCTACTTTCGATTGAATGATTAATTGCTTAGTCCATGAGAAAACACCCCCGAACCCAAAGTGATGTCTTTGGATCATTTACTTTGTGTGCCTGTAAGAGTTGGAAGGTAAACCCTTGGAAAAAGGCAGAGAACCCGCAGGACTGAGGTGTAAAGCAAAGTGGAGAACAGCCCAGCAACAGACACAGAGGACAAAAAAGCTGCCCAACAAGAAAACAGGCTGATGGACGAAGCCAGAAATAAGACCCACAAGCACTCAACAGACATAACCTGCCCTCTATATTCTGACCTTCAGCACTGCGCTGCCACCTGCTTATATTACGCAGGCACCTACCAACACAGAAGGGCACTCCGACAATCTTAAAAAGATATTTATGATTAACTTTTACCCAAATTTCCCTCTACAAAATACAAATGAGTTTTACCGAATGCAGATAAAATACACCATGAATTCAAGAACTACCAAACAAAAAACAAACTTCAATATCCCTCTATCGACTCCCCTCTCTCTTCCTTGGCCACTTGGTTCAACCTAATGAACTAAGTGGCAACTGCTGGTGTTAAGTGGCTGCATTCCTGTGTGCTCCATGAAAACATTCCCCCAGGAAGTAGACCTCAAAGAGAGAGTGAGAGATGAGTACAGGTATAACAGAAAAATAAACGATCTCTTAAATCCTTACAGTCTCGGTTCTCTCCTTATATGAGGGTTTTTTTTAAGTCAGTCTCTTTGTGTTATATTAATCAGAATTTTCATCAGAATTTTCAAGAGCCCAAGGTGACATCTTCCAATTTATCGTCATCATCCTCTAGTTTTTCTTTCCAAAAATCATCCAAAATTGAAAGATAACTCAGTTTACAATGAAATCAGATTGAGAATAGCAGCAGATCTACATAAAACTGAAAATTTTTGGTGTTTTTTGCTCAATAAATGATTTCATTAAGTGGTTATTAAAACTGCTGTTGATTGAAGGGATCCAGTGCCCTGTTCAAGGACCCCTGCCAACACAAGAACCTGAATGCTGGCTTTCCTTTCACACACAAATCTGCTGTGTGCACCCCAAGGACCCTCTCAAAAAAAGGAAACCAGGGCCCCTCTCTGCATGCAGGGATCCAGAAGGGGCCCATGGAGACGACGGCGTCACAGCTGCAGCCCTGAACACTGAGTACCTGGGAGAATGGCGGCGGCGGTGCGACCCCCAGTGCCCAAACAAGCCGCACACCTTGGCTCCCCTTCAACCCATCTGCTCCTGCGTCTCTGCCGCGACCACCTCTCACGCCTCCCGCACAGTCGTTGGCTTTATTTAACCAGGATGAGATACGCGACGCAATTACGGCTTTCCAGGGACTGCACACATACATGTGTCGTCTGCTCACACACTCTCAAACAACACTCATTTCTACCTGCCTTATCTCCCTTTCTCTCCTCCCATCTCATTACCCTCCTGTGTCAACCCTCCCTCCCTCCTCCATCCCTTCATCTCCCTCTCTGTAACCTAACCCCCCCCACCTTCCTCCTCACCCCACCCTCTTCCCTGTTCTCTCCCTCTATCTGACACTCAGCGGGGCTGCTCTCCATCTCTCTCTCTGTGCCTCCAGGCAAACATATGCTGCGCTTCCCGTCAGATTCCGGTGTGTTTGAGAGAGGAGGGATTGTTTAATGTTTATTAATCACCTGTCTGTGGTGGAGAGAGGAGACGATGATAGAGCCCCCCCCACACACACACACACACACACACACACACGCACCTATTCAGCTGTGATTTCACCAGCTTGGCCTGGTTTTCCCATTTACAGTTGTACGATGTAAGTATGCTCATTTAGTGTAACACTCCTTGTGTATAGATATAAAGTAAAAACTAAAGTAAAAACTAAAGACTTGTAATTATTACAGGAGCTACTTGGTAGTGTATCAATAAGGTTTTTTTTGTTTTGTTTTGTTTTGTTTTTGTTTTTTTACACGAGGGCCCAATTGAATTTACAAAACAAAAATCTGAATTTACATCATTTAAAATTGAATGATCTTCATTTGATTACATCTTGAGGGAGCCCGTGCTTTGGAAAACTACACTATTAACCTATATATTTATACATCTATGTATATGTATGTGTGTGTGTATATATATATATATACTACATCTCTGTAGTAAATCCAACTAATATTTCAATGTAGTTTGGTCATTCAGGGTCAGGGAAAAACATTCAGTGAGAAAAGTTTTTTCAAGTTAAACTATATGTGCATGCATGTTTTATTCCACGTGTATAAGCATGAGCAAGTGCAAGTTACCCGCACACACACGCACTGAGAACAAGTGCAGAAGTACACAGCCAGGAGGCTGTTCTCTTTCTATGTGCAGATGAGCAGACTGGAGAGCATTGAGAAAGCACCACAGGGACAAAGAGCATGTATCTCAACTGTGTGTCACTTTTTATTGGAACAGAAAGAGCAAGGAGGTCAACAGTACAAAAAAAAAAAAGAAACCCAAGATCGAGGGCGTCAGGGCTGGTAAGCAGTGAGCGGTCACTTTGCGCCGAGGGTGAGCTTCTCCAGGTCATGGATGCCCTCCTTGTCAATCAAACGGACAGTGAAGGAGGGGAGGTTCAGGATGAAGCGCTTATTCAGCTGGAGGAGGGAGGAAGACAGGAAGGAATATTAGGATATTATATGAGGAAAAAATTAGATAAATAATATTGTCTTAATAATGTAATAAAAAGCAAAAGACTTAATGTCTGATGAAACCGATGTGCTTCATTTTATGAAATGCAGCAATCCACAATGACTTAGAGAAAAACCCATCACATGTTCTTAGTGCTCTGAACCGCTTTTTTCCCCTCTCCATGGAAATTTCAATCACACAAATCTCCTGCTGTTTAAATGCTGTGAACTTATTAGCAGCATCTGTAATGACTGATCAAGGCTCTGCCAGCGATTACACTGACAAATGTTGGAAGCAAGTTTTGAAGAGCAAAGTTACGACTTGAAAGGATGAGCAACATAATAATCAATCAAACAATGTGCCTCTTATTCTTGTTTATTCAAAAAAAGAAGAAGAAAACTACTTCAACTCACTTCCTCAATGCACTTCTTCAGCAGATCCACTGCCTCATCTCGGGTCAGGTCTAAAACAAACAATAAAAAAAATGAATTACATTAAAACAGAGTTGAAATACATATTTCCATTTATAAGACCAGGGATGTAGTTTTCACAACAGACCACCATGGAGTTAATATGAAGATCACTGCCATTAGGTAAACTAACTGTACCTTACAACACCTCTTACATTGCCCTGACTCTGACTCCTGAACCTCTGCAGGGCAAAGACGTGCATTATAGTTTTTATTTTTCTCTTGGCTTCCCAGTCAGTCTCGCAGGAACAATAAAATGGCTACAAAAAAACCCCAAGCACGGGGCATATCTCTGCACTGACCTGGTCTGTAGTAGCGGTCGAGAATGGATAGAGTGAGAAAAGCTCCGTAGCCGTGGGCAGCGAAGGGGGCCTTGGCCAGGGAAGACAGGTAGTCCATGTAGAAGAGACCCGGGCCGTCTGTGTCATCGTAGCCCGCCAGCAACAGGTTCACATGATACGGAGTCTGCAGACGGAGGGAGGGAGGGAGTGGAGGAGTGATATTCAGAACGGACACAAGGCTCCTTACTTCTTTTAAGTTGCAGATAAAATGTTGATGAAAATGTTTTTCAGTCAATGGAAACAAGACTAGGAGAGTTCTGAGCCACCGAAAAATAAATGCAGTGAAACGAAAGACTTACAAACCACGTTCCTCCACATCTGTGGACAAACCGTTTCTGCGTGCATGGACATTATCAGCATATTATGTTTTCTCATTTAACACAGACTGCTTGGAGAATGTATTGTATATCAATCATGAGATCAGCTAATACGGACGTGAAAGTAGTGCAAACCAATGACAAAAGCATTGGTAAACATCCTGTGAAAAATAAACAATAACTGGGCCAATAAATAAAATGCAGCTTCTACAGAATGAAGTGTCATATCCTTAGATTCATTACTGGGGGAACACTGTATTTGTGGCTGAATGGCTAAAACTGCAAACACCAAGGTATTGTAAACATGTATTTAAATCTTTTAAAGTTGTTGGCAGAGTCGTGGAAGTTCCCAGCGAATGCACAGAGCAGCGTTTTAGTCTCGGTGACAGCAGCTGGTACTAACTCTTTACAACCTGTCTTTTAAAACACAACCATTTCTCTTTATGAACCTTTTTCTTTCCCAGGAGGAGGGGGCCGGGGCTTCTTCCATAATAAGTGACATGTTCCTAACTTCAGAGTGAAATCCATTTTTAAAAGGGGTATTCCAGCTATTTACTTTCACACATACATCAAGTTGGGGGACTAATTAGAGACAAAAAAACAGACTTACAAGCACCCAATGCAGAGTTTGTGTTCCTATGGGCACCTGAATATTTGTTTTGAGACACACTGTGGCCCTGTCTTTTAATCTATTACTCAAACTGGACTTCCTGGATTTATTTCACGGTCTCTCCGATACCGCCCAGCCCCCACCGAGCTGAGATTTCTTCAGACTTTGGAAAACTCCCTCCAAGTGTTTCCAGTAGACGACTGGTATTTTTTGCGACAGCTAAGTGAGTGGCGAGTGGCGCACCTTAACCTGCAGCAGGATCCAAAGAAACCCAGCAGCCTCAAATGAAGCATTAAAAACGTGAGGTGGCAGAATTGCTGTATTTATTTACCCCCCCCCCCGATTGAAGGTGCTAACATTGCCATCAGCACATCAGCATATAGATTTCTACAGTGGCGTCACAGACTCACAATTGTTCCTCTAAACAGTCCAACTGTGAACAAACCGGTTCACAAGACGTCTCGCCACTTGAAAAGTACAACTTCTCTCTCTCTCTCTGTCTCAACTTCTTCCAAATAAATTGCGTCTAATTATCGACTTTGATTTTTCGACATAGCGGCGATGCGGAGTGACGCGCACAGCGGCAACATTAACACGGCATAAGCAGCCGTGAGAGGGAAGGAGGGAGACGTACGCCGGAGACTGAGGTGACAGAGCGCAGGGCGGGGAGGCTGGAGAGCGGTGGAGGGAGATGAAAGGTGAAAGGGCGTCACAGGACAGAGGAGGTGTGTATGTCGGGGGTATCAGGGTGTCACTGGCAGTGTGACATCTGCTGGGAGTCAGCACCCCTGTTGTTCCCTCCATCGCGCCCTCCTCTCTCCCTCCCTCCCTCCCTCCTCTTGGTCCCTTCTTTCGCTCGCTTGCTCCCTCCTCCCTCCCTCCTTCACCCTGTGCCCTGGAGTAGCGCCAGGGCTCATTAAAAACTTCTAAAGTCGTTTCTCTTGCCCTTATCCCCCCCCTTTTTTAAATTACATCTTTTACGCTTCCAGCCTCTTCTCCCTTCTCTTCCTCCAAAACACCAATTTTCTCTCTTCGTTTTTTTTTTGTGGAACACAGTTCCTCGTTTTAAAAAATCCCTTTAAAGCTAGACAATTTTTTTGGGGGGGGTGGATTTGGAAGTAACTTATGGCCTGAATTCTTTGCAGAGAGATACGCAGTGTAGTGTTTTTGATTAAAATGCAACAGGAAAAATGTAATATGGCTTTCTCTTGTCGTGCAGAGAGGCAAATATGATTCATACGACGCCAGGCAAGTCATGATCTACACACCTGCCCTCTCCTTTCAATTTATCTCTCAGCCGACCTGCTTATTTCTTCGAGTTGTGTGTTTGCCACAAGGGCATCGATGATTGTTAGTCTCCCTGTGGAGCAGGCTTTAGTGCATGTGTGCGTTAACAATGGTTTTGAGCCTGCGCGCACACACACACACGTGAGAAAGAGAAACAGTGTGTTTGCGAGTGTGCGCGGGGGGGGGGTGTGAATCTCAGGATGAAAATCTTGTGTGTTTATGTGTGCGCTTTAACTCCTCCGTGAGCCCGCGAACGCCCCCAGCGGCGTCACCCCCACCCACCGCACACCTGCCTCGCTGGTTACAATGTAACAATAATACGGACTTGGCATCAAAATAACCTTCCCATGTCACCTCGGAGGGAACCAGGCACCTTGTTAACCCAGCCACCTGAACTCACACCCGGGTTCACATGCAAAACAACGCACGTCGGGCGTTTTATCCCCCTGCCGCGAGTCTCGCTCTCAGCGACCGCCGCGCCGCAGAACAAAAGGCTTCACCTGCCGGCAGACACAGACCAGATGGTTTTCGAAGGAACAGTTTTGACATTTTGGAAAATTGCACTCATTCGCGTTCTTGACAAGAGCTGGATGAGAAGACCCTCGTACATGTGTGGCAAATATAAAGGAGGTGCCAGTTAGCGTAGCTTAGCTTAAAGACTGGAAAAAGGGGAAACTGCTAGCCTGGATCTGACCAAAGAAGAAACCCTGTTTTTCAAATGTTTTATTTTTGTTCAAAACACAAATCTATTCAATTTACTGTAATTTTGAGACAAGGGAAAACAGTAAGTTAGCACATTTGAGAATCTGGAACCATCAAATGTTGCATTTCTGTTTAGAAAAATAATGATTATTCATCCAAATAGTTCAATAATTTTCTGTCAGTTGAATTACTGATTAATCGCTGTAGTGACATTTGGATTTTATTAACTTTGGATAGAGTCGGGCTAACTGTGTCCCTGTTTCCAGTCTTTATGCTAAGCTAAGCCAACCAGCTTCTTGAGGTAATGCTGTACTTTAAGTACAAACGTGAGAGTTGCATCAATCTTGTCATCCAACTCCCGGCAAGAAGGTGAACAAGCCAAAGCCCAAAATGTTGAAATATTCCTTTAAGGCATCACTTTTAGAGCAAACGTAGCTTTGGTTGCGACACAAATTAAGGTCATGCCGCTAATAAAGCGCCACAAACTCATCCCCAAACTCTCTTCTTCAACGTTCCAGCACTCTCTCCCGTCATTCTTTCCTCCTCCTCCCCCCCTCCCCCTATTTGTGCACCCTGCCCTGGGGCGTGTTCTCTTTATTGGCATTTCTCCTCAATCTGCTGTATTAATTGTTCATCTGTGCAGGAGCAGGGGAGCTGTGTGCAATATGGCGCCAGTAATTATTTGTGCCCATTGTGTACTAAAAAATATTTTACAAACCCATATGGGGCCAGCTGTAGATCACCGCAGCACTGAGGCTAACTGTTGCTGTGGCCCTATAGAAAACCCTAAAAAATAAATAAACAACGCAAACTTTACAGGCTGACAAAATTTTACTTCTCCAGCTTACTGCAGCAAGCATCCTCATATATACAAAACCTGATGACTGTAAGGCTTTCAGGCTTCTACATAAAGCTCCAAAAGAAAAAAAAAAAAGAAATGTGATATTTATAAGCCCTGCGCCTCCCCTGAGTTTTGCAGTTTCAATTTAACCTCATGTCTCGTGCCTCCTACAACTATAAACCTGCAAAACTTTTTAAACTACTTCCTACCTGTCATTTCAATATCTATCAATCTAATCTGTACTTATCTTTAATACACAAATATACACAATGGGAAAATAAAAGGAAGAGCAGAACAGGGGCTGAATTTCTGTGCCTGTAAAACTTGGCAGTTTTTGTTTTGTTCTGTGGTGAATTTCATGTGCATCATTACTGATATGCATGCAGCAGAGTTGAGGCCTCAGGTGATTATGCTTACCGCAAGTTTTTTTTCTTTGTCTGCTCTCTAAAGCTTGAGTGAATGCAGTACTCCAGAGGTTAGTGGAGTTGTTTTTCTGGACGGCAGGCTGGTAAGCACGCAGTCGTATGTGCGCGGGGTTTCGCTTACTCTGCGCTGACATGAGCTGCTGACTTGGGCTAACTACACCTCCTGGAGGTCTGAGGCCAATGGGGTAATTTCATCTGTAATTTATCCTGCAGGAATAAGGCCATCAGAATTAACAATATAGCGCTGATTAATTTATCAGTCAGTGGTTTTTGACCTGGGGGTCTGGACATGTTGGCGGGATCATGTGAGGTTTTGTTTTTTGGGGGGCGGGGGTGGTGGGGGTGGTGGTTCAGATGATGATTTAAGGATGGTTAAAAAAAAGAAAAAAGATTTGATACACAAGAGGAGATCATTATCTTGCCTTTCTGTCTGGGTTAAACTTTAATCTGCAATGATTTAATCAGATTAATTAAAATAAATTCCAACATATGCAGCCAGTTCCCCAGACATGAATTGAGCAAGGTCTTAGACTACAGGCGTTTTTCAAGGGGAAATAAACTACATTAAATTTTCTTTTAGTCAACAAATGCGCTTAATCCATATCTGAGAAACCAGCCTAAGGATTTGAGGATCATCTGTGCTGCACATGCTGCAAGCTGACAATATTTTGTTTTTAAAAGTCATGGACCTTAACAGGTGAACTGCACAACTGTTCATCCTTAATCATTTTCTGTAATTTTTGCTTCTATTACAGTAAATTTCTAATGAGTTCATTTTCCTTGAAAGAACTTAAAAAAACTATTTTCTTACACTTAGTGGAACGATTTATCTATTAATCAAGTGTGTAGACCAATCACTAATGAAAATAATCAACCGTTGCTTGCAGCCCCAAAGTCATAATCATAAATGGTTTGAGAGTAATATACAAGACACATTTTCAAAGAGAATAAATTATTGTTCCAAATGAGACAACATCTTCGACCTCCTGCTAACTCACCATATGTTACTCATCTTAAAAAAACAAAGTGTCTCTCACACCTCTCGTTAATATTAAACACTTTCAGACTTAAGCAGATGATCTTTCTCTTTTTCACATTCAAATGGACAACACACACACACAACATACATAGTCTATACACTAAAGAAGTTCTGGGGTGGAAAAAAACCTGTTTATACAACATAATTTGCAAATGTCCATGCACTCTGGAGGTTGATGAATGTGAAAAGAGCATAGCTGGAGGAAGGTGTGGGATGCAGAGGAGAAACTGCCACCGCTTCAGTTTCTGAGCACTCCAGAGAACGCGGCATTAGTAAATCCGGCGTTCATGAAACCAAATTCATAACCGTGAGGCACAAAAATAACGATACAGCTGCAAATTATGACAAGACATGAATATAAATGTTATCCTCCACAACATGTACAACCTTGACTGAACAACACGATCCTAATCCTATAGGTCCCTCTGTGCGCATACTTATTGTATTTGTGTATATGTTGACTCCTACTCGTTCTCACACTCTCACAGTCTGCTTGGTGTTGTCTACTGGGCCTGCTTGTTCTCCCCTGGGACGCCCCTGCCCCGCTCCTCCTCCCCCTGCTCTATCCCTATCCCCCGTTCGATGTGTCCCACATTCCCTTCTCTGCCACACTAATTGTTTTTTGTAATTATTTTCACCCTTCTGCTATTGTGACAGGCAGCGGTGACACTGCTCGTAACAAATTTGTGCAAAAGACAACGCACGGATACGAGAAGCACAGAAGTCTCAGGCAGAGTGTGTTACATCCGAAAAACAAATGCTGACGCTTGCAACTAGGAAAACCAACTAGGTTGCCACTGGTAACTTGCAGTGGTGATTAATTATTTTTGTGATTCATTGTTTTGCATCTAAAATGCCAAGAAATGGTGAAAAAATATTTTCCTGAAGCGCAAGGCAAGGTCATCAAATTGACAGTCCAACATATAAAGAAAATACTACATTTACTATCACATCAGCTAAAGAAGAGCAGCAGCCTCACAAATAACAAGCAGCAAGATGATTAATCGATTAACAGAAATGCAGCTGCCTGTTCTTCTGACCACTGACTAATCGCTGCAGATTTAAACTTCAAACATGCAAATTATGTCGTGCATTAATTGACTAATCAACAGGAAGTTAATTGTCAACTCTTTTGATAATGGACGTGTACTTTTGAAAATAGCATTTCAATCAAAAGTGGAAGCGGAGAACGTTATGGCTTTATCTGATATTAAATTGAATATCTGTGTGTGAATGTTGTGAACTACTTAACTGTAGTCCGCCTGTATATGTGGAGAGACTGTGTGCTCCTGCGCCGCCTGGGGTGTGGGGGTTGTGGTGTGTGTGTGTGTGTGTGTGTGTGTGGGGGGGGGCACAGCACTGTGGGCTCAGGTGGTGTCATGAAGTCTCAAAGGGAGAAACCCTCTTCACCATTCACAACAAGCTGACAAATGTACCTGCCTCTGTCAAAATGCATCTGCTGGTTCAGCCGAGATGCCTCGAGCTGATAACGACACAAACGCAGGCGGGTGAGGCCGGAGTCCCACCTGAACGAAAGGGCCACAACTACTTCTACTGTGTCACAACATCAAGACCAGCAAGGTCTCTGTTGTGCCTCAGCAAATATTCATTTCCTGTTTTAGCTACAAATGAATTTTGATCAGAAATGTAAACATATTGTTGATATGGCCGAGTAAACCTGACAACATATGGGGAGTACAACTGCAATTTGAACTATTACTTTAACTTATGGGAGTTAGTCTGTGATTCCATCATTTGTTCCCTCGAGCAAAATGAGATTGAAAATGCTACAGAAATGTGATTAAGCTAATAAAGAAATTAAAATATCTGTAGGAATATTCACTTATCACACCACAATGAATATTTATAATTCAGAGGTTGACCACTGGTACAAGGGATTAATTAGCTGCTGTTTTGTTAACTGAGAAAACATACAGAGATATCGATGTTGTGAACTCAGGTCGGAGAATACATGGCAGCACAAACTGCGGCAGATGTTGTGTCGTTGCAAGTTGAATTTACATTTGTGGCAACACCAAACACCGTGAAGCTTGTTTTCTCTGAATTTCGATGCGGGGTCTCATTTTCAAAGACAATTTTAAACTTCACACAATCACATTCGAGAGCGTAGTTAAAGAAACTATATAGTATGACATTGAAATGGAATGTGTTACTTTACTTTGCTGTTAGTTTGTTTCAGCAAAGTGGCTGTATTAAAGTTAACCTCAGTTACATGTTAAATTATATTCTTTCTCTCTACCTTGAACACCCTTTTGGCTAGTGGCTGCCTTCTTTTACATTCTGCTAAAATGTGTGTTGATTCGCAGAGATTCTTGTTACAACTCATTTTCATTTTTTAGAGCTCATTTTCTTACTAACACCTATTTGCTTCCCTTTTATTTGATATCTGCTGTGAGGATCCCAAGTGGTGCAAACTTCATAAAGTTGACCCACAGAATCTCTTTATGTGCGGCTGTAAGGTTCAGAGGAGAATGTGCCCCTCAACTCAAAACAATTATTTTGATTATGATTATGGTCACACACACAGATGCAGTGTTTTGAGGACATGAGAAAACACAGACTGGCAGTAAAAGACCACAGCATTCACAAAAGATCGGTGCCAACAGGAACAAATAATGGAACATTTCTATCGCATGTATCAGCAAATGCAAGGTAGATTAAATCCTTCAAAGGAATAGCAACTCTTCCTATGCTTTGTCGTGTGGTCTTCTATATTGTGGACTTTTACCTGTGAATATGAATAACTAACTTTGAGCTAGGTACAAGTGTTAGGGGATTTAATGTATTGTCAAGGGACAACTCTTTCTCCTGCTGAAATCAACAAGGAGCTGACAAGTTGGTACAGCATTTAAATGTTCAATTCATTTTACCTTTAATGATACCACAAGCAGTTTTTTATATGTGCGTTCATTTTCGCAAAATCACAGTGGACAGTATTCACTGTGCCCATAAAGCTGCATCTAAGTAACAGTTTTTCTCTTGATAAAGCTACAAAGACAGCTTTAGCAAATGTGCTAATACTCATATGGACATCTATTCAGCTTTGGCCTGTTTTCATCTCAACAGTACTTATGTTGTAAATGTGTGTGTTTTATATATCAAGATAGTTACCCTGCTCCGAAGGTAGTCTGCAAGGTTCTTTCGTGTGAAGTTTGCTGCTGCTGCTGGACTGAGTTCATAACCTAAGAAATAGGAAGGGGAAAAAGACAGAAAGTGACAAACTGCATCAGACACAAAGTTTAGGGTGTGCATTTCATGAAAAACAAACACACACACACACACACACACACAATATGATATTACTGGTATTGAATCACCACAAACAAAGTACAACTGGTCTGATCCGTAAAATCTTCTTGATTTCAGATAGCTCCTCCTGTATAACTGCTTCTTCATGGATAACTTTTAACATTGTACAAGTTGGCATTGACATATTACTATTTTTATAAATAAAGAAAACGAAAAGAAAATGTATTCCTAAAAAAATGAGTGTTGTTCAAGAAAACATGATCATATTAATCAAGGAAATATATCAAAGCAAATATGGATAGGTTTGGTCCTGAACTGGAGCTAATGCTGCATTATCATCATCTTTGAAGAATTCCTTACCATTCCTCATTTTGTAGAGCTGAACATTCTTCTGGATGTACTCTGCAAACTGTACTGTGTCTCCTGCTTCTCCAACACAGAGCAGCAAAATCTTCTCACTGAGTTTGAACATCTTGTCATAGTCTGAAAAACACAGAACATGTATATCACCTCATTTATTTGAATTCATACATGATCAAAATGTACATTTACTGACTTCAAGATTGGGAAACGGCAGCGGTGTGATTACTTTCACTTTTATTTTTACAATCCAGCTTTCACAGTTTGTTTTTTACAAAACATGACGACTTGCTTAACTCGGAGCAGTACGTGTCAGTGACCTTTAGTGTGCCGCTTTAAATAATGTAGAGGAAAAACTGTAAAACAGAATTTTAGAGAGTTATATACTACTTAACCCAGCTCCGATTAGCTAGGTTAGCTCAAGTCAACATCCAGGAAGTGTGGTTGAGTTGCATTATGAGCATGTAGGTGAAGTTACTCCATATATTGTAAGAAGAAAACGCTTTCGTGATTGTTTGCCAATTGGAAAAGAGAAGCTATAGCAATAACGAGAGCTAATAACAGCAGGTTTGAGTGTGCTAACTTAGCTATAGCAACCGACTGAATGGCTAATGCTAGGCTAACGCGTTGTCATACCGTGTTTCATCTGAATGATGCTGCTGGCTGCGACATTATCGGCGGCGACGAGGACAAAATCCGGCCCCTGAATCCCGATCAAATATTCCATCCTGTATATTGGCTGTGCGCTGAAATAAGTATAAATTACTATGAAATAACAGATGTCTCGTTTCCCGTGGATGAACTGCACAGATTACACAGCAAAAGTTTGACACAGGCGGCGCAGGTTGGTTGCGTCACCGGGAAAGAGTGACATCATCTCTACGCGACTAGGGCGGGCGATTTGAGCGGACTCATCGAGAGAGAGAGCTACTACAGTGTTCGACTCAAAACAAACACAGCCAGTACTGTCGGGTTTTCCAGGTGGAGGTCAGTATGAACGAAGGGAAGCATCGCAGAATAATGTCGGACTCGAACAAGCTCAACGACTCGCTGCGGAGACGGTCACCGCGGTTGAGTTCTCCTCCCCAGGCTAACGTACAACTGGACAAGAAAATGGCGCAGGCGTCTGTCGCCGTGAAACGCTCCATAACGGTGAGGAAAATAGCTCCCAGGAAAACAGTCGCACCGGCGGAGCATAACAAGGAGAACACGCCGAGGCGGTCGGAAGGTTGTCAGCAGAAGAAGCAGAAGGTCTCGACCCCGGGTCCTGCCCCGGCCCACAGCAGCTCCTCCTCGGCTGAGAAGAAGCAGGGGAAGGCCGCTATGCCCTCACCGATCCTCCCGTCTTCGCCTCCGCCTTCTTGTCCCCAGCAGCCGGCGGTGGATCCAGGGGACGCGATGTGGTCGATGAAAGTGCGTCGGTCCTACAGCAGGCTCAGCGACAAGTCATTCAACAGCCCCGACTCCCGTGAGACTTTATTCGGCTTCGAGATGCTGCAGACCCCCGAGGTGGTCCGGGGAGTCCGGCAGTCTAATAAAGCTCCGGAGGCCTCGGCGTCCCTGTCTTGTCTGAACTCATTCACGTCTTTGCTCGAGGCAGACGACTGTGGTTCGACTTTTCCCGAGCCCGACCCAAATATCCCCGGCGTGGCTGTGGTGAAAGAGAAGAGGAGGAGGAAGAAGGTCCAGCAGTTCGACACCACGGAGCTGGACGCACTGGCTGCGGCGATGAACGCAGCGTTTCAGGAGGCAGAGGAGTTTGAGCTGGTGGTGGAGTAAAATAATGAGGCTGAAAGACTTGGACGGGCTGAAGGAAACTCATGCAGCATTCTCTCTTTCTCAATAACAATGAAAAACACTTACTGTGGGTGGGCTTCATACTCAAAAAGATAATGTTTTTTGTACATTACAAGTTCTTTATGTTGTACATGTTGATTCTTTGGAGGTTCCTATGTTTGGTTGTTCATTTAAATGCTCTTAATGGGGTTGTTCAAGTCTTTATGTGCATAGTATAGTCACATAGGTGTATTGTTTTGATTCTGAAATGATCTTTATACAGATTATAATTCAGAGCTGAACCCATTGATCAATAAGTTGTTTCACAGGAAAAAACAGCAAATTAATTAATGGTTTCAGTTGTTTATCAAGCAAAAAAAGAAAAAGTAAAAAAGGCCATATTCTCTCTCTGCTTTTCTATTATTTATCACATCAGGTCATTTGAAACTAAATATTTTTTGGTTTTTGAAGTACTGGTTGATCCAAACAACACTTTAAAGATGTCACACTTTGGCTCTGACTGAGTAAGAAATAAGAAAAATTAATCATCAGATTACCAGATAATTAAAAGGATCATTAGTTGCAGCTCTGATGAGCTTTACTTGTCATGTTGACTTGAAATGATAAAACTGCATTTGCAAGTTTGTTTTGAAAACGGGCCTGTCTTCACTTTTGTTGAAACCGGCTGGTTGATTTAGAAGAAGTTATGTAAAGTGGGAAATGTGACAGTTTGATATGGATAATAGTAGAAGATGTAGGTGGTCTGTAAACATTAAAACATAATTTGCAGAACTGGTCTGATATGAATGTTATAAACTGATGGTTCTTTATCAGGAGTTTCTACCCATATACACACTGAACTAGTGTTTTGTTCTTCGTAGTTCATTATATTTTAATTGTGGAAAACAATGATAATCTGGGCAGCAATACCAGATTACTTCCCTTCCATAATGTGTTTACATTCACATGTGATTGACTCAAAAATTCAGAATAAGATGGTTGGACAGCACCTGCCGATGTTCTTGGCCGGTCATCTCACACCAGTCCTTTATCAAGTTTAAGAGAAAATCAGATTTTATTTTTGTTTGACTGTACATGAAAATAAATGCTCAACCATCATCAGATCTATTTTCAGTTTTTTTCAAGTCACAAAGAAAATGTTTTATTCAGCCAGAGCAGCGCAATCTGAGATTTTGTCTGTATTTTCAGTGATAGCTTTTGTAATGGGGGGGGCACTCATTACTAACCATGTTAACTTAAATGGGGTCTAATGAGGCACCAGCCAAGCATGTTGACTAACAACACATTCCTTTACACGGCAGTGGTCTCCAGTGACTGTGATGGAGGCAGAGTGAATGAAGGAGTGGGTGGGTGATCTGTTTGGGATGTAATGAGGGAGGGTGGACAGGTAAAGCGTTTTCCTCCAGAGTCTCCTAAAAGGTCTAAGTGGATGTGTCGCATAATTTACACTAACAAGGAGGGATGCTGTCGACTGTGGCAGCAACACCCAGCCCCAGCAATGACTGAACTATTATAACTATTATTATTATTTTTCTAGTTACTATCAATAGACCAGATTTGGGACCCCCCCCAGTGATGCCATTTGGGGAGACACTTTGGTTCATGCTGGTGTTGAAGCTTCATGGCAGTTTCATTGTTTTCCATGGCCCACACACACCAACCAGTAAATCAAATAACTTACAAGGTGATCAAAAGAATATTAATCAACAACCATTTTATTATTATTATTACATGATTAATCATGTAAGATATTTTTACACAGCTTTATGACAAATCAGCACAAACACGTAATTAAGAATATAACTTAAAACAATAAAGGTATTCAAGATTGATTTTAACACAAGAGGGCCACAGAGTGGAGGATGGAGGCGCCATCACAGGGTAAACTGCACTTCGGGCCCCTGGGTGTCTGCGGCTCCTGGGCATCTGTCCGTTTGGTCCAGCTGCTAATCTGGCCCACTGCTGCTAATAAAGACAGAACTGCCACAGCTCTCACTGTAGTGCATTATTAGGTGGAGTCATAATAAACAAGCCCTGAAGAGCTCTATTTAAAAGGTGATCCATACTGCTGCAGTTGCTGCTGACAAGTACATCTCTACCTGTTATAGCCCCCCCCCAAAAAAAAACCCCAAACACCCATGAATAAGCTATGAAGTTAGATGTTTACCTCTGCTTATAGAGCACGAAGGCATGCTGATAGTATTTGTGAGTGTGTACGAGAGCGAGACGCGTGGGGGAAATAATGAGTGTGTGTTTGAGTGTGTAGCATAGTGAGCAGGGTAAATCCACAATTTGCTCACGCATTTTAGGGGCTGTGCAAAGCATGCTCTGTTTTCCTCCTCAGGTGCCATTTCATGTTCACATACCCTTCATTTGGCATTTCAGCGCTCCCTCGGAGTGGAGACATTTTTTTCCTTCTTTTCTTTTCTTTCTTTTTTTTTTAACAGAGCACAACACGATGGTGGCTTATCTTTTGTATATTTTTAACAAGGTATTCATGTCTGTTTTACACTTTGACTGAAAGTTACAAACAGAGTGGAGTAGGAGGGTGTTTTTGAGCTGTCACTGCCAGAAACAGTTATTGATTTACAATGCTGCTGCTGCTGCTGCTGCTGCTGCTTCCACTGCTCTTGCTTGCTCTTCCTTTGGTGTTCTTTTTTTGGGAGGTTGGATATTTTACACTCATATTCATGTGTTTTTTTTCTTTACCCCCCCCCACACACACACACACACACACACACACACACACACACACACACACTCACACACACATCACCACCGCCACATTTCACTCACGGCAGTTGTCGCTGGTTCAGCTTGACTGCTTCGTTAGGGCTCATCATTTGCATTCAGATTAATTATCTAATTACCGACAAATGTCCGGCGGCCACCCCACACTCCAGCTCGTCAGCTCTCAGCCTGTAATTATTTTAATCATTTACTTTCATCTGGAGCGTTCCTGCCATACTCCTGTGTTTAGAGGCCATTCTTAATTACCCTGCCAAGACACTCTTTCATGAGAGGGAGGGAGGGAGGGAGGGAGGGGTAGAGGGGTTGGTTTGAGGGAGAAGAGAGCAATTGGGTGAGGGAACATGTGCGTGTGTGTGCGTGTGTGTGTGTGTGTGTGTGTGTGTGTCCAATGGGGACATGATCCAGAGGCTTTGACAGCACAGAGGAAGCTCCCTGCACTGTTGGATGCTCTTTCCTCTCTCTTCCCATCCACCCCCCCAACCTCCCACCCCCACACCGCGTCCCCCTCACCCTGCCACCTCCCCCAACCCAACTTCCTCATCTCTCTCCTCTCACCACCCCCCCAACCCAACCCCTCCTCCATGCCCCGCTTCCACCGTTATACTTCCTCCCTTTTTTTCCCTTTATCGCGAGCACACACAGGAATCGCCCCTGGGCTTCAGTGCTCTGACTGCTAATACACTGAAACACACACACACACACACACACAGAAACAGGCAGACAAGAGAGTCATGCACCCTGTTTGTGGCACTCATCACGATGTACACATCTTTCCTCTATCTGCCTGGAAAATCTATACTCCTCTCAGCTCGTCTGTCTGTTTCTGTCTCTTCCTCTATCTCCCACCATCCCTCCATCCATCAGACCTGCATGACTGCACCCCACATATCTATCTGCTGCCTGTCTTTCCCTCTCCTTCTCTGTTTCCCTTCCCTTTTTCACCCCCATGTTTGGACAGCCTGGCATCAGGCCCCGCTGCTCCCTGTCTCTCGATGAGGGACGACGGGTCATCTCTCTCTCTCTCTCCCCTCATGTGACCGCTTCATAATGATGCTCTCACTCAACCCCTAAAGCCACTCGCCCTTCTCCCCGACTGCTCTTGTTAAGAAAAACAAGAGTGAGGGAGAATGAGAGAGAGAGAGAGAGAGACAAGCTCTGTAATTGGGCTCTTGAATATTTAAGTCACTGGGGATGAAAGTTTAATGAAAAGATGATTATCTACCAGTTTATCACACCACTATTTCATATTTCATTTTCACATTCTCGTTCCCAGCTTCATTGTCCATTTTGGCAGCTGTAGATACAGAGCATGTGATCCACTGCATGTTGGAAAATACTCAGCAAAAATAGGGAAAGATGGAGGAGACACTTTAAAGAGATGCACACTGACAACGTTCAGGACAAGAGTGGCTTCACTGTCTCACTTTTTGTGTGGTCTAGGTTGATTTGTCCACTTAAATCTTGTTGTCCCAGTAGAGCCATGGCCTTTCTCCACCAAATCTTGAATTTGACTCACAGGATTGTGCACATGTTGGGTAGCAAGACACTGTTTAACACAAGTAAAACAGGAAGATGTAAAATGACACCTATGTTGCAATGCTACAAAACCTCATACGAACTTCTGATTTTATGTCAACACCAATAAGAATTTATAAAATTTGTCCTTCACTGCCGATTCAACCTAGTCCAAATAAATCCAACTCTGAAATGATGAGAATTCAAAAAATAACTTTAGAATGTTGGAAGTGACCGACAGCACTAATTTTAGACTCAATTTAGAAAATACCCACTATCTCTAAGATGGTAGTAGTGGGATGTAACCACGCCAACCCCCTGAAACAGCTGAATAGAAAAATACGGGGGATATGACTTCATTGTCATCAGTAGCTTTTCACACTTGCTGTACAATTAATTTAATCTTTTGTTGACTTGGCTGCATACAAGGTGACTTAAACAGAATGTGTCTATTTAGACGTTAATGAAGAGATGAAGTGGCTGCCAGCTACCTTGGCTTAAAGCATCAGATGGTAACTGAACTCACCAGTTTCAGCCCATTCTCTCGATTGTGTGTCGCCTTCACCCCCCACCCCCCTGAAGACAGTTCACTAAGAAGCACAAGGACACTCTTTCCTTTACTTAATTGTGCTGGATAAACAGACGGCTGTTTGTTATTCATTCTCATTATTCATAATAGTGGGGACATTAATCCCTTTTTGCTCGAAGATGGTGTGAAAAGCACTGAGCGTCGCACCCGCTCTGACATGTAGCACTTTTCAAACCCCAGTGGAATAGGAGGGACCGCAGAGTTTTGAGGGGATTATGTTGAGAACCCACACATAGCCCTGGGCCACAGTTTAGAAGGGGACACAGTTGGGTTGGCAGGGATTAGAGACCAAGGTATGGTGCAAAGAGGCCATTTCCAGGCAAAGATACAGCATACGTTAAGGGAGGGGGACAACTATCTTCTTTGATAAATTCATTCTGGTAATAACACTTCATTGTGAGTGCATGAAAATAAAGATAAGAGGTGATTGGTCCACAAGAGGCCACATGACAGAAGATTCACTGCGTTGTTTGATTACGTTTTGGCAAAGGTGCAGAGATAAATTCATGACTTGCTTGTCATGAATGTTAAACAGCTTCATCGACACGCCACCATATGTTGATGTCTGCACTTCAGAAATCTGAAATCGAATAACCTGTATGAAAGGAGCCTCCGGGGACACCAGTGGGACAGAGTTAAACACTGCATTAACCTTGCCTTATGAGTTACTCACTATGCACTGAGTCCCGTAAAAGTCCCTCAAAAAAATGTGGGACTCTATCATTCTTGCTGCTTATCATCTTAATCCACAATTTCACGGCACCCGGGTGGGGGATGACCGCGCCGCTTGTCTCTTTTGTGGACAGGGTGTCACCGTTTAGCCCTATCGCTGCAGCTTGGGAGTGGGAGGATGGGAGGGGAAACCTGGGAGACCAGCTCCATCTCGAGGTTTGGGGCGGGGAGGGAAAGGAGAAAAAGAAAAAGAGCAAGTTAAATGGAAGTGACAATCTGCAAACATTCCTGCCGGCAGCTGCGCAGCATTCTCCATAGTTCACCCACCCTCCGCACAGTGTCCGGGGGCCCCCCTTCACCCACGACCCCTCCCGTGCCTGGCACACGCACCTGCCGCTCCCAGCCGCGCTTTCACCGACATCCAGATAATCTATGGGCGGATCGCAGCCGGGGCTCCCCTCAATGTGCTCTTGAGAAAACCCCTTATGCGTGAAAAAGCCCCCTTTCTCCATCTTTTGTTCAACACAGTTTTATGGGACACCATTGGGCATTATGAGGTTTGGGGGATTTTTCACGGGACTCTATTGAAGGGTATAATCCTTTCAGGCACGGGACGAATAAAAAAGTTTTAACCTGCTGTTTTCATATTTATTAGCTGGTTATAGCAGACGAGGCAGCTGAACCATTAACACGCACACACACACCACTCCCCCCTCCTGCTCACACCACACACACAAGCTTCAAGTCCTGGAATCAGAGATTGACAAGCATCTTGAGAGGGGGGGCCATATAATAGACCCGATTGCTTTAACTGAATTAGTCAGGAGAGTCAAGTGGGTGAGTGACACCCAGGTCATGAAGGCCCCTAACTGCTTCTGTTATGACACGTAACTGTTGTTAAAGAGGCCAACAAACACTCTTGACCCTGGGATAACAGCTACCAAAAAGAATTTATTTTAGACAAAAAAAACAAAAAAATGGAATATCACTTGACTCCAAAACTAACAAGGTTTCAATGCGAACATAGTTCATTCAGTAAAATAAAAAAAAACCAAAAACAAATCAAGCAATGTACTGAGCTAGGGGGGTGGGCTTGTCACCAGGGGACTTCATGGTTCCAATCTCCATACTTCCTTTTCAGCTGAGCAGTACATCCAGGGCTGCAGGAATGGACAGTTAGCCACAGGTCTCAATGGGTGCTGACACACTACTCAGGAGTGTGTGGAAGAGGATCAGGATATGGCAGAGGTAAGCAGGTGAGTCTTGCTGGGTGAAGTAGAGCTGAAGCTGTAGACCGCAGATGGTAACATGGCAGACAAACACAACCAGGTATGGCAGGTGTTTCAGGAGAGTACGGCCTGGACCTGGGACAGTGCAGGAATGACAAGTTGATAACCTAAACACAGAAGCACAGTAACAACTGGATCTGAACTGGTTTTTGCAGAACCTGACCATGGTGTAGTTTCCCCCAATAGAGATCACTGATCTGGCAAAGTTTGGAGGAGTAAGTCAGTCTTTTATACTGGAGGAGATGAGCTTGATTGGAGGATTCAGAACAGGTGAGTAGAGAATTGCAGGGAACACACACACATGCGAAACACAAAAGGGAAAGGGTACAGAGACACAACGTAATCCTGACTCTCTCAGTCAACAAGTTGTGACAACACAGGCGTTTTTGTTCATAAAATGTCTCCATTGCGAAGCAGGATTTGACCTTTTATATCTCCTTTGTCAATTAAGTTTCAGATTTTTTCTTTTTCTGTTTTTCTATGTGGTTTTCAATTCAGTCTTCAAGCCGAGTCAAATAAGATGATTTTGGGAACAATAGGTGGCAATTTGATATTCTAAATATGTTGCTGATGAACATATTTAAATGCAGTAACTGGGCTTGGTTGGAATGAGCAAAAATAGTATAACATTATAATTAATAACTGAATATGATGAGGAAATATAATAGGTATATATATATATATATATATAACAGGTCCATTTCCCTTCAGTTTACTTCATTTGGGACCTTTCTCCATTGTATTTATTACACTTATGATTATTTATTTCACTTTAATTCAACCATAACAGATCTATCTATCTATCTATCTATCTATGTGTTATGTTGTTCCTCCTCTGACGACAGGTCTTTCTATCCAGTTCATCATACACAGGCCTCGGGCAGCAGCCTTCCCTCCACCCCTCCTCACCCCTCCCTCTCCCTTTATCCCTCCCTCCCCTGCCTTCCTACTCTTCTACCTCCCTCTATCCCCACCACCACCACCACCACCCCCTTTCTGTCAAAGCTGATTGTTTCCACGCCAGCAGAGTGCTGCAGGCGAACACACTGTCACACTACATCAGGCAGAGGGAAGAAGGGGAGAGAGAGTATGATCGGGTATATATGTATTTCTCTCTTCAAAAAGCTCAACACAACAGCCAAAGCCACGACTTGCAGCAGGGATTCCCAAACTTTTCTCATGTCAAGGGCATTCAAATGTAAAACCACAGACCTCAGATTTTGTCCTGAGGAATCTTAATCTGAAAGGACTTCTATTGTTGGGCGAGAATGATATAACCATCTGAAACTACTGTAGACAGGGAAAAATCTTTGCACAGCTGCGAACGTACAAAACATCGAGGACTGTTTTTTACCATAAAATTAAAAAAAAACACCAGATGCAGAGAAACAATTTTTAACTTTTAGATAATTAACAGTGAGGAATGTTTAACCCTTTACAAGCTGCACTCTAAAATTTACTGTGTCAAAATCGACCCAGTTTGAGTCAATACAGCGCATTCACAATACATTATCCAGTGCAAATGGGCTGTCTTGACCCACTGATATATTTTTGTGGGTTTAGTTACCCAACCTGGGTCAAAATGACTGGTTATTTAGACACAACAAATTCAGGTTTTACTTCACAAATGTGTTGTCAGTTGTAAACTGCCTATAAGATGCACATATTATTAGCAGTAAAAGACAGTAAATCAGTAACAAATAGTGAGATGTAAGTTTAAAAACCAGGTCATTTTTAACCCAATGATTATTAGTGTATGGTCATTTTGACCCAGTGTTGGACAATGCCATTCAAAGTGACAAAGGAGCCACAGATCATTAGCAACAAGTAACAAATGGTGACAGCCATCTCAACCAATACTGTACTGTCAGTACAGTGTTTCCTACCCACTGGTACTGGCAAGATTTACTGTGGCTGTTATCCAGCAGTTTTTAGTCTGTGTATGTGTGTGTGTGTCTGTTCATATCAAGAAATCAAAATTGATATACAACTGGATGTTGAAGGTGTTTAAGTGAATGTACAAGTTCTTTAGGCACGAAGACGACCATAATCACTAAATTGACATTTTCATTTTGTCTATCTGAATGACCTGACCTTGGGAAGTAAAACTGTCCAGCCATTTACAGAAAAATAAAGTAAAGATTAGGGAACAGTTTCAAAAGATGAACATAATTTTATATTCGAGAACTATTCATTTTTGTGCTTTCCTGTGCTGTTTATCTACTAATCAATTAATCAAACCTGTGACCCCTCACACGTTTCTTGGTCCTGACCCCCATTTACACTTCAGCGTGTAGTGAAAAACAGTCTCCTCCTCCCAGTGGAGACCCCCACCAATGCTGGCTGACGACCCATGCGCACACTGCTGCCCCCCGGCGGCAAAACACAGAAACAAGAGCAGGGTACGGTCTGACCTGAGCAGGTCTGTGATGGAGTGTCTCCCCCTAGTGGGCACTCTTTACGGGCCCTCAAGGTCAGAGGTGCATACGTGTGCGCGCTAGCGTTTGAGCTTTGAGTTTAAATATCTGTACTTTTTGTTGGAGTGTACAATGAAGAAACAGAGTGAAATACAATAAAGTGGTAATAAATTAATGTTTTTTATTTTTTGTTGTTGTTGTTGGAGGCGCTCAAATGGAAAAGAGATCATTACTGTTTGCTTTACTGTTCAGTTTTATCCTTGATGATTTACTCAAGCACAGAATGATTTGTGTTTTTAATTCTCACATCCCCTGAATACAATGATTTAATTAATAGATTTGGATTACTACAGTTTTAAACATCTAGTTTTAAAAAATATATATATAATGACAAACATATCTATCTGTACATTTGCAGATGTCAGGTAAATGTTTGTAAAAGAAATGTAAAATTTATGGTTTGGGTATATGTTAAGAAAAGAAGAATTAAGTTAGCTCAAACATATGAGAATGTCATATGATTTCTACTGTAGATGAGAAACCTTGAACAAGAAGTACAAGTGAATCAAGTCACAAGTCATTCACAGCAGGAAAAGACACATTAAAATTCTTTGTCACATTTTGAAAGGGAGGCATTTTGTGCTATTTGGAGGTGAAGAAGGCAAAATGTTTTACAATTTAAAAAAAATGCAGATTCTCCTCCTGGTGCTCCATGTAGCCATGGGGGTGCCACAAGGCCCAGCTGTGTGCACCTCTCAGCTATTTTTTTTCAATTTTGCACTGAAAAAAAATCCACACCTAACAAACATATCAGATTTTTTTCCATGTCTTGTTTTCCTTCCCCTTTTATTACTCACTGGATTAGTAGAGAGTGACAGCAACGCACCATGTATGTGCAGTGTCAGTGTGCCCACAGCAGAAGTGCCAACAGCCACACAAGCACCGGCGAGAAGAGAAAGAGAAATCCTCCACAGTTTACATCCTATTTTTTATGGTAAATAGTTATAAATATCATGGAGTTGCCTATCGGAAATTCTTACACAATTATCTCACAGGGTACCATTCATCAATGGTGTATAAATTATGAATATTAATTATATTGTTGATGAGTGAATCATTGTTTGAGTTGTATTCTCCTCCTCCAGCGTGGACACTTTCTTGGACTTTTTTAGTTCATCAGGGAGCGCACTTCATTCATCATGAGGCCATTTGACCTCTGACCTTCTGGAAAAGTTCGTGGAAGGGCATCATGGATCAAAATCCATTAACTGAAACCTCTTTTTAATACTGGCAAATTGTTATAAAACCCCATTCATTATCATTTTTAAGTGCTTAACATTCATAATTGCATATGAGTCTGTTTGCTGACAAGAAAGACAAAAAACTTATTTAATTACTTATTGAAATTTATAGATGTAGGTCTTGAGACAAACCTGACAATCTAAAAATCGATCTAATTAATGGCTGAAAAATGTTCTATAACATTTGTCAGCAACAAGATTTAAATAAATGGTTTGTCTTTTTTTTTTTTTATCAAACTATTAATCAACAACTTGTCTTAGAGGAGAACCTATTTTTTCTTCTTTTTTATTCCCACCAAGAAGGAAATGGTGTATTTGCCAACACATACTGTCACTGCACTAACATTCTGACACTTTCTCCCGGGGCAGAGTTGGTCAGGAGCCGCTTTTCTTAGGGTCTTGGTCTCATTTATCTCCGTGTTTCACGAGCTTTGTCTGGATGCATTCACAACCCCCACCCAACTACCCTTAAATCACTTCTCGGTGGTTTACAAAATCACCGTCAAAGGCGTGTTTGTTCCTCCTCGGTGTCCCTTTTTGTAAGAGGCTGTTGCTTTCACGTTACTTACAAGTCAGTATTGCGGTGTAAACATGTTATCCGCTCGGCTTCGGTGCCTCACAAACAGCCACCTTCAGCCGGCGAACAAGGGGATCAATATGTAAATGGACTCAGACGTTCACTGCGATGCCTGCGTCCAAGAGAGAAGCGATAAGCTTTGGAAAAAATAAAAATAAACGGGAGTTAGTGAGGAGGCATAGCCGAGGATAATCCAAAACTTGCCCCGGGGTTTGGCTGTCCTGCAACCGGACCGGCGTCTGTTCAGCGCGTACGGATAGGACCTGCGAAGGCCCCGGGGCGCAGACTGGCAAGGCTCCCTGGGGGGCTCCTTCCTGCGCGGCAAAGGGGGGACCCCACGATTCAGCTCGGGATCGGAGATTATAGGCTGGCGATGCGGCTGGTATCTCTCCGCGCACACACACACACACGGAGGTGAGATGATGTCGGAGCGCCCGCGGCATCCAGCCATGCCCAAAAAGATTGACGCTCGAACCTCACACGGCTATCACACATCCCGCAGAACACACACACTCCCCAGACCCTTGTGATGAGCCGATACAAACCAACTTTGTTCAGCTGACAAAGGAGCAATTGTGAGCTGAAAGGTCATTTGCCCAAGGGCTGCCAAGCACAGCCAGCACAGCTAGAGAAGATAAAAAACTGCCCTTCTTTAGTCACATCTGCACTGAGGAGGCCTTGATAAACCTGCTCCTTGAAATCAACATGCTGATCTGGAGTGAAATGAAGGCCCCAGGCTGTGAGTGGAATTATCAACCATCTCCCTTTCAGATTACTGAGTTAGAAATATAATAAACTAAACATTTCATGAGATCAGGTCTTAGAAAAGGGAGACAAAGGCACAATGTTGAAGTATAAGGTCATTTTATTTATTCTTCTAATTTATTATAATTATATACAGGATATAAATCTGTCCAATCTATGATATTCTTCAGTACTTTTTTTGGTACAGCAAGCATTTTCTACTCACAAGTCAAGACAAACAATACATACTCACATAGAACATTTTTTTAATCTCACAAATAAAGTGTTCATGTTTTCATTGCTTTGATCAGAATACATCCTAAGTCATACATTTTGGTTTGGTGAAGGGACAGGGGTTAAAGTCCTCCTGAATGAAGATTACTTGAATACATTTATTGATGCTCTGTGTGGGACACCAGTCAAGGAAAACAACAAAAACACAAGGTTTTTCTTCTGGGTCAGCAACGTGAGTGTGAAGCATGGAGATGGGATGATGGGAGATTGTCTTTCTTTCAGGACAGAAGCAAAGAGAGCGAAAATGCTGTTTTTAAAAACACTTCCTGTCAGTTGCTCCCCCTCCTCCCTCTCTGGTTCATGACTGGCCGACTGCGGCAGTGGGAGTGACGTTGGCGACGGCGGTGGCGGCGGCGGCACCCATGCGCAGTAGCTCCTTCCTGTGCGTGAGGATGACGTCGAAGGTGGACTGCAGGCGGTTCTGCTGCTCCTGGACGCGGCCTTGCAGTGTGCGGACCCAGCGGATCAGCGCCAGGCGCCGATACATGGTCAGCTGCACCTGGTGCTTCTCCATCTCCTGGGCCTTGAAGCGTTCGCGGTCCCGCAGTGTCCACACGGCGTCCATCAGCTCGGGCAGCTCGCCATCTGAGTCAGAAGACTGGTCATTGTCATCTTGCTCCTCTGTTCCTTCCTCTAGAAGATTTCCCAGGTTGCTTCCCATCAGCGACTTGCGGCTGAAGCTGTGGTGTCTCGCAGCTGGTTCTCTGTTATCATCTCTGCTCTGGTCACTTTCCTGGTGGTTCGATTTTGGTTCCCCGACGCCAATACGGTCCCAGCCTCCCATCAGCATCCCTTCTCCTCCAAACTCCATGTTGAGGGAGGACATGCTGCTGCCAGACTGGTAGCTGAACTCAGACTCAGAGTCGCTGTCTCCCCATTCATCACTGTCCAGACCCACCTCCTCCTCCTCTTCCACTCTTCCTCTGAACCCCAAG
Source organism: Psettodes erumei (assembly GCA_016785225.1). Classification (NCBI taxonomy): domain Eukaryota; kingdom Metazoa; phylum Chordata; class Actinopteri; order Pleuronectiformes; family Psettodidae; genus Psettodes; species Psettodes erumei. The sequence goes on along the minus strand of JAFBJZ010000898.1, from coordinate 328,901 downwards.
CTGCTTTTCCTCTTCTGCAACTGCTTTTTCTCTCTTTGCTTCTCCTGATTCTGACTCATCATCATCATCACCCTTCCCTCCTCTTCCTCCATCCTCCTTTCCTCTGCACCATCAGGGGGGACTCGACCGTACCCGTCATCCCCACTCTCAATTTCAGGCAGGGGCTCCAGGGGGCTCCAGCAGGGCATGCGGGATCGCGGTGACAGGATCCCAGAGTTGTGGTGAAACCCAGAAGATGGCGAAGAGGAGTTTGGGGGGTCGCGACCCAATGGGCCCAAGTTACGGGGACGCACCTGGTTTCGGTTCTCATCTCCTCCTCCGTAACCCGTGAAGCACTCATCATCTTTGCCAGGCAGGAAGTTGAAGTTGCCATCTTTGTCACACTTCCTGTTTCGTAGAGACGAGGAAGAACTGTCGTTTGTGCTTCCCTGCCCTCCATAGGCTGGGTTCATGGGTTGGTCCTGATGGTGAAGCATCATTGACCTTGACTGATTGTCACTGAAACAACAAAGAGAGAACATAACAGCAGTTAAACAACACAGCATGAAAATCAACTTGTAGAGACACAAAACTTTTTTGGTGCAAACAAAAAATAACCCATAACACTGAGCATTGAAATCTATCAAGTACAGAGAGCTGACATTGAAACTTTGACCAGAATTATGATCTATATATTTTAAGTTCTTGTATGAGTGTGAGTGATATAACGTTTTGATTTGGCTTCTTTGTTCAGTGGAAAGAAGGATTTTGAAGAGAAATACCAAAGTAAGCTTTCAAGGCTTTCATCTGCGTTATCTGGATATAACAACTATGGCTGCAAAAGTAAAGCAGGCAAAATGTTTGCAATTCTCCAATCTCAGAAAGCTGATTTCTTTTGGTCCAGCCATGAATCACAACCAGCAACTGCAAACAAGGTAGTAATAACAAATGGATGAGCCAAAGCAAAGCAACAGTACAACTGTGGACACACACACACACACACACACACACACACACACACACACACACACACACACACACACACACACACACACACACACACACACAGGTCCTTGTTTATGTCTATAACTACAGGCTGATTCTGCGCACTCCACTTCTATCAGCATCAAATATTTACATGTCTCCTCAAAATGGAAATTTCTCTAATCCTGACTTCAGGCTGCTGTCAATCAGTCGCGCTCTCCTCCCCACTGTGCACGCGCGTCCACGTGGTGCTGAAGGACAGCGACAGTGGTAGCGCTCTGTCGGGAGCGCGCATACGGCGGGCACGGACGCGATGCTCGACGATCACGAGGAGTAAAAAACCCAACAAACCCCGATTCTTTCACTTAAAATCGACGCATGAACACAACACATTTCTCGCCGCTGAAATGCTTTAATAAAATGTAATATAATAAATATTTACTTAAGATAATGCGCAGGTTGCTTAGAGATGGATGTTTGCCACGAGCTCAGAGTTATATACCCATGAAAATATAATAACACAACACCATTAACGCGATGAAAAAAGAGAAAAAATAATACCAGAATAGTCCAGCTGTTGGGAGGTTGTTTCTTATCTGTACAAACAGACGCCCGTTTTCGCGCGGACGACGACAGAAAACGTGAAAAAGGCGACAAATGGCGCTCAGCGGCTGCATGTTTACGGCTTAGTGATGGACATAGCGTTTAAAAACACTCGAAACGCGAATTCCGGCTAAAGACGACTCGTTATTGGCTCTAAACATGACAAAATGATATAAAGATGGAGCAAAAATAGGAATATTGCATTTCCGTTGCGTTATGTAACGCTCACCCCATATCAGTGTCGTCTCCTCTCTATCCCTTCTCAGTAAAAAACAACCTCAGATCCTGACTTTCATCTCCTATCTGCCGGTTGCATAATGACTGACACTATTTGCATGAGGTTTGTTCTTACCTTTTCCCCCCCTTTTTGTTGGTTCGCTGGTCGGTGGAGAAGCCGGACGCTGCGCCCTCCCAATTCTTTCCCCTCCTCCGACCCTCCAGTGTGATGTTTATCTTCCTCTTCCTCCTCCTCCTCCCATCCTCTCACTGCCACTGTGGTTTCTGGGAAAAAAAAACTGTCTGACTAATAATACTTCCTAAACTGGGCTGGGACGGGGGGGTCGTAGAGAATGAATACAAACAATGTTAGGATATACTGTAGACAGGCCGTCATGTTATTGTGATGTCTTAGTTATTTTTGCAATGTGCAGCAACGAGCCTGGGTTACATGACGACCCCCACTCGCAGCCACATGATGCCATGGTGTGAACCTGGTCACAAGGTTTCAGTCAGGTCCTGGACTGTTCAGGTTTACTCAGCCCTGTGGCAAAAAAGCAGTAAGAGCTTTATAATAGCATACTGACTGAAGAGGGCACAAGAGGAAGAATAGATGACAGTGATTATTCCAATAGCATTGCAGCTATATGAGCCATTTTGGTCTCAAATACTGTACTTTTTATATGATTTAATGTTAAAGCAAGTTGTAATGGGTTGGTTTTCTAGTCACACTCGAGTCCCTTAATACAATCAATCACAGCCAGAGCATTGTCACTGAACATGTGCATCCCTTTATGACCAAAGTTTATCGACTAATGTCTGTTTCCAGCAGGATAATGCTCCATGTCACAGAGCTAAGGTCAAACTGTTTATGAACACAACAGTGAACCTCAGTGGCCTCCCCAGTCACCAGATCTGAATGCAGTGGAACAGCTTTGGGATGCGGTAGAACGAGAAATTGGCGGGATGAAATTATGTGAAGTCTTGTACTTGATACTTCTTAAGTGATATAATATTTTGATATTTTTCTGTAACTTTTAAAGTAAACAGATTATCGTTTGATCTGAGCTTCAGAAAGATTTTTGTTTATAGTCAGTCTGTAACAACCTTACGAGGGAAATTCCATCACAGGAGCAAAGGTTTAAGGCTATGGGCCTTTCACACAGATGTGATTTGACTGAGGGACAAAACACACATTTACTCTGTAGGAGAAAAGACAACATCATGTGTTCGTCTTACTGTGTTAGAAATGTTCCTGTTCAAAACACATCCTGGGAAACAGAGGAAAGCAGGTAAATTCCAGTGCTGCCATCTGTGAGCGAAACAATGTCTGAAGATGGATATTTTTTTCAACACCTCATCATAATATCACAAGATGTCTCCAGTTACAGGTGTATTTAAAGCATCAGAAATGTTAGCCACAATGTCTCTCTGGTGGGCAACGTCATTTCTCCAGCCTTTACTAAGGGAGGACTGCAGGATTTGTTGCAGTGTGATATTTTTCCTCCAAAAACTAGTGACTGACTGCTTTTGTGATCTAAGGGCATGGGAGTTAAAAATGTGCGTGAGAACGAGTATGTGTGTGTGCATGCAAATGTGTTTTGTGGAGGTGTGTGTGGTATAGGGAGGCAACATCAGACAGATTTAACAAGTGTTCACTGTCTCTCTCCTCCGTCCTCTCATCCCCCTGACATGTCGTCGCTGGCGGCAGGAAAAAAACCCTCATGCTCCCCCATACACACACACACACACACACACACACACACACACACACTTCACCATCCTCCCCTCCTTCTCTCCTTCAACAACATCCCCATTCAAGTGCATCAGCTCCAGGCATCATTCCTCCCTCCCTTCCCTGCCTCCCCATCGTTCACTAGTAGCCTAAGCACATAAAAAATACATCAAACACAGCCGTCTGCCCAAGGCCTCGTCACACGCAAAGTCATCTCTCCCTCCATCTCTCTCTAAAAAAGAAAATGAAAAACCCAAGTTACAAAAGATAACTGCAGAGGATGCTGATAGAGAGATGGACAGACTGAACTGGGAGGACAGAGGGTCATCTGTGAGGCCTCCTGTGGCAAGAGAGATTATTGTAATGTTAACACCAACCAGCCGCCCTTTCCCTCCCTTTGACACGGACACGGAAACAGTAAAAAAAGAGGAGCATGACTTACCTTGTGCATAATAAGACCTTGTCTGAATTGTACACAGCCTCGAGCACCGTGACCCACTTCCCTCAGTTCAGCTCCACATCTGCTCCGGCACCAGTCTCGGCTGTGACAGCGGCCGAGGGCGGCCAGCGGCCCCCGTGGGCTACTCTGTCAGATCCTTGGTACCGAGATGCAGAGAGACTGTAAAAAGAAGCCTGCCGGACCTCGAGCTCACAGCCAGCGCTCTTAAAAAGCCAAATCAGCCAAGACGTGCTAAGCTGAACCACTAATCCAGCATGTGTGTGTGTGTGTGTATATGTGTGTGGGGGGGTCGTTTTGCACAATAATTATAAACTTTTATTTCAGGCACAGATGTGAGCAGACACACACACATACAGTGCATACGTCATGACACAAGCGAGCACACCCCTGGGTGCTACAGCTCATGTTTCTCTTCAATTATTCCACCCTCTGCCCTCTCTCCTCCTCATAATCTGAATAAAGCCAGATCCATGTCCTCTAGATATTTAGAAGCTGGGCCTCAATGCCAAAACATGTAACCTTCCTCCTCTTTCAAGTGTGGAGTGAATTTGGAGTTCGGGGTGGGTGGGGGCTGGGGGAGTCGGGCTTTACTGTGTTGACCTCCTAAATTCCCTCTCGGAGGCTAAACAAAGTTGTGAAAATAAGTTCGGAGAAGTGGGTTTGGTGCAGATGCCGAAGAGGACTAAAAAGTGGAATTATGCCAAAGCTGAACATTATTCCTATTAAACTCCAATTAGAATTGATCTCGTCTTGACCCTGCAAACAGAGCCTCAGGATTTGAAGTCTTTATCTCGATTAATTGCATTGTAATGGCTGAGAAGTAATGACAGATGCAACTCTGCAACAAAATCTGTCTGTGCGAAGCCTCTAGGAACTTACAAATTTTTTGAGGAACCCAACCAAGAGGTTACGCTACAAAACGTCACCTCTCTGACAAAAGCAAAAATGCAATCACTGCTATAATAACACCAGGATTAAGCCCGCCTGCAGGTACAATAGCTCGCTACAGACAGGGCCCTCCATGGGGTTCATTCCAGAGCCTCCTGGCATTGGCCCCTAATGATGTGTAATGGGGCCTCCTGCGCCCATTCCTAACCCCGGGACCTCCTCTTCCTAATCACCGTGGCTACTAATGAGATGGAGAAGACATGAAAGGGGCTCGTTAGAAGACCCTCCCTTTAATGCCAGCCTATTATTAGCCATTTACCAAATCATTAGTCTCGAAACAATTACACTTCCTACCTAGAAGAAAAAAGTGAAATGAAGAGTCAAAAGAGTCGCCGGGTGTGGAGATTTTCCAGAAAAGCGACAGTGGAGAATTGTAGTTTGTCATCTAATGCCCTCCTGCAGGTGGGATCAGAACGTGTAAAAAAAGAGCTTAGAAAAGGAGTCTGAAAAATGAAGCCAATGTGCCTTAAACCTGATTCTATGCCATGACCATCAGGGAGCGACTACTTGATCCCTGGATTTATTACTTCAGTTAACATTTTCATCCTGAGTTTATGGTCTCAATCACCAGCTTCTTCAATACAACACAATGTGAACTCTGTAAATTATGATTCAGAGGATCCGATTCAGAGGAAAAAAGATGATATATCATGGTACATTTTAGGGCAGGGCTAATGTGTGATGAACATCAGTCAGGACTTTGATTTTCTTTTAGTATAACTGAATGTCCTTTTTGGGATATTTTTGGGCAAACAAAGGTTATGATTCACTTTGATGAATGGAAAACATGCTGTGAATGGTCTAAGGAGTCATAAGATGTAAGTACATCTTATTTAAGCCAGTTTTTCACTAGCCACGATTAGCATGACTAATGATATTACAGTCAACGTGAAATACAGATGCATCATGCTAACCATGCTAGTTAGCTGTACTGCTAACTTAGTGTTAGCTAGTTCATTGGTACTTGGCCTTGTGTGAACCATTGGGGGGGGTTGTTTGTGTTGCAGTCAATGAAATACTGTTATCTTAATTAAGGAGACAATACAAATAGTGATTTCTGACAGCTGCACAATATGACCTCAAAGCTTGTTATACATTTACTACTCATATAATAGACATTTGATCAAATTTGATGAGCTGAATTACATTTGATTCGTCTAAAAGCACCATGTGATTTCCAATTAAATCCTCAGCATGACAGTGAGACTTGTCTCTCGAATGTGGATGATGGTGCGGTGCGTTCAGCGCTATCACTCGTACATAAACTGCATCTGCACATCTAAGGCTTTACAAATGGCCTCCTTTGCTGTGTTCAATGTAAAGCCTGCATGCAGTACTGCGCACATTGTCTTTATGCTTGAAATTCCTTCACTGTACCTACACTGTGACTCGCAATCCCTGGCATGAGCGGGGAAGCAAAGAAGCAAAGTCTTATAATACACTTTTATTTACACTTAAAAACATCATACAAAAAACCTATCCATTCAAAATCAAATCAATCCTATTTACAAGATAAAACATTTTAAATGGACAAACAAAATGGTCCAAATGATGTCAGGTCAGATGTGAAAAATTGAGGCAAGCGCACACAAGACAGACACTCACCAATTAAAACACCAAGAGATGCTTTACTGGTGTTCGTTAGGATGCCATGTTGACCCACACACACACACACACACACACACCTTTGTACCTCAAGAGACACAGATGCAAAGACATGTAACTAGCCACCTTGACCTCTCGCCAGTTTTGCCAAATCCTTCATTTTCCAGTCTTACTGGCAGTGGGAAACACCGGATGTGGCTCGTTAAGTTCTGGCCCTTACCGGTCAGCTGGTGATTATCATTCACTCAGTGTATTTGCATCGTCAGTGGTCCAGGAAGTTGAAGATGCTCCTCTGGGGTGCTTTGGTCTGTCCAGCAGGTTTGTTTTCCCTGCAGACCCTCTTTGCTGCTGGGTTCATGGCCGCCGCCTGCGCCCTCTTCTTCATCATCTGAGGATCAAACGCACTCAGGGTCAAAGCCTTCGTCACCAGGGCATTTACACAACACACAACCTGGCCCATTAAACACAGACAAAATGAGCCGGTCTTGCAGAAATTGAAATATTAATGTCATAATAATTAAATATTAGGCTGTTTATATTGACAGCTGTATAATGCACTACATCACTAAAAAATAAAAATCATAAAATATAGTTTGAGCTCCATTTTTTTTTTTTTTTTTTTTTTACTGTCAAGCGGCACCTTTTTGCCTGCTCTCGTCTCATAAGAGCAGTGGCCTTTGGCTCCACCTAGTGTCATATGTAGAGTACATCATCAACAATTCATTCACCCACCACATTCACATGACTATCACACTGTAACATCTTTGGAAAGTATTTTGTTTGTGTGCTTATTTTAGAACAGCGAGAGAAAGGACCAGATGTAGTCAGTGGGGAAATTAATTCACTCTTTTCATCAGGGCAACATGAGTATTTAACATCAACATTGGCTATTGTACTAAAAAGTCCAATGTATTTGTTTTAAATAGACTAAATGATTATTTGCATTTTAAGATAGCAGCTAATTGATTAGTATCCATGTGAGGGTATTAGTTTTCCTGTGTGTCAACCTCTATATCATCGCGTGTTGAGTGACATTCCCCTCACTCACCTGTTTCTGAGGTGCGTTTGAGGTTGCACCATCCTTCTCAGGAGAGAGTGTTTGAAACAGGAACCCACGACTGTTTCTGGGCGCCAGAGGATTCCCCTCTGAGATGGAAGCCAGCTTCTGGAGGACGGACTGAGGCTGACTGAGTAGTGAACCTCTCCTCACCTGGAGGAAATCAACACAACATAAACTTTACTCTGAGCTTGAACACATCACAGATAATCCATCATATAAAGGCCATATTGGGCCAATCATCCAGTGACACCTCATTCTGCTGCATTTCTGACCCTTTGCAGTGACAGCTATAACCTGAAACACTGAGTTCAGGGTAGGAGATCAATTTTCTGTCACAATGTTACACACATACTGGGAAATCCAAATTATAAATGCAAAAAAATAGCAGTTCTACTGACCTGCCTGAAACCATGAGATACTTTCTCAGAGTAAGACAGAGAAATGGCTCCAGGCCACAAGTTATGAAATGATGCTATTCTTACAAAGTCAGATGTCACCCATTTGTGACCCAACAACAAAAACGTTATAGAAGAGCTCTTTCTCCACCTTCCAAATGTCTGCAACTGGGCTCAAGAGTAAATTGAGATAATGCAATGAGAAATTCATTATGGGTAGATGTACAGCAATAATTATAACAATCCAAACTTGCAGATTTAACAGTAAAAAGGAAAATAAAATTCTCTTTTAAAATAATGACATCAACAGCAAGATACCTGTAAGGGCTGTGAGGGTCTCTGGAAGGGATTGAGAGTGGATGACGTCTTCTTCTCTGGCTGCGGTGCCACAGGGGGTTCTGGTTTAAAAATGCAAAAATAAAACTTAGCAAAAGTAATCCGAGTGAGACAATGATAAAAAGTAGTTTGAAGAAAAAAAAGATACACAAACTGAAAAATGTCAACACTCCCTTAAATGATTTCTCCAGATACGACTTTACCAACATCAAAAACCCATGAATATCACATGCAGCTACACACTTTATTCATATTTTTAGTTTTTCCAGGGAAACAAGAATGCTGCAATTGTCCAGAAACAAACATTCTGAAGTAACTTGCCATTTAGCAATTATAGTATTGGCAGTGGTTTCCCACCATGTCTGATTCAGTTTAGAGTTCTGGGAAAATTATTTATTTCCTTTATTCATTTATTTCTCATCTGTGTCCGGTTTAGTTTACACAAGCCAGTGTTTGGGCTTGCTATATAAGTCTGTCACCTTGACAACAGCAGGTCCAGGTGTTTTGAGGGGCCATGAGATTCTTTCTGCGAGGCCTCGTATCAAACTGACCTTTTCTCTGCAGAGTCTTGGCCGTCAGCTTCTTGGCTAGCTTCATGAAGTGACTGTCTTCCTCTCCGATCCTCTCGTCATCTGCGTCCAAATCTTCCCCTTTCTTGGCTTTCTGCTCAGACTGTGAGAAGAGAAGCAGAGAAAGTAATGACGAATAAGTAACAACACCTGCAGCTCGTTTATCGTTTGCTGGTCTAAATGTATTTTAAACCCAAATTTAGAAAAAGGTGCAACCTACTTGTTCTCGGAGCCACTGTTCTCTCTCCAGTCTCTCCTTCCTCCTCTGGACCTCACTCTGGTCGATGTCTTGGTCTTCCTCCTCTTCTTCCTCGCCCTCGCCAGTCCGGTCCATGTTGAAACCATCATCTGGGAGGAAAGATTCAAAAGGAAACTCTAAATGAGTTGCACGTGTGCGTCTTGTCCTCTGAGCTACAAACTTATTGTGAGTTAGAAATCAAAAAATATATAGCAACAGCTAAGAATCCTAACCCAAAAAATCCTAAACAAATTCCTGGAGGCTGGTATTTAAAAAGGTATTTATTCCCTCATCCTGTCAACTCACCAATGTTTTTCCAGCGGAAGCGGCGAGCTCGTCCTGGACCATCAGAGTGCAGGTCGCCATCAGCGAGGTAGCGCTCCTGGTAGAGCCTCAGACGACGCTTGTCATCATCCAGTATCTGCTTCCTTTAAGAACAACAGGTGCATTTTAAAAACATTCATCTCTCGGTTTAAAAACAGCCAGATATAAAAACTGTCCACCTTGCACAAGTTTGTCTTCAAGGCTTCGTCTTTGTTTAAGAGCAAGAGTAGAAAAAAAACAGCACATCGCCAGTGGTTTTCCTTCTTATTGTCAGTTAACAAGAAGAGTTAATTATGAAAATCTCTTGTTACTCACATGTGGATCTTGTTGACCTGGTCCTGTAGCTCTTCATCAGAGGGAAGCTCTTCGAGAGGCTCCTCTTCCTCATACTCGCTCCCTCCGTCACCGTCCTCGTCGTCACTACCCACGTCACTGCCCGACAGCTCAGCCTCTGATTCCAGGTAGTCAGCCAATCGCCTGTGAACGAGATGCAAGGAGCAATGAAAACCTTTTTACGACCCAGTCTCCTTTTGCAATGTTACGTGAAAGGTGCATTTAATTTCTTTGACTCACATTTTCTTCTTTTTCTTGACCTGGTGGTGAACAAACACGCCCTGCATCTCCTCCTCTTCTACATCATTGTACCCTTCCTCGCCAGCGTCTGCCTCCTCCTCCTCATGCTCTTCACCATCATCCTCCTCCTCCTGGAAAGGCACAATTCTTGTCATTTGCCTGTCCATTTGACAAATTCAGTGGATAACAAAGATATTACGTTAACTTTTTTTTTACCTGATCACTGTCCACATCTGACAAAAGCCGGAACTCACAGTCCTCTTCCTCCTCCTCCTCCTCCTGCTGCTGCTGCTCTTCCTCCTCAGGTTTCGTCTTTTTACTTTATAGAGAGAAATTACATTGCATATAAATATTCTAACTAATATTTAAAGTAATGAATGAAAAAAGAGGGACACAGGAAGAGCAGTTTCATGAAAAAAAACCCCACAAAAGCTAACAAACAAAATATTATATGACCATAAGAAAATTAACTATAAACTCCTAATGGACCCCTGATGTTATATATTATATTAGGTTTATATCAGGCGTTTGTACTGTACCTGTCGTGTGCTGGTGAGGTTGTGTGAGCAGAACCTAAAACAAAATAAAAGCAAAAGAAAAAAACAGATGCTCTTAACATCTGAAAAACCCAAAAGTGTATAAACTCAAACCAGTACATGTTAATTCTGTGTATATCTGCCCTTTGCTTTACCTGGACTTGGAAATTTTCCTGAGCACAGCCCCAGCAGCTGATCCATGGTATTATCATAGTCTTCATCCCGTCCTCCCTCTTTGCTCCTCTCCGCTTCCATCTGCTCCTCTCCTGCCTGTGTTGGTGGAAATGCTCCTGAGCACAACCCAAGCAGCTCATCCTCCTGTGTTGATCTGAGGCCCCCGCCCCGATCAGAGCTGCTCTCTGCCGTCCCAAAAACCCCCGAGCACAGCCCCAACAGCTCCCCCATGTTTGCATCCATTGCATTTTCATCCAGGCTGTCCAGGATCAGCTGCCTCTTGTGGGAGCGAGGTGCACCGGGGCGCGGCCCCACGTTAAGGAAGCCATCTGCATCGAGTAACTGGGAATGGGCATCTTCCTCCAAGGAGAATCGGCCTTGGGAGTCTCCCCCCAGGCCAGGGACAGCTACTCCACCTAGGGGCCCAGAGTCAGCACTTGGGGATGAAGGTGCGTAGAGGTCCTGGGAGTCCTCCACAGGGAGGCAGAGAGAGGGCTCAGAGAGTTTGCCTGAACTCTGATGGGGGACAGAACAATGAAATTGTAAGTTTTGTTTTGAAGCATACAACATGGTATGAATGCTCAAAGAAATTTCTCTCTTTCTTTTCTTTGACAATGAAATTAAGTATTGAAGGCGCTTTCATCTCACCTTAGAGGCAGAGCCAAGGAGGCTGGGCCTGAAGAGGCAGGGAGAAGGGGAGCGGAAGATGGAGGAGTTGGAGACGCCTCTTCCTGTGGAGCGCTGATGATTGACAGGTTGGTAAGAGGTAATCATGGATCCTGCAAGCTCAAAGCTGCTGTTGTGGCTGTTGTCCTTCACCAGGGACAGAGAGTCATCTTCTTCTGGAGACAGGAGTGGTGGCGAATGTGAGAAAAGAATGCACTAATCTGGTATAAAAAAGTGTCCTGCCACATAAAATAATTTCAACCAGAATGAGGTGTGTGAGGAGTGTGAAGGAAACCCCTGTTATCATTATGTTTAAAGCACTTTCCCTCATTAATAGCCAATAGCCAAACTATATATTAGCCTGTTTTGAGTGTATCAAGTCTAAGATAACTGAGTAGAAGTGCCTCAATCTACTCACCCATCTTATTACTGCTGTCCTGTCCAGAGGGACCAGACCTTCGTGCACCATAACTAAAATGAAAAACAGCACATGTGAAGCTTTACCACTTAGTGGATATGTATGCAAGTAAACATGCTGGGGAGACCATAAATATATGACACACTAAGCTTAGGCCTCACTCATGATCACTTACTCTAAAGGCACTTTTAAAAGATGACATATATACACACAACCAGAAACTCTGAACACATTTACCCAGTACGAGAGCAGGAGTTGCCAGGGAACAGCATGAGTGTGCCATCTGTGTTGACAAGGTCAGGAGTCGGTGAGGGTCCAGTCAGTCCCTGGGGAGAAGGGCTCCTGATGCTCTGAGCTACGCTGCCTTCCTCCTCCTCTCTGTCGTCACCTCCCAGTAAGTCATCCACACCCTGGGAGAGAAGATCGGGCGTGATGCGAGTGCAAAGAGAAAAGTCAGAATTTGCATGTCTGAGTTGCGAGAAACAAGCCCATCTTCTTACCTCCTCTTCCTCTGACTCATCCGTCAGCTCTTCCTCCTCCTCTTCTTCCTCTCCACAGTCCTCATTGTCGAGGCGATTCAGCTCGGCCTTGCGCGCCCTCTCCTCCTTTCTCCGCTGGGCCATGGCGAGCTGCAGACGCTGCTTCAGAGTCAGCAGCTTCTCTCCTACACAAAGGATCAGATGAGGCTTGTTATGTCAAGAGAAAACAAGTCGCAATATTCCATTCAGAGCTTGTGTAACCCCCTGGTCTACAATAGATGATTTGGGCCATGGGCCTTGACTTTAAATATACTATCCCTCTTTCCTTTGTCAATCTTGTTCCTCCTTTCCTGAATACACTTGCTTGATATTTGAGATAAATCCTAGGACCAGTCTGAACCCTGGCCTGTACATACATGTCAAACATGTTTCTTTACCGGGTTTGGTGGGCACTGGCTCATCGGCCCCCTCCTTAACAGTGACAGTGACCGACTCTGTGTGCAACTCTTCCTGGCCACACGGGGTGCTGTCTTTGCGGATGATGCTGAGCTGCATTACACGCTCTCCTTGGGGCCTTGCTGGGGCCTGGACATGACGCAGGTAACGCTGCTTCAGGGCCACCACACCTGTTTGAGGAACAGAGAGAATATCAATTTAGGATTTATTTATTTTGACCTATGACACATTTTTCATCTCTGGAAACCCCACGAGAATCGCAACACACCGGGGTTGAACTCCCGGGGGTCGAGTTGAATGAAGGCTCCATCATCTGGACACAATTTGGCCACAGGTGGGGGGTCCAGTCCAAGCTCCTTCAGCCTGGCCAACTTGTCCTTCTTGGGTTGCTGTGCTGAAGGCTCTGTTGCAGCTGAATCAGTGCTCCCACACTGAGCAGCTACAGGCTCTTTTAGTAGGGCTTCAGAGTTAGATATCACAGCAGTCTGGCTTTGCTCTAATGGGACAGCAGAGGCTTCTTCCCCAGAGTCAGTAGCAGATTTCACTACTCCTTCTGTTGAGAGTGACTCCTGCATACTCTCAGAGAGGTAAAGCATCGGGCCAGATTCCTGGTTGGACTCTAGGCTTGCAGATGCTTCCCTGGCCTGACTGAGGCTCTCCTGCTGCGGGGATGAGGTGGCAGCAGGATGAGGTAAGGGCTGGACCTGGGTGCACGAGAGATCCAGAGCAGGAGAGGAGTTGTGCTCCGTGGATGGCTGTTGGAGCTCATTGGGTGGGTTTGCAGGAGCTGATGGTGTCTCTAACATCACAGCTGAATACTTCATAGATCTGAAGAAGATTAAGTTATAAATGGATAATAATTTTTAGTAATGCAGCCATGTGACTTTTGATTGAATTGTGCATGTTTATGAGTAAATGTGAAAATGAAAACTTGTCCAGCAACTAAATGCTGTTGGTAGGTAGCCAGTCTATTATAACATCAGATTTGTCTGATAAAATTGTGACAACAGCGTGTTGGCTAGTGCCACTAATAGCTTCCCAGACATATGTATGTTATCCATTGATTGTTTTACTTACTTCAACAAAGCCATGGCCGGACCCTCCGGCCTGGCTCTCTTCTTGAAGAACTGGTCGATGGTCTTGGGCTCAGGGATGTGGTAGGGCAGGCCAAGTGTGGACTCTGCAGTGTGAACAGGTCGAAGACGTGGTCTTAGGAGCATGTGAACCAAACATTTCATATTCTCAACCACAAATTTAAAAAACATCTTGAGGTTTATCTGGCAAAACCAAATAAGGAATAGCTGCACAGCTGAAAGAACAGCCGTAACAGATGAATAAATAGATGTGTGTCTGGGAAACTGACCTCTGACCAGCCTCTGGGACTCACTGTGGAGTTGTTTCATCGCCTCTTTGCTGGCACGTGCAGCTTTCCTCTCCTGACAAGATCACATCACAAATGCTTTTTAATATTTGGTATTAATTTTACAGCATTTAGAATAAAGAATTTTTCAGAAATAAAGACTTTTTGGCAGCATACCACACGCTGGGGTTTCTGTGGCCCCTCTTCATCTTCGTCATCTTCATTCAGGAGAGGTTCCTGCAGCAATATTTAACAATGATTACACAATGTCCTATCTAGCTAATATGTGCAAAAAGGCCAGATCCAACATTTGTCTTGTGATTTTCAACACATTTCACAATAAAAAAAACCCACTCACAATAACTTGATCACATATTTCAGAAGCAATGACTTTTTTTGTACCTTATGTTTTTTCATCTTGTGTTTGACTGCAGCTCGGATGGCATCCAGAGACTCTTCTTCCTCCTCCTCATCATCATCCAGACCAGTGTCAAACAGGTCTGTGTCGCCCAGCAGACACCCACTGTCATTCAGAGCCCGAGGGAGAGGTGTGTCCTGAGGAGATTGGTAAAGTTGTCGTTAAACATACAATAACATCACTGTGTCAACTCACTCAATTCAGATTAAGGTTCGACATTTAATTTTAAAAATGTGGTTCTTTGTGTAGATGTCAGTTCTTTATTTGACGATATCGTGTTTGGTGCTTTTCTGAACAAGCATCACCCCATCCCCATTTCAGAAGGGACCACTGAGAGAAAAGATTTACCTCATTCATTTCAGAGTACCTCTCTTTCTTCTTAAGTTTTTCTACTGCTTTGTTATGTTTCTCCTTTTTCTCCCGATGCCTCTGGCTCTTCTCTCTCTTCTTCCGTTCTTTTGACTTCACTCCCTTCTTCACCTCATCCTGTTGCTCCTCTGTGTCTCCAGGTTTGCCTTGCTCAGGTTCACTGTCCTCGCTGTCGACAGGCGCACGGATTATTCTCTTGCTCTTCTGCACCCCTTTCTCTCTCCTCTCATCCTTCCCTCCTGCCTCTCCCGTCTCCATCTCCTCTCCGCTGGAGGCAGATAACACCAGAGCTTCAGCCATGTGTACACTGTGGTCTGCAGCTGCCTCCTCCTCGCTGTCACTGTCTCTGATGGCATTACAGCGAGGCTTTCTGTGAGCTGTGATATCTTCTTCGTCATCAGAATCTAGAAGCAATATAAGAATTAAGGAAATATTAAAATAAATATAATATAGTATAATACTTCCTTAATATTACCCAAATCTGTGCACATTCTGTGGTACTAAAACCAAAATAATGTTTCAGCCTCTCTGAAACTGGTTCTGCTGTAGTGGTTGTTTCTCTTGTGTTTTGTACTTGTACTTTACAGACAGAGCATAGGACTAGCAGAGGCAGATTTCTCTTGAGATGAGTATTGTGTATCATGGGATGCCATCCACATGATCATTTGACTGTGTTACTTATTGTAGACTTTTTGATTAAGTACCTACTAAATACCTAAACTGTACAAAGTAAATGTAACAGGTTTAATCTAACTGCACAGACATTAACCTAAATGGGTCACTCATTAACACAGCCAAAGTGGCTCTGCCCTGTTGAATCACTTCACCTGCAGGCTCCTCTCTCTTGTTGGTTGTCTCCGTCACCATCTCCTCTGCTGGAGAGCCAACTCCGCTGTCTGAATCACTCTCTGCCACAGTCTGGGCGACAGCTGGGAGCCCCTCGGCCTGGGTACAATAATGCAACAAAAATCATTTTTCAACAAACTTGCTTTACTTTCAAGAAATTTGCATGTATTATCATCGATTTCATGACTACAACTGTTCTTAGCTGTGCAACTCACTGCATAACTTTTTCCCAGGATACCGACGGAAAGCGAGTGTGCATTCAGGAAAAGGTCATTCCTATGTCAATTTAACTTGAAGCATGGAGCTCGATTGTGTGACATTAGGCAGCTAGACGGCTGGTAATTTGCATTAGTGGCGCTTTGCAACAAAACAAACAATAAGCACACAAGTTAGCCAGCGACATGGCTACATTTCATCGCTTGGAGTTCGCTGAAAATACAATTCGTTCAAACTGAGCAGGAGTTTGATCAAGTGATTGATATTTGCGAATACGGAGTAAGATTTTAGTAGTGTTCAAGAAAATAAAATGCCTACTAACACTCACTGAATCATTTGGGACTAGGCCAAGATGATAACCACCATCCAAGCTGGCTAAACCTAACCTAGCAAGCTAGCTAACTGGCTAACGGTAACAATATCCGCAATTAGCAGCATTTCCTCCGATTGGAATACTTTTGGTCTTGTCAATCTTTTCCCATATGTTATAACTAAAGAGGGCATATGTGCTAACCGTTTGGTATCACGTAAATAGATGTCCAAATTAAATGATGTTATCTGAAAGCACTTCCTCACCTGCTGTTGAGAAAGGACCAGGCTCATCTTTGTCCGCCGGCTAGTTTACGCTCTTTTGTAAGAATAAACCAGCGGAAACGACGCTTTGGTGAATCTCGACAGCCACAGCCGAGTTGGATTACTAAATATAAGCGTGGTTAACGCTAATTTAGACGTCCAAAGCGCATTTAGAAAGCGTTTACCCGGGCTGTTCTGCTCCCTCCCGCCTGTTCCGCACACACCGAATTTTGATCTTTCGCGCGCCGTGACAGCTGGCCCGTAGTTTCTCGTCACCGAGGTGTCAATCGTCCTGTTCTCGCTTTCTCATTGGTTCCTTGGGGAGAGTTTTGCCCGCCCAGTGTGACGACAAGACAAATAGGAGCATATTTTAAAAACCGGGAATGCTCGTGCGGGCGGGGTTGAGGGTTTCCCTGACTGCAAGTGAGGGTGATTTGTATTTGTTTTGAAAGAAAGAAAAACAAATGGACCGATTGTACAGTATTTAAGTAAATGCACCATAAGGTATACTTCAGTATGGCACGAATATTGCTTTAATTGAGTTTGAAAACAATAAAAAAATGGTGACGGCCTTACTATTCCAAAACGAATAAATATCACAATCAGCAAGTGTTTGTTAAACAATTACATTCATTCTCATCAAAAAGAAACCCAATTCTACATTTTTCCCTCAAAAAAGAAGTTGATATCTTGAAAGTATAAAATCAAAATTCTTTAAGTTTCTTATTGCACCAAAAGAGAAGGAGGTTCACTTTAAAACCCTCAATGAAATATATTCTTCTAATTTCTTAGGCCTTTGGTCACAACACGTTTATTTTATGGATGCAATTTTTTCTAATGTCTTCTGGGAAGATCTGCATTATTGGTTATTTCCTAAATTTGTTAATTTTGTAATCTAACAAACCAAAAGGGGAAAAGGAAAGAGAAGAAAAAATGCCTCAGCTGACCCAAACATGTTTGATGATATTCCTGAACATAACTGAACATATTTACATACCAATATTTAGTCGAGTTCATAGCGCCACTTACCGGCAGCACAAAGTAAGACTTCTGTGACAACCATTATTCAATTTACATGAACATTTCAGTGTCTGGATTAAAGTTGATACAAAGCAACATCATGCATGTTTCTAAGTCTCCTTCAGCAACACTTAGAAAACACAGGAGGTCATTCAAATTTTGAGATACATCAGGTCTGCCCCCCATATGTTCCAGATGGAAATCAACACATTGCTTCTTGTACCAGGTTCGCGAAAAGTCGCTGCTGCTTTGTCTGGGGTAGAGCTCGGGCAATACTGTTTTCAGTTTCAATTAAAAGTTTGATCTACCCTGCCAGTGCGGTAGAAAATCCACGCATGCGCACAACGGGTTAAACGGCTTCTAACTGGCGCATGCGCTGTTACAAATCGTCAGAAGCAGGAGCAGCAGTAGCTCAGGTCAGTCGGTCCAGTCAGCAGCCCTCCACGCAACTATCTATATTCCCTTTTTCTTAAATTAGCCACTTTAAGCTTCGCGATACCGCCCCCAATTTCAGCGTCGGTACGGAGCCGCCAGGCCGGGACAGAGACGGAGAGAGAGGCCTCGGCCATGGAAGCGCTCGGACCTGGTAAGACATTTGAGAAAATGTAGAGGGAGCGAACAGCAGCGGGGAGCGCGAGCCGTGCGCGGGTCGCGTGTCCGCAAATGCGTCGCTGCACTGGGGGCCGCGGCTGCAGCGAGGCCTTGACGCGCTGACGGGAAAACAAACCCGAGGCCCAACCCGTGTGGCCGTGTACATATGTATGTGTGACTTTATTTACGTCGAGCGAGAGCCGCGTTTCTCGCTCATACCGAAGGGGTTGGCGTTTTTTATCGGTTATCCAGTCATGTCTGCGCGGTTTTATTTAACTGAAGCACGCACAGCTCGTCGTTGTCGGGGACGGCATTGTGTGAGTGGGGATTTAACTAGGACCTTCCTTCCTCCTTCCTTCCTTCCTTCCGCGTCGTGGTGTGTTTACGTTGATGTTTGTTCACGGTGCGTTTCTTCTTTGCTACATACCCACGAGCTGATTTTTACTAAAAAAATAAGACCACACGGTGTCGTCGAAATCGGTTAATATGTCCCATTTTTTCCTCCGCCGAACCGTGTAAATTTTCACCGTCGCCGTCAGGAACAGCACGTCTCTTCGAGCTGCCAGCGTCCAAGATGACAGCGATGGGTGGAAATACAAGATGAGTGCCATTTAAAAACACACACACGCGCGTTACTGGCGTTAAATGAACAGACGTGTGTATTTTATGCCTCTCAATTTTACTGGCGTTATGCGAGGTTGTCATTGGTTTGCTTGCGCGCTTCTCCTTGTGCAGCAGCCATGCGCCCGTGAGAGCACAGCAGGGATGGATGGCGCTTTTTATCGATCCGATCTGCAGGCCAGCTCCATATTATTCATCTCCAATATGATAACAAAGGCACTTGCATTGCAGCGGTGCGGTGAGCTAATGATAAGGCACGCAGAGGAAAGAGAGCCACACACCCGCACGCCAAGCAATACAATGGTTTTGTATCACGTTAAATATGTGTTTACCTTTTTTACTTTCCCCAGAGACAACCGGTACTGCTTCGGTATGAAACGCGGCTTTTTGATAAACGGGTCATTGAACGCATCCTGCAGAATAAATCCTAATTTTTGCGACGGTAGAAGAAACTGCATTCATTTGTATTGTTTACCCGCTCTATGTCCAATCACAAAACGCCCACAAGCTCTTGAAAAAAGGTGATGGCACTAGAGGTATAGCTTAATTAGTACATTTGTTGTCCAGCCGCATTCAGATGCAGCAAGCTGTGTTGTGAGGGCCTGGGCAAATGTTTGGAGACAACCTGTACAACCATCCACAGGTTGCGTGAGTCCTCGTAGCTCGCACACAATCAGTGCCAGCCTTAAAGTTTTGATTCAGCTGCTGCTGCTTACCATTTTAACCTCTCTACAATTTCACAAGCGAGCTATCTCTACATAGTAGTACTCAATAGTAGTTTTGTAAACACAGACATAAACCTACAGTATCACAAAATTAAAATTACACACGTGCAGCACAGTTTTAAATCACACATTTTTGAAATAATGTCTATCTTTCTATATAAAATAATATAAAAAAAATATTTAAAAAAACACTTTGACACTTGTATTAAGAGGTACACCCTTTGAAGAGCAAGATCACAAAATTTCAGCCTCTAAAATGGTAAGTAGCAGTGGCTAAATCACACTAGGACGATGCTGCATTGCGCCACAGCTGGATATCCTGTCATGCAGTGTCTCAACAGAAAAAGCCTCCCCTGGTTCAGCGATTTCTGAGAAAAGATGCTGTTTTTTGGCCTTGGCTTTGGCTTGACTGGAACTGTTGAGGCAGGGTGACCATAAGTTGTGTGTAATGATATTTGGGGTTTTAATCTCTGTTTGCTTGTGTGTGTGTTTTGTTTCCAAGCTTGTAAGAGTTGAACTGTTAAAGTGGTGTGTTCAGATACAATCTGAAGCTAATTGAAGGCCGGCACACAGTTGTCTCAGGAAACATATACGTGGACGTTTGTTTTTGGTGATGGGCTTGCCGAAGTTCAGACATTTCAGCTTGAGTGAAAGATTTGTGATTTTCCTAAAAATGTATGAGACTCCACTTTACAAATCAAAAGAAATGGGGTCAAAAAGACAAAAGCTAAAAGTAAAATAAATGATTAATAAAGTACAGTTTCTGGGAAAATATTGTGAATATTTGATGGTGATTTGTTTGAGTGGTTGCATGGAGACGTTTTTGCGCTGACAGGTGGGTATCTCTATTTTGAGAATGGCCAGAAGTAAGCCTTTCCTCAGTACAACTACCTTTTACACACTCCAGTTTGTAGTTCCTCCGTCCGGGTGATTCGCAGGTGCGGGTGTCGGTGCGCTCCGCGCTGTTAGTCTGACTCATCACCAGGCCAGGCCAGGCTGTCATCCTCATGCTTAGCTTAAGCCCAGCTGTCTCTCAGCTTGATCGCACTGTGGTTACCAGGGACACGCATAGCATTAGTAGGCTCGACAGTGCACGAGAAGCAAACCCCACTCAGCAAATGTGAGCACACTGCGTGCAGCCTTAATGGCTTTCAAACATTAGATCACTGAAGAGAAAAATCAGCACAGTAAGGTGGGCGGGCGATAACATGTGAGCCGCGTTTTTGTTTTTGGTGGTCAGTTTGGATCCGCAAGAGAAAGACGCACATGGACTAGAAGAGCAGTAAGACTTGTTTGACTCCAGTCATTCGTGGCTAAAAAAAAAAGCTTAATTTCACTTCCTCAGTGACTCATAGAAGACTCAGCTCTGCGTCACTTGGAGCTGATGTGTAGAATTATGGAGGAAGCTGGCTTGATGGGTCGTTTAAATCGAGGCTTTAATGCCTCGTTTGACGAGTCTGCTGGGTCTCTTTATATTTTATCCAGCTTTGTTTTTAAAACGCTTTATCAATAAGTTATTCCGTCAGAGAGAAGATATTTCACAGACCGAATGAAACGCACAATTCAAAAATCATCAAAATGTAAATTCCTCTCACGGCTGATAATAAATTTCCAAATATGAAAAAGGTGCGCATGTTCAGGGAAGAAGTCACTTAGAGTTCCTGTAGAGAGAAATAATGTTCCTCTTTTATTGCTTAAATTTGCAGTGAAGATGTAATTAAGATGTACCCTCTGATGCTGGCTTGCCTCAGTGTTCATGGGACGTTTATCTTGCACCTTCTCTTATTTGAAGATGTTGGTTAAACTTTTATGTCTTGCCTGCTGTGGCCACATTTTCCCCACGACACGACCTGTGCTGTTCGGGGATCTAAAACATCCTCATTTGCATGAATGTGGGCCAACTTTGTGACAAAGATAAATAGGTTGTAGTTCCAGCTTGCAGTTGAAATTGGCACTTAAAAAACTATTTTGTTTGTTTCCTGGACTAATTGATTCATCGTAAAAAGTAATCAACAGATTAATCAACAATGAAAATAATCCAGCCCAACATCTGGTATTTTTTCCCCACTGTCTGTTCTTTCAGTCTTATCACCTGCATGTTTTTTATATATATTTCATTTTTCACTTGCCCCCTCTTTGATTGTGCACATAAACGCTGTGAATGAAGGAAAAACTAAAAACCCGTCAACTGAGTGGTGCAAGTCTGCAAAGTTGCGTAGAGCTGAGACAGCTGGCTGGTTTGTCTGTTAGCTACCAGACACAAAGTTAATTGAAAGTTAACTGTACAGCTTATCAAAGTGATCATTTCAGTTAAAACATAACAAAACAAGACAGGCACTTCCCATTTCCAGCTTCTCGGGCGTGAGAAGCTGTTATGTGATGGTTAACAGAATATCATTTTGGACTCTTGATAAGACATCAGCCTGGTGCTTTTTCATAACCCCCTGTCTGACATTTTCTAGACTTAACAGTAAATCCAGTCTTGAAGAGAATAATTGTCAGGAAGTAATTCTCAAAGAGAACCTTGGATGTGGGTGCGACGGTGCCAATGGGGGGAGAGAGACAGGCTGTAAGAGGCGGGATGGGCTCGGGTGTTTGACGTTGACACACTGGCGCACGTTTCGAAGGGTGGTAGCGTGGCAGCTGAGGAGGCTATATATAGGTGCAGCTCTGTTTTTGGTGAAAGTGGAAGAGGGGGGGACCTTGAACCCACTGAGCTTCACACACATGGAGTAGAAGTCTTCTCTGTAGTACCTGTACATTCACCCAGTGCCCAAAATGGAAAAATCTGAAACTGAACTTAAGTCCTAAACATCGTTCTTGTCTGCTGGAGGCAGTAATGTGAGGTGCAACATGTGTTTGTCTAAGATTAAAGTGGGACTGTTGCAACATCGGATTTAATTCATGTTTCAGCAGTGAATGAGTAGATGGGTTGATGTAGTTATTGGGAGAAATACTGATAAAACATGATATATTAATGATAATAATAATAACAATAATATTAATAATCCCAGGTTATGAAATAGCCATTACATTGCATTGTGTGTTATAATAAAGGCTTTAACTTGCTTAGTACTGAAAAACCCTGGACACAGTAACTGCATTTTCTTCCAGTTTTCTGTCCACCACCATGCACATACAAAAATCCCCAAATCTGGTCCAAACACATTTTCCTGCACGTAAAGTTTTCCGCTCGCACCATCCACGCAAAGCATTGATACGGCGGGGGAACACAACCAATGTCCCTGAACTGCTTTTGAACTGCAGCGCTCTCGGAGTGCTGTAGCATGTTTGCTTGTGACACATAACGCAGAGCTGTACACACAATGCTGCAGAGTTCACAAGCAAAGAGCGCCTGCTGCGTCTCTCGTTGCTATCAGTGATGAGGCCAGTGGGACAAATCACCCGACAAGCTCGGTCCGAGTCATGACGAAGGGCAGCAGACGAGCAGCGAACGGCGTCTTGTTTGAGAATGATTTATGAGAAGCTGAATGAGGTTGTGGTCAAGTTCATGGTTTGCTTGTGTGATGGAGGAGGAGTGGGCAACAGGCAGCGAGGGGAGGTGATATGGGGCCCAGGCGACACAGGGGCACGTTGGGAAGCATGTTTTGAGGAAGCGACGGGGAGGGTCCCGATTGTCCGTGTTCTCACGCTTCACTTGCTAACTGGAGCATGCGGGTGCATGGAGTTTAGGAGGACCCCTGCAGTCTCTTAGCTGTCAGTTAACAAAAGCATTAAGCGGCCTCCTCCGACCTCCCTCCACACCAGCGACAAAACGTTAGTTTAACTTCCTTTTTATATTTATGTATACAGAGGCGTCCAGACTTTTGAGCCCCACTGTAAATAGTTTTTAAAAAAAAACTTCAGAGCAAAGAATTGCATACGTTTGCATTTTTTGACACATCGTTTGCAGATTTTGACGCAGTGTGATGTAAACAAGTAATTTAGATGTGTGTGATAGATGAGTCATTATCAGGTTTGCTGTAACTCGGCTCCGCCTGAGGTCTTCAGTGTGTGTGTGAGCTTACGGTGTGTTTTACACATACACTTTTACATGAGCGCAGCTTTTAAGTTGTGATTAAAAACATCATGCGCCTCCATCTCCTGCAGTTTTTTATGCTATAGTGTAAAACTCACAGGCACCACACCTGTGTGAGGCCCCTGCGCACATAAACTGAATGTAACGTGTATGTGGGTGGGATGCGTGCGTGCGAGTGTGGCGTGTACTGTGTCTAACGGTAATCCCAGACTCTCTGCGTGGCAGCCCCTCCATATGGCCCGGCTGCTGTCTGTCTGAGAGGAGCTCGGCCTTTGTCTCGGCGTGAGGGGTGGGCGCCCTGTGTTCCTGGGTGGGGCTGGGGGGGGAAGGATAATTGGAGGTCATTGTTTCACCAGCCCCTTGTTGACCCATATAGGTCAGGGGCCAGAGTGACAGATCAATCAAAGCCTTGTGTGTGTCTCGGGCGTGGTGCGGGCCGCGAAGCCGTTTCGCCGCTGATGAGATGGTTTGCAACGCCGCGCACTCATCTTTCATGCTCTACTTTAAACCAAGAGATAAACGCACAACCACTGTCAACCACCTTTGTCCCAGTGCAGAATAAATGCCATGCAAGTGTTGGATTTGCATTCACAAGACTTTAGTAAACTAACCTGCACTGAGAAGAAGCAAAGGACTGATGTATGTGTTCACCATTTTGATGTCAATTTAAAGCCCATTTGAACCAGTGCTAATCATTAATTTTCATGTTTCACATTATTAAGTGTGTAGCTGTTGTAAATGTAGAAATATAACTTCTTTCTCCCCTTTGTTCTCTGCAGGCCCCCCAGCTCCTACCTCTCTGTTTCAGCCTCCACGGCGTCCCGGCCTTGGCACGGTGGGGAAACCCATCAGGCTCCTTGCCAACCACTTCCAGGTGCAGATTCCCAAGATTGATGTCTATCACTATGATATCGACATCAAGCCTGAGAAACGGCCTCGGAGGGTCAACAGGTAAATCCTTAGACGGGCTTTAGCAGAAGGGTTTTTTGGTGGAGTTTTTAGCTTGGGTATCTATAATTCTGATATGTCAGTGCCATCTGAATATAACTACAGACTGCCCAAGGAGACACTTGTCTTCAAGGTGCCACAAGTTTTAGTTTCGAGTAAATGGGGAAATGAAGAAACAACATTTCATCATATTGCCCAATGAATGTGTGTGTGTGTGTGTGTGTGTGTGTGTGTGTCTGTGTGTCTCACTGTCCTGTGGCCTCTGCCCTCCAGGGAGGTGGTGGATACCATGGTGCGGCACTTCAAGATGCAGATCTTTGGAGACCGACAGCCTGGCTACGACGGGAAGAGGAACATGTACACAGCACATCCACTGCCAATAGGGAGAGACAGGGTTGGTATCTCAAACACGTGACCCTGGTGTCACCAGCACAGATTTGTGTTTGTCTTACAAAAACATGTGTACATGTTTTTTTTTTTTTTTTTCTGTAGCAAGCTCTGAGGATTTATGAAGCGAGAAATAGTTTGCATTTAGGAGCCTAGAGCAAATGATTTGTCAAAATACAATACAGTAATTTGCCCAGAGTGAAGTGGGGAAAAAAACAAGCTTCCTTGTTTGAAAAAAAAACTGTGCATGATTGGCAAAGGCAATTATTGCAATGCTAATCTTGTATGAGAGAATGAGAATTACACCTGTCTCCATCATAAACAGAGTTAAGAACCTTTCTTCTTGGCCTGTTTACACTTGTTGAGTCGATGTGGGCTCACTGATGAAATGTTTTCAATGCCGCCTCATCTTTTGCCTATTCAAAGACAAATTGATTCTCTGCTGTTGCTCTCTTCTTGTCTGCTTTGCCCTCGGGTATTTATCACTTATCTCTCATGGTCACCCGTTCTTCAATCAATTTCCTGTCACTCTTCTTTTGTTTGCCTCCCTCCCTTTGTCCTCCCCACCCCTCACCCCATCCCTCCACCCTCAGGTGGATCTGGAGGTGACCCTGCCTGGCGAGGGGAAGGATCAAACGTTCAAGGTGTCTTTGCAGTGGGTGTCTGTGGTCAGTCTGCAGATGCTGCTGGAAGCCCTGTCAGGCCACCTGAACGAAGTCCCTGAAGACTCTGTTCAGGCCCTGGATGTCATCACGCGGCACCTGCCTTCCATGAGGTATTGCTGCACGCAGCCGCAACATCTTCGCGTGTTGCCAGAGTTATTGCTTCAGCAATTTCCTGCTGTCACGTGTCTCCCTGATCAATCGAATCCAACTTGGATTCGTCTGTCCGTACTTCATTACAGTACCGTGGGTACATTTTCATCAGTTTGTTCCACTACTACAATGTTGTTTGCGACTCAGTTGAATGAATTTTCTTATCAGTTGTGGAGTGAGAGAGTTCCTCTCTGACCTCACACAGCTTTTTATTTCTGTTTCTGGCTTCATTTACATAGGAATACAGTTGTAAACCTTTGCCTTTGAGTGATGTCATCCCAGTTTTGAAACTTTAGTAGTTCACTTCGATGTGTTTGTGCCCGCAGGTACACTCCAGTGGGGCGTTCGTTTTTCTCCCCTCCGGAGGGCTACTACCATCCTCTTGGTGGGGGCAGGGAGGTGTGGTTTGGTTTCCATCAGTCGGTCCGTCCTGCCATGTGGAACATGATGCTCAACATCGATGGTAAGACCAGAAGGGAAAAGATCTGCTTCAGTGCGGTGGCTGATTTTAACTTTGCTCTGAAGCTAGTGCTGTTTCCAAAGTTTCCAATCCAGTGGTGCTGCTTTGGCCAGTCAGATGCGCGCAGGTGCACTTTCCCATTAGACGACACAGTGAATGTCAAAATGATTGCCACCGCACAAGCTTTCCAGAGTTGTCAAATCTCATGCTTGCATTGTGATGTTAGAAACCACCGTTCATTGATCCGCTAAACCTTTAAACTCAGATTTAAACTACACTTTCTTAATGCATTTCACTGCAACACCAGCAGCTGCATTTTCTCTTTAACGCAGGGAACAAAAATTGATTCTTCCATCGGTGAAGGTAAAGGTGTTGTTGAGATGTTTGCTTAAAAACCAGGACCGAATCCCCAACTGTGATAGGGTCTTGCCATCATATAAGATACTTTATCATCACTGGTCCTGGTGTGTTAGTAAGTTTTGTGTTTGGGTTAGACTAAGCATTTGAAGTGAGGACCTTCATTATGCCTGCGAGAAGGTGCCTTAGATATGCACTAGATATTTTGACTGGGGTTTTTTTTTTTTTTTTTTTTAAATCTTGCTTTGAGTTTGTGAGACTGGTTGGTAAATAATGTGGCATCTCTTTCAACCCCACAGTGTCGGCCACAGCTTTCTACCGCGCTCAGCCTGTGATCGAGTTCATGTGCGAGGTGCTCGACATACAGAACATCAACGAACAGACCAAGCCGCTGACAGACTCGCAGCGCGTCAAGTTCACCAAGGAAATAAGAGGCGAGTGCTCAGTTTGTGAGGGTGCTGGCACGTGATATACACACAACCGGCATGACTCAATGTGTATCCAGATCATTACAGAGATAGCACGTAGGTGTGAGCCTGCAAGACACATGAATGTCAGGTTTTATGCAGTGTGTAATAAGTGAAGAGGATGCACCCACCACCGCTGACACATAATCGCACTGTAAGCACACTGCTTAATCTACACCACTGTTGAACATGTTCTCTGAACCTCAGGGGAACAAAGGATTAGCATTCTGCCTTTGAACACAAAACTAGGGAGACTCAAGTCAGAAAATATGTCCATGAGATTTTTTCCCATTACTCACCGAATTTCTAATGCCAAAAATGGAGCCGTTTCAAGTTCTCGTCTCTGTTTGTCTTCATTTCTGTTAATGCTGCTACACTAAGAACCACTACACAACCTTGCAGGGGCCACTGGTATTTTTCAGATTTGATGTCATTTTGAACCAGACTTTTGGAGTTTCCACACTGCGGCAGACACTTGTAAACTGTCTCCGTTCTCCTTGTGCTGTGTTTGTGTTATCACAAATGCCTGAGAGGAAACTGCAGAGAGCTGTAAAAACCCTCCACACAACTGGCCTCCCTGTCACTGTTTATCTTTATCGTGGGCTGTCAGGAAGAAGAGGGACAGAAGAGCACGGCTCCGACCAGCCAAACTTTCAAGATATCAAAATATGTGAAATTGCAGTTGGCAGGAGAAAGGTCCTGCTGCTCCTTTTCATCATTTTGTGTTTGCTTGAGCAGGCCTGAAAGTGGAAGTCACACACTGTGGTCAGATGAAAAGGAAATATCGTGTGTGTAATGTCACACGCCGACCTGCCAGCCACCAGACGTAAGTGCCGCTCGTCAGTTGGTTCACCCTCATTTCTCAGCAAATTCAATGTTTGTGTGTGTGTGTGTGTTGCACCAAAAAATCATCCGATTGTAAGACCTCAGAAATATCAGTCCAGCTCTGGGTGTGTTGCCCTCCTGTGGTTTTGTTTTACATTCTCATGTTCATATTTATTCACAGGTTCCCCCTACAGCTTGAGAACGGCCAAGCCATGGAGTGCACAGTAGCCCAGTATTTCAAGCAGAAGTACAATCTGCAGCTCAAATATCCACATTTACCCTGTCTGCAAGTAGGACAGGAACAGAAGCACACCTATCTCCCCCTGGAGGTGACCACTGAATTTATTTTTCTTTTAACAGTGACTTTCTCCCTTTTTTAATTTCCCACCTTTGTTCCTTTTATCTGATTAATTTTCCTTTAATCAATGAAAGTTTTTCTTCCTGCTCTGTAGGTCTGTAACATTGTAGCAGGCCAGCGCTGTATCAAGAAACTCACAGACAACCAGACGTCCACCATGATTAAAGCTACAGCTCGCTCTGCCCCCGACAGACAGGAAGAGATCAGCAGATTGGTGAGTGCGGTTTCCATCTCCGGGGGGGGGGCAACTGGAGCGGCTAACATTTAGTAAATGTTTCATGTTCTTCTCCCCCTCGCCCTCTTCTCAGGTCAAAAGCAACAGCATGGTCGGGGGCCCGGACCCTTACCTGAAGGAATTTGGCATTGTGGTGCACAATGACATGACGGAGGTGACGGGACGTGTTCTCCCAGCACCCATGCTGCAGTATGGGGGCCGGGTGAGTACAGACACAGGGAGGGACTGTGGCAGGGTGAGTACTGGGCAGCGGCTGCACTCTAAGGGTGCAAGCCTGAACGGGAACACACAGGGTGGGTTGGGGGGGTCATCGCAGAGTGAATGCTGGGACATGGGAGAAGATCCAGATGTTCAGCGGTCACTAATCAGAAGGATGAGACAGGTTTTTGATATTTGGATGCTTTTTTATCAGAAAGTGTCTGACAAATGACAGTAATGCATATTAAAAAGAATGTAACAAATATAAAGTCTTTAAAATATGCAGACCTGTAAGATCTGGAACTTTCCCTGTGTTCGTATCCGGTGGTGCACCTCAGCAGTCTGTTCAGTGTGCGCTTCTCTTTTTTTAAATACAGTTTTCCTTTGCCGACTCGTGAGCGTGTAAATAATATTACGGTGCACGCAGCCGAGGGCTCGGCTTGTCACGTCCAGTATTGTCGGTGTAGGCGGGTGAAGTGAGACGAGGAGCTCGTTACCGCAGACTGCCGAGATTCACCATCTGAATCTCAAATCAGCCGTTCTTAAAGACCCAGACTGGATGGTGCACGGCGATCATCTGCACCTGGCTGGTCCACAGAGGACGTAACTGGATTTTATCAAAACCAGAAATGCGTTTATTGACTTCGTAGCATAACTAGCTGGTTGTAAGGCATTAGAGGCTGATTTGGGATTCAAGGATTGTGTGCAAGTGAGGAGGGGGGGTTGGATGTTCTGGCAACAGGAGGATGATGAGACTCATTGCCACCCAGCATCAAAGCAAAATATTCTTTAAAGTCTGGTGGGATGAATTTGACTTCACTGCCTGTCTGAAAATGAAAAGGTTAATTGAAATACAACAGGGGCCTGAGGATAACTCTCCATTCAGAGACGACGTTCAGTGATTCTGCTAAGACAGGATGAAACTCTAATGATCCCTGTGGGGGGAAATTGGCTCAGTCTTTGGCCGGCACGCTGAACTTCACTGAAAATTACCCTTCAGAATTAAAGTAGCTTGTCAATTGAAAAAAAAGCACGCTCGCTCGCCACTGCTGAGCTCGAATCCCACTCTTGGCTGCCAGTGTCTACACGTTGGTGAATTGGCTCTAAGGTCCCGTTGCAACACTGTCTTTGTGAAAGGCTTGGCCACTCGCCTGCTGGGATATTGAGTCTAATCAGCTTCCAGTGAAATGCCCTTAAGAGAAATTGCCCTTTTCCCATTTCTGTCATCACTTAGTATGAATGAAACACGCACGCACACACACACACACACACATGCGCGCGCTTTTCATTTCATGCAGCTGCATGCCTGATGTTGATGTACATACAGTTGCAATAGTGTTCACACACTCTATTGAGAGGAAGATGAACACTCCCTGATGAGACTGTATGCACAACATGTGAGATGGAAAAGGCTACAGTCTATTTCCTGTGTAACCTTCTGTGTTTATTTTTTATGTATTGCTGACAACAACCTGCAATCATTTATTAGATAGTTTTAAATCCTGAAATTGTGATCGTGTTTTTAGATCGGATAATGAGATGGAGAAGCTGGAAACTTTTCTTGGCGCGCCACACTCGAGCAGTTCACTGTGGTCACTTGTTTTGGAGAGTGAAAGCTCTTAATGGCCTTTGGTAAATCTTGTTAACTTGAGTGAAAGCCACTGCCCTTTAAATTTGTATTCACAACCAAACTGGAAGTAGGAGCACTCACCTAATGATGTCTCTCTGAGTCGATGAAATGCTCTTATCCACTGTTCATGTCAGGAACACGGATGTGGGAAATCTGTAAACCCTGTGTGCAATAAGAAACTGAGGCTTTCACTTGAAAACAAGACTCACAGTGTTCTTGCTTGAAATGAAGTATGTTTTTATGCATAAGATGAAAAAAAGTTTTATATTGCACAATTTTTACCACAGTACAATAGCAAAAGAAACTGGTATAAATATGTCAAACCAGTCAAGGGCCTTTCAGTATGTGCATAATACTTTATTTATGCTGAATGATGTACAGTATGGCTGGACCAGATTTTGACACATTATGTTTCTCTGCATATGGAAAGTAGAAGAAAAAGTTAGGTTGCACTTGTCGTATCATTTGTATTGGCTCATCCAATCAGGGGGTTGACTAAGAGCGTAGGGACTCTCTCCGCAGAATAAAACCGTGGCTACGCCCAACCAGGGCGTGTGGGACATGAGGGGGAAGCAGTTCTACGCCGGCATTGAGATTAAAGTCTGGGCCGTGGCCTGCTTCGCCCCACAGAAACAGTGTCGGGAGGACCTGCTCAAGTGAGTTGTGGACTTGTGACTTGTGGAGACTCAGGAATGTGTTTGACGAGGACAAGGGGAGTTGGGAATGAGGCTCGTACAGTGTTTGTGTTTAGTCCCATGGCCAACACGGTGTTGGGATGGCAGTGTTCCTTTCAGCCCACCACACCGACACTGAATTGTCTTGAAAGCCGTTGGATGGATTGTAGTGGAATTTATTCAGACATTCGTTATCACAAAATACCTTTTAAAAAATTAATGACTTCCCCATTTAGACTCAAGCACTTTGTTTCGTGTACTACATACAAAAATATTCTTCATTTAATTACTGTCCATATACAAGGATTCTGCCTGCGCTTATGGTGCTGCTTTCTGATTAGTCTCTAACACTTGTCAACAGGAGCTTCACTGACCAGCTGCGAAAGATCTCAAAGGATGCTGGGATGCCCATTCAAGGCCAGCCATGTTTCTGTAAATACGCGCAGGGAGCTGACAGCGTGGAGCCCATGTTCAAACACCTCAAAATGTCTTACGTTGGTCTGCAGCTGATTGTGGTCATTCTCCCTGGCAAAACTCCCGTCTATGGTAAGGAATTCAAATTTGTGATTTAGCATTTCAGTGAATGAGAAAATAGACAAAGCTATTTTTAGATGTGAGGGTGGCTAATTCATCCGATCCTGGTCCTCTCCGTGTTTATCTGCAGCCGAGGTAAAGCGTGTGGGAGACACTCTGCTCGGCATGGCCACCCAGTGTGTCCAGGTGAAGAACGTAGTGAAAACGTCCCCTCAGACCCTCTCCAACCTCTGCCTCAAGATCAACGCCAAGCTGGGCGGCATCAACAACGTCCTGGTGCCTCACCAGAGGTCAGCACGGCTTTTGTCATTTCTCCCTCGCAGTCCAGATGGGCGTCTGGAATGTTCCTTGGTTTTGGATGTTGGATGTTTTCTGAATACAAATAGTCCCGTGGTAATCACGCGGTAAAGAGCAATCTCAGTTGAAGTAATAATCTGCTATAATTTTCATATGAACTTTGCAGTTCTTGGCATTTATTCCATCTGGTGTTTATTTCTGAGAATGTTGAGAGACAGATATTTTGTCATATTTGAATCTCTCGTCCTCAGGAGTTTCTTCATCGTAGTGCTGGCCTTGGTTGAGATGTTGAGTAAAAAATTTGACGTACATGCCTGTGATGCAAAGTTTCTTCTGTGTCCTTTTCTCGGCTCAGGCCCTCTGTGTTCCAGCAGCCGGTCATCTTCTTAGGTGCCGACGTAACGCATCCCCCGGCGGGCGATGGGAAGAAGCCGTCCATCGCGGCGGTGGTGGGCAGCATGGACGGCCACCCCAGCAGATACTGTGCGACGGTGCGAGTCCAGACATCTCGACAAGACATGTCCCAGGTAACTTCCGCGTGTGTGTACATAGAAGTGGAAGTGAGTTGAAACTGTCCTATCTCGCTTCTGAGACTAATGCCGATGCTGTTGCCTCTCCAGGAGCAGCTCTTCAGCCAGGAGGTAATCCAAGACCTGACCAACATGGTGCGGGAGCTGCTCATCCAGTTCTACAAGTCCACACGCTTCAAGCCCACGCGCATCATCTATTATCGCGGCGGCGTGTCTGAGGGACAGATGAAACAGGTGAGACACTGGCAATGTCTTATTCTCGTCATATTTTTTGATTTAGTGTAATTTATGAGGCAGCTTGGATTCATTATGAGAAGAGTGTAAAATAAGCACAGATGCTTCATATTTTGTGTTGCGTAGGGTACCTTCAAGTGTATGTGTGTGTGTGTGTGTGTGTGTGTATTTTCAGGTGGCGTGGCCTGAGCTGATAGCCATCCGCAAGGCATGTATCAGTCTGGAGGAGGATTATCGGCCGGGCATCACCTACATTGTGGTCCAGAAGCGTCACCACACTCGTCTCTTCTGCTCTGACAAAGCCGAGAGGGTCAGTCGCAGTTCACTCTGCCGTGAGGCGACCCTACTGTACAACAATGCCTTTGTTAACTGTTATCTCAATGATACCCCCACTCGCAGGTTGGGAAGAGCGGTAACGTCCCCGCTGGCACCACAGTGGACAGCACCATCACACACCCGTCCGAGTTCGACTTCTACCTGTGCAGCCATGCTGGGATTCAGGTGAGAGATGCATTTTTGTTTTTTTTCCAAGATGTCGACCTCACGTGCACAGTTTGAAAGCTACATCGAACTGTGTCTGTTTTGCAGGGATTTGGCACATTTACATGCAATAAAAATACAAATTATGGTTAAAATCATGGTCGCTTCAGGGGAAATTGCCTTCAAGGGTCTGGCAATTTTCTTCTGTGGTTTCCACAGTAATGACACTTGAAGACAGAGTGTTTGGGATGCTTCTTTGACCCATCAGATGGCGTGGCTGTTATCTGAAGTGATGCACAGGCCACAAACGATCTTTCAGTATCAAACACTTGTCTCCTTCATATTTAAAAGATGGGCTGCAAAAAAATGGTTTGCAATGTTCGTACACGGCTCAGGAGAAATCCTGCGCTCAATCACTTACGAGCCTGATCTGGTCTCACCAGTTAAATCTATTTAATCACCTCATCACACTGCATTGCATTAAAATGAATCGGCCAGGTACTTACATTTAACTTATGATTTTGCGTCCCCCCTCAGGGAACCAGCCGTCCCTCCCACTACCACGTCTTGTGGGATGACAACTGCTTCACGGCCGATGAGCTGCAGCTCCTCACCTACCAGCTGTGCCACACCTACGTCCGCTGCACTCGTTCAGTCTCCATCCCAGCGCCGGCGTACTACGCCAGGCTGGTGGCCTTCCGAGCCCGCTACCACCTGGTGGACAAAGACCACGACAGGTAAGGGAGGAGGAAGGATGCATGGAGAGATGGTGGTGATGACATTCAGGGGCAGTGTACACATAAATGTATTCTGTTTTTCTGTATGTTTATAATATTTTTTTAAAAACTTGTCTCTTCTAAGCACTTTGTAATGTTGTTTTTAAAAATTTCTACTTATTTAGTAACATATTCAAAAGAGATGCAACGAGAGAAAGCTCTCTGGATTTACCCGTTGCCACTAGAATCACATACGTTTCCACAGACTACAAATTTACCCATGCAGCAACAAGAACACAGCTTCCGATTTCTGCTTTCACCTCTGTTCGTTTCCCACATTTTTGTGACCATTTGTGTTTTCTCTGCATTGCAGTGCCGAAGGCAGCCACGTGTCGGGCCAGAGCAACGGCCGGGACCCCCAGGCGCTGGCCAAGGCGGTTCAGATCCACTATGACACCCAGCACACCATGTACTTCGCCTGAGCGAGCACGTCAGCCAGTCCACCCGCGGATTCCCCTTCTTTTCTGTTCTGTTCTCTTATTTGCCAGTCCTCTCTTCTCTTCTTCCCCCTGTTGTTTATCTGTATCTCTACACACTCACTCTACATTTTCTGAATCTGCACCAAAGCGGCTCTTGGACGGGAGAATCTGCTGCAGCAGTTTCTTTTTCACGGAACAATCTCCAGCCAGCGTTCCCAGTGGAGCCGCCTTTCTAACCAGCAATCCAGCGCTGCGAGCCCCGAGGGTTCCCAGTGCGCGCACACACACGCACACACAAAAAAACAAAAACGAAAAAACAAAAACAAACCATACACACACACATACTACAAGTTGAGCCATTATTTTTTGTTTTTTTTTTCTATTTGAATGTCTGCAATCTTGTTTGAAACATACACTGAGCGAGGGAGTGGACTGGCACCGTCTGTGTCAGCGCAGCTCTTTAGCTCTCTCAGCTAAGCAGGACTCTTATCTACTTTTACCTCAAAGCCCCTTTGGGCAAAATCTGTCACAAGGTCTTGGGTTTATTGGGTAGTGGGGAGGGAACTCTACATGAAAAGAGATGGAGGGGAGTCGACCTTTTGAGAATGATATATATTTTTTTTTTCTTTTTACGAGCGTGTGTTTTAACTTTTTCTCCTTTACGGTCTTTTACAAGCGAGGTGACCAGGGTGTCCACGCCCATTATTACTTTCCTCCCATCTTGGCAAAGAATACGCAAGTCTGTATGTGTGTGAGTGCGTGCGTGCATGCGTGTGTCCGTGTGCATCTCTGTATATACATGTACTGCTGTATGAAAGTGTGTGTTACGTGTGCATGTGTTTCATGGCAGGCCACTGAATTGTAAAGGGAAATCACGGAGATAACTGCTGTAAATGCCTCAGATTTGTTGTTTTTATATTCACACATACAGTACAAATAAGCATATATTTACATCTATAGAGAAACTTTGAGACATATGACTTA
Source organism: Psettodes erumei (assembly GCA_016785225.1). NCBI lineage: Eukaryota > Metazoa > Chordata > Actinopteri > Pleuronectiformes > Psettodidae > Psettodes > Psettodes erumei. The sequence continues at coordinate 293,761 of JAFBJZ010000898.1, read as the reverse complement.
AGCTGGCCTCATGGAGGTTGGTGGTGGGTATTTGTAGCAGTCCTGGCTCGCTCATTCACTGAAATGCCGTCAGTTATGTTTTTGGAACATGCATTAGCCTGCTGGCAGTGTGTGATGGGTGGGATTTGCACCTCGGGGAGCCCACTGCTCCTATGAGCCTCAAAACATCACTGAATCCCAGAAAAGAATAAGTAACTGAAGCGTTTCAGGGCGTAAGTGAAGCCGGGTCTGACGTGTAGCAGTAGTAACTGTGGTCTGGCCTGTGACTGGCTCAGCATCGGGACCTGTTGAATGGCTGAAGGCATTAGACACAGAGTATGGTCTTATTATCAGCCTCGCTTTCTCTGTGAAAAGCAGGATCTTACTTTTCCTTGGACCTGATTATCTGAAAGATTATATGACACTGCTGGACGTTGCTTTTCTTTCTTCTTCTTCTTCTTCTTCTTTTTTTTTTTTTTTTTTTTTTTTAAAGTAGTTTCAAGGGCCGGAAACCAACGTAGTTTTTTGAGGTCTCCTTTGCTAATACTGGCCAACTCATTGCACTGACCCGGGACGCTAGGCAAGCAACAGAGGGCACTCTCAATCTCTCTTACCTTTATGCATTTATACATATGAATCAACAAAGCAGATTTGTAAAAGTTTAATATAAGATGTTTTGTGGTTATCTTAAAAAAAACCCTGTTGTTTAGAATTAGTAGTTTACCATTGATGTTGTTGTTGTTGTTATCGTTGTTGTCAATGTTGTTACTATTGTGATTAAATTTTAAGGATGGCAGCAAAGCCAGGTATATAGTTACTAGTGCGACTTCAGGAATAGACTTCGGTTGTTGAGCTGCAGGTTAAGAAGTAGAGCTTTGGGTTGGAAGTTTTTCTTTGTAGCATTCTGGCTAACGGTTAGAAGAAGTAGGCCCCAGGACGGATGGATTCATGCTTCCTCTGTAGGTTGTGACGCAGGTAGTGGTTAGCAGCAGATTGGAGGTGTTGCGTAGCACTCCAGCTGGTTGGACAGATCTGCCACGGTGGTCATCAGATGGATGGAGACAATCAGGGACGGTGATCAGAGTGAACCTATGGGATTTGTGGAAAAACGGTTTGCGATAGGCAATGAGTTGAATTTTTAGACTTTTTAATAATGGTTTCTATTACCTTGTGTGTATTTGAAGTATACCCATCTTAAAGTCTCTACTATTTAACAGTGTTTGTTTCCTATTTTTATGCATTTTTAACACTGGATTAAATGAATTGACAATAAGCATAAGCACTGCCCTTGGACCCCCTGTACAAACTGTCATCCGTAGAAAGAAAACGGTGGCGTGATGCGATGACAGTTGCACAAGTGGCGCCCCCTGGTGTTGCGAGTGGACAAAGGTGCTGGACAGAGGGTTTGGAGAAGCGGTCGGCGCGCACGCCTCATCAGGGGGGGACAGCTCGGTGAAAACCCTTTTGTAATAAACCACCCGTAAAGCAGCAGGTTTACTATGAATGAGTTTGAGCACCTGCCTGTTGAAGGCGTGGGCGTTGGCATCGACCGAACAGAGAAGCAGGAAATGAGGGTGTCAAATGGGGGGGGTGGGAGACTGGGAGGGTGTCGTCCAGGCATTGCATGCAATAAGTGTTATTCTCGATTTAAAGGGGCAGATCCGTTTTTAAAAACATGCACTAGTTTTACCGAGCCAATTGGGCTGTGATTGAATATTCATCTGGCATCTCTAATAGGGAATGATTTGGTGTTTTTAAATCACAACAGCTGATCATTGAACTCCTCTCAGATAAGTGATCACTCCCTGTTTGTATCTCGACATTGCAAAGCAATATTAACCCAGATCTAGTTCTCAAATGTGGAAAAACAAAGCTATAATTCTACTCATTGTGGTTGTTGGTCTTCTCTCGCTATTGTGTCTCTGTACTTTTTATTTTTTTATGATTTTGTTTATTTCATTTGCTTGTATCAATCAGTGGGAATGTGCATTTGGTGAAATAGTTATGTAGGCTTTAGACAATTTTCTTTAAAGTAAAATTTAGACTTTGCTCGCCTGCATGCCAGAGTATTGTCTTTTTTTTTTTTTTTTTTTTTTTTAAGAAAAGAAAAAAAATCTTTTTGGAATCATATTTATTATGAAAAAGAAAAAATATAAATGCTTTTTTTTGGGTAAATGTTTATCGACTTAGTGGGACTGTTTTAGGCTAGCAATATTTGTCCAGTCTCTCTAAGATGTATTTTAAAGATTCCTACACAAATGTCAGTAATTTGGGAGGTACAAGCTGTTTTCGGAGGCGAGGGGGGCGTCGGCTCTTTGCGTTGTGTTCAAATCCAAACGAGGTACTTTCTTCAAACCTGGACCCGTCAAAGACCGAAACCCCTCTCCTCTTTGCCAGGATACTGTAGCATCTGTTTTGTCTACTCGTTCCTGGTTTGTACCTGTGGCCCCACCTTTTGATGGTGGAGGGGGGAGGGAGAGGTGTCCTGTCTCCATGGCAACTCTGCTGACCCCTACAAAATGCTCTTCCTCTTTGTGATGGGGTCCCCATGGCATCGACGGAGCAGGATTACCTCTTTTTAACCTTTTTAAAAAAGATCCACAATTCTTTCTGTGCCCCAATAGAAAGAGAGCATGAATTATTTTTTAAATTCCTCTCACTTTGATATATTGTTATATCTTAACGGATTTGTAATTTGACATTGTGTATTGTGTATTTTAATTTTATTTTATTTTCCCTTTTAGGTTCCTTTTTTGGGGGGTTTGTTATAGCTCTGCTCTGTTTCTTTTTTCTGCTAGTGGTCTCTGAAGCTGTGTGTGATTGTATAATAGCAATAGAAACACAGAATTGGAATATCCCAACTTCGTGAATGGAACGTTCCAATCCTGTGAATGAACAGGACCCTTTCTGACCAGAATGTGAGAGGGTGGGGCCTGTTCTTGCTCCACCCCCACCTCCTCAGCAGAGGGTCATTCACTCGCTGTTATTGCTATTATGTGATATGTTCAAATACTTTTTTTTAGCCTGCAGGGAATTCTTGTGTTAATGTGCAAAGTAATAAATTGGTATTTTACGCCCATAACATAGCTCGTGTGTTCTGGTCATTGACGACAAATGCAGTGTTCTACTATTGATGGGCTCTCAGTTGAATGTCCTTTGTGGAGGTAATTGACCACTTAACACCAGGGCCCTCTCCCTCTCCCTCTCTCTCTCTGTGCGCTTTGTCACTAGATGGCATGCTTTACCAAAGTAAATGGATCAAATGATTACTCAGAACAGTAAAACATCAATGACGCACAATCTCCTCATCAGCTGAACTGAGGCATGAAGTGATCAAAGTTCATTAGTGACCTGTGCTCTCACCATGTTCAAATAGGTAAGACAGTGTTTGTGTGTGTGTCTGTGTGTCCACCAATCCAGACTTCCACTGGTTGAGTGCAAGACACCCATAATTGATGAGTGCTTTCCCTAGGTCATTTACAAAGCCAAGCAGTCATGTACAGTGAAAGGGTGAATAAAAACAGGTAGAAGTGTTTTGTAGATCTCATGTATAATCCTTTTTTTTTTTTTTTTTTAAAAGCATTTATCAATTTTGAAAATGTGTAGGAAACAAATAGATGTTCACTGGTGGCTAACATTCAACTGAGGTATTCAAAAAGCAGAATGCAGTGAGTCTGTTTAAAAAAAATAAATTTAAAAATCATATCTCATATTGCTAATAATTTTCTGTGCTTGTGTGTAAAACACAGTCACTTTCATTAATATTATAACAAATTGCTGTGCTGTAATTTCAATAGTGCTGTATAGGGCTCATATGGGCACAGACACACACCGTTCTCTTTATCCGTTCACACAGACATAGCCATCACTGGCACGTGTCACCTTCCACTGTCTCCCTTTGTGTATCATCCCCTCTCCTCTCCCTTTTCCTGTGTCCTGGCTGGTTGTCATGACCACCGTTACCAGGGAGAGCGTGGCTACAGAAGAAAGGAAACCCGAGCCACAGATCTTGATGCCACGATATTTAATTCATTGCCACAGTTGAACACCAAGGTTCGGTGTAATACAGATGTAGCGAGAGCAGTCTTGGGTAGAAGGGAAATTTCTGAGTATAAAGATGAAGAGCTGCTGTCACATCCCTCTGTTTCAGAGTCTTTCTCCTCTGGCTGTTTAGCAGTACATTGATAACTAAAATGAATGACCTGCCATTTCAGCCACAATTTGATGACATTTAGGTGAAATCAAATAAGGATTAAATGCAATGTAAAGTGTGAAATCTGGGTTTGTCCCAGTGAAACTGTCATAATTTCAGCAGTGAGTGACTTTTTGTTTGAACTATATTTACCTGTGTATTTCTCCTGTGGCTTTTCAGCCTCATTGTTAGTGGAACTGTGACCCCCACTTTGTAAAAAGCTCTTTCTCCCTTTCATCACCATGTCAGACAAAAAGGGCAAATGAAAGCTAATTTTTGTGAAAGCTCCCTTAAAATACATGCGAGCTTGTGCGGTACGGAGCAATACAAGTGTGTAATCCCCATTGTCGAGGCCCCCTATGTCGTCTTTGTGTTAACAGATCCACCTACAGACACTGCTCCGTCCCCGTCCATCCATCTCTCCCTCCTTTTGTTGTCTCACCCTCTCCCTCTCCCTCCCTCCCACATCACCGTTTTTTCCCCCTGGGGTTCAGTGTTGCTCTCACAGGTTTGAATGTCGAAGCCGTCCTGAGGAAGATGGGAGGATGTGAACTGATGCTCTGTTTACCCAGAAGTCTCACTGTGTGGCCCTGATTTGTTATTCAGACTCCTGTTGGAACCCGAGTGACCCATTTGGGCAGTGGCTAGGGGGGAGGGTGAAGCCAAGCAGCTGCTGACGCCTGAAGTGGCCTCGTCGAGGCTTGGACCCCGGCGCGATTATTGTCAACAAGGAGACACTTCAGCTTGCTACAGCAGCAGTGTCTGATGAGGAGGTCTGCTGCCTGTTCTACTCTGGAAACCTACAGTATGTTGTTTTTCTAACTGGATAACAGAGAAAACGCTGCTTAAATAAGTGACTGGAAGAAGCTCTTCTGGCTGACTCTTACACAGCTGTTCGTTCGCCTCCAGCGGATGTTTGCCTCATTTATTCTGTGGAGGACAAAACACTGGATCTCTGTCGACTAAAAGGCTATGCTGCTTTTTATTCTGCATAATCGAGCATCGCTATTTTCAACCCGGCAGTGACAGGATACACTCATAGCAGCATCAGTGGCCTTGAATCCAAGTATCAGGTTCTATCAGCCTGATCCATCTAGGTAAGGCTACACCGAACTAGGAGAGCGGCATTGAAATACACTACAGCTCAGAAATCGGCCTGCTGGGTTTGAACCACAGTTGAAGGCAAACGGCCACTTCTACACGCACGCACAAAAGAAACAGCCTGGCTGAGATCTGTTTCATCCACAAGGTCTGGACTGTGAAGCCTGATTGATCCCGCTTCTGCAGGCTGCCACAGGTGGCTGCACAGCTATGGGCTACTCAATAATGCATTGACTCAAACCCAGGAGGGGAAAGTGTCTTGCCTCTGATCCTTTGAAAAGGTGGATTGCTGTCGAGAGAAAGCAGGCGATTACATCTGGGTAACCCTGCCGACTCAAGGACACATGTAAAGGAAAAAAAGAGCAGATGTTGAAGAGAAAAAGAAAAAGAGAAGATGGCTGCTGACAAAGTGACGCTGGGGCGAGGACCGTGAGAAGACAAGTAAACCACAGCAGTGACCAAAAGCAAAAATAGGATCTCGCCAGAGAGGCAACTGTAGTAGTGGAAGTTACTGGTGAGCACTCAGTAGAAGCAGTGAGTGTAAAGTGTTGTCGTCATGGTGAACACTGGCATGCAGCTGATCAGCTTCACCTGCGCAGTGACCGGGTGGATAATGGCGATTGCCGTCACGGCCTTGCCTCAGTGGAAGGTCTCAGCCTTCATTGGCAGCAACATCCTGACCTCAGAGATTAAGTGGGAAGGCATCTGGATGAACTGCATCTACCAGACCACCGGCCACATGCAGTGTAAGACGTACGACTCCATGCTGGCCTTGCCTCCGGACATCCAGGCGGCCCGCGCCCTCATGTGCCTGGCCATCTTCATGGGCTGGCTCTCCTGCACCGTGTCCTGCTGCGGCATGAAGTGCACCACCTGTGCCGGCGATGACCGCCGGGCCAAGGCCGGCATCGCGCTCTCAGGCGGGGTTCTTTTCATTCTCACGGGCCTGTGCGTTCTGATTCCTGTCTCCTGGACTGCTAACACTGTTGTCCAGGATTTCTACAACCCCAACGTGCCCCTGATGCACAAAAGAGAGCTGGGCCAGGCGATATACCTGGGCTGGGCGGCCGCAGTCATTCTCATGATCAGTGGAGCTGTGCTGAGCAGCACCTGCCCCCTCATGGAGAGGAGTGGCAGATACCGCAGGGGTTACATAGGCCGGAGCTTTGCTAATTCACCAGCTTCAGCACCAGATCCCCCAAAGCCTATCACATCCAACAGTCTACCGCTGAAGGAGTATGTATAGGAGGAGGGAAAAGGAATACTGGCAGGTGCAGAAAAGAGGAAGTTGATGCTGTTAAAAACTGTGTACCTCTGGTTCTTTCCTAAATTTACTGCCCCAGGTTTTAGGTCTGTGAATTTTAAGCTCCAAACTGAGATCTACATATTTATTATATATATATCCAACCTATATTTTGCTCATTTTGTATATCTCTTTGTAATGTTAAACTTGTCTTTAGTGCTCGAAAACATTCACGTTTGTTTGAAATTTGACTTTTACTGCACTGTGATTTGTAGTACTGCCTGAAGAAAGCCCATTTGTCAAATCAACAGTGGAAAAAAAGTATTGATATTAAGATGGCTTTTATGATGGCTTTTGTTGTGAAGATTGCAGTGATTTCCTGAGTTTGTAGATGTTGTTAGATCTTGATGTGACACATAAAGCCTTGACTGAGTTTGCATCCATCAAAACATGTGAAATAAAATAAGTTTGGTTAAGTGAGCTGAACTAACTGCTGTACATCGGACCCATCTTTCTCCTCGTGGGTGCTGGATTTTCCTCAGAAAATGTAACTGCTTTGAGACGCGCTTACCATCAATGTGAAATGATGCCACAATGTCCTTTTGGGGATAGATGCACCTTTTGATAAGTGGTAATTCTCCTCTTCATCTTGTATCACTTGTACATAGAGTCTAGTGCATCCAAGAACAATGAAAATCCTGTCCTCATCCTACCATCCAACCATCCATCCACATTAGACATGTATGTTCAGTCAATATAGTTTTAGTGGTGCTAGTATTAGGTTCTTCTCTTCCAGCCTCTTCATAAAAATGTTCCAGGTGTGTTACTTAACTCTCTTCATTGAGACTCCATGAAGAAGGACACTTTGCACAGTGTATCTGAAAGAAGACAGAGAGGGATTTAGTTCAGCTACAAATCTTCAGCAGCATTTATTTAACATGCACCCACAGTACCACCACTAACAGCTAATGAAAATGAATTGTAGATTTGGCTGAGCAGTGGTCTCTGGCCAGCCTGAACTGAAACATAATTTATACAAAGTGGCATCAGATCAATATTACAGCATGGGTTTGCCAAATCAGGTGAGAAGTTTTTCAGTTTTTTAAAATGTTGTTTTATGCATGCTGGCCCTGGAACCAAACCCCTTCAGTGATCATTCTAAGTTATGTAGAGAGGAAAAGACAATTAACTATGAAAGGAGAGGTCTTTCTGAAAGTCAACGTTTTTGCCTTTGTTCTAAACTTTTAAAAAAGTGTTTCCTTCAAATCCCTGTGAGTGTAAAAGGTGACTTCACATGGCTTCATATAATTTGATCCGCTATGTCAGTGAATACTAAATTGCAAAATGCTTTGCGGGTTAATTAACTACCTGAGATACAGTCTTCTGCACTCGGAGACTCCAGGAATTTCCATCTTTTGGGAGCAGATTCTAAAAGGGAGAGATTGTCTGCTCTCAGAAGCTGAAGCAGGGTTTTCCTCCTCAGAAATCTGAAGACACAAGTTGAGGAAAAGAAAAAATGACCGGAAACATAGCGCAAACCCAACCTAATGTTAACAGGAATATAAAAGATACTGTTGCCGATAGTGACGCTCGGCATCCTGCAGCCACTCCAGCATGTCAGCGATGGATGGGGCGGTTGCTGAGCGCTCGGTCAGAGCGACTACATCCAGGCTGTCTGCGTTCTGCTCGTACAGCTGGAGGACGGCAGAGACCTGGTTACTGATGGTGTCTCGGACAGACAGGAGAGAAGACCTGAGGGAAAGAGGGAGGGGAGCGGCACGTGGACAGATACGATATATGTCAAAATCCAAAGTATTGTTTACTTACCCTTTACTTTTTAGCTGATATTGTGCTCAAGTGTGACATATTCTCTAAAAATTCAAACGAGAGACATATCACTTAGTATCACAAAAAAACGAAAAGTATGTTTCGAAGGTTACTTGGAAATGGGGGGTCAATAGAGACTCATAGCTCGTGTTCGCACAGGGCCCCACTGGCAGGTGAAGGCGGTCCTGCTATTGCTAAGGGTAAGTAACTACGTAACCAGATGCGCTACTCTCTACTCTACCCAGTTACTTACATCTGCTCGTTGAGTTTGCCCAGTACGGTGTCCGTGGCTTGTGATAGCTTGAAACGCAGCCGATCCTCCAGGTCAGGAAAGTCTCTAAGCGGTGTGCTGGAGATTTGGACGTTGGACAACGCTCTGGACTGCTCTGCCAAATTCCCGAGAGACACAATCAGAGGACTGCACTCGGCCAACACACTCTTCCATACTTTCTCATTGTTTTCCACTGTCTTGAAGCTTTTCCTCAGCGCTTGATGAAGGGATAATAGTGCCGGTTGGGACATTCCCGCTGTCAACTTTAGACATTAGTTGACACAAAAACAAAGCTGCGTGTGCGCGGTAACTCAGACCCTGTAGTTCGGTGATATCTGAACTTCGTTATTACGATCTCTGTAATCCTTTACAGTGTGGCTATGTTGCTGCTAGTAAAATCACATTTCGACCATGTTGCTTGAACAACACTTCCGTCCCCCTGATGTAAACACTGACGTTTAAAGCTACGATAGGTCGAGAACTAGTTTGCCGTGGCGCAGAAAACGTGCGTTGTAATTGGCCAGTTTGGGATGTCGGCCCCTCCCCGCGCGTACATTTGAAAAACGGCTTTGTGACGAAGGAAGAGTCGAGTGTCCGAGGGGCAAAGATATAACCAGGTAATTAAATTATTGTACAATAAATGGCACCATTGTACAAAAACATTTAGTAAGTGTTTATGTAACGTTTGTTCGTTCGTATAAACCAATACAATGAAGCAAGTCAGCTAACTTGTAGATCGGTGTCAGGATCTTGCTAACTAACTAGCACTAACGGTTAGCTCGTGGGGGTTACGCTATTTTGATCGCCTCACGTCGTTGTTTTTAAAAGAATATTAAGCTAACCTGATCATGTTGCTGTTTTCTGTGTTTAACTGTGATCGACCTGACTAATTTCCCGCTGCCTACCCAGGTAGATATGGCTCCCAGGAAAAGGACGACCAAACAACGGAAAAACAACCCCAAGTCGGCCAAGCTTGAAGCTTTCCTGGAGGATTTCGACAGCGAGGGTGAATAATAAGTTTTAGTCAAACCACACAGTTTCCAGGGAGTTACAGTTAAGGGAATTGTTCTGGTCATCTCATGTAATGATACTAATACATATGGAATAAGCTGAAGCTACGTGCGTGATTCATAAGTGTAGCTAATAATTAATGATAACCACTACTAATGCATCACGATGTAAGGAGCCAATATTGATTACGTTATGAACTGCTGGATTGTGTGTTTTGTAACCCTGCTTTTTCATGAACAACCCTTCTTGTTGTTTTTACAGTGAAGACCAGAGTCGGACAGCTGAAAGAGAAAATCAACCAGCTGCTGAAAGATGTTGACAACAGCTACAACATGGCGCTAATTAAGCTCCCCAAGGCTGTCAGGCTGATGCCCTGGCTGGAGCAATGTAGTAAGTTGACACAAACTACTTCACATTAGTCTCATGAAACCAAAACTACCCTAGTTCTGTGATCAGGGTAGTTTGGTTAACTCTACAGAGGCTTCTTTGAAATTTTGTGCAAGAATTTATTTGCACATTTCTGTTTTGTGTGAAATTCATAACTCCTGCCATGTTAGATCCTAAACTGGTTTATTCTTTAATTATTATGAACTGAAAAACATTTACCTTTCACTTTGCAGAATCTGAAAAACCAAAGTCACCAGAGGTGGATAATGCCAAGGTGAGTTAATTATCTTCCTGCCTCCCATCTCTACCATGTATCACGATTGTTGTATTAAAGGCTATTGGGTTTTGTTTACAGAGAGAAGCCGAAGCTGCTATTGTTGAGAGCGTTGTGGCTGAGGACCATGCAGTCCTTCTGAAATCTGTCAAGAAAAGTATATTAAGTTTTCTGTGTTTTCTTATTTTTAATATAAGTATTAAATACAGCAAGTCTAAAGCAATCTGCTATTAATCCTGCTATTTGGAAAGGATGAATGACTGACGAAGTCCAAATTCCTTCAACTCAGTCAAGAGTTTAGGATTTTGAAAATAATTTATCCATTTATTTTGTCTCTAATCTACAGCGTCAAAGAAAAAAAACAAATCCAGTTCAGAGGATGAAAACAGCCCGAGCACAACAAGGAAGGTAGCGGCTGTTTTTCATTCAGTCACATGCGAAAGAAACAAAAAAAAAAAAACATGCCTGGTGGTTGGAGAGCCTCATTGGTTGTCAGTGCATGCGGTGTTGTTTAAATGCTTGTTCTTAATTAAGGGGAGAGCTACAAGAAAGCCACCAACTACGTCCAAAAGAGCAAAGGCGCTGGCAGTCAGCAAACAGAGCACCTCCATCAGACGGTAAGACATTTTCCATTCTTTCTTGTTTTCCCAAACCCCTTTCTCAACTCTAGTAGCCCACTAATGTGGCACTAACCCACCTCTGCCTGGGTTCAGATCGAACAGGAAGCCTTTGGTGACGCCTGCCAGGAGCATGCTCGATTCATCTCTGATGATGGGACCCACTCCCCTCATCACCCCACGCTTCGACCCAAGGTCAGCATCACAGCTGCACTGCCACAGTGTTTATGTTAAAATGCTGCTACCACTCTTAGTGTGTCTTTACTGCCAGGGGAAAATAAATGCCCAAACCACTGCAGTAAATCTGAGGTTGATCTTTAAAGAAGTAGCTTCTTTTACACGTTTGCAAGTTGATCTTAGCATCTTTTATATGAGTTTTATACAGTACGTGGACACCAGAGACTTGTACTAATGCTTTCCTTTCCTAATTTAAAATGAGGTTATGGGCAACCTGCTCCAATTGTTTTTTCAATCAAATATATTACCCATCGTGAGGGGTTCATGATACTCACCACGGCCTCTTCCTTAGGCTTCCTAAGACCCCTGCTGTGAGAGTTCCTCGCCACAAAGAGAGGGTCTACAGCATTTCAGTCAACGGCTCCCCCATTGCAGGAGGAAACGAGGACATTGTCATCAACGTCCCCGTCGGCAACGGAGAGGTGAGTTCACAGTTGGAGTGTTGGATCCTACGGGACAATATTTTGTTTAAGTAATTAACTTTGTAAACCAGGAACGTCGGCACTGGGCAGATTCTTATCTGTAGATATTTATAATCAGAGGTTTCTAATCAGAATAGATCAGTTTGCATACAAGTCTAGATGTGATAAGATTAAGATCTCAGCTGCTGATTGTATAGGTGCATAAGTCAGGCTCCTGCAGCTGTGTTGGATTTCAATTAGGAAATTAAGATTGATAGTTCTTGTCTCATCTGTTTTATGTATGTTAACATTTGACCTGTGGTTTTAATTCATGGATTATATGCATTTTGCAGTTTTTGGGGTTACACAAGATCTTTTGTTTAGGCTGACGGAGGAGATAAATTTACTGACATTATGTCTTGTAATATTGTACTGATCCAGAGCGTCCAGCTGTTGGCCAGTCAGATGGACTCAGTGGACTTGTCGCTGCTGGATGAAACTGCCCTGAAGAGCATTCGTCTGCTGCAGGTACTATGCGTTGATCACTTCTGTTGGACAACATTTGCACAGTGCCACTGTGAAATTAGACGAGTTTATTTGCGTTCGCCCATTTTTTTCATTTCTGTTTTTTGTTGTATTTTTTTCACTTGCAGAATCGCCTCACCACACTGTGTGGGAAGTCTGAGTGACCGCCTCCCGCGTCGACTACTTTGTCACACTGTCTACTAAGACAGTGTGTTTTCTTTCTGGAAATGAGTTTTGAGGGATGGGTGGGACTAGATTTTAGCTGTTCTGCCTTTGGAAGCCTTACAAGACTTGTAAGGTTATTTGACTGTTCACTCTTTTATTCTTTTGTAAATACACTCGTCGTGATTTTTTATTTGTTTCAACCCAATGATCCTCCATGTGTCTATAGATAAGATCCTGCTGACATTAGTGCAGATGCATACTTGATGTACACAGTTTAATCTTTATGTCTCCAAAATTGATAAAGGATTTTGACCAGAGCTGTAAATTTGTTGCGATATGGTTTATGTTGGATTCGAGTCTGTCGGTTCAAAAAGTGTGTGGATAGCTCAAGCTTCTCCAAGCTGTACCTTTGCATAGTAACCATTAGGTGGCATCATTCCACCATAGAGAGTTTGGTTGCCTGTTATTCCTTCTCCTCAGGATTCAAAGTGCTGTCTAACAAATCATTGTGTTCAGGCCAAAGCTCAAAGATAAACATCCTGATTTCAGTTCTTTTTTATTCCGCTGTAAGTGAAGAAGAATAACGGCAGGGTTGTATTCTTGTAGTTTCATGACATTATATGGAAAGTAAGAGGAGACACTGAAAATCACTGCTTTATTAATGATGCTGGTGGTCTACAGGTTAATAAATTTTTCTCAGAGTTTCTTAAAAGTAGCACAACTGTTACCAGAGATGTCCATTTTCATTTCCATTTCCTCTTGCATGCAGTTTTCCTCTGAAGGTTCACAAACTTCTGCTTCTGCTTATTTAAGAAGTTGCTGTTGTCCTTTGGCGACTTTGTTTACACAGAGGGATGTTGGCAGGAAGCGGGCAGCCCTTTCCCCCACTCCTGGCACAGGAACCTGCACTCTGACCTTCGGGGACATCATAACGCTGCCAATTAGAAAGCTGCTAAGCTTCGTTAGGCCTGATGAGCTCGTTAGGGTTTCCACCTGGGATGGCGAACTGGGTCAGACCGGGCCTCACCTTGGGCCCAGACGTACAAGCATAACTCTTTTCACTATTCCCGCTGGATTCTCATGCATCATATGCTACCAAGCCGCGGCATGGGAACTCTGTGCCCCTGGCTGAAACTGGGCCTGGTACCTTCCATCTGTATCCATCTTATGCACTTTATCATCTGCTGTCTCTTGCTGTGCAAACTGTGTTGCAGAGGTAAAAAAACCCAAACTGCATCCCTACAAACGGCAGATGTTGTGGTCAGTGGTGCGTGCAGTTCAGCTCCCTCGTTAGCAGAGCACCGAGCCCTCGCACACCTGCTCTACATATCACAGAATTTTTTCCTAGTTTTGCCTCTGAATGGAGTGGATCCTTTTTTTTTATTCTCTGGGTGGGTGGAAAATTGCCATTTCGCACGGATGGCTTGGTTTTCAGTAAGCACGCAGGCAGTGGCACAGTGACAGGTGCTGTATGGATGGGGCGGATTTTGAGGTCACAGAGCAACACTGCTACATAAATCATCTGCCGAGATGTTCAGGATGAGGGACTGGAACCTGAGATAGTGGGAGGGAGAGACACAGTACCGAGATGCTTTGTCACTTACCAACCTGCTCTATGTTAATGTTGTAATGTGCAGTGTTATGTACTCGCTCTGCGGTGTCTTTTTGCTTGTTGTTTTGGTTCCACAGTTCCATCATTTCTTACATTTTACTTCATTCATTAAAGGAGTGAAGCTCTATTTAGCTAAAAGTCTCCAATGTACCAACTGTAAGCTGCATGCCGATTTCAAAATTGCAGATAAAGCGACTAGCCAGCCAATGTACTGCAGAGCATTTAACAGCTAAAGAGTCAGATATTTTTGCAGAGGTTGGTGTAGACGCAAATCGAAGCTGAACGGAGAGTGAATGTCGTGTTGCATTTGTTGAATGGCCAGATACACTGCTCCAAATGAAGGTTAAAGTTGTCTCTGTGTTTTTAATTATTCCCAAATTGTTGGTTATCCTGACTTGATACAATAATATTTCAGTCATACTTAAGGGTTGGTTCAAATTGACCAAAAATAATCAAGTAATATCGCTTCAAGTTGCTTTAGCCTTCCATGAATGATTTCTTTACCCAGGTTTTATTCCACCAAGCCCCAACCCCCTCACACTCTCATTTTCTGTTCCCAAAATCTGTTATCATTAGTGCATGTGTCTGACACATGAATGCAGAGTATTCCTCAACAAAGCTGTCCCCTCCCCGAACTGTTGGAACCGTCAGTTAATTGAGCCCCAAGACCTGGGGAAACTGCCAAATTTCCCACAAAGACGAATGAACCGGGCCAAGGCATGTTCTCCTTGCGAAATTAATTCTCTGGTGCGTCGAGGCCTCCTAAAAATCCCATCCGTCAAGCGCCCCGCTAATCGATTTATTCATGTGCCCACACCTCCGTCTGCCACCGTCTCTCATTCAATTCATACCGAGTGGGCCAGGGGTCGAGACTCATCTTTTGCTAAGCTGGTTTGTCAGCACAGTTTGAGGGTCAGGGTTGTGCGGACAGTGCAGATGCAAATCTCCTCATAAGGAAACCAACATGGCCAGAAAACACCGCTAAATCTTCTCCAGGAAGCAGCTGTAATCAGTTTAGCGTCTTTGAGTGTGTGAAATTCCGGTCAAGGTCTGTAGCTGTGGTGTCATCAACCTGTCAGCCTGTCGGGGATTGTGTAAACAGACGATAGCAGTCGAAGCCTAAGTGGTGTGGAAGGAAGTAGCTCAACTGTCATTTGAAGAGCAAAGAAATTTGAAATGTTACCTGAGCTATAAACAATGAAAGTAAAAATTTAGTTGAGAGAAAGTTGAGTTGCTGCACTTTCGAGAAGAAGAAAACCTGTATGCTGTTGACTTGTGCAGTTATTATTCTTATATGCAATTATGATTTCATTTCAATGCCTTTTCTGTGATAATATATTTACAATTTTTCATATGATATTTTTCAATGTTTTCCATTGTACTGGGCGTACACCCCAGTATGTGCAAGCTAAAAATAAACTTTCTTTGTTTGCCGTTTTCTTTGGCTGTGAATAGTTTCAGACTCAAGGGCATAAACTTTCACTTTCGTAGCAGGAGAAATGGCTGTGTGCATACACAGTGTTTTAATGTGGAAAGCATTAATAGTGCAGGAGCTAACCCTGGCTTTGTGTCTTTATTCATTCCAATGCTGGACCTGACCTGGGCAGGTTGAAAACAAGCTTTTCTTATTTGGTTAGACGAATATAAGATACAAAAACTGGGAAGGGTGGCAGAGCAGGGCTAAAATAAAGTGAATTCTAACCCCATTCATTACCTCCATCAAACAAAGAAAAGGAAAGTGACCATAAAATGAGCAGTAGAGCAATGGCCAGGATTGCCTTTGAGAAATAATTAAAGCCTCTTTGCAATGCTCCCCAGCCTCTGGGAAAAAAAAATCCCCATCTTCTGTATGGTCTACAATTGATGTTTGGTTTACCAGCTCCTCTGTATAAAGCAGACCTTCAATAAACTATATCACCCTATTTGTGAGAGTAATACAGCCCACTGCAGTCCTCAATTAGGTGTAAATGACACAGCAAATTGGAAAATTAGGAGGAGAGGGAAGGATAATTTTCTCCAAAACGGGCTAAAACCAATTCATTAGGAGACCGGGGAGGAGACAAAGGGTCCGTTTCTGTCCTTCCAACAGTAAATCCCACTTTTAAGTTCAGATGCCTTACTGTTCACCTTGTCACAGGCTGCGTTTTGAGGCTGATCTCATCACTTATTATGACTCACATGTTTTAAACAGTGAAAGTGAACAGAGCCTTCCATTTCCATTTACTTTCCAACGAGACAAATGTTAATCACGTTAGTGGACGATAACATCCGGAGTCCAAAAAACAATCTGAACACTGTAGTATTTGAAATGATTCGTGATTCTGTGAAAAACAAATTGAGGTGGTGGCAGGACAGTGGTGACGTGCGTGTCTGCTCAGTAAACCACCATGATGCTGCTGACAGCTGAGACAGTGTGGGCGGCTGAATGTCCTTCAACCGGATGACCCGCGTTGAGTTTGCCACACCGATGCGTCTCTTCCTTGCTGAACAATCCTGTCGTCATTGCCTCGCGTAGAGAATTTTCTGGTCTGGTTTTTCTTTCGGGCACATGGGAAGTTGATGGAGTTTTTGAGCACTTGTGCAAAAGAGGACTGAAAGAACGTGTGTTCAGGTTAGCGTCTGCCCCGCCTTTCTACACTTATGTTCACTTTTTGAGTTTGGAAAAAAAACAAGCAACAAAAAACCTTTCCCAGACCTTGAAGTGTGTCAGACAGTGAGAAAACAAAAGTCAATCTGACGGTTTCTCACTAAGTTGTTTTTTTGTGATTTTTCTCAGTGACAGACCAGTGAAAAGGAATTGAACTGCTTTCAACTCAGGTGCAGGTAAGTTCACAGATTTCTGTTATTATTTCAGGTCGTACCAAAAAAGTTGACATTTTTCCAAAGACTTGCTGTCACCTGGACCTTCACATTGTTGCTCAGCCGTGGCTTTCGCTCCGTGGTATTGCTCAGTGAATTTATGGGATGTGCTTACACCCATATGCATCACCTATTTATAACCCATATGTTGTGTAATATGCAACGCTCTCCAAAGACACCTGCTTTGGAAACTGGTTGCTGCCAAGATGGTCAGCCTCACCCCCCCCACCGTACTGTTTTCTGACTGTACGATGTGGTGGCATCTCCTGTCCAGGTGTGTGGTTGTGATTCTGGACACAACACAATGCCGAGATGAAGTTAGTGGTGATTGTATCAGTGCTGTGAGACAGTGATTACACAGACACACACACTCGCTGGCTCTTTGATCGTTCCAGAAACACCTGTCTCTCTTGGATTTGCCGCTGCAGACCTATAAAACAAGTTAGGCGATCAATTTATCTTCATTTCCAGTCTCTCTTTTTATTAGATGCAGTTGTGAGTGATATGATTTGGAAAGAGGGCGTTGAATGAAGGGCTGCAGCACAGTGTGCCCTCTTCTTCTCTGCTTCACACACACACACAACAAATTTCATCACCAGTTAGATGTGTGGAACAGATGTCAGAATATAAACCTCAACTTTTAGAAGGGTCATCCTAAGTGGGGTGGGTGAGGGGTCGAGCTGCTGTGTTAGCTGCCTCTCTATTGTGGTTCCAGCTGAGCAGACTGTCAATAGTTTTGTTATCTGCATTACCCTGTGATTCTAGTCACGACCTGGAGTAACTCACATAGGAGCAGATGGGACAAAACTTAATAATACGGAAGTGCCGGCAATCAAAACAAACATGGAGGCCTCACGTAGCCAAAGTCTGTCATTTAATGTGATTAAGCTCACGTTTAATTTAGATTTTATATCATTCTCTAAATGTACAGCATTTTAGACTCTCACATGATAATCACACAACAGTCCTGAATTGTTAGATGACATGAACATGAACATGAAGTTGTCTCCACCATCTCCACCAGCCATCCCATATGATGTGAATGTGTTTCACTTTGACTTTTATCACTGTGCTTATTGCATTTCTACACCACAAGGGAGAAAGAGCAAAATGAATCGTGAGAGATAATGAAGCATGACGTGCCTGCAACTCATTCCAGTGAAATGAGAGTGCATGTACAATGGAGAACAGCTATATATTTGTAGCAACATCAGAGTCTTTCCATTAAACAGTCACACTGCAGATAAAATAAAGCCAAATGTGGACTTAGACTCAGACTGCTGCTGAAGAACTGGATCAGGCAACATTGAAAACTTCTTTAACATCCTTTTGAAAGTAGTCGTCTGTCATTAAGCCTCTCCCATTGAAGACGGAGATGTGTTAATCTGTATCTCCCATTTGCCACCTGGCACCACAAAATCAACTCCATACACCTGCACGTAAATGAAAATACGTTTGGGTAATTTGAGTGAAATGACCCTTTAAAGTTTTATCAGTTGCTAACAAAAGTGAGTGAAGTCAGACTGCTGGACCGTCAGTTCTGCTGATGTGTCTCTGTGATCGTGCAATCCAGAGTGGAGTCAGTAAAATCGTGACCTCGCTGTGAGCGTGCCGTTAGCAGAAAATCCCGTTCCACTGTCACGCATCGCAGAGCTGTCGACCCTCGGACCCCTGGCGTGTCTGGTCAGCTGCAAAAAAAATAAAAAATTCCCCAGCAGGTGCCCATTTGCTTGCCTGTTTTCTTGAAAGCAAAGCGTAACATTAAAGACCCTTGAAAGCACATCATGACTGTTAAGTTGCTGAGTTGGTGATTTTTTCCTCTCCTGCATAATCAGTGTAAATTACACCAGCAGTGGTGGGTTGGGATGCACTAATTTGAGCATTTTTCTTCGATGGGCCCTCTGAGAAGGACAGACACTGCAATCTCACTTGAACCAATGCAACAAACTTGCTTTGAACCAGCATCTAACATTTACATGACATTTGTAGCAATGCTTATCTGTTGTTTGTGTTTTCAGAGATGATTTTCTCAGTCTCCCCACATGCGCCCGCTGCTGCCATTGCTGTGAAAACACGTTTCTTATTTGCATCGTGATTGGTTTTTCTTTTGTTGCTGTTGCAGCGGCAAGAGAGCAGAATCAGCGTTCCCCTGGCATGTCTGAGTGCAAATCGTGCTAATCTGAAGTTTCACGGTGATCATAGCAACTCAGAGCTTATTCAAACTGACTGAGCGAGGCGACAGCGTGGCTGCACCTGCCAAGGGCTTCAGTAATACAGCAGCTCAGCAGGTTTAACACAGATTATTGCTGGTATCCTGCTGAAACACCCTTTATCTTTTTCCCTTGTGCTTTTTTCTTTTTACAAGAAGAGACAGTTTACATGGTCTCCTACATGAACAAGTGTTATATCCTTGCAGCAGAACACACAGAATAGCAACATTTTGAAAAAAAGTTTTTTTTCTTTTATATTTCAACGTAGCTTTTGGGACAGGCAAGTTCAGTGTAACACTGATGTGATTTAAACTGACAGAGGATGGCATGGAGTCTCATGTGTCTCCTGCTTGGAGACTGTTCATCTTTATGTCTCAGCAATATGAGTTAATACGACAACAAAAATC
Source organism: Psettodes erumei (assembly GCA_016785225.1). Lineage (NCBI taxonomy): Eukaryota > Metazoa > Chordata > Actinopteri > Pleuronectiformes > Psettodidae > Psettodes > Psettodes erumei. The sequence goes on along the minus strand of JAFBJZ010000898.1, from coordinate 274,443 downwards.
CACCCAAAGTTATGTTGGTGTATCTTTGTCTCTTTTGACAGAAACATGATCTCAAATGTTAGAAAATGACTGATGTGGTGGTGAGAACAAAGACAGCAAGAATTACCTTTGTACATCAGTCAAATTGCAATGAACATGATTAAAATCTCCCAAAAGTTCAGAAGGCCAAAAATGGGATTTGTGAGGTCACAGCAACCTTAACCTTTAACTTCTAACCACCAAATTCTAATCAGACCTTCCTTGAGTCCAATTGAACATTTGTTCCAAATTTGAAGAAATTCCCTTGAGCCATTTTTGAGACATCATGGAGGAACAGCCTAAAAACATCATTTCGCTGTCCATGGGTGTTGTTGGCGCAGAGGCAAACTAAAATATCCTCACACCTGTTTTTTTTTTTTAACTCCATCTATTACTGAAAGGAGAGTGATGCAGCCATATGCAGCTTCATATGGCCATCTGCAAATATATTATCCAATAAATAAGTCTCAGCGCAACATCCCGTCTCTCTGTCTGCTATTCCCTGAAACATGTTGGGTGTTTTTATTGGGCAGCTGCTTTGCAATAATTAAAGCTACAAGTTACTGCAACTGTTACTCCTGCTTGCTTTTCTCTGAGGCGGGAAAGTTCAAGAGTGACGATTAGATGAGTAAAAGGCTTGATTTGAGGATTTGTTGCATGCTCATACAATACTTCACTGTGCAGTGAAATGTGAGGAAGCTTACGCACAAATGGTTGAGACTTAGACATGGTAATGACAGTTTTTTTGGATGGGGGCAGGTTTCCTTTATGCTAGTTGAGAGTCTGAGGATAGAGGGTGTCCTATAAGCTGTCCATGTTGTGGAGCCCTTTAAAGGGAAATTTGGTGTACATGATTCTGGGTGTGCACCACCCTCCGGAAAAAAAATAATACAACAAACTAAACAAAATCTGAATACATGAATAAAAATAAAAGTTATCAGAGAGGGAGAGAGACAGAGAAAGATACTGGAATTTTTGATTAGACTGGCATGAGTGAAATTGACTGACTCTCGCTCTTTGATGTGGAGGTGGTGGTAGGGTGGGGGTTGGGGAAGTAAACGTGATGCTGAGATCGACTTTTCAGCGACCTTGGCCCTGAATGACAGGTTGTTCCGCTTGCTGCATGAAAGCACTGCATCAAATAATGTGAACAAGTAAAAAAGGCCAAGTTGAGAAATAAATCACCACCACATTATCATATAACTGCTAATAAGACACAAATAAAAAAGTAATTTTAGGGAGCATTCAGCTGTGCCAACAGACATTATTTAGGCCACTTGAGGACTTGACGTTACAGAGGGGGGAATTTTCTGAGAGCTGGTGAAGTATTTGTGCATTGATTCCAGGTTGAGCCCGATAGCAGCTTTAAAACCGAATCGATACATGTCAGGGCAACTGTATGTGTACCGGCACATTAAGTGTCAGGTGGAGGTAATGAAAGGAAACTGTTTGCTGTCACAAATTACCTTATTATCAGCCAGAGTCAACAAGTTATGAGTTCATGTTTCATCATTAATTGTAGCGCTGTCTGCATAGGATAGACATTATTATGTCATAAAAAACACCTTTATCATAACATTTAATTTCATTGTTCTGAAAATACATAATCCTGTCACAGGAAGACAAATAGGAATTGAAGCTTTACGGTTGACATTCGTAATCAGTCAAACAGATCACTTAGCATAAGAATTGTAATTTGTTATGATTTTTTGCCTTTCGGATCTTAAAGATATTGTTATATTGCTTGCAAGGTATTCTTTGCATATGTCTTATCACCAGAAGAATATAAAAAGATTCTTCATATGATATATTTCTTACCTTGTTCCTGTCCTTATTTGTCTCCATTCCCCTGATATCTTGGTGGCTATATTACACAGCTGAGTCTATCTTAGAAGGAATCAAGGCAATAAAAGGCTTTATTTACCTTATCTGGAGCAGACCCCCCACCCACCCAAAAAAAACCTCTCCACAGATACAGACCAACACTTTCAACAGGCAGCCCACAAAAGGTTCCGTGTCCTGTATCCTGGCAGGATTTTCTTCTTATTTTCGTTTATTAAAAAGTCTTATTCCTTGTCACTGTGCATTGAACATTATTGCGCCAGATTTCTTGGAGGGAATCATCTCCCATGAGCTGGTGAAGCTAATGGAGGGAAGGCACTGCAGAAAGGGAAGAATGAAACTTCAGGCTGCGAAATCAGGTCTTGCCTCTGACCACTTAATAATGAAAAGCAATTACAGGCAGGCTCAGCAAGGGAGTTCGCTTTTTCTTTTCCTTTATCAAAGAAGCCCAGTCGTCCTGGAAGCCTAATGCGTGTCGTCAAGGACAGTTTTGAGCATCGCATTCTGTTTTTTTGTAGCTGACTGTCTTGAAAGAGGTCTGCCTACTGGTGTTTGAGTCCTGACAGTCATATTTCAAACTTCCAAAGACATTCACATACAGTACTGGGTCACAGTTTGGTTTATAGGTAACAATATTTGTCTCACAGATTATTAGTTTGCAACCTCTTTACCAACCAAATTATGAAATATATTTTGTATATTATGGGGTTAATAACATCTCTGATTTCAAATAACTGTAAATGACTGTAGTTGTTAACTTAAGTATAGGACAAATGAAAATTAGGACCTGATGATGGTTAGATGTTCACAAAAATGAGTACAGTTCATCTTGAAACATATTACCTGAGGCCGCAAATGTCCATCTTGTGGTAGCGTTAGAGCAAAAGTCATAGGATCGCTAATGTTTGCAGTTGTGTTTTATCCTCTGGGGACCATGAACGTCTGTTCAAATAACACAGATATGCATGTAATAGCTTTTCAGAAATTTGAGTATGGACCAAAGAGGTGGATCTTCACTGACAGACCATCACAACACAGCCTCGCCATTATTGTCACCTTATTAAGATGATGAGACAATATGGCACCTGACAGTGTCTGCAACAGGCGATACTTTGGAAGTCAATGCAGTTCAGCATCAAAATATTGACAGCGGCTCAGGATGTTACTGGGCACTACAGTGAGATCAGAGGTGTTTGATGGAGGCTTGCAGCTTTGCAAAGAAAGTTGGCTGCACCTCACCAGCACCTGTCTGTAGCCTGGAGTGTATAGTGCCTATAGTAATTAACGGTGAGGTGATAACTCCACCTGGCATGGCGTTAAACTGTGGAACTCCTGCTATTATCACTGTGAACCCTAACTGTGATGCATAAATATTTAATCCTACACTGAGAGAACCCCGGGTTAAAACTCTGGGTTGCGCAACTTGCGGCAGAAGGGGCTTTTGGCAAATCGTGATGATGCAAGGTGACCTTGTTGCCTGTGGCATTCCTGTTAAAAAAATGTTAAAAGAGAAACGTGCACATGGTATTGTGTGACAGGCAGCGTGGCATTTCCTGCGAGGTGTGATGGATGGCGTGAGCCCCTCGCAGCATGTCTTTTTCACGAGCTCTCCATGGTGGCTTGCCGGTGAGGAGGCAGCGCGTCGGGATGAAGGTCATTTGAAACTGAAGTGTCTAATTTACGGTGCGAAACACGAGTTAAACTGAACTCTTGTCAACACAGTGATGACAACGTTAAAATGCTCAGAGCACTGTGGCCTGCGGTACAAGCCACTTATCACAGACGCAGGCTGCAGGAAGCAAACAACACCCCAGGCCAATGCTCATCTGGCGCCAACGTACCACACTTTCTAGGTTACGCCTCTTGAACTCAAACACACACTTTACCTTGATGGCCCATTCTCAGTAAAGCCACAAAGCTGCAATATAAATAGAGACGATCGTAGTATTCAGTCCCACCAGAGGTCTCAGTCCGAATGTACCCTGCAATTTGTTCCCTTGGAAATATCTGTTATCGCAGCCTTTTATTGTCCTTGGACTGTTTCTGTTAATATCGCCCTTTCTTCCCCTCATTCATGACTGGGATACATGCCCTTCATGTAAATATCCCCCCGTGATGTGGTTTCAGAACAAAGAGGAGCCATATCTGGTGAGCTACCCTTGCTCCGAGCCTCGGGTTGAGACATTCCCAATGGGGCCAATCTATCACTATGTGATTTATAGGCTTTACAGGGCAGGGGTGCGAGAGAGATGAAAAAAGAAATAGTGAAGGAATAGAAGGTATGCAGGTTTAGATGCAAAATAAAGGGAAAGACTAGAGGGAAAAGACGGTGTGGGAAGAGAGGGGGCAGAAAAACGAGGAGAGAGTAAGAGGAACATACAGTAGAAATGATAAATTTCTTTATCCTCACCGAAGCAGAACCCCTTCATTCATTATTTTGTTGTTGATGATAAGCTTTATTCCAACACCTTTGAATGAAAGAAAAGGCACAGCTCTAAATTAGTGTTGCTTGAAGACTGAAGTGTCATATGGACATTGTATTCACCAAGATGCTGGTGTGATGCAACTGGTGTCTGTAGCCTCTCTGGTGTATTTACGTATTTGTAAATTTTTTCTCTAAAACGTAATGTGTGTTAATGGAAAACTACACTAAGTGCTGAAAAGGTAGTACACTGCTTTTTGGGTGCCTGATATCTCAGCGACGGTGAGGTATGTGAGATGTACAGAGTCATCTCTTTTATTAATATAATCATGAACCATAGTTGCTAGAGTGCAGAAATCAGGTAAACTGACAAGTAGAGCTGTTTTTATATGAGCAAACATAAAAATACTGCTCATTAAACCTCTTCATACACTCCTCTACCTTCACCCACTCTGCTGCTGTCCTTCCATCCTGACCTCCCAGGCAGAGTGCAGACCACCCCCACTGTGACCCAGAATGACGATAGCGGGGCTATCAGTCCCTGTCAGGCCACACAGTCAGGCCAGGCGTTCCCACTAAATCCCAGTCAATCACTCGCTTCTGTATCACACGCTCCCAGATGGCAGTCGCCGTGTCAGCACTGTCCCAATCCATCATACGTCTGATGCTACGTGGCAGTATGTATTAAAGGTCTGTCGGGGTGAGCTTTTTACTGCTCCGCAAACCTACAAATCCGCCAGAGAACAGGTTAGAGGTTACTCTACCCCTGAGTTAGTGACCTTTGACCTAACCCACTCCACCATCCATAGCTCAAAACTGCAGCTCACAGGGCTACATAACCTCTCCCCACCTTTAATGTTTCAACCCCTCTCAGAGAGGTCTATCTGTTCTTCTCTATGTCTGTACACTAAACCACACACACATGCACTGTGTACACACATTCCTACATCCATTCTCCTTACACACACCATTAAGCTGATGATATATGAGCAACAGTGTGGCATTTCCAGTCAGTTTACATTTTACTAAAGACAGCGTGTTATGTAAATAATAGCAAAGTGACAGTAGTTGTAACTGCTGTCAAAGTCAGGCATTCTAATAGAGAGCTTTTTTGTATTCATAAGTTGCCATCTGCATTTAAAGACTTTCTGGTGTACCTTGTACAGTACTTTCAGATGTTAAAATGACATGAAATATTAAAAAATAGCAGTTTTGGCTGCCATGTTTGAACAAATATCAGGTTGGAACAAATATCTTTACCACTGGTGAATAAATAAATGTGTCTTCCCATCTGGGGTTGTAAAGTGTTAGTTTTTATAAATGGATTGTGGTTTGGATGACATGCAGCTCTTTCCCAGCGTTGTAATGGTCCACCAGAGGGATCTTGATCCATTAAGATATAGAGTACACAAAGAAAATTATGCCACAAGAGGACATACAACTTCATGGTTATAGCAAGCATGAGTAAATCATGAATCAATTATTAATACAACCATTAGAAACAACATATAATTTATAGCTTTGTAACATTGGCAGTGCTACTCATGGTTTTTTTTTATACTTTTTTATACCATCCTGCAGACTCTCCCTTGTTTTATCTCTAAGTCCTACCCATGTATTGTATCCTACATGAAGGAATGTGGAGCGACAAAATGCAATAAATAGGTGACACACAATTTTCTAAAAATTCTGACATTCCACTATAAACTACACATGCCCAGCTGTATAGAGTCACAAAAGCAGAGTACATCCATACATTCATGAATACACTTACTACACAGATTTTCCATCTGTGCCTCATATCATTAACCCCAATATGAGGGTCCCATTCGAGCCCCGAGGCCATTTATTATTTTAATAAACAACAAACCTGACCCTGTTGTCACTGTACCTTTCTGCCTGTCCTAGTTCAATCCCTGGAGTCTTGCCTGCATGCAAACACAGGAAGTAAATCATCCGTGAGTGAATAAGGTTGGCCACTGATGGCCTTTAAACTTTCTTTGACCTTTTTTGGGGGGTGGGGGTGGGGGGGTTGTTGCAGCATCCTCAGGGGAACTCAATGCCCTGTGAACATGAATTAAATACAGGTTCATAATAAGAATTAGAAGGGATGTGGAAGGATGCGAGGGGGAATATTATTATTAATTGGATTGGGAAGTTCTACAGGCGTCAGCAAAACGTCTGTGTTCCCGTCGTCTCATTACCGTCCAGCTTTTTCAGCAACTTCCTCAAGATGATGGGAGTCTCTATGCTGTTCTCTTATTGTTTAAAGTTTACTGGAGAAGATAAAAAAAAGATGTGTCATCCTAAACAAGAAAAAAGTTAGGCTTAAGTTTTAGAGATTTGTAACTTTCATCTTTAATTATTTTTTTTACCAGTTCATTTGGAGGTGCTGTTGGACTTCAGGCTGATAAAAACATACAAAGATCTCTTGTGATTGACTACAACGGACAGTCAGAGCTGCCGAAAACATCGCCGGTGTAGACCTGCCTGACATCCACAACTTGTACAACTCTGGAATCAGGGAGCGTGCATGAAAACTCACTGAAGACCCTTCACCCCTATGGGCACAACCTGTTCCCTCTCCTGCCCTCTGCCTGGGCAATACACTGTGTAACAAAACAGCCAGATACAAGAAGAGTATCTGAACAATGTCAGTTACTCTGTCTTGTAATATCAGTAACAATCCCTGTGTAATAATCCTGTGGTAATAAAATGTACACTCACCTGCAATACTATTTATATGAATGTTGTACTCACTTTGTGCAAATAATAATCATAACCAATAATATTCATACATCATACAAGCAGGCTGTACATAATGTACATGGATGTTTATACATGCACACACTGTACATAACAACCTACTGTGAGTATATAAACTAACTACCCACACTGCCCACTTGATATATATTATAGCGCTCCTGCCACTTACACAACTTGTGCCACCTGTTTTCCTTGTTTACAACTTCTGTGCTAGTTGATTTGTGTTGCATATTGTACATTGGTTCCATTGTTGGTTTCTTTTCCCCCTACTGGATTGCACATAGTAGCCATATGTTTATTTATCTCTGCTCAGCTCTGTTGTCCTTGATTTTTTTGTTGCTGTATATCCATATGTATCTTCGTGAATAATTTTCATTGATATTGTGTACAGTGTAGTGAGTACACTGAGAGACTCATATTCCTTGTGTGCACACACACATACTTGGCCAATCAAGCTGATGCCGATTAAACTTGAAGCATTTGTGGTATAGCGTTTTATTTACTTTTTATGGAAATGACGGGGCTTAACAGGAGAACATAGTCATAGATGCCGTTTTGATTCCCATTCCGTTTCAGAAGGGAGCGGTAATGCGCCTAAAAAAAAAGGCGAAGAAGAACGAGTGCAACAGCGCCCTCTCTGGTTGACAACAGCAGGTGCGTGTCAGCGCCTGTTCCGTGATTGAGCTACTTGTCCAGACGTCGCTAACTCCATGCTAGGCGAGTTAGCAGCAACAGATGGCGTTCCTCCGAAGGGAGCGTCAAAACCGGGACAAGACCTGCTCACCTCCACGAAGCGAGGGAGGGTGTGCTTCAACCAGTAAGTTATAAACAGCCTCTGCTGTTGGGTTGTCTGTATTTGAGGTTGTATTTGTCTAATGTTGCCTCAATTCACACACAAGTCGACTGGCCGTGGGGAAGGTCTGCTTGTCTGTCTTCTGTGTTAAATTGAGCATCATACCGAGGAGCTGAGCATCACTGAGGCCTCGACGGGTGTGAGCTTCGCTCATGAACTCGTGAAGGAGAGCACATGCTTGTATTGTGCGTATGTTTGTTGATCGTGTGTACAATTCATGTATTTGTGAGGCACGATGATTCTTTTCTGTGTCCTGTTGACATTTATTTGGGGTTTTCTCTCACGCACCGGGGGCAACGGGGATGTTTCATGTCTTGCTGAAGAGCAGTTTTGATTTGTGTAATATGCAGATTGGAGTTTCGAGGATTAAACCACCGATTTGTGATTAGTGGCCAACTCGCTTCACCATCTGTGCAGTCATCAAAAAGCTATCTACATTAATTTTGGGGCTTTTGTTCATCATAGTGGAACAGTACTACAAATCTGGGTGTCTCAAATTTAAAAAAAAAAAAAAAATGTTACACCTGATTTTCTTAGATCTTGCTTGGCTTTCTCAGAAGTTTGCACTGAACCGTGCTGCTGCTAAACTGAGCATTAAGCGTCAGTGTCAAAATTAAATAGCCTCTGTCAGAGACCAGCTGGCCTTATTCTGGTCCCTGTGCTTTAAATGGGACATGTCACTGCCTGCCATCCATTTTTTGTCAAATTATTTTGAGCAGAATTCCAAATGATCTGTTTCAAGTATGGCATCTCCCCCAAGAGTCACTGTCATTACATTTATCAGGATGCACACAAAAGACTGTGAGGACCGATATGGGCCTAAAACCTTCAGCCCCTAAAAAAGATCATGATAGACTGAGTTCAAAATATGAGTCAGAAACGGTCTGACTCAGTTGGAGACACAATGTGCAGGGGTGTGCAGTGTAAGGAAGATGAGCTGCTCAAGTTCTTTCAGAGGACTTGTGGGAGTTGTGCGAAAATTTGCAGCTCAAGTGTGAACATTCATCGCTGTTGTTACATTCTCTCTCTTTTTTTTTTTTTTTACAGTGAGGACTTACTAAAGTATTTCAGTAAACAACAGAAGTTATTTGTTTTTTGCTTGTTTCCTCCAGGGGTTTCCACTGTGCACAGATGCAGCATAGTAAAGTGTCTGATCTCAGATTTTGAAAAACAATAGGCCCCCCCCGAATGTTTAAAGAGTCATTAATTGGCCCAGACACAAAAACAAGTCAATACATGCTGGAATAAGAACAAGCAAAACAAACGACTTAACAGACATAGAGCGGGGAAAGGGGAAAAAGGAAGAAAAGATAACACCGCCTGACACTGTTCTTTTGATCCGCATTGGCACCAAAGCTTCCTCCCATTTCCTCCATGTCTGATCTCCGTCTTCCTGTCCGGGGCACCAGACAAACTCCTCACCCGTGCCTCGACTTTCCACAGATCAGCCTTCGGCCTGTCTGCGGCTCCTCTACCCTCGGCTCCTGATTATCCGGCACGTTCCTCTGCACCTGAGTAACACTTAACTGGCTGACCCCGTCCTCTTTCGCTCAGCTGCTGCCGCCTCTCTTCCTCTGCCTGTCAGCGGATGGACGGACCCGCGCGGCGGTGGAGGTGACAGCTATCTGCTTGTTTATCCTTCATCCTTCCATCACAGTGAGGAGGGCAGAGGGCAGCTGCATCAGAATCTGCACTGTTGTTAAATAAGGAGGCAGCTTGTCTTCCTGTCTGTCTGCTTGTCTCTCTGTCTGTCTCCCTCTTGCTGTCCACCTGGAGGCTCCTACATATACAGTACATCTATTTATCTGCCTGTCAGGATACTTCAAGCCTTTCTTGACTTTATCAGTCCTTCTCTTAGACCTCACCTTCATGTGAGTGCTACTTTTCCTCTTTCTGCATGTCTGTCTCTTAACTGTTAAAACCTGCTTTTACAGTCAGTAGTTTCTCCTTCATGACAAAGAAGGTGGTTTCCCAAATTGGCTCACAGAAACGTTTCTGGATCTGCCACACGTAAAGGTGCAGTTGTTAGGTTTAGGCAAGATAAAATTGCTTCTTTAAGTTTAGAGCAACATATTGGACATATTCTGGTATGTATATACTCTCCTTGTAGCTTTTTTCATGGTTTCTCTTAATATGTGACATTTAACACATCACATTTATGTCTAGGTGCAAATGCAAAGCTCAATCTTGGGATTTTTAAGAATTGAATTTGGATCGGCATCATAAGAATTAATTGGAAATTTGATTGTTTTTTGCCATCCAGCCCCACTTGAGTAGAATCACTCAGGGAGGCTGCACTCCAAAGCTTTACATCAGCAATAATGAGTTGCCATTAACCTTTCTATGCTCAGATTCAGGCTGCTGATTGTTACAGTCAGGGTTGGGGCCATTGTTGTTTCTGGCCTGTAGCTGGAAATATTGCAAATTGTATCTGTTTTTTGATGCATAGTCAACTTCACTTGACACGAAAGAACAATAACGTATTGATCGCCTCTTTGAGAAGGATTTTTTTTTCTTGTTGCAGTTTTTGTCGCTCAGGTTCAACCCACTTAACACTTTGTCACGTTGAATATTGCTGGAACAGTTTTTTGGATATTTCTCTCCACGTCTTAAATCACAACCCCCAAACCACATTCTTCTTACCTGTCAACCTACTCCCACTCCTCCCCCTCTTACCCCCTCCACCCCCCTCCTCCGCTCCTCCGCTCCTTCCCCCACTTGTTTCTCCTGTCTTCACCCCCAGACTACTTATTTACTAATGATGTGCTGCAAACGCTTACTCCTGTGTTTTCACGCTGCACTCTCTGCCTCCCCTCTTCACCTCGCTCCTCTCCACACCCCCCCCAACCCATATCCTGCTCCCAACCCCTGACTCCAACTCTCCTGACCCCCCCAAGGTGAAACCTGAGTGGCTTTAATTGGCTGGTATCAATTAAATTCTGAAAGCACATGAACTCCCGGGGGGACAAGTATGCGGACTTAGCTCCAGCTAGTTATCTTCGCTTCCTCCTCCTTCGCCTCCTTGGACCTTGGTTCATCCGAAGACACGGAATTGATGCCTCTCGCTGTCCTCCTCTCCAGCCAAACCCTCCCTTTCATTACATCTCTCTCTCTCCGTGTCCCCCCCATCTCTCTCTTCCTTATTCCTTCCTGTCCGCCACTTTTAAATAGATCCCTGCGGCAGTGACTGAGCCAGACACGGCCTCCATCATGGGACCAAGAGGAGGCTAATGCCTTTTTAATGAGGCCTCGGCCACAATGTGACACAGTAAAGTGGCAGGAATCGGTGGCTGGTGAGCCCTTGGTCCGGGGTATTTATCACCTAAAGCCCTCTGATCCACTGTGCCTGTGGGAGAGAGAGAGGGAGAGAGAGAGATATTTAGATAGAGAGCGGGAGGCAGGCAGAGGGTGAGGAGGAAAGAGGAAGCTACCCAAAAAGCCGGGAGGAGAGGGCAAGCAGAAAGAGATGGAGAAGAGGAGATATGGTTGTTTCACATGTTTTTCATGTGTCACTGAGAAACAATCAATTTTACTGTTGAGAAGAGAAACTGAGACCGTAAAACAAGAACGAGAGGTTGAACGAGTGGTCTTAAAAAAATCCTCCTCTCCTTCCCCCTATCATCTTAAGTGGCTCGTACCTGTTTAGCATCCCACCACCAATGCCCCTGGAAGCTGCATAATGTGAAATCATAATAATAACCATAATGCTCCGACAGTCATTAAAATTCCTCCGTATATATTGCTATAGAGCCTGAGAGAAAGGCATTGAGAGTGGTTTGCCTCCAGTGAGGGAACTCGCATTATTATATTCCCACTTCATTCAATATTAATGCCCACTGGGCCCAGTATTCTAATATGAGTTCTAGTGAAATGGCCTTAAGTGGCTGAATAGCAAATAAGATAGATTAGCAACAAAAGAAAAGCACCGATTTCATTATTAACACAGATGATTGAAGGTAATGGGCAGGGTAAAGGCGTGAAATCAAAGAATCTCTGAAATATGAACCGGTGGAATCTACTTAAACTCCATCACGGCACCTGCGGTGAGCTTGCTCAGGACTTCAGTGGCGAGCCATTATAGCGCCGCGCCACATAAAAGGATGCGAGGTCCAATAAAATCTGCCATTGTACTTACTTCAGATCTGAAGCGCCGCCATCTGTTCCCTCAGACAACCTGATGCTGATGAAGTGATGTTTGTTGTCATTACAGCTCATTGTGGTTACTTAGTGGTACAGTAGCCTAGTACGTATTTCTTGAGATCTTCATTACATCAAACCCAGTTCTGATGATGTGCATCAGATGCTTTACAGGACATAATATGAGATGTGATGCTGATGTTCTGTAAGCCAGTGCTGGGCGTTTCGTCTCAGTCGTCTTTTATTAAAACAACATGACGTGATGCGCGAGGTTCTGCACTGTTGCATTTCTGCGTGCAGTCCGCCGTGGGTGAGAGAGGTAGAGCTCAGCGACCTGAGACCCGACAAAAGACGTGTGCCAAAATTTACAAATCTGTTGCATGCGCGTCTCTGTGCAAAAATTACCATCATGAATCGCAATCAACTAAAAGGTTCAGCTCAGTCACTTTCACCGAGTGCGGCGTGACTGGTGCACACAAGGGAACACTGAACCTCATCTGCAGGAGTCTATAGGCTATGAAATCACACACAGTATTTCAAAAACACAACAAACATATAAACACACCATCTAACTCTTAACAACTAGAGGTGTTTCCTTCATGTTCACCGGTGACGAGGAGTGCAGGTGGTGGAGAGGTGTCAGGTGAAGTTGCTGGAGAGGGTGGAGTGCGTGGCAGCCGGTGTGCTTTCTGGAACTGACGGTGCACCTTCCATCCATCCATCCATCCATCCATTTTCTCCTGCTTATCCGGCACCAGGTCGCAGGGAGCCGCGGGCCGAGCAGGGACTTCCTGACGTCTTTATGCCCAGCAACATTTTCCAGCTACCCCGCGGGACCCCGTGGCATTCCCAGGCTGGCCGAGAGATATGATCTCTCCAGCCAGTTCGGGGTCTACCCCTAGGCCAGAACCACCTCAACTGTCTCCTTTTCACATGATGGAGCAGCAGCTGTACTTGGAGCCTCTCCTCCGGACACTATACCTCTGTATACAGTAAGTCTACAATACTCTCTACACCCTCTAACCTCTACACTCCTGTTGTAGAAATGTGCAAGATTACATCCAGTCATGTTACAAAAAGAAGTCAAACCTCCTCCTTTTGAATATTTTTATATTCAATGCAGTTTTACAAAGCAGGGTTATAATGAGTGTCTTCACAATAACCATCAGTAGCATGACATAGAACAGCCACGTGGACACTGAGGACGTATAAAAATGCCATGCTGCTACTGAGAGAGGTGCAAGTGGAGCAGAAAAAGCCATGAGGGCGAGGAAATGGCTTGTGACAGGAAAGTTGTTGTTGCAAATCTCAATCTGAAATGACTCAGCAGCTACCATCAGGGCGCCCTTGAACCAAAGAGCGGAGCTGCTCAGCGGTCGGGAGCAGACTGCTGTGATTACATCGGACAGATCCTGGGTGTAAAAGTTTGTAAATGCGAAGCTGGGAAAGCTTGCAGAGAGGAGGGCGAACTCTCTGTTCAGAGGCAACAGAGAAAACAAATATACGGCGAGGTGTATTTATCTGTATGGATGCCGCCATGTCTGAGGTCCCACATTTTACACGCTTATCTCACTGCTGCATCCCACACTACTGCATCTGTGACACACAACAGACGAGCGGGACTCTGATTTACATTGGCGGGGGAGGTACGATCGACTAGATTAAGTTGATGCCCCCGTTGGGAAATTTGTCTCGGACTCTGGACTAAATTTTGTCCAGCAATATTTTTTTTTTTAGGCAGGGCGCTGCCACCAGAGAATTGGTGTAATGCTGTCTGATGTAAGAAGAAACATGGCGGGGATTCTCCCAGTCAGACACCAGATAAGCTGTTAGACAGCGATAGCGATGGTGTTAGGATCAGAATATATGCCCCTCAGTTTCCTGCTGAAAGCCTATGTTCCAGACAGTCATAAATGTTGTATGAGTCTGTGGAGGGCCTGGTGAGGACGAAGGAGAGGAAGCGAGAGAGAGAGAAACAAAAGATGATGGTGGCAGCAGTGGAAGGAGGTTAATTGAAAGTAGCGGTCCTTCAATAACTTTGAACAAGTCTGTTTTTAAGTATGCACACGAGTTTGCGTATGCTGTAAGTGGAGCGTGGTACTTTGGGATTAAAATGATCTTGGCCTCAGTTTGCTCTCGCTCTCTCTCTCTGTCTCTCTCTCGCTCATTACCCAAATGTTTAGGAACATCTGAGATATGAGAAGGAGTCAGAGTGTCTCCTCCTGAATGAAAGGGATTTGGATTTTGATCAGCTTTGGGCTGTTGTAATGAACATTTGAGTTTAAGAGACTTGCTCTGTGTGTGTGTGTGTGTGTGTGTGTGTGTGTGTGTGTGTGTGTGTGTGTGTGTGTGTGTGTGTGTGTGTGTGTGTGTGTGTGCGCGTGCAAGGCGCGCGCGCGTGCGTGGTTCAGGGAGAGGACATCAAAGCGATGATCTGCCTTGCATGGCCCTGCACACTGCATGTTGCAGGTTTAATCAGGCACTCAGACACCCGATAAGTTCTGCTTGAAAATTAAAACAAAGCTATTTACATTCATTTACATTTGCAAGTAGCTCGTGGGCTTCACGACAAGCTCTCTGATTTCACCATGGAAGGCATTCATTTATCACTTTTGTTCAGTGCCCATTGCCCGGCACTGAGTTTTTTTCTTCCTTGAAGTCTAACATATCCATAGAATCCCAGAAATCTGATTGGACACAGACCTGCTTGCAAATCCAGTCATTTCTTTTTTTTTTGATAATCCAACAAAGTGTTGACAGAAGCAGCATCTCGTTTCCTCTTTTTTCCCCGCTTCATCTTCCATATGCGATCCTTTCAGTGCCTCCGTTGCTTTCATCTGGGCCTGCGGCTGCTGTATTGATTTTTTTTTTCTTCCTTTTTTTAAATAAGCGATTAAGGTGCAGATCATTTTCTCAAATAATCATTTGGTTTGTAGAAATGTCAGAATTGCCAAGAATTTTCACAACATAATTGTGCAAAATCTTCACAGTTACTAAAGGCCAAGGTGATGGATCATATAAAATGGAAAAGATAATCAGTTTGCTGTTGGATTAAGGAAAGAAAACAATTTATTCCTTTGAGGATGATTTGATTCTCAGAATAGTTGCTGATTACGTTCTGTTGCTTGACCAACTAATTGATTGACGTTTCGTCCCTTTGTATCTCTCTCCTCATATTTTCTTCCTTCCTCTCCTCCGACCCTTATTTCCCCTATTTCGTTTTACACCCGGCCCATATGAAAGATTCCTTGCGGATTCATTTCCTCTTGGCCTTAATTTATCTAAAGTATTGCGACTCTTCTTGCCTCATCAGTCATTATTCCGAATTAATTGCTGGAAAACGAGCAGGCAAAAAAAGCCACCGGACTCGGCAACAAACTGTTTCTCTGCGGGCTGATGTGGGGCAGTGATGAATACGACGGCTTCCCTGTCATTAATCAGACCGCGGCTTGTCTCTCTCTGGGACGGCCCCCGTCAGAGACACCCCGGCCACCCCCCTGGGGGGGACCTCAGAGGAGGCTCAGTAGAGCGTTTTCTTCCTCTTCGCGTTTTCCTCTCCTTCCGCCCTCCTCCCCCCTGACAGCCATCACCCCCAGCCGACAGTCCCTGTAGTGATCGGGCTCTCCCTCCGCGGGGGGATGCTAAAAAAAGGGGCCTGGTGGTGAAGCCATGGAGGAAGGGGAGTGGAAAACGAGGAAAAGAGGCGGAACACGACGTGGAAACGGCACTAAACAAAATCTGGAATAAGAGTAGGATGTACAGATATTGCATGTCGGTAAACATTAAGAAGAAAAATGAGGAAATAAGGTGTGGGGAAAAAAACAGAGTTCAGGGTTCTCCTTTATTTGTACCCCCCCACCAGCTCCCCCCTCCACCTCCGTTTGCACCCACAGACAGAACACACTGGCCTGTCTTTAACAAGGCGCCTGTCCTTGGGAGATTTCTCTCATCATCAATCAACTGCAGCCGGGGAGTCACACAGGGCAGAGAGTGGATGAGAGAGATTGAGAGTACCAGAGAAAGGCTGAAGGAGAGAGAGAGAGAGAGAGAGAGAGAGAGAGAGAGAGATGGGAGGAATGAGAAGAAAAGAGAAGGGGAAAGACAGAGGCCGAGAGGAGGAGGAGGGGGAAATTGATTTAATTAAGAGATGGAGGAAGCAGTGAATGATGTGAAGGAATACATTTCAGGAAAAAAACCACCCTCCTTCTCATGTCATACGCCGCTGACAACGGAGTCACTGAATCTGAAACCACAACGTGTTGACGCGCAGCGCTCCGCGCCATCAAGGCCGAGTGCGTGGCGTTCAGAGCGCCTCTGCTCCTCAGACGTGCCAGGCACAGGACCTCTCGCGCTGATTTATTGCTGGGATATAAGTTTTGATCTCTAATCCTTTGTTGTTGTTTTGTCTCCCCCGCGTCTGATGGTCCAAAACCAAGAGAGGATCCAAGTTTAACATCCTTTGATTGCCCCGCAGTCAGGCCGGTGGGATTCATTTCAGTGCCGGTGAAAAATTGCCCCAACATTTACAATACATAACAGTCAGTGTTCAGAATGAGATTGGATATCTGCCAGCATGAAAGAGATTGCTCTGGATTGGATGATGTGTGTCTGTGTGTGTTTAACTCAACCAGTGTCAGATGAACCTTTTATTCGTGGGTGACTTTAATATGTTTGAAAGAGCGGCGAGATTGCATTTGTTCACTTAATTACTGGATGTCTGTTGGATCATTAGCAGCTTAAACATGGGGAAATAACTCTTCTGAGGATGGACGACGGGTCCAGAATCTGCATGTTGGGTTTCACCGAGTCAATCATTTCACGTGTCCTGCCAAAGCAGCAGTGAGAATACTTACAAATGATAATATGTGAAAGGATAGGATTTTGTATGCAGGTCACTGGTGGGGTAAAGGTTCTGATGGGTTTTGATAAGCCCAACCAATTATGGATTTGTGAGATTTTTTTAAAAAATCGGACAACTATATCGGCCAGGATCGATCTTGTTTTTATCCTAAGCTCATAGCATAAACCAACCATGTTATTGTGTGTGAGCGCTCACAACTCAGTATTTGCATCACGTGCATCTTTATGGCTCTGCTGAAACTAAAACATAATATAAATAAAGTATTAAACCCTTAGTGACAGAGCTTGCACCACTAAAACCTCCCTGAGCTGAATGTCCAGACCTGAGAATTTCACGCAGAATTATGAACAGGCATCGGCAGAAGAAAAGGCGAAGTTGGCTTGCTCGTGGTCCGCCCACCGCCCGTCCACTCCATGCCACATGTTCAGACATATATCAAATGCGTTCAATCAATCAGCTGCAGCCCAGACGACTCGGAGGCTGCACACACACACACATGTGTCAAGTGCAGACGCTCACAGATGTTTTGGTGGTCATGTGTGCAACTCAATTCTCCCTGTCTGCATTAATCTCTAGGCTCCTCTGTTCTGACTGACAGCTTGAAAATTACCACTGAAGACTTGTGTGAGTGTGTGTGTGTGTGTGTGCGCGCGTGCATGTCCAGCTGCAGCGGGTTTAAATTTCGGAGACGTGCCTGTGTGTTTGTGAGTGAGGCGAGTATCGTGACAGTCACACGCACTTTGTTTTTGCAGAACAACAGATGCATGAGAACGTATGCAAGATGCAGTTGTCAGAAAATGAAACCTGTGCTTTTTGTGCACATATTTCTCAAGTTGTGTTTCCAAATATTGTGCGTGCATCGCTTCATGATTGTATTTACTTGAGCTCAATTGAGTGGATTTTTTTTTACACCAGTGGAGATTGTTTCTTTCACAATGGGCAGCTGATATTATCAACCCAGCAAATTGGTTGTTTCCGATTGTGCGTCTATGCGTGTAAAGTGTCTGTGTGTGTGTGTGCGTGTGTGCGTGTGTGTGATCCAGGCCCCACTCACCAGTGTATGCTAATCAGCAGCCATAATGTCCCATCAAGGGAAATGCATAAATCAAATTTGGTTTGACTTTTTAGTGAGACAGAGTGTTCAGGGAGACTGGGCGGTAAACAGATGATACACATACAAGCACAAACACACACACACGTTACATTAGGTTGTTTATGGAGCATTGCATAGACTTGCATTAATTTCCTGTAGAGTTACTCTGACCGTAAGCACAAACCTCCATCCCAACCTTAACCACTGAACACAAAATCAGCTTCTCAATTGTCTTTCGTCTGAAATCTGTCCAACTATGACAGGGACACACAAACACATGGGTCTAAACACAGAGAAACAATTAATGCCATAATAATGACTTCCTGTGTCCTCGCCCCGCTCAGCCTTTGCGTGTCCATGCGGTTAAACAAGCCGCGTGCCGCCTCTCATCCCTCCTTCTGTGTGCGACTTTTGCCAACGAGCTCAGGCTGGTGTCCAAACTCACAAACACGGAGGAGGTGTGGCTCTCTTCCCGAAAGCCTTGTTTTCCATCGCATGAGCTGCTTCTTTTGGATTCTAATGGAGATTGTGACTGATTGCTGGATAAAAGACGCCTTTCAGCGGCATATACAGACTCTCATACTGGAAGCAGGCGCAGTGTCTTTTTTTTTTTCAAACACACACTTACTGGCAGGGACACCAGTGCTGACCACACATTTGCCACAGGCGGAAAAACTGATGAAATTTTATGCCAACTCTCAGAAGCCTTTTTTTCTCTCTCTGTCTTCGGGCTGGCCAAGGCAAACGAAGCATGTCGCAGCTCCCGCACCGCTTTTCTGTGAGTTCATTTTCATGTCAGCCCAGTCTAATTGCTGAGGTAATTAGATTAGGGTAGGCTGTGTTAAAAATAAAAGCCTCACATGTTTCTCAGCACTTTTTGCCTGGATGGCTGTGAGGCCTTTTGAAGGCAGCATCCACGGAGGGCCAATAAAGCGCTGTGTTGTCCTCTCCTTCTGCTCGCACCCCCCATTGCTGCAGGGAGAATGGCGCTAAAGAGAAACTTCATTTCACAGAGAATGATCGGGTTGGTTTCTTTAGAGAAACACAAGGTCAGAGTTGAAAAAAGTCTATACATTTCTTTTTTGAGGGAAGCCTTAAAGCAAGGATGAACTGTATGTACTGATTTTGATAGCATATCTAACAGCAGCATGCCTCCAAGGGGGGGGGCATGTTTTACTTTGTCTCTGATACATTTTTTTCCTGTCAACCCGACGTGTGTGCGCGTTTGGATGAGTGTCTGTTCAGCTCGGTTTCTGCAGTTTCTTTTGCAAACGTTGCATACTTACACGCTCTGTAGCAATCGCAATTTACCACCGCCTCTGTTTACAGAGATGTGGCATGAAACATGAGCCTCCCACAGTTGAGCCACACACTTGTCCTTGAGTTTTGCAGCAGGTAAACACACCCAATTAGCACCGTGCATTGTCTCGCTGACTCCCATGTCAGCTTGCCAATTCACACGCGCTGGGAACACTGGAGGCAGACCGCTGTCGTAGCAGCGTATGCTTTTGTTCCACGCCAGATCTCAGTATCTGAGATGATTCGTCCAATTTTTGTTTTGTTGTTTGTTGTGATTTATTTCCTTTTTGCCCTGATAGACAGTGTTTCTTCTGGTTTGCTGGAGGTAATTCACACGATGTAGATTCTCATGTTTGACCCTCACTTTTGAGTAATGGTGGTCGTGTGCCCCTTATACTGGCACCTATAGTGTGTATGTGTGTGTATGACGGTGTTGCATGTGTGCATGTGTGTATATCTGCGTGCCCCCCCCATACGTGGTGTAGCCCGGCCTCTGTATCCACTCGGCGTTTCCCTCTCAGGTGCGACTGCATCAGGATCGATCATGTGAGTTTCGCACTTGATTCCAGGTGATTGATGATGTGAAGGTGATTTATTAGTCGTGTCCAAGGGACAGGCAGCGGGGAGAAAGCTCTTTTGTCCCTGTCTTTTGAGTCCCTCGCTGTTGTTTTTCATTTTGTTCGCTCAGCTCTCTCTCTCTCTCCCTCCCCCTCTCTCTGTGTTTCATGTCGCCCTACAGTGCTCTTTTAGGTCCGGCTGCGTACTTGCCTCGTTGCGAGAAATGCTAAATCTCAGAAGTCTCCCCCTCATATAGCTCCGATGACGTCAACCCCCTTAAAGATTGTTCTCTGTCGTGTCTTTGTCTCCGTTTCTTTGCCCTTGTCTTGTTCTCTGTCTGACTGGAGGCCTAATAGCTGGCTAATCACAGGCTTCGCTAGGTAGCGGCGGAACCAGCAAGTTCCCACGAATCGGGTTTGATGGGGGAGGAGGAGGGAGGAGGGAGGATGGAGCAGAGCGACAGGTTGCCAGCGCTGCTCTCATACTCCGTGTATTGGGCTGACAGCTAGCAGAGGTGCTGAGGGCCTAGTTGGAAATTGATTGTGACGGCTCGTGAGTGGCACTGTCACTGGCGATGGCCTCCACCTGGCTCATCACAGTTCAGACTTCAGAGCGGGGCTAAGTGCTGTGGCCGTCAAAATGATGATGATGATGCTCATTGTTCAATCCAGTCTTTGGACACTCCCCACTTTACATGCCGAGTATTGTTTTGTGTACAGAAAGGTTTAGCAGGGGTCAGATTTATGATTAATTTTTTCAGTGTTGCTTCTGTTCTGATGTACAGAAATAGCTGCTGCCCTTTTTTGTCTTTTCTTCAAGTCTCAATACACATCTCAACATATGTTCAGCAATCCCATTCATAAATCATACAGTATACTTTAAGCAGTGGTAATTTAATATTGTGTGGTTTCTGTACGTAATGCAACATAATGAGGAATGATGTGATGTGATTCAGTGGAGCGTAAACAGTTCCATTTTAATTCTCCCATGTTTTCTTTTATGAGTTGTGAGGAAAAAAAAAGTCCCGTGAACATAAATCAACACAATGCAGTTAAGCCGAGAGAGAGGGATTCAAATGGGCTCCTTCGCGTACTATTTGCAGCGTCATTTATAATGATGTACTCCATGTTTCTCAGCAGATAGAAGCGGTTCACTTAATACATTCAAAAATCAATTCAATTCCGTATATAAATAATCTACTGCAGGATTATCAGATGCCAAAGCAACACGTCGACAGCCTACAATATTAGGCCTCAACTTTTACTCTGGGACTTTTTTCTAGTCCTAAATACGTTTTTTATATTTAGGCTAGTAGGAAGATATCTGTAGTGGAAATAATTAATCTTAGCAATATCTGAGGTTGCTGTCGATCTGGTCATGAAGCCAGACCACCTGTGCATCTAACAGTCTCTCTGACTGTCTGACTCCGAGCAGGGCTGAAGGTGTGGGAGTTCTGCTTCCTGACACATCACGGTCTTGACTTTCATCTCTGAAATCAGCCAGCTGCTTGTTTTCGGCAAAGTGCCCCTGCAGTTTGGCCCTGGATTGGGGCAATCACGGAGATGGTGGGGCTTTACAGGCTCACAGAGTAGCGACGGCGCCACTCCGTTTGATGAGCGCTGTGGCGGTTCAGACAGGGGCGATCGGCGCTTCAGCTGCCTCCCAGGATTCCTGCAGCGCGGTCAACACGCGGGTTATACCCTGTGGTGTTAGAGCCTGAAATAATATGATGTTGTATTTAACTGTCAACATCATGTGCCACACTACAGGAGAGATTTATACTGCCATTTCAAAGCCGGGTAAACTCTTTTTTCCCAAATCAAAGGTAGGGAAAAAAACACTTGAAACTGCATTGCCGCAGCGATTGAGTTTCTCATTGTGGAAAACTCGGTTGGACGGCAACTCAACAGTTATGAGTAAGAGTGTGTATGTGTGTGTGTGAGAGAGAGAGTTATTTAGAGCGACAGTAGGAGATGAGGGTGTTGAGTCGGTGTACATTTGAAGCGAAATGGGAGAGGTGCAGCGATACCTGCAGAGAACCTTCACAGGAATGAAAGAGATGCTGTTCTCTCACAAGTGTGCATGACGCACAGACACACAAAAAGACTCACACGCACACATGCACACTGGCAAACATGCACTGTTTGATTAGACTCACAAGCCCAGAGTCAAAGTTTATTGTTCCGTTATAACTTCCCCAGCAGAACGCGAGACAAGTTCTCTCCCTCTTAATTCAATTCAACTCAGATGTAATTTAAAAGATGTTGCCAGAGTATATACATGACTGGTAAAGTTAATAATACATGCAGTTATTGCAGAAAATGATGACAGACAGCACATGGAATGAACAAGTTAATGACGGGTAAATCTTTCAAGCAAAAATAGTGAAACAATGAACTGAATCAATATACAGTGTCATATTAGTGTACTGTTGGCAACTTCATGACAGCAGACTTGACTCAGCCATCCATTACACTATTCCTGTTCCTGGACTGCACTTATTTGTAAAGAGGTTTTTCTTCATGGTCCTCTCTTACTCATCTCCTTCATCATTATCGTCACTGCTGCACTTTACCTTCGACACGCACTCCCACGTCTGCCTCATCCACTTACGTTCCTCTCTTTGATTCATTTTCAGCCGTCAGTCATGAGGAAGATTGTCTCCAAGATGATCAGTGCTGGCAAGAACCTTAAAAAAAGAAACCTGAAAACTTTCTACCAAGACCTGATGGTGTAGTGAAATATATCCGAACACACATGGAACAACTTAATTGTTCACCAGAGGCAGCTGCTGAAAAACAGCAGCGTTTTGTTTTGGGTTTTTTGCTTCATTCATTCCAAATTAAATTTGTCCTTCCATGGGATGTGAGACAGAGGGATCCGGAGTTATTGTGAGACTATTAAAGGCCCAACAGTCAAACAAAGTGAGCGATCTGCAGACAGGGGTTTTTATGTTAAGTTTAGGCGATTCCTCTTCGACCTTTTTGACCCTTGAGTATCACAATGTAGTTTGGCCAGCGACCTATAGAGGGCGGCCTTTGACTGCATAGTGTCAGACAAGCGTGACCTGGCATTATCTCACCACAGCCATGCTTCACAGTCTCTCTCGCTCTCTCTCACTCACACACACACACACACACACACACACACACACACAAAGCCCCCGACCCGTCGTGGCCCGGCCGACGCTGGCCTCCTGCTCTCAGGAAAGAAGTAATGATCAGAGGGAGGGAAAGTGATGAGAGACGGAGCGGGAGAGTGATGAGAGCGGGGAGAGATTGGCTCGCTGGCAGATGATTCGAAGATCATTCCGCCCCCCGAAATAGCTCTGCAGTTACCGAAGGTTGTCTGAAAGCATTAATAAGTAATGAAGGACCGCTGGCCCTGGCTTTGTGGATGCACGCATGCAGATCAGTGTCAGTGTGTGTGTTTTGAGAAACACAAATTTCAGATGTATTTAAGGTAGATGTGTGAGTGTGTTGTTTCTAATTGGATTGAACGCTCTCTGTTTCGATGTGTTCATTAGCTCATATGACATTCAGGTGAATGAACCTATCTCTATATCTAATCTGGTTTTATGCCTGTGGAGAAGGAGTGAGTCACGCCTGTGTAAATGTCAGCGTCTCGATATGAATAATATTCCGAGCTCTCTTTGGCTCTCGTTTTGAAAAAAGTGCTTGTGCACATGTGTCTCATCCGGAGGAAAGCATCGGTGTCGGCACGTGAAAGTGCATTAAAGGCACAGTCCGTAACGCAAATGCAACCAGGAGGAGCGCACCGCACCAGTCGGGACCTGACGCCACTTTGAGTGTGATCGACGGATCCTTTAACTGTTCCCCCAGGAACGTGTTTCGTCGAGGTACCGAGCCGCGTTCAGCCACAAGATGTACAACGTGCATACGTACAACAACAAGCATTCAACTTTTTATGATGTTTACAGAGGTGGTCCTTATTTCAGGAGAAACACTGTAAAAAATGATTCACATTAAATGACAGCTAAAGAAACAGAAGAGTGAAATACTGTGGGTCAGTATTTCAACTGCAACCAGCTCAGTACAACATAATTGCGTAATCTGCATAATGGGTTTAATTAATTCAGATGATATTTTTCTCAAGGGAACGAATAGGACCGAAGCAGCACATCAGGCAGTGTTAACAAATCTGTGTGTCATCCTCCATATGTAGCTTGGAGGCAGTGTTACATCTGGAATGATTCTTTATCAACAAGAGGGAAAATAATTTTGTCTTCTGTCCCGACAAATGCCCAGCTGAGCGAGCGTGGACGTCACACTGCTCGCCTTTACATTCATCCGCTGCCAGAGCGCGCTCATACGGTTCGCAGGTTCTTTGTGTGGTGGCCGTTTTGCATTTATCCCTAGTAAACACTCAGTTTAATTTGACTGGGGACTCAGCATGGCACAAATTAAATCAACTCCCCATGTACAATCATTTATTTTAGAAGGACAGCGAGAGCGGCCGGTTAGAATAATGCGGATGGATCGTAAATCTGCCACCCAGCCTGGCTGCAGAGCAGATAGCTGGTGCAAAACCAAAATGATGTAATCTTCAAACTGTCATGTTCTTTGTCCTCTGCTGCCTAAAGAGACGTCATCTGACTCGGAGGTGCCTGGCAGCCGGGTGTGTTTTGCAGACCTTTTTAGTTCTGATCACTCAATAGGCCAGCGCACCTGGACACCACTAATAGAAACAAGGCTGTAATTTGTCCTCCGAGTTAATCAGCCCTGAGCGGACGAGAGGAAGAGGGAGGAGGAGGAGGACGAGGAGGCTGTGAGATGGAGGCGAGAGAGAGGAAAAAATGTATAGATTTGGTAAGTGGGGAAGAGAAAGAGAAGAGAGTCTCAGTTGTTTCACTGAGGAGAGGATGGCCGCAAAGAAAAAAAAACAACCTGAGGAGAGAATAAATCAAGTCATCACGCGTGGCCGGTAATAAGCCATTTTTCTTTTAATAAATGACCTCCGCCTGCTACATAAATATCATCTTACCCACACAAGTGTCACTTCCACTTTATCTCCTGCCAGTAAGAGACAGTTCGGGGAGGGGGAGCAGTGTCCACATTATCTGCAGTGAGAAGGATGAACAGATACTGGATGCATCTACATGTGGGTAATAAAAGCTCTGGGATAAGACGTCATGATACGGGCCAGAAAATGTCCTGATCCGACAGCTGCAGGGTGCCGGGAAGGAAATGTGTGTCAGGTGCAACAACTCATCAGTGTGTTCAGTATCTTACTCTTACCTTTGAGTATTTTTGAATAATCAAGGTTCTTTCTTCTGCCCTTTTTTCCCACATGATTCAAGGTCAAGATATGAATTTCTATAAAAACCTTGAGCAAGTCGATATGTATGTATGTATAAACCAGATTCATAATAGAGAAGTTTTTTTTTAAGTATCCTGTAATCTGACGTAGTGACCATCTGAAAGATGTATATTTTGTACACATCTCATTATTTGTACAGCACCTTCAGCGACAAGGCAATTCAAAGTGATCAGCGTACGATAATTTATATGCAAGGCAAAGTGTGTGTTTCTGCTTTCTGGTGTATGAGCACATGTGAGGATTTGTCATGAAAGAAATGACTTCATTCATTGCTCCCACTTGTGGGGACCAAGAGTGTCACTCCTGTGTGTGCGTCTGTGTGCATGCAGTTTGTGTTTTACAGAATTGTCTGCATGAACAGACTGACATGTTCCTCATCTTCAACATCCTCCGGGGATGTTCTTAGCATTAGTCCTGCGGTTTCTCATGCTATCTCAACACGGAGCCTCGGGGGTGGGGGTGGGGGGGGCAGTGCTTCATTGTTCCCCATGATAGCATCAAAACACACAATGATGATTCCCTGTCATGGTTCCTATTGTCTCTGTGATGTTCTCATAATGCGCCTACAGCGCTGCGAGCGCTTCCGGCCCCAGGCGGGCGGGCAGTGCTGCAGAGATCCGGATTGCGTGATTATATACTGAGGATTACATGTAATGCAATTACTGAAAACCTGATTACAGATATTGTGACTGAAATGGATTGCAAATCCTGGACAAACCCATGTAGGTGTTGCCGTGTGATTCCTGCAATGCTGCATACATATAGGTGGAGCCAAGTCAGGCCTTCGAGGTGGAGCTCAGAAAGTTTCTGTTCCTTATGTGGCTGTGAGGGAAAGAAAATCTGAATACCACTGTCCAAGAAAAGGTTTCAAGCTTCAGTTTACGAATCGGCCCGGTGACAAGGTCGTACATGCCTGCTGAAAGTCTTGCCCGTAAATGCCTGAGTTGTAACAGGTTGCACTTTGCCGGACTGAACAGTTAGATTATATTAACCAAAGGCTTGTGACAGTGTTTTCAGATTGAAGATTGTGTTTAGTATTCAAATGGACTTTTTTTTCGTGCTGAGGGCCAAACCCTGCTGATTATTATCCTGAATAATAAAAAAGAGGAGAAAAAAGGCCCATTATAATTTCCTAAAGCCTAAGGTGACATATTCAAATTGCTTGTTCTGTATGAACCAAAGATAATCACTTTACTTTGATCCACGACAATGAAAGATAAGAAATCAAATCGCCATCAAATAATGTGGCATTTCTACTTAAAATATGACTGAGACGGTTCATCATCAGTAGCTATCTGTCAGTTAAAACAGCTGATCAATTTACTAAATGATTCTTCAACCAACCGTTTACACATGATGACAAGCTGATAAGCTCTTGTTGATGCTCCTGATTCAGGTATTGATTAATCCGATAGGCGATCATTCTACTTACTGTGACCGAAACTTGACAACCCGTGAAATCGGAACAGCGAGGAAACCACAGGAAGACAAAGAAAAATGCAGAGGGGCCGCAGATTGAAAATAAATACGGCCACGGGAGACGTCTAACGGACATTTTCAGGCCAGAACAGGACGCCCAGAGGCGTGGTCTAATAATGTCAGATCCCAGATCAGTGGATGTCAAAAATAGCAATGAAATGAAAAACAGACAGAGCGACGGGGGAGGGGACGGAAAGATGAAAGCCAAGGTAGAGAGCGGGACAGAGCCGCAAAGTTGAAGCCACGGTGTCTAACTCTTGTCTTTTGAGAGCGACAGTAAGTCAGACTAAACTTTAAATGACTCCTCGCCGTCCCAGATCGATACATTAGCAGGCTCAGGCACAGTCAAAGCGGAACAAAGGGGAGAGAGCGAGTCAAACATTCAAAGAAGTCTGAGCGCCATTCAAATAAGCTGCACTCCATTTCACCCTCCTCACTGCTCGTCCTTCAGCCCTCTCTTTTCATTTTTCCTCTTCATATGCGTCTCTCTTTGTGCTCTCTTTACCTTCTCAGGTGCCTGCCTCTGTCTTTTACCCCCTCCGTGCCCTCGCAATTTTCCACTTTAATGTTTTTTTTTTATTCTCCCCCGACTCTCCACATTTTCTCTTTATATATCCATGGGCGATTGGGCATTTTCTGTTAGGAGTGTGCTCCCTCAGTGGCACTGAAACTGTGTGTGTGTGTGTGTGTGTGTGTGTGTGTGTGTGTGTGTCATATTGCATGTGGGTCCAGCCATGTGCGTCTGGAAACCATCTCACAGTTGGCTCTATTCAAAACAATATTCAGCAGCAGGGTAATTTCATCAGCCTGACTGTGGTCCAGGGGTCAACACTGATTCTCTCACACACAAACCTTCACACCTGATGTAATGCATACATAGATGCATACATACATATATCAGAACCTATATATATGTGATTTTCATTCAGACATCTACTGGGACTTTGCTCACACCACTGCGATATTAGTCATCACCATTATTGTAATGTGTAATTACATTTTGACCTCAGTTGTGTATTGTGTGTGTATCAGTTGTGGTCCTCCACAGAAAATCCAAACGCATCCATTCTGTCAATTAATCAGTCAGTCAGTCAGTCAAATAATTGTAATTAGATACCAAAGATGAAAGATGGCCATCACCGCGTCCCAGAGCGAGAGGTCATTTCAGCAGGTTCCTGGTCTTGCCTGGTCTTTTCTGACTAACGATCCAAAACCCAAAGATATTCAGCAACTGTAATTTAACAGAAAGCACAAAACTTAGACAAACAGTGAAACACAGCTCGCAGGCGTATGAAACTCACAGCACGGACTCACAAGTAAACTTTGCTTCACAAGCTCGCGTAGTGTTCAGAGCCACCGACTATGAAGTGCTGATCAGGTGCAAAGCAGAAGAGCGTACCTCCGCAGCGCTCATTTACTATGACGGTGTTCTTCCCTCTGAGAGATTAATTTACTGCTGTTTTGCCTTTAGAAATCTCTATCACTGTCAGGGTGGCCTTTCAGCAGAGCATTTCATCACCAGCGCCGTTCTCCGGCCGGCCGCTGCCAAATGTCTCTCTCCAAAACATTCTGGTCGAAATCAATGCAAGCAATCTGGCCAGCTGATATTTTGTATTGACCTTTTAACAAGAGATTCATCACAGATCCACTTTTCCTCTGCCCAGAACCTTCCCGCGGGACCGCTCCGCAATGCGGGCGAGCTCGGGCCTAACAGCCACTCTAATCACGCTGCATGCCGTGATTACAGCACGTTTAGCCTTTATCAAATAAAAAATGACTTTGTCGCTGTAAATGTTACCCTGCCATCTTAACGGATATTTAGTAATGAGCATCGTGAGATGGAGCACCGGAGCATCAAGGTCATGTTGTTGCCTATACACTGTAAAAAAAAATAAAGGTATTTCAATTTAGAAAAAAGTACATTTCTTTACTGGTAGAAGTTGTAGCTTGATTTTAGCAGGAATAAATAGCTGAATGTTTAAAAACAAAGCTTCTGAAGCACATGCACAGATGATTTAGTCATCTAATTTCAAGAACTTCTGTGAAAATTACTTATTGATGTTAATATGATTATTCCTAATAATTATCTCTAATTATCATTAGAAACAAACACAGAGGGTTGTTTCTTTCTTAGAAGGCGACTAAAAAGATGCTGCGATAATTTCATTTCTATTATCTGAATCTGAGTGCTTGGCTTATGAATTTGATGCACGAGTTATTTGGGGAACCCGGGTGCTAGTTTTTCACAAATGAACAAAACACACTGCAAAGAAAGGAGAAAAAAAAAGAAAAGCATTTGTACCCGGCTGAGCGGCTGAGATCCCATCACAGCGTGAGCCGGTTCTCCCTGACAGGAAGCCTGGTGGATCAGATCATATTCTTATCGCAGTACACCTTGTATTGCAATGTATTTTAGCCCGATAAGATATCAAGGTGCAGATCACAATTTAAGGAGGAGGTATCTCTTTGTCAGTTCTTCTGATGCTTGAAGTGTGTTTGGGGATGTCAGGTTTTTTCTTTGCTATATGTGTCATCTGTTTTTCTCAAAAAGAGAGAGACATTACGCATTTAAGTATCATAAATATCATACAAATCTTTATCACTGGGTTTTGTCCAAACGGCAAAGTTGGCCAAAAACTTGTATGGCTGTGATCAGCCTGACAATCACGCTGGGCCCGGTGAACAACAACAGTGTGTGCTCTTAAATACTGTCAGCCAACTGCAGCTGAAACAGCTGTCTCTGTATACCAACAGTCCCTCCGCTCACTTCACTTCCCTGTGCGTTTTCTGTAAACTTGACATAACGGAGTAATACAGACGTGCCCGGCCTCTCGAGAGATGTAACTGCTGCCTACTGTTCACTGTGTGAAATATCGCCGTCCCACACAAACTAAATATATTGTAAAAGTGTCAGCGCTGCATGTCGCTCCTCCCTTTTTTCCCCGGCAGTACATACGTTTACTGTCATATAGACTCTGGGTCAGCACGCAGTATGTGAACGCTGCACATGCGTGAGAGATACTCGTGTTGTTATCAGTCAGGGTCTCAATGTGCAGCCTATCAATGGCCTTTATTGCAGAATGCGTGAATTCTACAAGCCGGTCATGTTTATCTCCTTGTCTGTTGGTACATGATGTAATCGGACAAGTGACAGTCCGGTCAAACCTGTGTGTGTGTGTGTGTGTGTGTGAAGAAATGAAATGAGGAGAGAGAAGCGCCTGAAGGAGCAAACAGGCTCCTTTTACTCTTGTGCAATGTCCCAATAAATGTAGGAGGCGGAAGAGCGGGAGTGCAATTAAATGCAGCGGTTGGAGGATGAGGAGCAGTGGGAAAATCCACACAGAAGGAAAATCAAAATAAATGGAGGAAGAATGCTGGTGACCAGGAGACACCAGAAAAGAAGGCAAAACATGGAGGGCAAGACTTCAGTGCACTACAGAGATATGGGAGTCTCTGGGGAGTCAAAACTGGAGTAAATGTATGCTTTGTAAATGCAACTGGGAGGAAAAACCCCCACAACATTGTAGATGCTGAATTCATCCATCCAGCGACCAAGGATATGAAAATGAACTGTTTCAAACTGCATTCGATTGGGTTTCTATAAATTGTAATCTCTGGCTTCGCCATTAGGCAGACACGCATGCAACAGGCTATTAGAGCCTGGCAGTGGGGTTTGTATAAAATCGACATGCAGAGGTCCCCCATTTGTCTTAGAAATCACAGGAAAACATAAAGAGGAGCATGAAATGAAGACACATGGAAGAGGAACAGCGAGAGATAATGGAGAAAATCTGGAGCCTAAGGAAAAAGAACGTGAAAATAATGAAGGTAAATGGAGGAAGCGTATAGGTGAAGCAGCAAAGTTGGAAGTAGATGAAAGCAGATAAAACCCGGGGGGCAGAAAGAAAGAAGGAGGGGAAGATGAGGAGGATGAGGAGGAGGAGGAGGATATATCTACGGCCACTCCCAGCTCATGACCCTCGTGCCATAATGATGTGTGGAATGCAGGCTCACAGATATGAGGGAAGGAGGCCTCTCCATGGCGCCCCACTCTTCCTCTGCTTTTCCTTCTCCTTCCTCCCATCATTTATCTCTCCCTCCATCACCCCACCACCGCCCCTCCACCCCCACCACCTCATCTCTCCATCTCCCAGACAGTCGTTCGTCTTCCTCCGCGTGCTGCCGCTCCCATTTGTTCTCTCTTGACATGGCCTTTTACCTCAGATCCAATTCCCACCATTTTAATCGAGACAAAATCGCATTACGGTGGGCTGCTGTTCCTGCTGGACTGTGTGTGTGTGTGTGTGTTTGTGTTTGTGATAGGGTGTGTCTACCTGCATGTAGGGCATACTGCTCCCTGAATAGGTGCGCGTTTGGGTGAATTCATCTGTGTGTCCCTATAAAATAGGGTAAACAGCATTCAGCATGTTGTGACGTTCCCGACTCTTTCATCATTTTCAATAACTGTGTGCATGTGAGCTGGTTTTTATTTGTGTGCGTGTTGTGTTGTTTATCTCAGCTGGAGCAGCAGAGGGAAAGGAGAGAAAGGTTGGTCAGGGGGAGAAAAAAAAGAGACAGAAAGAGAGAGATGAGTCATCGGAGCAATCGCTCTTATGCCTGTAAGAGCAGAGATGTGATTCGCTGAGTTTCCATTCAAACGTATCAAACAAATTTCCTGAAAATCGGCGAAAGAAAGTGCGAACGAAAGAGGCAGCAGCAAGATGGCATAATGAAAAGTCAAACCTCAAAAGGTAGAAAACATGATGGAAATTGCTTGTTTCACATCCTCGCAGCTCCGCGCGGACCTGATGTTTTCATCTGTGTCTGTTTTATTTCTCTCATGGATATTTAATGACATCCTTCATATTTACATCTGACTTATTACTGTTTCCATTTTCAGTGAAATATTGTCAGTGTTTCCACACAGGTCTCTTTTTAATGCACCAAGGTTAAGCTGCAGGTCCATGCCTGGATGTGATGCCTTGGGGAAACAACACAGTTTGTGGCAATGTCCATACATATCTTACATGTGCTTATCTTACCTATGTTACATATTACATCTGACACGATGTCCCGCTGACAGAGGCGAAGGATCAGAAAACGCTCAGACGCAGCTGCTTAGCAAACCACGGTTTTGTGATGAGATGCACTGTTCTGTACATTTAGCTTTGTTCTTCTATTTAAACATCTTTCATGTGGGCCAGTGCACTGGCATTAGGGTTTAACTGTACATGCATGTAATCCTGGATAACATGGAAGAAAATGTGTGCGTCTCGCTTGAAAACCAACGCGGATGTCTGCTTGTTCCTCCGTCTCGTCGAAAACTGTTGTTGTCACAGTTGTTTCTTTACGTGCGCGGCTTCAAACGGCAGGTGTTGGGAGGCATGTTTCCTAACAGAAAACGTGAACCGAGACGTATTAGTTAGCACATTTATCACGAGCTGAAAGAAACGGCACGACGTAGAGCGTCCCATAGTAGTTTTCATAACTATTTGGAACCAGGTTGACTTTATGGGGTCTATACTTGCATCTGGTGGAATCCCAAAAAAATGGTATGTGCTGTTAAAAAAAAAGAAGAAGGCTCTGAGGAGTACAGCGCTAAGAGCTGACACAAGTTTTGTTCTGAACTCTAATAGGGTCCAGTTTCTCTATGTGGTACTCCCTTTCAGCTGGATGCAGGTGTGTGCTAAGTGTAGATCTATAAATATTTAAAGAGATGAGTGTTTTGTTGCTTTTTCAACATGCTGAGGATGCAGTCTGGCCCAGGCCACATTTGGGGAGGCTTTTGACACATACTTTTGCTCCAGCACAGCTGCTGGGATCATTAACGGGGAGCAGAAGCTCAAAGGACGGGGGGAGTGTTGCATCCTTCCTGTTTGCAATGCACTGACTGTTTTGACAACCACTTGTGATTCATCTAATTAGCCTTATTTGACTAACCCGAAGTAACAAAGGGGATATTGATGTTAAGTAGCACACGGGAGCCCGTCGTGGGAAAGAGACAGAGAAGAGCATGGAGACATATTTTAGGTGAGTCTTAAACAGTAAATCGCTCAGTATGTATTTGTATCAACAATGTAGGTATATATACAGATTTTTTAAAAATCAATCGGCAGATATTCTGTTATTTTATTAGACTGATTTCTTAAAACTCCCGACTAAATAATGTATAACGGTCTCAAAAAATCCAGTATTGGCCGGCCTTCATAAGAAACACAGCGATCGACTGACATGAGGTGAGGGAGAAGAAGTTGATCGAAACGAGGGGGTAAACAATAGGATTTTCAAAATATATATTTGTACAACAAAATGTTTTTAGGCCTGGGGTCGGCTTTGTGACAGACACTAAATGTAAACACAACTGTTTGCCTCCAGCTCCGTAGGATGCTTTTAAATCAGAGGCAGAGCACATTGCTTCATCCTCCTCGCATGGAAAAGGCGGAAATGAAATGAAAGGAACCGGGGTCCTGACTTAAAAAGATGTAGTGGGTCTGCACCGTGGACTCTCTGCAGGGTGTAATGCACAGATCCATCTGCCTCCCCCCCGCTGGTGGAGGGGTGGATAACGATGGATT
The DNA here is from genome assembly GCA_016785225.1 of Psettodes erumei. Classification (NCBI taxonomy): domain Eukaryota; kingdom Metazoa; phylum Chordata; class Actinopteri; order Pleuronectiformes; family Psettodidae; genus Psettodes; species Psettodes erumei. The sequence continues at coordinate 241,200 of JAFBJZ010000898.1, read as the reverse complement.
GAGTGAGCCCCCCGATTGTGGAGAGTTGTAAGAGGTTCAAGAAGATGTTTTTTTTTTAATGCTCATTTCATTCATTCTAAAGCATCTCCGTGTCTTTCCAATCTAAAGTCCATGAACGAAGCGGAAGCCAAATGAGTAGAGAGAGAACGGGGATCCTTTTGTTGTGCTCACTCTCATCCTGATTGCTGAGACGATCTGTACTACACTGCCACGGCCGGTCTAAACAATAGATAATATCAGAGGGAGAGATGAATAGAGGGAACGAGTGTCTCCCTCGCTGTTTTTACCCAGCATATGTCTTCAGCGCTCTCTCTCTTCTCTGTGTCTCTCTGCGAGTTTAAAGCACTGATAACATCTGTATATTAAAAGAAAGTGAGAAAGAGGTATGATACAGACAGAGAGAATGAGTGTCTCGCTCTCCCCCGCTTGTTGTACTGTCCTGAAGCCGAGGTAGTCTGTCAGTTTTGGCTGGATGAGTTTGTAATTGGATAAGAGCTTTAAGCCCTGAATCCAGATAAGAGCTGGTTATGTAAGATTAATTTAGTGATACGGCTCTTCAAGAAAATTGGGGAGATTGAAATGGAAAAAAAGGAAGGAAAAAAAGGGAAAGTGCCCCAGAAATGACCGCATTTAATACGCCCTCCCTAATATAGCAGCTCATCTCCTCGCTTCTGCAGCCTTTGAATAAAATCTCTTGTGTAATGCAGAGAGAGGAGTCGGTGATTGCACCCAAATTTTTGCGTGGAAATGAACGGAGCACCTGCTCTCGCAAACCGACTTATGAAGCAATAGAAAAAAAATCTGAGAATTAAATAGGAACACAAGAAAAAAATAAGGCCAGAGATGCATAGTGTAAAATGGGAGGATCATAAAAGAATTTATTAATTAACCACCCTTCATTCAGTCTCATCCCTGAGGTCCGCTCAGTCCTGTGTCTGATGTGTCCGTCCGCAGGCCTTTTTGGTGCCCTTGTGCAGTGTGTGTCTGTGTGGGCGTGTGCGTGGAGGTGTGTGTATGTGAGGAAATGGGTTTGCGAGTATGTAGAGGGTTTTTGTGAATGTGTGTGTGTGAGAGAGAAAAAGGCGACAGACAGGATGAGAAAGAGCGAGCTCTTGCAGAGTATACTTGTCAGAGTTGCTGCTTGTGATAATGAGTCTTTGAGTGTGTGCATGCATGCGTGCGTGCATGTGTGTGTGTAGTTCCTCTGTGTACAGTTCATATTTGACAATGATTGCGTGTGACCCACTTTTGTGAGTGTCTTATTTTGTTGGAGCTGCTCTCCAGCCTCCACAGATTCACGGATTACACCAAACTAAAATGTCATTGTTAACTTTCTGGGGACTTGCTTCAGTCCTCACGGTGTAACTGCGTTAAAGGAACAGTTCTGCACTCAGCCTGTTTGTGTTCTCGCCAAAATGACTTTGTGGCAGGGGTGGTTAAAAGGTTAATTCAACTGTTTTCTCATAAACTATTGCTGTATCTCGGCATGTAGATACTTTTGAGATATCAATCGTTACGATTTCTTCCTCCACCCTGGTGCATCAGGGTGACTGGATTTTTCACTATAACGCGACATTGAAAGATCATCAGCAGTAGCGTTTAGGGACTGTAGATATTACATATTTATATATGTATGTTGCATGTTGTGAGCTTTGGTTACAGTATCTCAAAAATGTGTATGATACAATTACAACTACCTGCAAGGCTCAGTGCTGCTAGAAGTGAGTGGAAAAAATAGTTTTTTGTGTCATTTTGGCAAACTGACCCTTTTCAAGGTGAGGGTTAGCATCCAGGGAATGAATTCAAGTCGACACGTGACAAAAACAAGTGTGCATGTAGTGTGGAACCACATTACCCTCTGCTAACTGTGTTTGTGATGTGTTGCCAGTCGTATATGTGTAATAACCGGTGTATGTGTATGCACATGTTCATCTTACCTCCTTCTGCCCTTGTATGACAATGTGTGTGTGTAACCTATCACTTTCTCGATGTGTGTGTGTGTGTGTGTGTGTGTGTGTTCGTGTGTGCGTCTGTGTGTGTGCATGCTTGTGTGTGTGCAGTGGTACTCCAGGCCCTCCCACGAGTCGGCAATGAGAGTGAATGAGCACTTCCTCCCCCACGGTGTCCGAGGGGACCAGCATCTGTCAGTGTGATGCACTTTCAACTGGTACAAACTCCATTACCCAGTGTCCCGCTTCTCTGTCACTGTCAACGACCCCCCCAGCACCAACACGGTGTGCGTCACACACACACACACACATACACACACACACACACACACACATACACACAAACAGCTGGAGGCTTGAACGCGTGCACAAGGACACGTGGTCAGCTGGAAACATACGTACAGGTATGTGTTGACAACACATGAGCTATGTGTGACGCAGCGACTCAGATGATGTGTAGGCGTGTCTACAACAAACACACACACATGCATACACTCGCGCAGACAGAAAAAGCTTGAGACCTCCATCAGCACTCCGACAAAATTACCCAGAAATTACCCTCTCCCTTCTATCTATCTCTGTGATTCTCTTCCACTCATTCAGTCCCTCAGTCACTCTCTGTGCAGACACACACCACACTCCCACACACATTACCTTGGCGAGAGCTCATTCAGGCCCCTCTTTCCCTCTCTATATATCCAGGAGGGCTCACCAGTAATGGCTGCACCAGTCCGGAGAGCTTTTCTGCAGCCACTCGTGAGGCTCTTTCATTAATGAACGCCAAACCCCATCAGTTTCAAAAGCTGAAACTCAGTGTTTTTACATTTTACGTGAGTTTAAAGCTCTTCATGCTTGTCAGGGCTCTTTTTCAGTGCAAAAGTTCCCTGTGAACCTGCAGCAAACAGCAAGAGTTACCAGATTTCTTTCAGGTATTGATAAGACAGGTGAGCATGTAAGTGTGTATTATATCTTGCTCATCTCTGAATGGAGCAACTAATTAGTACCAATTTGCATAGCTCTTCGTAGGACACTTATTAGACCCATAAAATGAACTGTTTCCAAATGCCCTTTAAAGAAATGTTAATTTTCTGCCCTGACGTGCACTGCTCTTCTGTTTAAAGTCATGGTGAGCATTGGAGATTAAAGTCTTCAGCCCATCCACTTGTGTTTGGTCCGCCGCTTCAGCGAAACTTCATAAAAACACATTAGCGCCACTGGACACAAAAGAGGTTATTTTCTGTGTTAAAAATCAGCTTGACCTTTGCTGTTATATCCTTCCAGTGGTTGCGAGATTATTTTTAATCCACTGAGAATCTGGAAAAGTCAAGTATCACAGAGCGTGAGCCGGACTGTGTGCACGTGCGCGTGCATTGTCTTGTGTCTCTCTCTGCTGATGTGGTGCAGCGTGGTGAACACACGTTACTTTACGCCACGAGACTCAAAAGTAATTTGTATAATAAGCGTTGAAATGAAACTCTGCTTCAGTATCTCGTTTTTTTCCCCCAACTTCTCGCTAAGTCTTTTTAGTCCATGCGTTTTCATTTTGTCGGTGGAATGAGATTTTATATCTACCATATTCTTCTGAAGCACTTCAGATAAGTGTGTGAGTGTGGTGAATTGCATTGAATTAACTACCTGAGTGAAATGAATTAGGCCATGAGTCTCATTATGTCTCTCTCTCTCTGTCCGTCTCTCTTCTTCAATCTGCTTCCTTTTTTTATCTTCCATGTCGTATTTAAGCATTTAACAAAGATTATAGCCCTCATGATTATAACTTGAAAACCACAGCGTATATCTCCCAGAGGCATCCAAAAGTGTCTTTACAGTGTCTCTCCAAACTGCCACCGACAAAAATGGAGCATCGCAAAAAGTACAGTCTTTACCCAGTGTTTGTACAAAAATAAAGTTTTGACAAATTAACTTAATGAAGTGAGAATTTAGCGCTCAAGTAAAATATGTTGACCAAGAGCATGTTTTCAAAAAGCATGTAAGTCTGACATTGAATCAGAGCGGCGTAAAAGAGAGATGAAAAGGTCAAAGTAATCTGCGTTTCATGATCATTTCACCACAAAACCTTAGACTTTGATGGAAGATCTTATTTAGAACAGTTTACAACACATTCAGTATTCCTGCTCAAGGACAGTTCAGCAGAACATGAATGGTCATAGATGAACACATGGTGTGTAATATTAGCAGCGTACCTACACTGAAAGTCCACATTTTATAAATGTCAAAGAACTCCTCAGAAATCAAACACCAATCACAGATTAGCATGATGTGGGGTGACCCCCCCCTTAACCTGTTTATGTCATGACCTATTTGTAGTGATGATCAGTGACTGGCTGAGAGCGATTTTTGTGCAGGATCCTCTGACACCTGCTGCGAAGGTTCACACGCACTTGACACACGGCCTCTTGTAATACAAAAAACACCTATAGTTCATGCATATGTACAGAGAAGAACACAAGGTTAATCAATGCATGTATGCACATGTATCCTGTAAACACACACACACACGCACACACACACAGACAGCGCTTCTTGTCTGCTGAGTGGTGGGTGAGGGTTGACAGAAACAGATTGGGCCTGCCCAGCACTGAGGGCGGAGGGGCCATTCATCAGCCTGACCTCGTTGTGGGACAGACACACTTTATACTGTACAGGGCTGTGGGGACTCACACACACATACATGCACAGGGGCTTTGGTGGTGGCTACACAATGAAGTCTGAGGTTCTTCAATCAGAGGGATATAATGGTCATAATGGCATAACAGAACATTAGAATAACTTTGTAAACAGACATATGTTTCCTTAACATTGACCTGATACTTTGACGGTTACGTTTCCATTTTACTGAAATTGCACATAGCACAATCAATCTAAACATAGATTAAATGATTTGTTGTGTTATGTGAGGGTATGTGGCGGGGGCTGACTGCTGAGTAGCGTCTGCCGTCCTCCTCCCAGTCTGCGTACAGCCCTGACAGCATTAAACACCTCCAACAAATAGAGCATCTTCCGTGTCACCTGAGAGGCAAAACCCAGGGCAAAACAAATTGGAAGTCACTTGTTGCTGCTCTTGAAGGTTAATTGCTGTGAGCACGACGGTAGCGACTAAAGGCGACGCTCATCAGCAGTCTGATCGGCCCCTGCCTTCTCCTGGATTTTAACAGCTGGACAATCAGACATTAGAGTAATATTCAAATTAAAACGGCAATATAGGGGTTAGGGTAAAAATAGGATTTTGAAAGGAGAGAGGAGCAATGTCCTTCCTTCCCCCAGTGGAAGTTGCTCATGCATTGCTCATGCGTTCCCTCCCTCCAGAACAATCTCACCTGTTCATCTGTGCCTTTTATTTCCAATTCATTTATTTCTCACCCGCCCCCCGCTCTCCCACTCCCTCTCTGACCCCACTGGCAGATGACATTAATGATGCTGGCATCACGGGGACGAGACACTTCATTGTCCTCTCGCCACCCCACATCTGCCCAATCCCCGTTTCCATCTTTATTCATAATACCAACCCTCTCTTCCCTCAAGATGTATATTAATACTAATGGTGAGGAGGTACAAATTCAGCGAGAGAGAGGGAAAGAGGGAGACAGGCAAACAGCGGATGGGTCAGGCCGCGGGAGACAATGATTGACTGGGAGAACACTGGGGAGAATCAGAGGGAGCGAACAGGGGGATGAGGGATGGATGGAGGGCGGAGAAGAAGAGGCGAGATCAACATGGCACTAATTGTTTCCTCTGCACCCCTGCCGAGCCTCCATCAGCCATTCATCACCCCGCCCGCAATCGGTCCAACGTCGACACTTTGGCAAATGAGGCCCTCCTCTCACTCCATCCGCTAAGACAGCAGCGACATATGTAGGCGTGTGCGTTTGAGCCACAGAGGAAGACGGAGCTTATGTGTGTGTTCATGTATTTGGGTGAGAACTTGTGTTTGTCTGCAGATAAGTTTGCCTCTTTACCCTGTTTGAAAAAATCCAAACGCATTTTTCATTTTCTTCTCATTTGGGGCAACACCATCAATCAGCTGTGGTAAATCAAATGGAAAATCATTGGTGAGGTTTTTCTTTTTTTGCATGATGCTGACGCTGATGTGCAGTCTTGTATGAAAGGCAAGCAGACGTCACGTGGAGAATTAAGCGCTGAGCGACTGCACTATGAAACATGGCCTTGAAGCTTATTGCTTTTATTAAGCAGCAGTAAGGAAGCATTCTAATAAGCGAGCGAAAATTAGCTTAGCTCCGGCTCCGTGGCTGCCAGCTGCGAACGTCTCCGGAAATGAAAATTGTGACAGTAAAAAATCAAATCACCAATAACGGCTGCCACCGCGACTTGACAACCAACATCGCGGCTTTCACTGCAGCTACAGCTCATCTCATGTTTAGGAAAACTGTTTGATAATAATCCATGATGCATTCAGCACATTAATACCACCACCATCTTATTAGAATTCACTTTCTGAATGTTTGAGCAGTGGGTCACATCCTTCCTCACAGGATTCAGGTGCTCAGTCATCATGAAGTCTGCAAGGAAGACCATGAGATAAGTAAGTGAAGAGAAAGTCAGTTGAGAGTTTATTTGACCAAACTGCTGCTTCCATTGTCAAAATTACTTTTCATTTTCTTTGCACAACAGCCTTGATTTAGCAGTGGATTTCTTTCATGTAGCCGGTAAGCATTTTATAAATTACCACAAATACATCACATGACTTGGAACGATACTGCCCCCCCATCCCATTATAAACTCTGCAGCTTTGCAAAGTGGCAGCATGCTAGTGCATTTATTTTGTATAATGGTGACTTGAAATTATTCATTGTAATATACTGCAGTATGAACTTCACAGTGAATTAATTCAACAAATATACAAAGTGTGCAGTGATCCAAACAACCTCTTTCTTTTTTCGGGTGTCAAAATTCAAAGGTTTGGACCTGTACACAATGCATCTGTTCCTGGAAAGTGTAATCTGCACAGTTAGAAAGGCAAAGGTTGTTCTTAAAATTAATTTCAAATAAAAAAGACCATTAGGATCTGAGGTTTGATATAAATGTAAAATTAGTGATAATATTTTAGTTTTACTGTCAGTCAGTTATGTGTGAAACAGCATACTCTGTACATATTTTGCAAACATTTCTAATGTCAAGGATGATATCTTTTCATAATTCATATCCATGGAAACGATCCTGTGACTGTGCGCAGCTTCACTTGCTGCCCAGCATACTTGTGTGCATACTTGATGTGATGCGCTGTGATTTGATTCGCTCGTATGGCTGCAGTTCTGGAGGGTGGGCATTTCTATGTAGCCACCATCTTTGTTATGCCCCTGACCCCCTCACACCCTGCTGAAAATTAATCTTTAAATGATCACATGTTACAAAGACGCTCGCCACTCTAACAAAACTGCAAAAGTTCACTTAATGTTGTGACATTATGTCGTACATACAGTACTTCTCCTGTAAAGCAGCAGAGCAGTCACACACATCCTGATACCTACATACCTTTGTACGTGAAACTTCACCTAACAACAACAACAACAACAACCCCCAACATCTTTATTTCCTCGTCTCAACATAAAGTGCACCCCCTGCGTGTTAACCGGGATCCGGCCTTAATTTCATCTTCGCTGTTCTGAATTAATTATGGCACATACGGAGAGGAGTTTATTTATTTATTTAGCGCTTGAACATCGAAGAAATTTCATTAGATGGGATGAGGTGTGGCCCCTTGGGGGGGTTCCTTTCTTCCAAAAAGCTTCGTGATTGTTCAGAGTGTAAATCCATTTGTTTACATTGGGGGGGGGGGGGCTCAATTAAAGTCAAGGTCTTACAGAGTGAGTGGATGGAGTGGGAACGGGAAGAGGACAACGAGAGAAGGAGCAAAGAACCGTGTACGTTCACATACAGTGTGTGTGTGTGTGTGTGTGTGTGTGCATGCATAGTAGAAGTATTAATGTGCAATTTAATTACATGTACATGCTTGGATTACGTGCGGTGAGGAGAACAGACGCCAGCCGTTGGCAAGAGATGCATGATGGGAAAGCAGAGTGGCGGCGGATCATATAGACACACTCTGGAGACTGGGTGTCACCTTAACTCTCATGATGGCGTTGAAAGTCACACACACGGGGTGGGAGGGGCATTTTATTTTTGATAGTATGTCTCCCTGAAGCCTGCGGTGGCTCTGCTCCATTTGTGTGACGCACAAGACTGAATGTAAATGACTTGGCGGGTGTGTTGGTGCATGCTCGCTGCATGATTACGTACCGCGTTCATGCGAAGCCTTCATATATCTATGTAGACGAATCAATAATGCCTTGTGATATGATGCGGTGTGTTTGAAAGCAGCGCCCCTGGCTTGCTTCAGTTAGCCTCCCTGCCGCGGCGCAGGGCACACGGCGCTGAAGGGGAGGACAATAATCTTATCAGACCCACTGATCTTTGCTGTACTTGTAATCCACTTTCTTTCCTCCTTGGTCTGATCTCGCTCCTTCGCCAAGGCTGACTAACCTTGGTGCTGCTGTATTCCTGTCTGTCAAACAGCCTCGTTTCCCTTTATTATTCTTAGGACTGACTTATTTTATTTATTTGCTGTATCTTTGTGCCGCTATTGTCATCTCCCTTTAGTTTATCTCTCTGTCCCTCTGCTTCTCAGGTCAGCGAGCATCGTGGCATTAAAGAAAGATTTCATTTTTTTTCCAACTTGGATCTAACTTTGGTTATCTTTTATCAATTTTTGTTCGTTTACTTGCCTTTGCTATCCCCGTCATCGCTTAGATTTCTCTCCTATTCAGGGCTCGATACTGCAAAAGAAAATGATCCACCTCTCTGAATAATTTATCATTTGACAGAGCCCAAGGGAACATATTCAAATTGCTTGTTTTATCTCACGAACAGTCCAAAACCCAAATGATATTGAGTTTATGATCACTCATGAAAAGGAAAACAATCAAATCATTTTGTTTGAGAAACTATAACTTTGCATTGTGTTTGTCAAATCAAAAAATAAAAAAGGTTGCTGATAATTTTTTTTTAATTTATTGATTAATCGTTGAAGTTCTTCTTACGTCCAACACTTTTAAAAAAGATGTCGCTCTTGTTATTGTAGTGGAGCTATCTGACCTTATGCTAACACACTTTAAAAAGAATTAATGGAAAAACACAAGCCACGCTGGGAGTATGTCGACCCGCTGGCAGAATTTTCCCCTTGGCTGGAGGAAATTTAAGATCTAAAGACTGAACACAAGATGAAATGACTTGTTGAGGTGTACGTACATGTTTTTTTTTTTGTTGTTTTCCCCCGCTGCGTGGAAGGCAGTGTCCTTGACACGCCCTTGTGGTAAACGGTGATGAGGTAGATTTATATGTGCCTCTCAGGCACATGGCCGGGGCTATCGTGTCATAAATTAGTGGTGCTGGTCAAAGGAAAGACATGATGCCCGGAGAGGGGGGGAGGTGTTCACATGCTGTAGGTTTATCATAATCACGTCTTCATCCAGCTGCTCCCGTCCTCCTGCCATTGTGTGTCTCCCACACCAACTCTCCCTCTCATCCTTGGCATTATCACTTCTTATCACTCTCTCTCCCTCCCCCTCAATGTTCTCCTCATCCCCATCTTTTTGCCTTCATCCTGGCTTTTTCCCCTCATCTGCCTTTTTTATGTTGCCCTCTGAACTCTTCCCCCTCTATGCTCTGTGTTTGAAGGTGTCTTTGTCCAGAGATGAAACTGCAGCATTGACCCACCTCACCTGAAGACTCTTTGTCGGCGTAACAAGGCTGCTGGAAAAGACAGAGGAAAGAAGGAAAATAACAATGAAAGAGAGAACGGAGAACAGGGTCAAAGGAAATAAAATGTGAAAAGAGGGGAAGGGTGGGACAAGTCTGGGTGTTGGCATGTGATTGCATCAGTGTGCTGTTACATGCGAGCGTGTAGGTGTGTGTGTGTGTGTGTGTGGATGATTTAGGGAAACTGCAACAGCAGCAGAGGATTGATGCAGCGTGCTGCCGCTGTGTTTGTATGTGGCGAACTCACAATAGATAAAGCAAATGTGGCGTGCTATCACACACTCTGAAGTCAGGAGGGTTAAATGTAATAACCAGCCACACAGGGAGGCTGCACAGAGATAAAAACCTACTCAGCTCCATTTCCAGCACGCAACAACTGCACGATTTCTAATTTAATCCCAAATCCTCAGTCAGTGATTGTTTTTGTTCATCTTTTTTCTTCGTGCTCACATGCAGCTGAATTTAGCCACGCTCTACTTCCGTTAAAGCTTTTTAACTGAGGAACGTGTGTGTGGATTCCTGTCGTGACTGTAGCTCTGCACTGTAAATACTGGATATTAATAACCAAACTAGTCAAGTTAGGCAAGTGGAGCAGAGTCGCATTTCTCTCTTCATCATTTCCCTCCGTGTTTTTCCTCCCTCCTTACAAATCCTAGGCCACACATCTCTTCTCTTTCTTCCTCCTCTGTTTCCTCTCTCCCTCTCCCTTTCTCTCTTTGCCAGCTGTAAGAGATAATTATTTCCAAACAAGCGGTCCCCTGGGTGAGGCCGTATTATCCAAAGCTGCCTTCATTAAAAATTCCCGCAGCTGCGTGCACGTCTTCGCACTGCGGTGAAGGGAAAGCAGGCGACACGGAAGGAGTGACACAAAACACAGACACACAGAGAAAAGAGAGAGAAAGAGAACAATAGTAATCTTACCTGAGCCGGGAGTTGTTTGTGTCCTGGGTGAAACTTGCCAACAAAAACAATGATATTAAGCACGACGAAACAAAGAGGCGCCGAGTTGTTAATCAGCTGCAGGAGTGGTTAATCAGGTACAGTGGCCTAGCATATGGCATAGGTGTCTCTAATGGGAGCCATCAATACTTTGAGGTATTGTTGATGTCCTTTGTCTCCTGTAATCGTTCCAAATGTCCTTGTGTGCTGGCTACACACATGCTCCCATGCAGACACGCTTGCATGCACGATGGCACAGGAACAATGGATTCTGCAGGTAGATTTATGACAAATCCAACATGACAAGATAAAATGTAAATATGTATATAACTGCCAAGCCTGCAGCCATGCACATACAAACACACACACATACACACACACACACACACACACGCTCACGTCCAAGCGAGGAGCAAGAGGAGCATGCTATTTACATAATAGAGTTGGACAATGCATAGCGTAAAGGCGATGCATTCCCTTCGTATGTCAGCATAACTTTACATACAGCAGGAGTGTGTGACAGGCGGTAAAAGAGCGGCGTGTCTGAAACCATTTATGTGACGATGCTCTGTGTGGCTTCTGCAGAGCTGATGTCTTTTATCGCCACTGAACATTTCTCTCCTCTTAATTTTCATTACAGTACCACTTAAGATATAACCGCTATCACTATAGCAACCACACACACTTCATTTAAAACTGTACTAACCGATAACCAGGTGCCTGTTTACACACCCAGCCAATAAGCATTAATTTGGAGTCATGTTTCCAGCCACCTGGCCAATATGAGCCCAATATTGACTCTTTTAGCTCTATTTTTGGGCTCCGCCAAGACCTCAAAGACAAAAATATAGCTGCTAAATGCTTCCATGTTCACCAGCTGCAGCCTCTAACTCTGCCTGGCTTCTGTTTGACGATGGGCAGACAGTGTACAGTGGGTGTTTGATGGAGCTTTAGCTGAAGGCAGTTGCCTGCTGAGTCTGGAAACATCGCTGATGAAAAAGAGAGCGAGTGGACCACAAAACAGTGAAGTTGGGAGCCAGAAAACAAAAAAAACCCCTCAAGAATGATCCGAAGATGCTGAAAGGCATCGGGTAAAGCATAACCATAAGGTGACAGCTCTCTCTAGTTTCATCACTGAGTTCCTACTTTCCTTTCCAAGTATTTGTCAATTTTCCACCCATTGTATTTTTGAGGTACAAGGTTTCTAACAAATCTTCCAGAATGACAAATAGAAGTAATTTCTGATCCGATGTCGCTGATGGTGGGATGACATCATTTCTCAGCGCCTTTCACAGCTTTTACCTTGTAGCAAAAAAATAAAGCGTTCAGTTCATGAGTTCATCAGTTTCTGTTGATAGTGGACTTCTGTGGATATTTTGGCTTTTGTATGACTTTCCTCCACTCCTAATGATGCCATTTTCCATTCATCCAGAAAGCTTTGTCAGTTGAACCTAAACATGTTGCTTGTGGGCATGTGCTGAAACGACTGGCTAGTTTTCCATTTTGAGGACAGTCTCAAGATTTCTTGAAGGGCACTGGCATCGAATCTTGGACCGCTAAGCAGCAGTAGCCCAGCCACCAGTAAAATCCATCTTACTTGGACTTTGTCAGCAGTTCCCAATGACAAAGCCCAAGGTCATCTCCTGCCCTGAAATCTGACAGGGTCCAAATCTTCAGAGGGAGGAAAACGTCAGAAGCTCAAGGCAGCAGATTTAGCTGACTGTAGAAAATCGCTGGATCGGGATCAGCTGGATGTTTCAAAAGAAATACAATATGCAAAATTGTAAATCCTTGGTAAAGCTCCATACTTTTATAAAGACCAACAAGGAAAAAAAATCTCTATGAAATGTTTTCCTTTGGAATGGGTATCATGGCTCCTCAGAACTCAAACAGTGCAATCGCCTACAGTATGGTGTGGTTTAATTTCACGCAAGCAATTATATGAAAGTAGGTGTGACTTTATTCAAATCCTGGATATCCTGGAATGGAACCTGCTTCATTTGTAAATGGTCACCAAATGTATTCAAATATCTGCCCATATCCTAAATAAAAAAAAGAGAAAAGAAAAAAAAAATGCAGACACATGGGCAAAGTGAACTGATAGCAAACCCGAACAATTGTTTGTGTTGTAAATAGGTTGGGGGGGGAAGCTGAAACTGCTTAGTGTAGTAGTGTTCCCTCTCAACACAGTCTCACCCAGTTTACGAACTTTACTAAAGAGATTTCACAAAATAAAAATGAAGATGGTGGAGGACAGGTTGAAGCAACCTGAGGACGCTGTAGTTTTTATAAGGGAAGGTGAGTCAAGTGTCTGTGTGTACACTCATTCTGTACGTGAGCAAACCCCTGCCACACACACATACACACACTCCTCTTGTGTGGAGGAACGGTGCAGTGGGGCCATCAGGGGCCCTCCCCTCATCTTTACCTCTCTTCGGAGAACAGGGAGAGAGACATCTACTGCAGATGACAAGCAATGGGAGAGACAGAGGGATTAAGATGAAAGGTAGTGTGGGTGGGTGAGGCGACAAGGAGTCAGGGGCGGGAGATGGGAAATATGAGGAAGGAAGGGGATGAGAGGGGAGTGGGGGGAGGAGAGGAGCGAGATGCTGAGACAGAGAGATGTTGAGTGAAGAGGGGAGAAGGGGAACAAGAGAGTAAATGGTAGATGAAAGGAGGGGGAGAGGTGAGGAAGGGAGGGAGACAGGCAAACAGTAGAGGAGACAAGCTGGAGAGGGAAGTGAGAGGCGTTTAAGGAGGTGTGGATGAGCAAAGAGGAAGAGGAGGATGGGTTATGGGGGGAGGGAGGCAGACTGTGTGTGTGTGTGTGTTTGCGTGTGCGTATTGGGGAGAAAGAGTCCGACACAGAAGGGTATTGCTGCATAAGCAGTCTGTCCAGCTGTCTCGCCTCTGAAAACCGACGGAGACAAGTGATGTCAGGACTCTCCTCTTCAACAACTCTCTCTTTGCCCACAGTTACTGCTTCATTTCTCCTCTCTCTCTCTCTTTCCTCCGCTACACAGATCAGACTTCCTCGCTCCACCGCTGCCTTTCCTTTTCTCATCTGTTTTACTACCATTTCTCTCTCTCCACCCCCCCCTTTGCTGTTTATTGGTTTATTCATGCAACGTTCAAATGTCTAGCAGTCGAGATCAGAGCTGGAAAACGAGGTCTGCATGCTCATGAACGATACTGTGTGTGTGTGTGTGTGTGTGTGTGTGTGTGAGGGTTATATAGTACATAGTTTGAATGTGTATCTATTGGTGTTTTGGGATTTTTTTGCATGTGTCAGGTACACACTGCAGTGCCTGTGTTCATTCTCTCCAGTGCCTCGTAGTGTATTTCCATGTAAAATATGGTGGATGCCACGGGTGTGTTAGTAAATTGAGACATTTGCATGAACGCTTAGGCTTTCCCATACAATGGAGGGAGCGAGCCGGATAATGGAAAGTGGCAGTTGACCAGATAGGTGAGTGTTGCACCATGCAGAGACATTAAATTGGTTCTGGGATGGGAGACGGAGCTGATTTCACATCGAGGCTCATTCTGACACTACTTAGAGCCAGGATGCTGACGGTGTCGAAGACACTTTGCACAGCACTACGACTTTATCATCCACCACGACTTCGTCACTATGAGGTTTTGCAAATCTGTGATGATGTCATGGTCCTTTTTACTCATTTTTTGTCATTATTCACACAATGAATTCCTCACCAGGAAAATGTCAAACAAAGGTTGTTTTTTGTTTTTCATAGTTCATAGGAACCAATGACCAGAAATGACAGATGCCCTTGTGTTCCTGGTGAAGGCTGTTTGTAATTCATTATATCACCTACTGCTAAAGGCAATTTTACAATCTTGTCAATTTACGTATTCATGCCACAAAAGCACATGGAAGTGAACTGTGGGTGGCGAATCAGCGAATGGAAAGTGGCCAATTATTTGTCTGAGTCAGAGATGTGCGTGCCATAATGATCAGACAGAGGGATTACGTAGTGGTTTGTATCATAATAAAACATTTCTTTGAAACACAACAGGCTAGACATAGTGTTATCCCGAGGAGGCCATCCTCAGGTCAGTTTATATATGTGTGTGTGTGTGTGTGTGTGTGTGTGTGTGTGTGTGTGTGAGAGAGAGAGAGAGAGAGGCAGCAGTTGGGTCTTGGCACTGCCCTGCAATGCTGTGGTGCTGAAAGGTGAGATAAGGTGAGACTTTAATAATCCCTTTGGGGAAATCAGTTTATTACTGCAGCAAAGATGTATAATGTAGAATCCAACAATCAGAGCTCTGCTGTATTACTGAGGACAGTGACTCATCACTTTGTTATAGCTCAACTAATAAAGTAAAAAACCCAATATCAGTCTGATTGTTATAATTAAATACATGTGAAAAGGTAGATAATCCATACGGATTTAACTGATTGATTAAAATCATTAATTTAAAGAAAGGATTTATATCCTGAAGAGTAACTGCTTCTATTTCTGCCTGACTTGTATCATGTTCATTACTCTAGTAGTTGTAATAAAAATGTAGTAGTAAAATGAGAAATTCAGAGTGAAATCTGGGAAAAATTATTTTGTCAATCTGCAGCATCATTGTGGCAGATGAAGGAGAGGAAACACTGCTGTGATATTTGAGACACTTAAATAAATTGTGATGTGATGATTAAATATGCTAAATGTTGTTTTCTTTGGCAGTTCATAGCTGTATTAACTGTAATTTGTTTGTTTATGCTGATAATTTATTAATTCTGGTTGTTTTTTATTTTTAAATCTCCTAGATGTTTTCAGAAATGTTCCTGAATATTGAAACGTACGAGATAAAATTTGCTCCGAACTTTTCGATCGCATAGAGAAGTGTGGACGAACCTGACTGGGGCGGGAATGTAAGAACAGTTCTTAATTATGAGCTGTAAAACACACACGTTAATGTACACACTCACAAAGACGTACCACAACCTCATCTCTTGTCTGTGTCCCTCCATGTTGCAACCTCCGAAGCTGGATGCATTGATCATTTGCATAGGATGAACCATTTCTGTATGTGTGTGTATGGTTTTCCTGTACTGTATATGCATAAGATGTGTGAATGTATCCATGTGATTAGGTGTATGTAGATGTGTTTGTGTGTGTGTGTGTGTGTGTGTGTGTCCATGTGTGCAGCAGCAAGACTCTGGACTGACATGTCTAATGAACATCAGCATTAACGGAGAACGGAGCAGGAAGAGTGGAACCACCAGTCGTCTTTCACCACCTCTCACTTTCAGGAAAACACGGAAGTGTGTTGAGCAGTATACACAGGGTGGTACTCGCCGCGGCGCTCAGCGTGGCTCAAGAGGCCTTTATGTGTCAGGAGAGGTTACTGATAGAGTTCCAGCCTGTCTGCTAGCTTAGCTTAGCTCCCCCGGGTCTCCCTTATCGCCCCACCACTGCCAGGTGAAAACACCGTAAATCAGATTTTCCTGTTTTTCTTTCTTTCTTTTTACACTTATATTGACAATTTGAGTTTCTCGATGGGACGGCAAAGGGAATTTCAGCCAACTTTGCATATGTTATGGCATCCTGTATGGTTTTCACAGCGCAGTGGTGATGTTGCCTTCCTCATTTTTATTCAGTTAGCTAGTCCGACAGGGAACAAAGGCACATTTGAAGGAGCAGTTCACACCAAAGATCAAACCGAAAAACAAAACATCCACATTATTTAAATTAAAATGATCATTTTGATAATTAAATGAGGTAATGAGGTACATCTGAGTCATGGACAGATCATGCGACAATGGACCCCTGGGCACAGGTATGATGAGGCCTCCCACCTCTCCTAGATGGGACCTAGACACTAGTGGGTGCATCAATTTCTCACTGATGTATCCTTGTGGGGGTTTTGCATGTCTTATCATGTTGTAATGACACACACATCACACTTATGAATACATGTGACATAGAAATGGATGTATTGCTAATGTGTGACTTAACCCTTATTTGTAAAGAAGCACATGCAGTATTTTTCTGCCTACATACCTATGTATATTGGAATTTGCCTTGTACATTGGCACCTCAGTGACAACTGTAATGTCAGTTTACAATCTCATTTTATTTGATGTCCTCAACTAGATGTTTGTAGGTGGTGCTGAATTTTAAGCAGCAGCTTGCCTACGCTCCGGGCCACTGCCACCTCCTTGTTAAACATGGAACAAATGTTCTGCTGAACGTTAGCTGTCCTGCATGTCAGAGTTGGCACATAGCACATAGCTCCCCTGGCTCTGAGTCACAGCCATATGGTGAGGCAAGAACTCATGTCTGGTCTTTTATTATATATATGACTCTGAGCAACAACATACAGTGCATAATATGTGCAGGTGTATATTCAGCTCTGCATCAGCGCCATATGGTGGGAAACTCTACTGCTGAGTATCACGTTCAGTGTTCATTGTGAATATTACTCACCATTGTGTTAAAGCGCTGCACAATGTGCAGGTTTGTGCGACCCCTTTAAAGTGGCGCTCAGCACTTAAAGCAATAACGGTGAGATGGGGGATTTGCAGGTTTATGGAGCCCATTTCATTTCATTTTCATTAAAAGCCACAGAATATTCAAAACCGCAGAGCTAATAATAATTTAATACAAACTAGTATTACTGATATTTGTCATGGAGGGCTTTTTTTCACAACAGTATTATTATGGTTCTCCTAGGTCTGTTATTAGTAGCTATTTTTAAAGCTCCTTGCTGATTTACTTTATTAGTAGCTTTAATTGGTAAATGGTCACTGGTGTATTACTGTCTAATAAAAATTCTGCAAATTATTACAGTCTTCTTGTATTACCTGGTTCCAAAACATGCTGATTTTTTAAAACATTTTTTTAAACAGTCAGCCAGTTTCATTCATGTGTATCACGCAAACTACTGTTTCTGTTGTTTTTTATCAGCATGCAATCCTTTTCATCTTACATATCTTGATATCAAAAAGGATTTAAAAGGATTAAAAAAATAGATTAAACACTTAACAATTTAATTTTTGTCAGAAATGCATTAGGAGGAAACATTTTACAGCTGTAGGGACAATGGGTCGTGCTGACTCAGATTCTGTTGACAGAATACTTGGTTTGTGTCGGCATCTCTCCATCATTTCCCCCTTATCTGCCTTCCATTTATACTCTCCCTCACCATACTCCTCTCCTCCCCCCTTTCCCTCCCCTTCCCCCTTCCTAACGCTGACAGCTGATGTTGGCGTGTCAGCAGTATAGTTATTTTTCAGGTGCAAGCTGCTGTTCCTATAGGAGTGTGTGTGTGTGTATTTCTTGCTACTGTATTGGGCAGCTGGATTGCTCCAACATTTGCTGCATAAGGTGCTTCGGTAGTGTAACTGTGCACTGCACACTATGTGACGCATTGGATATACAGTAGCTCCACTGTTTTGCTGCATCGAGTATTTATACGGCCCCATCTCCGTCCCTGCACCGGGGCAACCTTCTGCTTCAGTGTATCTGCATTACAGCCGAATGCTCCAGGGCGTTCATGCTGCGACTGGGATCTCGTGCAGCTCACTCCTGCTCCTGCTGCAAGCTCTAAGCCATTTCTACTTGGCTGAATGTTCGGCAGGATTTAGGAATTAATTGCTAATTCAAGCAGGAGTAAAAGTAATGCAGGTGCTTGCTGTCACAGATGCACCGATTAGATACACTAGATCAGTGTTGGGGGCTGAAACTGGCCTTATTATTAAGGGGAGTGGGAAAAAAACCATGACCATATAAAATATGTAACACTGTAGAAAATGCAGTGTTTACACTGCTAGTTTTATTCATTCAGTCAGTCAACAGCGGTCTGCGGCCATGTTTACTTGACAAATTAAAAACTTGGGAAAAAGAGAGCACCAGGATCCATTTATTACTTGATGTGATTGAGGTATCAGAAGTGCCAAATTGTTGATATTAATGAGATGTCTATATGAGTTTTAAAGTAAAGAGCTGCAGAGTCAAATGTTAAAATAAAAGCAAAAGAAAAAAGAAATAAACAGGCCTATTTCCAGGCTTCTAAAAGCCCCTTACTGTAAAAAAGGAGAAATCCCATTTTTCTAATCTTTATATCTAGTCCTTTTATTCTGTCACAGTGAGAAACACTCAGAACCCCTCTTCCATAGTAAGAAGGCTAAGATTACATCAGCAGCCTAAATTGTTTTATAAAATCAGTGTGACACAATTTACCCAGCTGTCTGTGTTATTTTTTTACTGTGCCACTGTACTGTAGTATATTTTTAAACCCTCGCACTGATGTTGATCGAGGCCTCTTGCATTTCGACGCCTGTCTCTTATGATTGCCAAGTAGCATCTTGGTAGCGTTTTTGCTCAGTCTCCACGCAACAGGAGATTTGTGGCGCTGGAAGAAGCATCCTAGCATTTCTTGGAAAAATGACAGTGAGGATAAACAACCCCAGCCCTTCCCTCCTGTTGCATCCAAACCGCGGCGCACGGTTCACCATGCGTGACCTGTGTATCCCTGAGACTCTCTTCCATGCAGATGATCACTTTATTTCCAGCATCTCTCCTAACCAGGGGGATGTGAGCATGAGAAAAAAAACTCTTGGTCACAGACAACCCATTCTTCTTCTGTTGTTGCCCTCACTCTGTCATTCTCTGTCAGTCTCCTCCTGTTCTGTTGCTTTCATTGTGTTTCTCATTCTGTGTCTCCGTCCCTCCCAGTTTGCCTCTCTCTGTCACCCACCCTCACCCCCTCCTTCCTGGCCTCTGTCTTTCAGAGAGTGGTGGAGAAGTGATGGTTTGACTGAATGTCTGTCTCTCTGTGGGAAATGAGCCTGCTAATGTGGCGAGCTGGGCTTGTTCCATATTCATCTGTAAGCCTGTGAATCACTGTGCGCAGAGGCACATCTGCTTCCCTTCCAAAAGTCAAACAGAGCGCAAAATGAGCGGTGAATATAAATCCATTTCCTGTCTCTTTCAGGTCTTCATCAGTCCATCTCGCTGCTTTTCACTCCCTCTCATGATCCCCTTCCTCCGTGCCACCTCTCCATCTCCCCTTTCACCCGCCGCCACAGACATACTACTATTATTTTCTGCCACTATTGTGCTGTCCCCCTCTCTTTTAATCAGCCTATCCTTCATTCGCCTTATCTTCTTTCTAACTGTCTGCACTATCATCTGCGGTGGTGCAGAGAGAGGAGGCTGTTATGAAAAGGCATCAGAGAGTCAGACAGACTGACATCCGCCTCACCAGCTGGCGAGGAGAAGGGTGAGGGAGGGGAGGAAGAGGCCGAGAGTCATCGGGGACGGCTGTGGGGATTAAGGTATAAATAATCCACAAGTCAATCAGACACAATATTGTGGTCCAGCAACCAACAACCTCAGCAGACTTGGCCGGATCGCTCGGCAGAAGGCCAGTGTTAAACAGTGGCTTAACCGCTGAATTACAATAGATAGTCAACAAAGCACACCGGGCTAGCGGGTCTGCTATCACTGAATGTTAAGTAGCTGCACAGCAGAATATTAGACCTGAGCAAGAGGTCATTTCACAATAAAGGATTGAAGGTCTGTTACGTTATACAGCATATTGGAAGAAGGGTTTATCCAGTGCCTCGTGGCATTGGTGGGTCTTGTCAATAAGGCCTTTCATATTGTATATTTATTTAGTTCCCTCTGTACAGACTGAATCATTGAAAATGGAGAAAAATGAAAGCACCGCCAGCTTCAACACCAACAGCGACACATTGCAGATCTCTTGAAGGTACTGGTAACCAGTTAGCTACAAGTCCAGCAGCATTTGGAGTCATGTTTCAGGCCATGTGCCATGTGCAAGTCCATTATCTACAACACATCCACCACCTGAAATCTGTTGTTGGAACTGTGGTCACATCACCATACTCGTCATATAATATATCAGTCCATAATTTTTTTCTTTTTCTTTTTTACAATTGTTGTACAATTGACTTCTTGTTTCTCCTGTCAGCAATGCTGACAACTCTGTAAATTATGCTCACTTTGTCTTTCTTTCTTTTGTTTCTTTTCACCTTTCCTCTGCTGCTGTAACATGTAAATTTCCCCGTTGTGGGATTAATAAAGTTAATCTAATCTAATTATTCACTAATTTATATCTGAGTTATTGTCACCAACTCCCACGAGAAGTAAATGGTTGTTTAGTCGCCATGGGTTCCACTTTGTTCGCTAGCTAGTTGCTAACCTTGTCTGTCTGCTGTTTAGTATTTGGTTAAGTGGGTTCATTGAGTATTGTTAATGAATCAAAGCAATATAGTTGCTGGTCATAAAACCAAAACAAAACACCAAAATGCTCCACGGAGCTCACACATATGGATTGTACAGTATGTGAGACGTTCATGTTTGGCGAGGTCCTGCTCAGTGTGTTAGCACCTTTCATACATTAGCCGAAGCTCAAAGTTCTTTAGAAGGAAAATAATGCCAACGAGTGTGGACATTGACGTTCGGTGATTTATGAAGCCTCTGTCATATGCGGGGGACAGTTTTGAGGCCTCTGCATCTGCCACGTTGGCTTTATTACATTTGAATCTGGGTGACTCGTCTCCTGCCAGCTGGGGCTGCACACATGGCAGCCAGCACGGGTCATCGGAGCATTGAAAGTTTTTCAGGCTCTGCTGAGGGCAAGACCTTGTAACGCAAACTTTCTGGGAGTTTTCTACTGTCTTTTCCAGTCTTTTTCTCCAAAATAAAAAAATAAATCTAAACCTTAGTCAGTCATGGTTGAAAGTGGTTTGTGTAGAACTTTATTTAAAGATGAATTTACTGTATAATGGCAGTAGGTCAACACTGATATCAACATTGTTGGATACCTGAGAAAAGCACATTGAACAAGCCAAAAGTTTAAAAAAAGGATATTTGGCTTATCCACTGTTGTCATCTAATCTCACACTGACTGACTGTACTGGGCTTTACAGAGGAGGTTTTAACATGGCCTAAATACACATAGTACTTCATCTGTCATTTTAATCCATCTTTGGATCTGATCCTGTTTTCGAAACATTTAAATGGGATGGGAGGGTGAGACAGAAAAGAGCAGGTCATGTACTCACTCCTGATGCTGTGCTGTGAAAGAGAACAATTGATAAACGGGCCACAAAACTAGCACTAATGCCACTTTTCTTTTTTTCAACACAGTAACAGGCCATGCAATGATGGATTGTCAGACTGGGAGTGTTATGTCCATACTATTACGCAGAGCTATTGGGGACTGACTTTGTAATGGAAATGGGAAATTAGTCACAAATTGGCTCACTGGTGTCAGACATATGGAAAGCCATATCTGTGTTCATAAAATGGTGCTTGCAGTAGTTTAAACAGGGCGTGCGACCATTCACTACCACTAAGCACCTATTTCTAATCAGGGTCCCCTGAAGCCCAACTTCCTGTGGGAAATGTAAGAGTCTCCGGCCCACATGACTGGATCTGGACCCACACCGATATGAGCGAGGCATGAGAGGCTAAGTGCTAATAACTGACCCTCAATCTTCAAAAAGAAATGGACAGGGGGAGTCACATTTTCCACATGGGAGGCTAAAGCTGTTCTTTTCCATTAAATTCAAGTAATAATATAGTTCCTGTAAAAATATTCAGCTGTGAAGAATTTCATGTTTCATTGCTTTACACCATTGAATTGTATGGAATCACAGTAGGAGTTTTTACACTAATAAAAAGAAAAAAATAAACCAGTTGATAACAGTTTATCTAAATTAAGTACAAAACAGCGAAACATTAACTGTATAGGCATTCCTCCACTTCAAGTCAATAATGAGAAGATGCACCTTTGGCACCAAGAGGCCATTTTCACAGCAGATGTTTTCCTGTGTTCCTCATTTGTCCCATTAAAGTACTGGTGAGGCCCCTGTTTTTATGCCCCTGTACAGCAGAATATGCTGCCTCTGAATAACAGCATGGCAAGGTCTCGTGACATTTTCAAAAAGAAATCTTTTTAATCTAGTGTTAAATATTTAATGATTTGTGTTTAATTTTTAATGTTAAATAGGAGTAATGTTACAGCTTTTGTGTTTAACTAAAAATCATGGGTTCTTGTATCACTCCTTATCCCTGGTGTTTATTATTTTATAATGTTCACTTTTATTCATTGTGTAAAATCCTGTTTTGTTTGTTGTAATCCCACTTTAAAGTAGTAAAGCACTTGGGGCTACATATTTGTATGAAAGGTGCTTTATACTACAGATGAAGTTAAGTCAAAGCAGGCTGCTCAATTATGAGGTATGCGCCCATTGTCAGTATGAATAATTTTGGCATAATTCATTGCCCCTGTCACTGTATGTCATGTAATGACCACATATTTCAGTAGTCTGTATGTGGCTAATATTGGGTCTATAAATATATTGATCTGTATTGGTTTGCTGTAAGCCCCAACACGCAACTGTGCCGTTTTTTCCCAAGTTACTTGATTATGTGCACAAACACAATTTCAGTTTTCTGTTGGTTTTGTTGCACCTGTCAGGGTGGGTCAGCGCGTCATCACTGTTATTGGTTCTTGTAATCTGTTGCCCATCGCTCCACCAGACTTAAAACCTGACAAGAGGCTTAATCATGAAGTAATCCCTATGTGGGTGGTAAGGACCTTGAAATGATACAGAAAATGTAATCTTCAGTGTACAGTATATCTAGAGTATATATGAGAGACTGTTTGTGCTGCCGCGCTGAGTCAAGCGGATTGCAAGAAATGAGCTTGACGTGCATTCAGAGACTAGTATAATACTTAAGCAGTCTATATTGACTTTTGCCAATGTGGCTGCTAAGACTCATTTCCGGTGAGACTGAGTGAACAGTCCAAGGAGGCTGAATACTTTTTTGTAGGCATTGTGTGTCTGACTTTTCAAAAATGGTTTATACATTCTCACTTATATTAAACTGAGAAAAGTTTTACGCTCCCTCGTGCTCTTGTGCTTTTGACACACACTTGACTTGTTAACTGCCTTCTCTTTAAGTGCCAATCATCTCGGGATAAAGACCCTATTAAAACTGTTAATACCTCTGTTTCTTAGTTTCTTTCTTGCTCCCCTCCATCGCCGCTTTTCCATCATGTGCGGTCCTCTGAGCATTTTCTCGCACCTCGGACACCTCAGAGAGGCCACAGCAGACATG
The DNA here is from genome assembly GCA_016785225.1 of Psettodes erumei. NCBI lineage: Eukaryota > Metazoa > Chordata > Actinopteri > Pleuronectiformes > Psettodidae > Psettodes > Psettodes erumei. The sequence continues at coordinate 217,406 of JAFBJZ010000898.1, read as the reverse complement.
TCAGCATGATCAATATTACAGTGAACCTCCACTCCTAACGTCCAAACGCCCTTCATCAGCAAGCTCTTAAACAAATCAATTAAGTTGTTAATTAATCATACAAGTGAGTTGTGCTGTATGTGCACATTGATCCACGCACGCTCCTTCCTTACACCAACACCCGCACACCTCCATTTACCCCTTCTGTTCTCCTCTGTTGAGCTCAGTATGGAAGGGTCCTTCGCTCAATTCTAATTTCATCTCCGATCTCTTTTTCACCATCGATCTTGTTGCGCCCTGTGCGGCACAAAGTGATATTGAGAGTGGGGGGCTGATATGGAGATGGACATTGATTTGGAATTAAGAAAAAAATGAAGAAGGCAGTCATGTCCCAGCACTTGAGAAAAGTGTTTGGAGAACAGTGGAAAATGGAGAGCAGTTCAGATGGACGTTGATTAGATTAACTTCTGCTGATGTTACGACGTTACCTGTTTCTTTCCACTTCAGACGAAAGAACTTCATCAGGAAGAAGTTGCCTTGCGGGGATGGATGCCAGGTCACTGTGCCTGCTGGTTAGGCTTTCTGCACAGGAACGTCTGACTACTAGCCTGAGGTGCAGTCTTTGAACAACAGGGCGTCTTGCTTGGGATTTGGATTTTTCCTTTGTGTCTGGATGGGTTAAGATCTAAAAGCCCGCCAATACGTTTGACTTTTGCTTCTCTGGAAGGGATGTTGTCGGGGGAAGCAACCTCATAGCATTTTTTTCAGTTTGCAAAGCTCCTTTGTAACCAAAATGTCATATCTGCACAGGTAACCTCACAAAAACTGCAACAGCAAACTCTACAAAACACAGGTTACATCTGCCCACAGTTTTGCCATTATGTACACCCTGAGCTCAAATGTAACACGTAGATATAACTGTCAGCAGTAATTAAACCTCAATGGTCATTTCAAGATTAGCTGACTACATTTCTTACAGAGCTTCAGCATTTGAATAACTAACAACAACTGGTGATGACAGCTGTGACAGGAATGGGTACAGCAAACCCATACAAACAACCATTCTGCTGCGATTCCGCTGACTTGGCAGAGTTCAGTAATTCTAAATAGCAGCAGCTGCCTCACGTTGCATGCTGCAGGGTGATTACACCGTTAACTCAGCCTGCCCTCAATCAGGAAATGGACTTCAAATGAACGGCAAAACTCAAAACAGGAAAAATCATTCACGAGTACAATCAAAGTACTATTAACAAAAGTAATACTTTTTTTTTTCAGTTAGGGCTTTTTATTCAGTTGAGGATTAAAACTTTAACAGTGCACACACAGCCACAGAGGAGATGGCACGTTGGGGGCCATGCTGAGACCTTGCAGTCTAAATAGAGCCCAAAGAGCAGAACTGCAGGCCAAGTGGACAGTCCTCTAAAGGTCCATTTGGCAGATGTTTTATTCATTGGCCTACATTCCTGTTTTTAGTTTTAAATAGTTGGGTGGACTTGAATCACCTGCGATAACAGAGCTGCCAGGTTCCTTCTTTCTAGTTTCTACTTTGTAGCCCTCAATTACGCATTTCTTTCCTTGATCTTTGGCAGTCCCCGGTAACCCGCTCGCTATGATCCCGTCTGGCGGGGCTCACTGTTGTATCATTTCAAAATGAAGGGCAACAAGCAACATGAGAAAATATCATAAAAGATGAAACAGGTGACATTCAAGAGTTGAAGAATTGTTTCAGTAAAAAGCACATTATGGTACTTGTTGGTATTGTATGTGTGCATTACACCTTTATGTTGGAGGACTACTTTTATATCCCTCTTAGTGATGCAATAACGTTGAGGATGTAGCATGAAAGTACACAAATGTCAAGACATGTCTTTGGTTGTGTGATGTGGGTCTCCATGGCGGAGGGGACCTTGGCTGGACTGTGCTGTGGCCAGGTACCCGCTGAGTTCTTTTCACCTCCTCTGCTTTACCCTGACACGTCTGACCAGAGCAGACAGAAAGAGATAGAAGGAGAAGGAAGGAAAAGTCCCCTTGTCTCCCTCCCACCTGTGTTCTCCCTGACTCCCGTGGATCCCTGTCTCACCTCTGCCCTTCACGTCCTCCCGTCCCTCCCTCGTTTCTCACACCGACCTGTTTATTTGCAGGGATCCTCGCCTCGCCTCTGTGTTTCTTATCTCTCCCTCCTTCTCATTTTCTCTTGCCTTGGGAAGGAGGTCAAGAGGTAGAGGAGGGATGGTGAGAAGGTCAGATGGGTCAGGTTGAGAGGGGGGAAGGAAGACGAACAACTAAAGCAGATAGATGGTCTTTTTTCCTCTGTTGTGGGTGTCCTTAACCTCGCTGTAACCCTCTGTGGGCTGCGCAAGCCCACTTTGGTGACCTCGAGGTTGTTCAACTGAGCTGCATGTGTGTGAAGATATTTCACGTCTTGAAGCTGATCTCGCCCAGCAATTACGATAACCTCCGTCCCTCTCTTGCTTGTGTGTATGTGTGTGAATACACTGAATGTGGGATGAAGAAACTATTTTCATTTACTCGTTATGCGTAGTTCAAACGCGGTATGCTGTTCAGGTGTGAAAGACTGGTTTAATACTGCATTTCTTTGATTGAATTTTCACATATGAAGAGAAGCAGTAAAGGAACAAATATTTTACATAGGCTAGTACAGAAAGTATCCTCTTTTCAAGTTATTCCACTTTTTAAGCAAATAATTAAGTGTTCTGCACCTATTTGTAAATGACCCACTTTGACTCAAAATAATAGGTTTTTTCCACCATTGAATAGACTCAATCTATACCGGCTTCCCATAATACCACATGCACAACTCTACATTAGTAGATATATATCTGTCTGTTTATTGTATAAACTCTTCAGATTACCTGATGTACATGGTACAGCAATTGGAACAGGTGTAAGGTGAAATAGTATTTAAGGGCTTTCGTAGTAAAAATCCAGTAGTAGAGGTATGTGGAAAAAACAATCTCAACAAATGAGCCATTTACTACATTTGTCCGTGTCTCCAGTGGCATCTTATTATCTTCAACCTCATTAATCTCAAAAGGGTAGACTAAATATTGGAAACACTTCTTATATTAACATGACTCAATTTAACAGCTCCACAGACGACAGCCTCCAAAATGACCACAGAGATGAATCAATACCTCTTTACTGCAGGACTGCTGTATTAGACTGTTTTAGCTATAGTTGTACTGAGTGTTTACTGTATCCAGCTGTAAGCCTGGTGTAAAAACGGATATGGCTTAACATGTAATGACAAAAATAATAATGATAATAAATAGCACGGCATACTGTACATAATGGATGTTGCATGTCTATGACCTTGAGCGGTTAAATCAGGTTTTCCAAACATGACCATCCATCGATTCTTTAGGAAATGTGACAACACCAGAGCTCCTAATCAATTATCACATAACATGATGGATTCACTTGTCAAGAAGTCTATTAGGGCTCCAACAGCAAACACACTATCAGAATTCAATCAACATTTACAGTGTTTTTACAATCCTTGTGGATTAGTTTAGTGATTGGACAGCTCTGCATTGTTATATTCGAGAGATTTAAAAAGTCTTTTAGCTTTCATGCATCTTTGGATCCTTTCGAGGTGGAAGACATAAAGCATTGTCGTTTTGAGTTTTATGATGATGAGCTATATCTTCACCAGGGCTTTGCATGATATTTATCTGAAGTTATGGTCGTACGTTATAATCTTTGTCAATACTCATAAAGAAAAGCTTGCATTAGTCAATTATTATTTCCCACAGCCAGCAAGGTTCTGGGAACCCTTTACAATGGCAGTTATTAGAGAAGAAATCCAGACGTTCTGTCTACCAGACAGCCAAACAGCCTTGTCCTCTGAAAGCCATTAAGACTTTAAGATGAGGCCATAAAACCAACCTGTTACTGGATGCACCATCCCTGTTTGTCAGGCTGTCAGTCGGTTGGTCTTTCTCTTTGGCCCTCAGTGGTCTTTATTAGTATCACCGGAGGGCAAGATAATTACTGAGTTATTATCTCAGTAAGTCCAGAATGAATTTCATCCCAATGGAAATGGCCATGTAAGTGATTTTCTACAGCTACTGTGATGGGGTGAGGGGTAAAAATCCAGACCTCTAGGGTGCTAATTATGTTTCAATCCGTAAAATTCCATTGCAGAAGTCTGACGCATGCTGCAGTAATTCCTTGACGTTTAGAATTAAATGATTATAAAAAATAAAAAAAAAAAAATATAATTAATAATAATATTTTTGACTCTGGCTTCTTTCGGTGAGAATGCACACCACAGAAGAGAATGCTTCAGAATGATTTATTTTGTTTTAATCTGTTGTTGTCTGTGAAGATTCTCAGTCAACCAAGTCATGGTTGCAGGAAATGTTCAGTGGAAGAAGTTTCGCCTAACTCTACTTGTTCTGAAAGAGAAAAGAAACCCGTAAGATCATTGAGCTGCCATTACAATCCCTTTTTTATCCTCTGTTGCTGCTGGATCACAAACACCTGAACACACACACTGCCCCTCTCCTTGAGTGACACTCTCCTCTAATTATTCCTTAAATATTCACTTTTGCCTTTGAAAACACCTATTAAATATGAATGAGCCCCCCACCCCCCTTATGTTTTGACTTGACTCAGCTGAGCATCAGCCTCCCTCAGTCATCAGCTTTTATGATGTTAAGCTGCCATCAATTAGATCTCATTTGATCTCCTCCCTCCCCGGCCGCTCGGTCTGACGGTGCTGTGCGCCGTCAGCGGTGGTGGCGGCGGGGCGGGGATGCGGCCCTCAGCAACTTGCTAATTAAAGCAGTAATTAGGTCTAATCCTGGGCTTCAAATGAGCTCCTTCGCGAGCCAGGTGTGGCTGACAGCAGTGGAAGATGAATTTTTCTCATTCATTCACTCTCTGGCTCTTTCTCAATTTACATGCTTATGGGCTATTGTGTCCTTCATAAGCTATTTGATGGCTTATGTGTGATTCCTCATATTAGCATGTGAGGATGGAGGATATTCCTGGTCATTCCTGACCAAAGTGGCACCATTGTTAAGTTGACTAAAACTCAGAGCAAGCCCCAAGATTTAGTGCAGAAATGCTGCATCGCATCGCAAACAGCAGCTGAAACAGCTGCAAGGAGAAACTGCTGCGTGTCTTAACCGACCATGCAATGTCAAACACACATCACAAGCTATAATAATGTCTTTGTCCTTGCTTTCAAGGCAAACTCGCTCTCACATAGATTTCAGGACCGCTGTTATTCACAAGGACATACATACCAAGTGGCCGTTTCTTTACAGCCTAAAACTCTGTTTAAGACATATGCATGTATGCATGCACATCTTTTCTTCAGATTCCGTGGCCTTGATAAATAACAATTGTTTTGAAAATCTCTGCACATTTATGGTACCCTTATAATTAATTCATCAACTATCCCGATCAGAGTTGGGCTGTATCTCAATGGGTAGTGTCAGACAGGTAATCAATGATTAAATTTTTGGCCAGACCAAACAAAGGGATGCATAACAAATGATGGAATGAAAAGATCACAAACATGGAGGAATAAAATACAAATAGAATGACTCATTAGACCAGAGTAGTTCATTAAGTTTTCTTACGCCCTTTTGATTAACATTTTACTGGTCACACAAAATGGAAGTGTGAACATTTTATCATCCTATTCAGTTTCAATTCCACCTCATCAAAACACACTGAGAGAGTTGCACAAAATCATGTGCACGTCTGGTCTGAAAGACATTTCTTTATTCTACAGTGCACAAGAACTTACACTGACGTTCATACAGATTGACAGTGTACAGTCTCCAATCCACCAAAACATTCATGTCTTAGTACAATCCTAGTCATCACTTGTCTTGATGGCTTGCAGATATTGAGAATGACAAGTGGGCTGAATGTGAAGCAGACACTTTGACATAAAAAACTTCACTTTTCTACTCAAATGCCCTCGAGTTTTAACCTAAATGTCTAAACCTTTTTATTTTACCTGCAGCTTGGCAAGAATGTGGCAAAAAGAGACCCACAATCTAAAACTGAACCCACTACACTGTTGCTGGATGGTGAGCATGCAAACAGCTCTTTACTTAACTTTAAAAGCCCCGGTAGCTTTTTACCAAAAAAATCTCCTTTTCTTCCTCGCATCGCTAAGTATTAGGCTGAGTGAACACGCCTCTGACACGGAAACATATTTTTACTGCATGTGAATGTGTCCATGAGTGTGAGCGAGCTGCCTGTGCACACAACTCCAGTTCCATCTGTTAGCTTTAAGTAGGAGAGCGAGCGAGGATGGTCGCCTGTGATACAGGCACAGATGGTCTGTTTTTCTGATAATGTTTCGCAGTCGGAGCCGTCAGTGGAGAGAATGTGTGAATTAAAAAATCCCTGTTGAATAATAAACTCACAGTACAACTCTGCAGGCTCCCGGCTGAGATCCGGAGAGTAGAAGTGGCCAAGTGAGAGAGGGAATGAGATGAAAAATCAGAGGAAAGTGAAATGTGTGTAGGAGGTATTTTGCACCATCCTGTAGCAGAAATGGAGGAGAAAGGTGGCAAATAGAAGAAGAAAATACAAGGGCACAAGTAATTCATTAAGTGGGGTTCGCAAGACAGAGTTGGTGCTGGAAGACAGACTGGGAGAAAGCGAGAAGAACCATCTGATTTCTTGAAGGAGAGATGCTGTTAAGAGGGAGGGGAGGCAGACAGGAGGAGATAGGTTAGAGAGATTAGTAGTAAGAGGCGAGCAGGAGGTGAACAGATAGAGGAGGGATTACAGGAATCCCCCGACCTCGCCAGGCAGCCATTAGAGCAAAACTAATTACCAGCCAACGACCCTGGAGATGGGAGTCAGTGCCCCGCCATACCACAGTCCACACCCACACTCGCACAAGTGCCCTTCGCTCCTCGCCTGCACATGTGTGTGCGTGTGCATACTGAGTTGGTTTCTTGCTCTGTCGCTGTCCCACACAGCCGATCCATATGATGTATGAATGTATGAGAGCAAAGGGAAATGGCTAATCACCTCCGAGGAATGAGAGCGTAAGAGAGAGAGAACACCTTCCAGGGATCCTTTCTCTCTGCCTCATACTGTATACCGTATGCCGCATTTAAATAAATACAGGAGTATCAATGCTCGATTGGTCTGTTATATTCTTTTATAGTCCCCGCTTCGTCTTAAGCCTGCACGCAAACCTCCCAAACATCAACGAAGCAGATTGATATGTTGATTCTTGTTGGGAGTCGCATGCAACACAAGACAGAGGAAGAAGTTGACGTGAAGTCAGTCAGTCAGATGGGCCATCACTTTGGCCAGCAAAGTTTCTAAGTTCCCAGAGGATGAATTGTATTGACTTTGGTGATACAATGTCTTTTACCGTTTGCCAGAGGAAGAATTGCAAGAATGTTCGCGATCCCCAAACTTTTCACGTGGGACCATCATCAGGTCAAAGTTTAATTTGTCCCACACTTTGGTTCATGACAACATCATCAGTTTGTCATGTTACCATGACAACTGCAATCAAAACTATTTACATCTACTTCAATGCAACTTCCCACCATCAAACTTTACATACATCACAGCTGCATAGAGCTGCTATACATTTCTGCATTGAACAAATAGAACTACATGGAAAAACATGCAATATTTCATTATCTTTACAACATGAAGGAACCTTTGGGGCACACACAAAGTGCAACCTATAACATTTATCTCATAAATTTCTTAATATTGGCAAGGAGTTTGGGTTTATGATCGATGCCGGGGGATATCGGTGAGGCAAATGTTTGTTGAGCAAGGTTTCTCTTGAAAGCAGACTGAAATACCGACTCTTTGTTTGTGGACCCTTTGCTCTCAGCAGAGGCTTTCAATGCAATCAATATTTTATAAAGCCAGAGTGAGATACATAAAAAGGTGTGGCACACATCCAGCCTTTGCTCTGTTAGGTGTCAGAGTTGCTTTTGATCACATGGCCTGCCGCTGTGGTTTACCTCCGAGCTTATTGGAAAATACCAGAGGCAGGTCAGAGAGACACACTCACACACACAGACGTATGAATTATACACAAGTATGCATGCTGTCTCCTAAAGACGCAGGGTTCAACATTTGTCTCTCCTCCAACTCTGGGTTTTAGACCAAAGTCTTTAATCAGAGCGGTGCCTTTCATCAATAAGAACAGACTCCGCAGACCTGTCTGAAAGATGTCCGCTGGGGGAACTCGGATCCATTACCTGTGAGACGCTCCTGCCCGGCAACTGACTTTGCTGTTGAGCCCTGAAGTTTGGCCGTCATCATTAAGACATCACCTTCATTATCCACCCGAAACCGCAAATGTTTCTTTTCTTCATGTGAATATATCCAGCAACAGGATTGCCAAAAGTCTTTTTGCCCTTTTTGCCTCATAGTCTGCATTCCAAGAAACAAAAACAAAGAAAACAAATCATCTGGCACACTAAAAGACATTTTCCAAGCCAAGTGGATATTTGGAAGAGCTGCACTTAAGTTGATTGATTGCCAAATCTTGTGTTACTGTAGACAAGATTCTTACAGTCAAGAGTTCACGTAAATTTTGGCTTTCAACGATGTTGTCACAGCCAAAACTTTAGTGGTTGTTTCTGCTTTTACGTTTTTTAAACTCCATAACAAGTGACCGTGCCACTTAAATATGAAAACTCAGGACAGTGATGGAATGTGGATGTATGGATTTTGTGCTTATGGTGATATCAAACTGAGGTCACACTAAAAAGTCACACTCCTTATGCACTTCAAAGAAAATACTTTTGTTTTACACCTTCATTTATTAAACCAAGCCATTTCCATTCATGATAACACACAGCTCGGGACTTATGATGTGGCTGGGATTGTCTTTTATTTACAACTTTTATAACTCTGTGCCTTTGCAGTTTGTTGTAGCATTGATTCAGTGCTTCAGTGCTGATTAGTATTCATTAGAAGACAAAAAAAATATATTTTGTGTACAGAAAGCTGGAGCAGAAGTTAAAACAAGAGGTACTATATGTGTACTTGTGTGACAATATGACAAGTTTGTTTTGTTATATTCAAATATGAACTGCCTGGTGTACAAGTGTTTGGCTAATGAATGGGGGGGGAGGGGTGTTGTAATGATTACCATATTGGGATTGTGCTGCACGGATTCCACTCAGCTTTGTTTTGTTTTGGCTGAAAAGGAGTAGTCATGAGTGTACACTACACTCATGACTACTCCATTCAGCCATGTTGCCACATTTGTTTGTGGGAAAAGGCAGTTGGATATAATTGAGTCTATCAAGGCTTCCATGGAATATCGCTCCCATTGTACGCATTCTTATCTTTTTTTATTTCATTGCCTCTCACTCGTATGAAAAGACAACAAAAATAACAAGCAAACAAGGAGGGTGAATTGGAATATGATGTTTCTAATTAAAAGTTAATTTATTCCCCCCCCCCCGCTTGAATGCTGTTTCATCTTATGTAACCACTGCTATCAACCAATTAAAAGATAACCTTGCGTTGGGAGGTCAATAATTTTCCAAACTTATTCTCTAATAAAATAGACACAAATAAACACAAATTGTACAAGTGCAAGCCAAGGCCACAGCGTGCCATGTTTTATTCATGGGGCTGTTGCCTGAAGTAAATGTGTCCTATAGTTTCAGGGATGCTTTTCTGTAAACACTCTACCTAAGTACATACAGCATCTCTGACGTCCTAATGCAAATTATTGTAATGAGTTTTCATGATGCACGGGCTGTAAATATCATCAGTGTCCTGCAGAAGCCTCACACGTGAGAACTGAAGCTTTTCGGTTTGAGAAATGCTCAGCCTGTGACTGCAAAAAATAAATTTAGTTTTTACTGGAGATTGTTTTTTTTGGTTTTGTTTTTTTTTAATCTCCCCATAAATAGCTTCTGTTTTTTAAGGCCCCGGAGGGAATCACATAACTGCTACAACAGCTCAGTGCTTCTTCTGTTTTTCCAGTATAAGTTAAGCTGTCATGAACACAGGGACCGGCCGTGTAGAGGCCCCTTCTACAGAGCTCTTAGTGATGTTCTTTATGTGTCTTTAAAGAGCTGACGGATTAATACCTTTTCGGCGACTGGCTAGAATACATCTCACCCCCTCCCCCGGAAGTGATGTGAACAGTTCATGGCTGCTGCTGCTTAGGTGCATTTACACATGAGCTTAACCAAAACACATGAAATTTAAATGGTCCAAAGTAACCCAGCTGGACAGGTGTGTCCTATTACTTTTCCGAAGTCCTTGTAAAATCAGCCCTCCATGTTTACAACATGCTGCAAGTTGTCGTGTCCATGTGAACAAGGGGCACCGCTCGTCTCTGCGCCTGAGGTACTCAGATACAGAGACGAGCGCGATAGTTTCCTCATCTTTCCATAAAACTCACCGCTGAGAGATTTATAAACCTGCCACTAAGCAGTTACATGAGAAGGGCCGTAATGGTGAGCATTAATCGACTTCTCCTCACTTTGGACGATGATTTACTTCCCTTCACTCACACCTGAGGCCACCTGGGCTGCTAAGCAGATTATAGTACATTATCCCAGTGGCCTTAAGCGTTGCTCCATGTCGCCTTCCAAGTTTTTGTGTCGCCTTTCGCTCGGTTGCTATTTACTTTCCTGTTTGATGCAATATCCATGCTGCAATTGAACAGGTTTCACCATTTTCCCCAAGAGATACCATCTGCCAGCAGCTGTAAGAAGAAAAAAAGGATTTACTTTGCTTCTGGTACTGCCAATGCACCTCAGATATTAGTTTTTACATTTAGTATAGAGGAAAAATTAAAAAAAAACAAACTATGTGAATGCTACAGCACTACAGGTGATAGCACTGATTCTGGTCAGACATCTCTATCATGTTGACGTGTTATCCAAGCTTTATTTTGCTTGTGACCCCTTAATACGCTTGATATCCCACTTCACAGGGACGTATCAGCAGAAGAGGGATTTTCCCTTCTCAGACTGTTCCGTTTAATTATATTCTGAAGCCTTGAGGAGGTGAAACTATCCAACATTTCAAACAAAATAATCAACAATTATAGAGTAGTCGGGGAAAAGTAAACATAATTTAGATTTTCAGATCATCCTGCGACCTCCTGGCTTAATCTTGTTCCGTCTGGCCCATCATTGGCAATAACATAAGCAATACTCAGAAAAGATTTGATTGCCTGAGTCTTTGCTGTTAGATATTTATTTATTTGAGACAGTGCAGGACATCTCCTGATCAGAACGTCTCATTGCCTGGGACATTTGAAGTCATTGTATTTAAAGGCGCTGACTGTTAAACTTTTTTTTATGAGCGCAGGACCTGAATGACAAATGTAGAGTCTCATCCTGGGACCCGGGCTCATTAAAACATATCACTGTTCCTGTCATGTGGGACCCACAGGCATTAAGCCTTTGGTCCATTCTGGGTATGCACGGTATGCAAGTAATCATGATTCATGGTGAAACAACCCAGTAATCTTAATTACGGCATTGTTGACTTTGTGTGTGTGCATGAGTCTGTGTATATCTGGGTTGCTGTATGGTCACTGTACAGCAGTTATCAGTACTGATAAAAGTGTGGATTTTTTAAAATACAAAAATAAAGTTAGATGAATTTTTGACATGTGTATCATTTAGAAAATGTTTGCTAGGACTGAACCACTGCAGTGTTGCCAATGTAAATTGGTTTTATAGCCAAGTGGTACAACAAATAAAACAATAATAAAAAAATAGCATATACAATGTTAGATGAAGACATCATATCAAGTCAGTGTTCATATTGTATTTCTTTTCCTCTACCTCTGAGGTTGCTGCCACATATTGAGCTGCAAATCTCTTGTTCAGGCAGGAGTTGCTGTCATCGTCGTTGTTTTTTCCCCAGTGACAGTAACTGAAGAAGTTTGACGTAATGAGTTGAAATTCTTTTCATGAGCAGCTCTGATGTCGGGATGCTCGTCACAGTCACATCTCATTTCCGTCACAGTCTCACCTCGCAGTGAGAGGGATTGGAACCAGAGGGATCCTTTCCACTGTGAACTCTCTGAACTGTGTCCACTGTGTTTCAGGATGTCATGCGTGGAAAAAAACAACAATAACAGGAAAATACAGAAATGCGACTGAGCGGAGAGCGAGGCGCCGAGGTTCGTGTGGTTATTTTGTCGGTTGCGCCCGATTTTAATCAAGGTAACGACGATGGAATCGTTGCGCGTAATGGTGCATCACTTTTCAAATTAAGGGCTGCAGATGGACCACACATATGTGTCGCGTTGCCCTCGGCGTGAGGTGAGGGTTGTCATAGTTTAAAAAACAAAAAGATAAAGGTAGGAAAAAATCACCTACTAACTCTCACTCTATGACATACCTTCCTTTAATTACAGGATCTTATTGAGGCATGCCACATAATGTTTTATGCAGGCTAAGTTAAGAAACACCACACTGTGTACTTTGTGTTGTGAAAAAAGAAAAAAAACAATGATTTTGAACCGACTAAGGCTGTCATACAGGCGTCCTCCTAAAAAGTGTTGACTGATGGATTTCTGTCTAATCTCCTTGTGCGTTTTAAAGAAAAGAGTCTCTGGATTGATATGAAACATAAGCACACAGTAAATCATATAAGAAAGCTTGCCTTTACATTTTCTTGCAGCGGCTTTAATGCCCCTAGTGTTGATTTGAATTAATTCAAATGTTCAAAATCATTTTCTCTTGAGTCCAGAGGGCCAGAGCAGGAGTTTTGACAGATTATCTATGTGAGTGACAATATTACAGGTTTGCTTTTGTTGTATAGCATTTCATTAGACTGTGGAAGAGGAGGCAGGATTCAGGATTAGGGTGTGGGTTGTTTATGTAAATAATTTGAATGAATATTATATTAGTTTGAATTTTGAGGAAGTGTCAAGCCCGATGATTTGTTTACCTGCAGTGGACATTAGTCAAACGGCTATCATGGGTGGTGTGATGCCAGTAGTGTGTGTACGACGGCGGTTTGAGTGAGTTATGACACTGATAAGGGGCACATTAATGCATCAGCTCTGTAGCTAAGCTTTATTGACAGTGTTGGGATCGTACTGATGGGATCGCAAAATGATCAAGAGCTACATTTCACGACACAGGCCTCGTCCTCTGATGAGTATTCATGGGAGGTTTCCTGCTTTACTTCATCTGCATCGATCCGCCTGTTTATTGCACCTTGTGTGCAACGCTCGTAACCCCGCTGAAGGACATTTCAAGGTCAGAAAATCCACCAATATGAAGTAATGTCTGCGGGGTTTTTCTTCCTCTTTCTCTGATAAACCCTTCCACTCTGTCATTGGTTTGTCTTAACTTGCCTCCCCCCTTTCCTTGAATGTTTCTCTCTTGCTTATTTATATCTCTCTGTCTGCCTCTTCCCTCTTTCTCTAACCATATTGTCTGTATCTGTACCATCTTTGCCTCTGACTCATTCTCCAACTTTCGCCTCTATGTCTCTCGACCTGCCTCTCTTTTTTCCTCCCTCTGTTCCAGTGTTATCCCTCGCTCTCCCCTGATGCAGTAAAATTAATTAGAACACATCCCATTAACTCAGGCCCGGCCTGTGCAGAAACAAAGTGAGGCGCGTGTGTGTGTCCAGGTATGTGTGGGTTGAGGTGTGTGTCAGCGAGAGTTGCTGTTACGACGTAATCTACTGACCTGAGCTCAACTCCGTCACCCCCCAGGGCACCGACAGCCCACCGGGACAAACGGCAGTGGGAATGGAGACAGAGGGAGAGATTAAAGAAAAAGAGATGAAGGGAGGAAGGAAGGAAGGTAAAGTAGGAGTTAAAAATTGTTAGATTTAGTCATTTGGAACGAATGGAAAGATTTCAGGGAAGTAGTTATCATGACCGGCGAATGACACAAAGTACAAACCATCAACAGAAAAACCACAGAAGAAGACATCACATTAACACTGACTGACAGGTACCTTCTGGGTAGTGAAGTGACAAGCACCACAGCAGTGAAAAAATTAGATGAAACAAGAAAGTTGTAATGGAGGTTTGAAGACAAAAAAAGACAGGAAAGGACAGTGGAGAAAAAGCTGATGTGAAAGTCAACCAAAGGAGAGAGAAAAAGTCTGACTTAAACAGACAAGTGTGTGCATGTTCACCATTATCTGCAGGATGGTCCAGCATACAGGATCTGACCTTCCCCAAGGTCAAAAGGCAGATAGGTGCTGGTAATGATCAAAATAAGAGGGATTGCGGCAAATACTGCGGGTGGTGAACAAAATGGAAAAGGCGACGATGACAAAAGGGCATTTTGATTTAACGCAGATGAAAAAAGAATGCCCACACCAGGAGAGAAAGAGCTTTAGTCAAGCTTTTCTCCTATATGTCCTAATTTGTTTGCTAAGAAAAGAGGACGGGGGAAATGATATAAGAGAGATGAGCAGCGGGCTGCGTAATGAGAACAACACATCATCATCAGCTCACCTCACATCACTTCCCTCAGCCACCTGAGGACACGACACGTGCGCGCAAGCTCATGAAATGCCATCTGTTTGGCTGCCTGGTGTCAACACACACACAACTCCGGGTCCAGCTCCTCCCTCAAGCACACACACACACACACACACACACACACACACACTCATCCTGATAACCCTGGGTTTAGTCTGAACCCTAACCCAGCTCATTGACAGGTGGTGCTTCTCTATTAGGGGTGGACAAAGGTGGCTTACCCCCATGCATTATCAATTGCAACTACAAATTCTGCAGGGAAAATGAGTTAAAATGTGAGATTGCCGCCTCATTCTGTTTATGTTCATTAACTTTTGATCATAATTCATTGAGTCCTTAACCTGTGGCTAAAGAAACTCCCAAGCTGCCAAAAACCTGGCACCCTAAATTTAAAGGTCCCCCAGGGATATTGCTTAGAAACTGAGTTATTTTATTTTTCTCTTGAAAGGAAGTGGATCAGCTCCTGCTTTTCTGTTCTGCATTGAAATGTTGGAGAATAGTGCACTTATTCCTAACTTTGACCTGCAGTGGGTGCTAGATAAAGGAATCACCAAAATCAGTAGGATTCATCCTCTGAGGAACATAAATGTCTGCACAAAATTTCATCTCATGGCACCATATATGCAGCACCCTGAATTTAGTGGTGTAAACGGATCCGTTTTTTAACACATCTGTAAATCAACTCATCCTGAAATTAAAATACTTAACATGAGAGTTTTAAGCACCCCCTCTGTTCAGCCTTCATCTCACAGCGATGTGTGTTGCAACCACCTTGAGTATGTGTGTGTGTGTGTGTGTGTGTGCGTTCAGAGCCCCAACTTCAAGGACACGGAGTCGGTTGATCCTATTGACGGTCTGCGGGAGAGAAAGACACAGAGAGGGGAGATAGAGCAGGGTTAATGGCTGATTCATCTCAACTTTGAAGTGCTCTGATTCACTTCATATGAAGAATCTTCTCTCACATGAAAGTGGAGTTGAACTTGAGAGGAAAAGTGGAAAGTGAAGTTGAGACGCGGTGTTTTTCTTTTTTTTTATGATGGGGACATCCGTTTGACAGGGTCACAGCTCCCCCTACTTTATTTCCATCTGTGGCCTGTCACTCAAGTCTTCATTTCCTGTCCGCCTGTTTACCTGCCTCACCTGAGACTGAAAATCTGGCTCATTCTCTCTGCTTATACAAATTTTATTCATTTTAGTGGGATGACAGCCTGGGCACAATAATAATAAAAATGGAGGAGTGTGGAGTTTGACTTCCTGCCATGCCTGTCTGTCTCACTGCCTGTCTGTCTCTCTGTTCAGTCCCCATCATCCCGTTAAGCGCTCTGCGATGACCGGCCCAGTTTACAACGCTAACCGTCCTTGCGTGCCAAACAGAAACATTACACAGCTGCTCCCTGCCATGCTGGCAAACATCACCCGCACTCAGGTTTTAATTTCACTGCTATAGAGGCTGCAGGCATAAAAGTGCAAATTTGTTTTGTGTGCATGTGTGGGAGACAAAGCGACACCGACTGGTCACAAATAAAACTCTATTGTGTCTTATTGAGGTGCTGGGCCACACTTTAAATATGGTTTCAAACACAGACACACACACACACACACACACACACACACACATATACATGCTCACTTGGCAGCTGTTACTTGTACTCTTTCTTTTGATTGTGTGATTATGTGTGTTGGGTAAACTGTAAGTATTTTGACTCACATCTGCATGTTGTAACGCTTGTTCATCGGTGCGTGTGTGTGTGTGGGTTACACTCAGAAGAGGTGAGGAAATGATGAGGAGGCAGCAGGAGACATAAAGAAAGAAGGTGTGAGGTAAAAGAAGAAGGGAGCAAGTGAGAAAAGGGGGGAGTGAATAAAGTAGTCAGAGGAAAGAAGAGTGTGTAAGACAAGTGGGGCAGGAGGGAATGAGGGATGGGAGAATGAAAGCTGCATCACTATAAACAAACAGAGGTGGAAGCGAAAGTGCAAAGGGCCACAAGAGAAGGAAGGAGGGATAGTCAAGGAGAAAAAACAGGCGGTCGGGAGAGATAGTGAACTCCCACTGCAGGTAAACACAGTGATGGAGAGGAAGGGGGAGGAGAGATAGCTCCCTCCAACAGGACCAGAAAGTTATAATGAGAGACAGTGAGGAAGGAGAGGGGGAGACGTGCTGAGGGATGGAGAGAATAAGATGGTGTCTCTCCGTCTGTATGTCTATCTGTTTGGGATGCTAACTGTGTCGGCTCCTTGAGGACCAAAACACAGTCATGTTGGTGTCAGCACAGCTAATGAGCGATAATGGAGGAGGAGAGTTGGAAGGAGCGGATGAATAAGAGATGGATGGAGCAGCGGACACAGATTCCTTTCCTCTACACTTTCTTTTTCTCTGTTTTTCATTTCGTCCGCGTCGCTCCCACATTTTCCTCCGGCTTCTGGACCTCTTAACTGGTGGGTGGCGGAGGTGTGCGTCGGCAGCAGCCCCCTCGGTGCTGACAGCATCTGATAGAGCCGTTCTAATGGGAGCAGATGATGATTGACGGCCACGCGGCGAGCTGACAGCACATAAAGGTCACATTAGCTCCCACTGCGATAGATAGAGGAAAAGATGAAAAGAGGCAGCGAGAGAGAAAGAGGAAACAGGTGGATGAGAGAGAGAGAGATGCTGAGAGAGGTTGGGAGTGAAGAGAGACAGTCAGATATACAGATGAAATGTCAAAAAGCCTGGGAAGAAGAGGAGGGGGGTTGGGATAAAAATAGAAAGGCCAAACAGAAGTAGGAAGGAAGGAACGGGGGAAACCACTCAGAAAAGTCTGCCAAGACAGATGGGCAAAAAAAAAATCCAGACAGAACTTGTTTCTGTCATCCTGCCGTTAAGTGGAGTTTCCCACCATGCACACTGCTTTCATTTCAATCCTCACTCTGAGTCTCACCTTTGCCCTCCCAGTGCCAAAAACATCACATGAATAATGTAGGTTTATATATTTCATATACTTTAATGTATTCAAGTTTAAGTTGTTTTCATTTACAGTTGTACAGTAGATAGACTTACAACTGAACTTTCAACACATCTTTCATTAAAAAAGGATGTTTAATGTGCAGAACACAACTCCAAATGAATGAATGAATGAATGGATGCATGCAATTCTTGAACATAAAAAGTCCAGCACATGACCATTAAAGCAATGATAAAACTTAAAATATAATAATTGAAATTGAACTTTTCATGGACTGCTGGTTACTTTTGTCTGGTCTTTGAAGTGATGGCCAAAACATAATCATCATTAGCTCCTAAGTTAGCCACTAAGTTAGCCTGCTACTAGTCGGTATAGATTGGTGAACCAGTGAAGCATTGATTAAACCTTTTTGTATCATTTGGTTCGGGGTTAATTGTGTTTATTGCTCGACAACACTTGAGAAAAGTGAGTTGTGAATAATGTATGTACATTGGAGGAGGTCAAAAACCTGCACACCCACGCAAAGTTCACTTATTCTCCATAATTAGATGTTTTCTCAGGGACTGTGTGGGCGTGCAAACGAGGCTGGATTTCCATCTTCTTCAGTCTCCTGCCTTTATTTCACCTGTTGGTGAGGTAGCATTCACACGTCTGTCAGTGTTACATGTGGAGGCGTCCAGTGAGGCGACTAGCTGAATAACACCTGTGTGGCGACGCAGTGCCTTTAAGCTTGCATGTGTTTTCAAATCTTCTGCACAATTTGTGATGCAAAACCAACAATGCTGCTGTTTTAATAAGCTGATTTAATGCCGTTTCAGTATGTTTGTTTGTAGTTATATTGAAAGTGCGTATTCTTAATGGGAATTTTTCTACCTTGACCTCAGAGATGAGTGGTTTCAGACTAGAAACTCTTGAAGCAAGGTCTTTGCTTGGGCTGTTTCCCTGAGGTGTTAATTAATTCACCACTTTGGTAAATCACAGAGCACTAATTTTGTGCTGTTAAGCAAATATCCCATTAAAATCCTCCCGTCCCCGGTGGTAAGATCTAATTTCCCACTTTTGTCCCTCTCATCCATTGTAGTGCATATGAGGTATGTTTTTTTTGTTGTCACAAAAACCAGTGACAAAAGAAATCTTTTGAAAAACATGCTGCTTTGAAACGAAGAATTAGTGTCGGGATTTTTTTGTTTGTTTTTTTAGGGGATTTTATAGCTAACGCACAACAATAACGTCAACTTGGCAAAAAAAATCTCATTTTTCAGTCAGTGCCTTATGATTAAGTTACTTCAAAGACAAAAGTTTCCTTTCATGCAGGGTTTCATTTTCTTTCCTTTTCTGTCCAATTCATTTATTCCATTGCAACCTGGACCCACCCATAAGAACCTACAGACACAAGCTCTTTTTCTCCGTTCCATACTGTCCTCCTTACCCTGCATTTCTTCACCTCTATCTTACCTTTTCTCTCATACATTCATACATATTGCATCCCCATTCCTCAAACTACATGAGGCCTGGCAGTCCACCTCTAACAGGAGCCTGACATTTCCTGATGGATATGGAGACAGCAATGAGAGTTTACCCCTGCTTCCTCCTCGTCCTGCCGCAACTCACCCTCCTCCCTGTCCTCACCCTTCTCCCCTCATTCTCCCTTGTGTGCTGTGTGAGGACAGAGAGACAGATGATATGTGTGTGTGTTTGGAGAGGGCAGATATGTGTGTTTGTGTCTCTGGCTCTCCAAAGGCTTTTTATACAGGTCTAGTTTTCTTTTTTTCCCCACCAATGTCCGCATGGCAAGTGTTGTGTCCCACTGGCTGCACACACACACATACATGCACACAAAAACACTTACACAAGAGACCAAACATCTCATTACTTCGAGTGGGGTGTGCATGTGTATACTCATGGTTGCATTCAGGGCAGATAAGAGCCACTAAGTGCACTTGCTGTGGTTGTTTGCATGTGACCGAGAGAAAAGAGGAAGAGAGCATGTGGATGCATATTTGAGTTTCAGTGTGAAGGAGAGAGACAAAGTATGTTTGAAAATATGTGTGTGTTTTTTCCACAAAACTGTTAAATTTAGCCTGTCTGGGTGTGCGTGTTAAATTCTATGGGTGGCCAGATGGTTGCGAAACCTTCAGCATCATTTCAGACCAAAGGAGAAGATAAACTTTTCTCGAGCGTTTGTGTTTTACATCTGTGCCAGGACATCCTGCCCTTTGCGAGCACCAGGAATCCTCCAGACTCATTTTGCAGGTCATCACTTTGAAAATGTCATGTAGTAGCTGGAGGTGAGGGTTGAAGGCAAACTCTGGTTTATTACTTATTAAGTGTAAAATCGGTGGAGTGACCCAGCTGCATAAATTCCCATCAGGGAATCGGTGGGGTGTCCTCCCAAGAGCACTGCAGAATGTATTACAATCAAATCACGACGTTTTACAGTGCATTTGTCATCCAAGCGACTTCATTACTCATGATGAATGCGTCACCGCTGTTCCACGCACTGGGTCCCTTTAGCTAATTTATAGAGATAAAATGGCCCGATCTTGCACAAATCACAGATAATGAAGTAAAAAAGGAGGAAGGTTGAATGAAAGAGAGGCTGAACAGAAAAGATGTGATTTTAGTTGGCTGGGTGACAAAAATCATGCCACATCTTTCACCCCACCCCTTCCTTACCTATACTCCCTTGCTAAAAAGACTCTATATGAAAGCTCCTGGACATGTGGCCCCTGGGAGACATGGTAATACATCCCAGTGAGGATGAAGGGCTGAAGCATTATCACAAACAGTGTTGGAAAAAAAGCAGCCAGAGATGCCAGCGATCTTAAATCTAGCCAGTGTTTGTTTTATACGGTGGCGGGAGATAAAGTGTGATGCATAAGCTTCTCCTCTGCTTGAGCGTGCGCTTGTTCTGCTGTTCTCATGAGAGCCAGTTCGGAGTTTTACTCCATTTTTGGTAAAGTGAGGATGACATTTTGTTTGATCCTCACCTCTAATGCTTCAAGTGGCTCCAGGGCTACGTTTAAACAAAGGTTAGTGTGAGATTACTAGTTTTCAGATCAGGAATAAAGTACACAGAAAGTCCTGGTGAAGGTAGAGATACATATTATATAGTCCAATACATCATCAAGTGTTTCTTATTGACAAAGACTATACTTTTCATGGAAATCCGGGTGTTGCTTCATGTTCAAAGCCATTCTTCTCAGCTTACAATGCATTTATTTAGAATTAACACTGCATTCAAACTGCTAGAGCTATTGTCCTTTAAGGGAATATTCATGAGGCGGAAAAAGTCTTTATCCCTCATTTGATTTAAGTACTGCCATCCACAACAGAAACTACACGGCCAAAAGCTCATTAAAAATGCTGAGTCACTTCTGGTCAGGGAGAAGCTGAGTAGGCAGAATGCGGTGCCCGAGCTGCGGCTCTGTACACACGAGGTCGACCCACCTATGCTACCTTTCCTGCTTCCTGTAGCCTCCTTCCCTCCGTCCTTCCTCCTAGGTGTATGTGTTTGTGTAATCAATAAATCCCCACGTCCTCCCTCACATCTCCCTCTTATCCAAACCTTCTGAAGTTTTTAGGAAAGGTCAAAGCTTAAACGCTGCTGCAGCCACGTCACAAAGAAACAAAGAGACTTGGCTTGTGATTAAAGTTGATGTGAGGAAGTGAAATATGATTAAATCAGTGGGGTGTTTCTTAATGTTCTCTGCCCCGCTGCACCCAAAGTCAGGTCCTTCATTACAAATGCATGTAGTGCAGAAAGTTGTTCAAACTTGTGCAACTTTGTTTTAACAGCACTCTCTTTTGTTCGGCACCCTCGGTGCAGTGAGATCCCCACATTTACCCTCAATCTCACCGTTCTGAAAAAAGTACAGTTCCACACATATTATCTCACACCTCACATAGATTGTGACTTTGTCAGACAATGTAGGTAATTTAGAGGGATAGTTTAACATTTTGAGCTAAGCTTAGCACAAAGGCTGCAAACGGGGAGTAAATTGCTAAACTAAGCTAAGCTAATTGTCCTCTGGCTCGAGCTTCATATTTACTGCACAGTCATGAGTCTTTTCTTTCAGCCCTCGGGATGAAAGTGAATAAACATATTTCCTGAAGAAAAGTATAAGAAAAGAAGAAACAGTTGAAGTGTTTAAAGAGTAAAACAAAGTTTGTCATGGCTTAACTTTTTTTTCATGGCTGTCAGATTTAATTATTTGTCTCCCTCTTGAGATAATTTTGTCTAATGGATAATTGCTCTGGGAAGTGCAAAAATGGAGGAGAATTTGATAGCAGTGATTCACATCCACCCACTTGTAAAGCTGAGCTTGAAAGCCTACTAAAAAAAAGGACTGTAAACTAATGCTTAGAGGTAGAGCACTGAAGGGCTTTTATGGATTATTTTCTGGTTATTTTGAAATATTGCTGTTAAATTAGGTTTTGCCATTTAGCTCGGCCAGTGAAAGTGGAGTAAAGGTTTCAAACCAAACCTGGGAAAACCTGCCAGCCATGATCTTTCTCACTGAGCAAGATGAAGCCTTGAAGGGTAAAGCTTTGTCTTTGGTGGTTACGTAATGACTCAAAGACAGTGGAGTCAAACAAACAAACAAACAAAGTGCTGGAAGAGGAGCATGGAGCGAAGAAAAGCGGGGTCACAGGGCATCAGCTTTGATAGGTGTCAAAAGAATCAACTGTGAGGCATTTCCTCCCTCAGCCGCTATTGATTGACCTCAAGGAGAGAGGGAGGGAGGAAATAAGGGAGGGAAAGAAAGAGAGGAGAGTGCAGAGGGAGATAAAAGAGGAAGAGGAGGCGGACAGCATGAGTCTGGGGTGAAGAGAGGGAGGCAGAGTACAAGGCAACATAAGGGGGTAAAAATTGAAAGAGGATCTGACGAGGAGGGCCAGGGTGGAGAGATGAAAGGGCGAAGAACGAGTGGATTTGGCAGGAGCACAGCTGAAAAAGAGGTGAAACGAAGTTCACCGAGCGAGGAACGGAATCTTTCATATTTCTGTAAATGACCTGTTTCACTTTCCTCCTCTCTCTCCAGCGCGCGGCAGCGTTTTCCCTCCCAGTCTCAAACCCTTCCACTCCACTTTCTCCCCCAATTTTTGTCTCTCTTTCATCCGCCTTTCATCTTCTTCTGTCTCTGTCACACATTCCCACACCAACGCACACTAACACACACACACACACACACACACCTCTGAATGTGTTCTTATCTCCACAACATGTTGGAGTGGTAGATGAGCTCACAAAGTCAATGTCAGCCAAAATTAATGAAATCCTGTTGGTCAAACATGGCATATTATTAATACTTGACAATTTAAACACATCATCTGTGTTGCCGTCAGATGCATGTACACGCACACAGACCCACAAATCATCTGGGTTGTTGTGCTTTGTCTTCTTCTGTCAGTTCATATGTTCAGGCATTGCCCTGGAGCTACAGCTCTCAAAACAAAACAGTATTGGCTCTTATTTTGTTTGCCTGTTTGAACACTGTTGTTTGTCATGTTTGTGTTTGTGCTTGTTTTTTATGTTGTTTACTCTTAGTGTTGTTTTGTCAGGAGAGAAATGGGGAGTGCTGCTGGTGGGGGTGGTGGTGGTGGTGGGGAGAGCTTCGTTTTCGTGTGTAAATCTGAGCGCGCATTTGTAAGCGAGACAGGCAGAAATGGACGCACAATAACGCTGTCAGGAGAAAAGACGAGGAGTGAGTGAAAAAGAGATGGAGCGTGGGCGGGCGGGTGTGTGCGTGGGGGGGATAAACGGCACTAGTAACTGAGGAGGGGAAATTAAAAAGGCAGAGGAGAGCTATCAGAGAGCCTTTTAATTAGCCATCCTGTTTATCACCGTCGGCTAACCAAGCCAAGGTGCCGTCTGTTGTGTCAGGAGAAAGTCGGAGAAGCACTTTTCTCTGAGGCCACGACAGAGAGAGAGAGAGAGATGGGAAGAAAGTTAAGAGAGAGATTCAAAGATTAAAATTAGAGCTTGTTTATTCTATAATGCACATATATGTAATATAAATCTGTCAGTATATGTCGACATGACATGAATGGGATGTTGTGTATGTATGACACATATCAGTATGATATGTGTGGAATATTTAAGCAGTAAAAGAGATGAATGCACATTATTCTTTGCTTAATTTCATTCATAATTATCCTCTTAACCTCCAGTTTCCCCCCCTTTGTATTTCTCCTCAATTACATTTAAGGTTGTTAAAATCATTTCATTCCCCTCTGCCTGTGCTGTACAGTACTGTGCATCTCTTCATTGAAGCTGTACCATATTTATTTAATGTGTAGCATAATGAAACAATTGGTGTACAATCCAAATTTAGAACATTTTTACCATGACTGCCCCAAGGAAGGACGCGGGCTCTGCACCATCACAGGGACAAAAACCATTTGATGTGCGTCTGACGCTTCATATCTTTAACACCAAAGTGCAGTATGGTGTGGCACTTTGGTAGCCAAGAGAAGCGCTAGGGGGAAAAAAAAAGGCACTTTAATGTACGCTGCCTGAAATGGAAACAAGCAGCGACTGTGACTGTGCTGCTGCGTGTTAATCAGCTGCACCACGCCACACCAGCGCTGCGTGCTGCAAAGTGAGGCACTTCAGAGGCGGTGCTGCATGTTCAAGTGCGCTTTAAAGTCACGCTTAGGTTGCAGCATGCACATTATTTTTGGAATCTAGAGCAGCGTCTGCATCCAGTGTGACCCCTTGAATTGAAACTATAGTTCTTGTGACCTGCGACCCTTTTAGGATGCAAGGAGTCTTTGGCAAGTAGACCCAATCGTTCCCTTACCGGCTTAGCTGCAGATTTCTAGATGTACATGACATGAAATGTGTCACAGAGAAAAGGCAGCATCACAGCATCCTCAAATGTATCGCGTGTTGTTTGTGCTCAGACCCCCTGGTTGGGAATGACTGACTTGACTTCTAATACAGTGCTCGGTGTACACGCCTTGTTCTTTCCGCAGAGCCCTTGGGAACCCTGTGCTGCCTCATCACTTCATACTGTACCTTGCTTCTGCTAAACGTTTTGCACAGCAACAAGTAGCACACATGAAAGCACAAATGAGCTAATATGTACGGCTCTTTATCAGCCATTAGCTCACATACACGTTCGTGCCTCTGTGTTATTATAGTGGAAGAGTGTGTGTGCAATATTGGCCTTCCCAACCCGCGTGCATGTGTTTTTATGGGCATTCCTGCATGCACTCAAACTACATGTGGGATGTTGGGACTCCATAATATACCCTGTGGTGCCAGAGCATCCATTCTAACTGTCCTCTTTATACCGGCTAGATCTAATTGAATCTAATTGGGACAATTAAAGTGAAATTGGACCAGAAGAATTTATTGAACCAGTTATCTGTGGTAATTAGGCAGTAATTGGCCTATTGTTATCTTTACAAGTCTCTGAAGGGCTGACAAAGACCCAGCACACAGACCTAAAAGTGAGACTTGCACATTGGGCATAAAAAAAGTTTCCTCCTCTCCACACATACATGTTAATGTATGTTTCTAACTACATGTGCCTAAATAATACGGATGTATGCATCCTTACTTTTTCTTTGGGTCAAGTCAGTGTCAATCACTTGCAAACAGAGGACACAAAAACTCTTTCCCTCCTCATTTGTCCTATAGATTACAGAAAAATAATGGTTGAGATACTGTGACTAAAATAGACAGGAATACACTGGGCTGAAAATGAGTGAGGAAATGAGGAAAGGGGGTGGAAAGGTGAGATGGAGTGTCAGGGTGGGAAAAAAGTGACAAAGAGTTAAATTAGGTGAGATAATGTCTGAACATTAGGACACTCTAATAAACATAATCATCAGTACCTTTGTGATTTTATTTTAGTCTAATATAGGATGGCTCATTCAGTGGTTAACAGAACTATTAGTGCATATACCTCAAACATGGGTGATGCAAATGGAAATCACCTCAACACATATTTGTTTTACCTGTTTTTACAGTGTACTATGGTATACATTGAGTAGGGATTCTTGAATATAAAGATGTCACCATCTTCGCTGAATGATTTCTGTGTTAATTACAGCAGAGTAAAAAGAATGTCGATGAAGAATACGCACGGCTCGAAGGCCCTGAGAAGTATCAAGTTGGGAAAATAAAGGTGCTGCATTACTATGCTGTCTTACACCGCAGAAATTCAAATCGAATGCAAAACATTCCATCAAAGCACATAATGAACTGAAAACAATAGTGAATGTGTTTCTGGGGAAATGCATTACCTCCAGTCTAATCCCAAAATAGTGCAGAGGAGAGCTCAGGGAGAGACGCTCCTTCAAAGTGCAGCAGACAAAGTGATGACAGCGATGTTTATTTATGCTGGTGTAGTACCTGTGAGGATGAGATGAAAGAGTAAATACAAAGATGACACTATTGCTGTTAAAGGTAGAATGCACTCTAAAATTAAAGTTAAAACAAATTGGGATTACCTCGCGTTTCTCCACCCGTTGTCTTGCCCCGGGTTTTGCTTTGTTTATACCTACACAGGATACAGCGGGCTGTGATGTGCATAATGGGGTTTGACAGCAGAACTTTTTTTTCTTTAAGCCACAAATGTCAGCCCTAAAAATCAAAAACCTGAGGCTTGTTTCTTGTTTTCTTCTTTTGGGCCAATGCTCAGAGATACCGATGTCAACAGCTACACTAGATCAGAAAGAAATGTCGCCCTGTTACTTTTTTAGAAAGGGCACATGTTCCCTTGAATGGAAAAAAACCCTAAAACAGCTCCGTTCCTGTGCTGCCACCCTTTGTAGAAAACATCCCACAACCTCACTAACTGGAGTCGACAGAGACGTGGCAAATTTAGCAAAATGCAGAAAAAAGCGAACACATCAAGACATTGTGGCTGTAGTAGCCATTGAGGTTGAGCAGCTCTCGTAAAGAAATTGTGTCAGTTTAAAAGTTGATGTGTTGGCTATAGAAAAACCTGCATAGGTGGCTGCCTCGCTGTGTACGACATGCAGGCTTGTCGTAATTTTTGGACCTGATTTGCCAAACCAATGGGCAGAAGTTTGAAACCGGGCGCAGATTGTTCAGTGTCTGTTCCGCTTATCCAGAACATCTTCACGCGGGTATTCATTGTTCCTCATAGGCTGGGTTTAGACTTGATCAGGTAATACTGTACATTGAAAGAGCTATTGGTTGCTGTGATTACTCATTTATGTTCACACTGGCTGTGAAATGATTCCTTTCTAGGATGACAGCACTGTAAAAGCTGGAGGACAAAATGTACAGTGCTTTGGAACAGTGTAGAAACAGTGTGAGTTTGGGCATGTCAGGCACATTGAAATAAACCCTGTGATCACAGCAAATTTGTCAAGCCACCCATTATAGCTGTAAACCTGGCAGCATAGCACAGGCAGGGTCTCTTTTCCCAACTCTTTGTATCTGTATGAGGGCCCCCGGTGTGGAGCGCCGTCGCACAGATGCTCACTGTTTCTCTTCTTTTTGTCACTTAGTCCTTCCTCCCCGTGTCCCCATGTTTCCTCACTCATTACGGCGAAGACAGAACCAACACCATCCTCTACCCTCAAGTTTTGTCTTTGTTCCTGTGCTTCTGTTCTTCTCAGTGGGTTTGGGCCTTTTTCTCTCTTTGTCTTCCTTCACATCCTCCCGGTGCCGACTGCGCAGAGACGTAAACACCTCCAGCCCTTGCTTCTTCCTTTTCTTTTGACTCTTTTGCTCACTCTGTTCTTCCCCGAGGGTTGTGTGTCAGGAGCTGCCTGAGGTGGCTTCCCCATCAGGGTGCTCCACACCTCCCTGTTTTCCTCCCTCACTTCCTCCCCCTTCCCCTCCCCTTCTTCCTCCCTCCCGCCATTTTCCTCAGTATTCCATTTTATCCCCACGGGATTCCCGGGCCTTAATTATTCATTGTAATTTGTAGATTAATTCTGCATGGCTACCACCCTCATCTCACACACCCACATTCACACACACACACACAAATGCTAATTCCTCGCCTCTCTGTCTCTTTACCTCTTACTTGGCTCCACCCGCTACTTCCCTCCTCCTTCACTTCATCTTGCATTTTTGAAACTCACACTTTCACCTTTTCCTTCCCTCCCATCTACATCTTGCTCCCTTCTGTCTGTCTCTCCCAGCTCTCCATCTCTCGCCTACATCTTTCCATCTTTTTACCTGTTCTGTTACTTATGATGTTTCCCCCCCTCTGTCCAGTTCTGTCATCCCTCCCTACTAGCCTCTGCTTTTCTCTGTATTTCTCCACCTATACATCCTTTCCTCCCTCCCTCCATTCCTCCCTTCCTCCCTCCCTCCCTCCCTCCCTCCTTCTCTCTCCTCCCCCTCCTGGTGACAGGTTCCATTATCATGTTTCTCACGGCTCGCCTGCTCTCCTCCTGATGGATGACCTCACACGAATATTAATTTACTGTAGCATTAACAATATCACATCTTATTCTACACTTACCTCTCCTCCCCCCACTTCCCTCTCTGTCTCCCTCACTCTCCACCTGCTCTACCCTCCAAACACCCTTCAGCCACTTTCCTCACATTTCCTCCTGCCACCTCATGTCGTCATCTCCCCAGCACTTTTGACTGAAGTTAACGCTCCTCATTCGAAATAAATTTCCTCACATTATTGCACATACATTGAGAAAGACAATAAAATAACAATTCCGTCTGGGAGCAGTTCTGTTAACTCGCTGCAGCTTACTGTTTTTTTAATTTTGAATCCAAATGCAATCTTCACACGAACAGAAACCCACAGCATATGTGCAGTACACTGCAGGAATGCAACTTTAAATTGAGAAGCGTTTACCGAGGGCTCTTGAGATCCTTCTTTCTGAGGCCAAATGTTGAGGCAATTTACATAATTCATGCAGCGCATCATGACACGCAATGCATAATGGAAAAGTTGAGTGAAAGGTGCTTGCATGATGTAGAGATTGTCAGTGTGAACAGAAAAGCTGTTGACATGAGATGAGATGGAGGGAGCTGGTGCATGTGAGGAGAGCGGGCCATCCGCTCTAGCACTCATCGTGCTTCTTTATCTGCTGCTTTCTCACGCCAGCTTCACTTTCTCCTCTCCGCCCCCAACCCCCGCTTCGTAGCCCACTTTTCCCTCTCACATCATATCGTTTTCTCACTCTCTTCTCTCCCTCTCCGTTCGCCAAAGACCACTTTTCATCCCATCATCTTTCTCCCTGTGTTGAGCGGCTCATGTACAGAGTATTTATCATCACCTGTCTAAGTTCATTTGATCAGCAGCACTCTTCATGGAGCTTGTGTGCTGTTGCTCAGATGCTAGCCAATTATATCCTACCTCACACTCACAGATCAGTGATTCTTCAGATAAGGGACAAAACATGTCCGAGGGATAACACTCATTTTTGTGGTTAAAATGTATATAAAATATGTCAAATGATTATATTCAATAAAAGAACAAGTACAGAATTGTACTATAAAACATGAATTCAAGGTTTTTTACACATAGATTTTATTTTTTTATGGCTCAGTGTGTTGCCAGCACCCAAAAAAAACCCTTGTCCGAAAGCAGGTTTCATAATTTCAAAATCCTTAAATAATAGCTAAAAGTAAAATAAAACAAACATCATGGCTATTGTCATAAAGTATTACAAATAATTATTCAAGCTGCATAAAAGTTAACAATTTAAGAAACATTTTTATGTACTTTTTAAGTGATTTAAGTCATGTCCAGAGCTTGTGTCAACACCATAAGATTTTTCTAAAAGTGCAAAAAAACAGGCATTATTGTGGCCAACTCACACTTTAAGGACCCCTTTACCACTTCCTGTTTGATACACATGCCATGAGGCTCCAGCTCTGGTAAGTTAAGATTTTATATTTTCTCCATACATAACTCCATAAGTCGTCAACTCCATAAGGATTTATGTCTTATGGAGTTGACCCTTTGCCTTATGGTGTTGACAAAATAATACATTTTTCATCATAACTCATGTTTTTTTGGCAGCAGCCATCTTGTTTATTATTAAAATTATGTAATTTCCCCCATTCCACTCAGTCTTATCAATTAACATTTTATTTTATTACTTATTATCTATTTAAGTGACATCTCTGCATATCAGTGTTGCATATCCTCATATATACTTCATATATATTGAAGATTATGTATCATTCTCATGCTGAAATCACAATGCCTATTATTAACATATATTCAAATATAAATAGATTATATATATATATATATATTTCAGATGCCTCTAAAAGCCATTTTAATTAATTTACAGAAATATATTTTTTAAATGTATTAAAATTTAATAAATTAAATAAAAAAATAAAATTTAATAAATTTATGTTGTTACATTTGAAATGTCAAGC
Source organism: Psettodes erumei (assembly GCA_016785225.1). Taxonomy (NCBI): domain Eukaryota; kingdom Metazoa; phylum Chordata; class Actinopteri; order Pleuronectiformes; family Psettodidae; genus Psettodes; species Psettodes erumei. The sequence continues at coordinate 187,648 of JAFBJZ010000898.1, read as the reverse complement.
TTCTGAAGTTCAGTGGCAATGTTCAATGAAGTTATCTCCATTTATGTTCTGATTTGTCAACACCATAATTGGTGTGTCAACTCCATAAGCGTTGTGTCAACTCCATAAGATGACTCTTTAAGTTTTTTTTTCTTTAAAAAGAGATTGTATTACATTGTTTCAAGTTGTTACAATAAAAACTCTACATTTCCTAATTAAATGTGTATTTTTTACATTGCTAAATATAATTGTTTGCTATAGAGATTTAAAACAAAATGTGTTTAGTCGCATGCCCTTGAATATAATCATTGAAAGCTTAATAAATTTAACTACTAAAAGTAATATTACTAGTATTACAACACAGACAGACGAACAGAGATTAATGCAACCTCCAAGAGTGAAAATTCCAGGACAAAGTTAATTCAGAACACATATTTTTTACATTTCTTTGTGTCTTATGGTGTTGACAAAATCTTGGACTTGCCCAGCAAACATGAAATATTTGTAAAAACTATTGATCTGGGAGATTGTTCTGAAACAGCAAAAGAAGGCCAAGACCTTGTGCAACCATAATATAAGGACATGTGTTGGAAATAAGGTGATTTTATTTTTGGAAAATTAAAACCCCTTTTGTCCCTTATCTGAAGAATGACTGAGATATTAATATATCATCTTTGCAGGTTTGGCTTTTTGTGTGGTTAAAGTTGGTTGGTGCTGTGATGGGAATTTGCTGAGGTCAACAAACTCCTTGTGAGAATGATCACAGTGGTAATTGTCTAAGTAAGCAAGGATAAATGATGTCTGGGTGCTTCTGCTTGTCTAATTTTGAGAACTCACGAGGTGCAGACCAGTGTGAGTCAGTGCAAATACACTCTGAATAAAAAAAAAAAAAAACTCAAATAAAGCATGCAAGCAAACGAGGTGTGCTGGGGAAGAGTTGTGCATTTTGGAGTAAAACACGGTGTGTGTTAGCTGGAGTATTAAAGCAACGAAGAAACTTCAGTGTATATTTTTTTCTCCACGAAAGATATTAGAAACCAAGGCATCGTCGGTAATGAAAAAGTCACCTTGATCATTTTGGGATAATTTTATTTCCAGCTAATGGACTGACAAATCTACTGACCCAATTCAGTATGAAACCATCATCACCGCGATTCTGCATACTACATCAGTGAGTTCACTTTTTAAAGGACACAGCACCTAATCAGCAGTTATCCATTCTGTGCCCATGTAAAAATAAAATATCTCTCAGTGATCTTCTGTATCCTGATCTCTCTTCAGTCTTTCCTGTATGTACACCTAATTGAGAGCTCTGGGAGTCTGTGGTTTGAGTAATAATGCATGCAGTGTTGTAGTATTTTAAATCCCTGCTGGGCAGATTAATCCCAACTCTAAAATAATTTATGTTAGGTATTGAGATGATGATCCAGTGAGCCCTATATATACATCCTCCACAAAGGCAAAGGCCAATAAAGATCAGACACAAAGACCTTACACACACATGCAAATGAAATAAAAAAGTATTTTTGGCTTCCAAGGAAATGAGGAATAATTTCCCCTCATTTCCTTTTTTCCTTTACCTCTTATTTAAAGTATCTGTCATTGTGTTTGACAGTTTTGGCGATGACCTTTCGAGCCAGTGAAATAACCACTGAAGATTACAAAGGATTTAGGAGACAACAAACCTGACAGTTTGATGGGGGCACACATATGGTTTATTCGTATGAAAAGGAGAAGCTTAAAATAATTGGAATGAGTGTGGTGTGTGTATGTGAAGGATGAGACAGAGGAGGTCACTGTGTCAGAAAATCAAAAGGTTTCTGTATAAATACTGTAGTGAAAGGTACAGTGTGTTCTATAGGAGGCAAAAGTAAAAGATGCATGAAAAGGAGGCACAGCACTGGAAGTGGTGCACGTTATTATGCCTCTGTGCCGTGTGTGTGTGTATAGAACTGCACACAGTAACGGTGCCTATCCATATAATATTAATCGAGATAATTATAGTGATATATCCTGATTTCAGACTGAGGCCGATGCTGTTGAATCGTTGCAGCTAAACCCAAATCAGCTGTGTATGTGCTGTTTTGAACACACACCGTTCCTCCTGTTAATGAATGACTTGAAGCGTTCGCTCGCTCGCCTACGCCAGCGACTGAGCCCAATGAGAACGGATTGTTTCACGAAGTGATTCGTTCGCTCGAAAGATTCTTTTTCTGATCTTCATCGAGCAACAGCTTGATGGCAACGCAGGTAACAGGCCGCCACTTTTGGGGTACAGTGGAGAAATTTATGTCCCTTTGATTATATGTCAAAACTGAGGGCATGTGCAGAGTGAATGCCGCCAGAAAGTAATCAGATTAACTCATTAAATCTGTCCCTGTGTCCGTCTGTCAGCCTCAACGCACTGGAGGTTCAACATTGTATTGCAGTATATAACCAAAGTGAAGGCAAAGTTGTGCGCTGTTGTGAAGTCACACTGAGCTCAAACAAGAAAGTTAATTAAAGTGAAATCAGTTATTTTTTATGTTTAAATTAATACACCACCCACACTAAAGGGCTCTGCTTCTTTGGGTACATTTACAGTATTTCTTTCTCTCATCTGTTTTTGCTGCATATCTTTTCTGTCCACTGGAGGGGATTCATCTTCAGAACTAATTTTGCTCTCATGGCGTGTTTAAATCTCAGATGCAGTGACTAAAGTACTTAAGTGGAAGCAGATGCAGTAGGCAGCAATGAGTGAGAACCATATGAGGTGTCCATTGAAGCCACAAGGGCTGTCGGCTGAGATTCTGCGCTCCCATTTCTTTCGGACTGTTGGTTGAGACAGCAAACACGTTTACAGGCTTACACGCATGCAGTAATGCCCGCTCACTTGCTCACATTCGTTTGCTTCCTCTAACTGAGAGTGGCTCAGAGGACCAGTCTAAAGCAGCTCATATACTCATAGCTCTAACATAATCGCACAAACTAATGGTGTGCAACATAACATGGGTGCCACATGGCACGAACACATAAGATATTGGTAAAAAAAAAAAAAAAAAGGGAAAAAAGCAAAAAACAAACTCCACACATGCGCAGCAACAGACTGGGAGTTAACTGTTTTGGCCTCAAGCAAAAACCTTTTAGCTCTCCTACCTCCCGGAGCACTCAGCAGCTAGAGACTCTTCTCCACTCCTGTTCAGTCTGCCTGACAGACCCAGACTGGGGAGGGCAACGTAACGGAAGCACTTACACACTCAGCACAGTTCAGTGGAAGAGAGAAGGACTGCGTGCCCACTGGGAGCTAGTTTCATTTCAACAGTCTCTGAAGAAAAAGGATGCACTGCTGTGAGTGAAAGCACAGGGATCTTAGCCTGAACTTAGGCCTTCGAGCAGGTGCTCAAAAGTCAGCAGCAGCATTTCTCCGATTTCTTTTTGTGTATTACACGTATATTTTATAAATAGTGTTTAATGGGTGAAGTGCCTGTAGTGAGTCAGCTTGTCTATGATGCTTATGCATAATTTATACTTGGGGCTCATTTTCCTTAGTTTTAAGGTTTGATTTGTTACCTGTTTTTGGAAAAAAGACTGAGTTATACTGGGTGGAAAAGATTGGTCAGGTGATTAGATTTGTGTTACAGTCCATCAAATCCCATAGAAATACCAAACCACCACAAAGTCCTTGCCCAACCTGTCTGCCTCTGACAAGGCTGAACACAACACATGCTCCTGGAATGTAATAAATATGATTTTTTTTTTTACAGGGGGGGTTCTTCCTTAATCCATGCCCCACCCCTCCACCCCAATGTTTCAAGAACATTGGTTCAATAGTTTTTGTGTAATCCTGCTAACAGAAAGACAAGCAGCAGGCTGTATTCAGTCTTGGCGGAGGTCTTTGGGTTTTTTGTACTTCAGTTTTTCAACATGTCACAGAGCATGAACGCTGTAACCGGTCTGACGTCAAGCTGACATGTTGAGAAAGTTGGCGCTGAGCGCCTTCCTCACCTCAACCTCACAGCTGTGATTGGTCGTGGTACGACTCACTGAGAAAAACAGAGTTGCTACGAAACTGCCACTCAGCTGGTGTGAGTGCTGCAGTGACTGGCTGTACATGAAACACACACACACACACACCGCACAAACAGCGTTTCTTTCGGCTTGACAAGATCACCCAGGTCCAGCTCAGTTGTAATGGCCACTCCAGTCCATCGCTCCTCCAAACCCCAGGGAGAGCGAATGGGATGATAAAAACATAAGAGCAACAGGAAACCTGAGTGAGTGCGGGTAAGAAGAGCAAAAGTAATACTGATATTTTTTCCGAATCGATTGATGCCTGAGTAAATGTCCAATTAATCTGCTTTATGATAGCAGGATGAGCTGTGCGGGATCAAATATGTATGAGGGTCCTTCAGACAGCTCTGTGTTTAAAAATTCTTTTCATCCTACGTCCTGAGGAAGTGTGTCAGATTAGTGTGTGTCTGTGTCTGTGTGTGTAAGCTTCATACCTCCCGCCCAGCCCTCTAGGAAGCTCTAGGAAGACAAACTCAGAGGGGCGGGGGGGTACTTGGTTCCCGGGTACTCACATAAAGTTATTACATGCTAAAGCATGGGAAAAAGCATCCCTCCATTATTATTTCAAAAACATTGGCTCCACTTCCTGAAACACTTCATCTCATGTGCAGCATCAGCAGATGAGAAAGAGAAGCACAATTACTCAGATGCATAAGCAAATGTACACGCACACACACGCACACACACACACAAACACACAGCCACACACACACACACACACACGGATGAGCAGTGTCTTGATTTCATCTAGAGCCAATAATGGGACAGGATCCGCTGCATGGGCAGGGTGATCATTGTGTTTAGTTACACCACACCACTATTCACCGGCCGCGCTACTGTTGTGTACACAAGTGTACACACACTTGTTTCTCTGTGTGTGTGTGTGTAGGGGACAATCCTGTTTGTATTGGAGCAGTATGGCTGCTGATGTTTTGTGTGTATGGCATTTGGATCCGATGTGTGTTTGTGCGTCACTGTGTTGTGTTTTCTTCCTGTACTTCCTTGTTGAGTTTCATGGGGCTGTATAAAAGCCCCCCTTGGGACTGGCCTTGCCAACCGGCTTAGGCAAGCCATGGTAAGGGTCATTTTTTACAAACGCACCATCCATTTACATAGAACAGTTCAAACACAAGGGAGTCTCCGAGGGCTCCACGGACTCTTAAACCTTTAAAGGGGTTTGAAGCAAACGTAAAAGATGCAGTTGGTGTGAAAGTGTGACAATATATACAGATTTTAAAAAACAGGCTTTAAGCTTGCTTTCAAAGGCAGTCAGAGTGGGAGGATACCTTCAATACTGGAGTCATTTAGGCTGTAAAGCTGCATACATGTGACCAAAACTATGGATGCAGGACCTACTTTTTTCAGTTCTTCCTCTGTTACGTGCCTCCACCCCACCATCGAGCCCCAAATATACAGAAAAAAATGGCCTCATTGCTTTTGTGTACATAAAATGAGAAAATGAGAAATGAATTCATTGCACTGACACAAATGCCATACACACACATAATGTGCTACATGATATATAATGTATGTAATCTTGTTTTACCCATTTCATATTCACATTACATAATTCTCACTTTGCATAATGTCTGCATAGCGCCAGCTGGAAACACAAACTTTTTTTTTGAGCAAAACGGCTTCAAATCTGCACTCATTTGGATGAAAATATGTCTTTAGCATGTGACGCTTGTTCCTGTTGAGGTTTACATTGATTAAATGTACATTGAGTCCATGTGCTTTTTGTGTGAACCTGCTGCATTACAGAGCAGAGCAACCTAAAGCTGAGTGTTTCCAGCAGAATATGTATATATTATACTGCTTAAATGAAGAATAAAGCAGGAAGAAGGAGAGAGCGGGCGGGGGTACACACAGACAACTCTCCTAGAAAAATGGAGATGTATCAGTGATAGCACTGCTGAAAAAGCATGACTATTAAATAAGTCGAAAAAGCCATTTAAGATTTAAACTTAAGACTGAGACTTAAATGCACAATTCGAAATTATCCTGATTTTCTCCCTCCTGCAGTCATCTCCACGCTGTTAGCCATGTGTTTTACTGCATGTTACATATTAACAGCACGTAATTCCGATTTGTTCCCGCTGCTGGTTTGTTCACCAGCTCATTTTGATCACAGCAGATTATGAGAATACTGAAAAACTCTTATCATACCTGAATGAATTTACATTTGCTTCCCGTCCCGCTGTGTTTCAGGTGAATTAGGTCTGTTATTGTGTGATTGTACAACACGGCGACGGTTCTGATCACGGAGGCAGAACAGCTGATTCTCTGATCCTCATATCTTCCCTCCATATTTATGAATCCAAGATCCATCTCTGTTTTTTTAATCCTCAAGTTCTGCTCTGTAAACATGAACATGCTCCAGCATTTCCTCTACGTATGTGTGTGTGTATGTATGTGTGTGTCCGATTTGGAAAAGCCATGATGTTTGGCATCATGCTTTAATTTCCATGGAAATAGGTTGCAGGAGAATGCCCAGAATGAGATGGAAATTTCAGAGGCCCCAGCACGTAACAGTTGGAATTTACCATCCGGCTTTTTTAGTACACAACATGCATGAGCTCACACACACACACACACACACACACAATAACCCCATCCCTTCCTTCATTCTTACTCTATCAAAATCTGGATATATATAATATATATAATCTATATATATGTAATATGTGTATGTGTAATGTGTAATATGTGTACACACACACATACATATATATTGAGTGGGTTGTGACTTTAACTCTGGGTCACTTACTGTGGTATATTTAAATTGACTGCACGCTGAAATGCTGTCATTAAATGCTGTTGAGCAAGAGTTTTAAATTTGGAATACGAAACATTGGCTTCAACTACAGAGCACATTTCTATTTGTATGGAGTAGAAGTTTATTCCTATGCCCCATCAAAGTGTTTGTCACTAGTTTGTGCACCGCACTCCCACCTTTTGTCCCCCAAACCACAAATCCCTATGTTAGTCTATATTAGGTCTATGATTGTCTGCCTGTTGTTAAAAATGTGTTTTTTTCATTAAAAGAAAAACCTTGTTCTCTCTGACGCACACAGGCTCTCAGTGTGTATTAATTATAGCCGAAATAAGCACCATACCTTGTTTTATATTTCAATGTGAAACCGTTGGATTTTATCCCTGTGACATTAGCAGTAAACACAGCATTTAGTAGTTTATTCCTGTGCATCAAAACAGTGTTTTTCACTACTTTGTGTATCACCTTCACTGTCACCCCACACACACACACACACACACACACACACACACACACACACACACACACACACACACACTTTAGGCTGTCGTATTCATGATCTGTCAAGGCTCTATTGTATAATGCAAAATGGAAATGTCACAGTCAGTGTGAGCAGTTAACTTGGCTGCCACGAGAAACTTTATCAGGGAATTATTTTTAAAAAATCACCCAATTCAACAGATATGAAAATAAGATTATGTTTTTTTTCCCATAACAAGTTATGTTGTGGAATTTATCTTAGACCCAAAGGAGATTACAGGCCCCAAAAAGTAGTGCTGATGGAGCGGTCATGACAGGCTGCAGTCTCCTAAACTGTGCCTAATCTGAACTGGCTCAATAACAGCCTTTTCCAATATCTTTCCCACACCTGGGGCCTCCGCCGCCACACCAAAACATCTGCCTAGTGGGAATCCAAAGCACCCACTGGTTTACACTCACATTATCACAGAAGGAAACGTAAAGACATGTGTGCCTATAGGGTGAAAAAAAAGTTTTATTGCCCAATAGCAGAAGCTGCCACGGGGAAGGATGCTCACACGTTGAGTAAATGGGGGTAGTGCGGTTACTCAGGAGCAGAGGGTCTTATGAGATGTACTGTATGGGTATGAACAAACCGATGATTAGCCTGGGTAGAGCGCGCAAGGTGGAGGGCAGAGGAAAGGTTGAGGAGCAAGCGGAATAAGAAAAAAAACAAGTGGACTTGACCTCAAAAGGCTACACAAAAGTCGACAAGCAGGACTTTATTATTCATAACCTGCGATCAGAGGAGCGGGTCGCTTTCGTGCAAACTAGGAAATGGGGGGGGGTTGCCATTACGGTAGAATATAGGTCGGCTTCAAGCACAATTACAGAATCCATGAAAGCCCGCGCATTCCACATTGTCGTTTTAACACCCACTTAACTCTCCCTCTGCCTGAAACTCCCCGACTTTCCCTTGTTTCATCTGTTTTCTCTGTGTTTTCCTACTTATACTGCGGAGGGCATCCTCTGTCACTTGGGGCCGTTAAGTGAGCAACAGTGTGGCGAATTTAAAGATATTTTTTCAGAATGTATCTTTGAATATCAGTTCAAAAAAATGAGATGGTGCTTTTCTTGACCCAGAGACAGTTCAGTGCAGGAAGCCTGCAAAGAAAAGTTAAATCCAAACACTTTTCTCTCTTTATACAAGAGTTATAACTCGGAGTCATCCTCATCGTGATTTCAGTAGTTTTCTTGTAGTGCAACAACAGTGAAAGAACTTCCCTCAGGGATGGAAAGAAAATACGATTGGAGGGGAAAATGGATGTCAAGGTTTGGACCGGACATAACAGTAAGTCGAAGCAAAAGCTGAACAAGAAAGGAAAAATAAATGTCCCTGGTAGATATATATATAAAGATTTACTTCTAGTTTTTAGTATTTCCATACTGGAAACTTGGAAAATATGGGATTTATGAGGTTAGAGGCCCATATCTGGTCAAGTAGCTGTCATTTAACCCACAATACTGTTCCCATTAATTAACTGTCATTTCCAAATGTTAACAAATGCCCCATGTGGACATGGGAGCTGACAATAAAAATGATTTGTTTGATCTATCTCCTCTAACACAAAACCACCCTCCACACAGAGTGCACCGAGGTAATAACCATGCAGTATCATTACCAGAGATTAATAGGGCTTTTAATACAGTCATTAAACTCCAGTCTGAAATATAGATGACAGTTGTCAGCCACGATAGTATTCTATTCCATTTCAGGATGCTTTGAAGATCCTCAGGGTGCCAGAGTTATAGGTGCCACCGGTGCTATCAAGAGCTAACAACATCCTTTGGCATTTACACCTCACTGGTTTCCAAACTGTGAGTGCTGAGCTCGCCTGCGCTGAGCCGACCTGTTCGGCACACAGTGTCCCTATCACAGCCTTTCAGAATGTAGGTGTAGAAAGGCTATTTTAAAAATTTACTTTACCACAACAGAGATATCCATTTGAGAGTCCTTTTTTGAAAATAAGTTTTTCAGGGCATTTTTAAGCTTTATTACACAATGGATAGCAGTGAGTTTGCAGTAGTGGTGCACACAGAGTCAAGGAATGATAGCCAACAAGGGTCCCTACCCTGACTGGAACTTGGGAAAACATGAGCAGTGCCTTAAACCCTCAGGACATCAGGAAACCCTCCATGTGAGAAGACTTTTTAGCCATGCTGGCTAGCAAAGGGGTTTGTCAGTCCACTACTTTGTTCCAGCCTGAAATATCTCAACAAATATGAGGTGGCATAAAAATTTGTGCAAACATTCGTGCTCCCCAGAGGAAGAAGCATGATAACTTTGATGATCCTGTAGCAATACCGTGTGGTTCACATCTGTGGCTCACACATTCATGTTTCCCTCAAGAATTGCAGTCATCATTTGTTGATAGTTAACATTTCATTCAGGACTATCATCTAAGATACATGATAAGAATTAGAATAAGATCTAAGAATTTCAAAAGTGCAAAACTTACATTAAGGTGCTAACATGCTTAACTGAAATACATCAATATTTTCCAAGCCGTACATTGGCGTGTAAACATCAGCATTGGGAGTTTGTTAGCATGCTGATGTAGCATGTATCTGAAGTATCTGAGTATCTCATTGTGTTATCTGTAGCCTGTTTCTGAATTTTAAATCCAGCACTGCTCCTCTCATTTTCAGGTTGTAGCTACAGGGTTTTCACATTAATTAAGCTGCCACTAAAAACTGTGGTGCTTCTGTCTTCTCAGCCAACAAAAGGCAATTACAGATCTTTGAGTATAAGTTATTTATAACTTTTAATTACATGCAAGTGTTGATAGCTGAACCTCATTAGATTTGACAAGGGATCCAATAAATGGATACATTACAGTTCTGATGTGATAAAATGCTATCAAAGCCCAACTTGTGAAACCTATTGCTGTATGTATTTTTCCAGTTTGGCAGCTGGCGCAAATGTGTCAGTGTCAGGATGAAAATAATCAGGATCCTAGCAGATAACTCCTCCACAACCATGTTTTTTACCTTTACATAACAAAGCATAAAAAATAGATAAAAAGAACATATTCTTATCTATAGCAACAGCCTGGAGGAGAGGTACATGGTCAGCCAACGGCTATTCAAATCACTGTGCTCGCTGCTGAGAGGCTCTTTGCCTGATTCACTCCTAACCTTTGCTAAAAACAGCAGTTTGAGGATAAAGCTTGGCCGTTTCATAATATTACTGATAGAAATTTTGCTTTAGTGCATCGTATAGCTTTTCCTTAAATTACCTCAACATTTGCTTTAGTAAAATCCAAACAGCAATTGTAGTGGTAGACAGCCAGCCAGTGTAATGTGGAATGGCTAGCTTGGTTAGCGCTAAATTCTTATAATAACAATAACAAGACCAATCATGTAACAGCTATAATACAAATGACACCTATAAATACGTAAAGATCAAACAAGGATAGTGTGGTAAAAGACGTTTGATAATATTAGCTTGGTTCCAGATGTGAAAGAAGGGTAATGTAACACTGTTCACACTGATACAGGTTAGAAATGGTAAATGTATATTCATAAACACACTGTGAAATGCAGCAAAAAAGAAGACAAAGCAAGAAGCAAATTTCTCATTAAGTATGTACAGTATATACTCACACTAGCTAGCTATAGCTATTTTTTTCTCATTAAGTACATACTGTACTCTGAATAGAATGTAAAATACCACCTGTCTTTCTCTAATGAGTGTATATATGTATATTGTATGTAATCACGTTGTCGTGCTTCAGATACACAAATCTCAAACCTCATCTCTTTGATGTGGGTGATAATACCTTATCCCCGGGATTTAACATATCATTATCTTGTTCCTATACACTAGATGGGATTGTGTTTTGTCAGGTTTATGTCAAAATATGAGGAAAAAAAATCAATTGTCTCCCAGTTATCAGCTAATGATCATGGTTCTTATCTTGATCACTCTGTCATTGTGTTAGTGTTTGTGTGTATATGTGTGTGCTGCAGCTTTCTTCCAGTTAATGAGTTAACTTTCTTTTTAATCTCTCATCCTTTTTTAACTGCCACCACAATGTTTGAGTTAGTTAGGTTTGTCCCAGCTAACTAATTAGCAAATTTTTCAGTGATTCTTGTGTAAGGAGTAATCGATTTGAGTAGCACTATCCCAGAGCTGGCCGCAGAGTTCAAGAGAGAAGCGGTCCAACAGAGCAATGCAGAAATGCCACAGTAATGGCCAATGAGCTTTCCTGAGCTGCTCAACAACCAATTCTGTCAGCAATGTACACATTCAAACAATCACTCGTTTGATTGTTCTCGACATTACTCATTCATGTGCATGACAAAACGGTGGTGGTCAGGATGTGGAGTTACCCACGGAGTAACCTGCACTAATTCACTTTGATGCCTGTTTATCTCAGTGCCCTTCTTCTTTTATTTCATTGTGTTATTCCGGCAACAAAAGAAACCCTGTGTGCACACATACACACAGTACAAATTGTTGCAATGTTATATCTTCAGGCTTCATGCTCTCATTTAGTCCTCTTTTGTCCATCCCAAGGCGCAGAAATCCAAAAAATGCATGACAAAGAAATATATTCATGTTACTAAATATTGATTAAGATACTGGTTCTCAAGGTTTAGTACCCCTCAGGGGGGATAGAAGGGGTCACACATGACCAAAAGACAGTGAAAACATGCATTTCAAATACACACATTTATGCTGATGTTAACACATCCCATGGATATAATGAAAATTTGTTGCCTTTGGGCTCTTTCAGTTAATTAATGAAGTAAAAATCGCTTCAGAGAGGGAAATTAACAATCATTTGTGTTCATGTGTTCTTGCAAGAGGTCAGGCGTTGGCATCACCTGTTGAGAAATCCATTCGTTGAGATAGGAAATAATTTGCTTTGTTTTCACTGTAGAAATGTGCTGATGGCTGCATCTTTATTGGCAGTAAAAGATATTAACTCTGCTGTCTTTTGTTTTAAATAGTGAATAGGTATTCCATTGTTTTGGAGGCTGTATGATTCTGGATTTAGATTTTTTTTTTTTATTTCTCCATCAGTCTTACATGGATACAATCTTCAATACATAGGCTTCAAACATGCCTGGAAGCTCAAGGTCTTACGCACACACCTAACCTCTCTATAAAGACATTGTGACTGGTGGTTTTAATGAGGACTGGGGGCTGCTCACTTACATTGTCTGAGGTCTTCTGGAGAGCTGATTAGTTTTCTACTCTACCTGCAGTCAAATTAATTCACTGAGGGTTTGAATTCATTCTTTTCCAATCCTGGTAATTTCACCATCGCGTCCACGTGAGAGAAAGCTCAGATTCTTGCAGTGTCACCTCGTGACCTCTCAAAACAGTGGGCTCATTCATTTTACATGCAGCGTGAGCAAAGATGTACAAAACAGATACTTAAGATGCTGAAGGGCTTAGAACTAAATTTATTTGATAAACAGGGCGGGTGGGGGAAATGCTTTATCACGCAGAATTGTCACACACAGTCGCATTGATTTCTTTTCCTGCATTGCTAGCTTTACAACAGCTATAATCACCCTTATTTATTTTAAGAGCTGACATTGCAGTATTTCCAAGTCTTGGTTTGGTCAGGTGCACAGAGCAAAGACAGGGCTTCAGGTTTAAACAACACAGTGGTCCTCTGGGAAATTGTGTATTTGCATGTGTGTGCATGCATTAATGGGGTAACTGTGTTGTGTGGACGCACTTCTTATGTACACTTGTTTGTTTTTTTTGCTTGTGTGAATGCATGTCTTTTAATCTTCGTCCCTGAGAGTAATCACTGCCACATTAGATGTTAGCATCATCTATCTTTGTGTGTGTGAGCGTGTTTGAGTGAATACAAAATGCCAGTCTTCATCAGTGTTTAATATCTTTGCAAAGATGATTTCCAGTTAGCGTGCAGTGGTTGTCATTGTACTGATGAGTTTAGGGAACAGCTTTGGTCATCACAATCCTCTAATAAGGGTGTTTCTAGCAGCTCAACCAAACTCTGAAAAAACTCTATAGATATGTGATTTTAGTGGGAAGCTCTGTATTAGAAAGTAAGTGAAATTTAGCAACCTAGCAACTACACAGTAACTACCCTTTGTAATATGCTATAAAATACCTTTTTTGTCCTGTTTCCCTCTGTTTGGCCAGTTGCAGACAATGAAAGTGATAAATGGGCACATTACAGTAGATTCAGTAGAGTGTTGCACGACCTTTCATCAGTCATCAGATTTTGATGACCCCACAGTGAGGAAAACACTACCAAACAAAGAGTGTGTGAGTGTGTGCGTGTTTGTGTGTGTGTCTGTGTGGTGTGTAGGTGTCAGGATTCTCTTGGGAATAAATGGACAAAATGACAGTCTGCATTAATGCTGTATGCTGCCTAAAATGGGGCCATTCGCTGCAGTAAAACTCATCAATAGCAATTTCCATGAACACAGAAAGAGAGGACAAACACGCACTAGCATTGATCACAACACTGTTGTTCTTGGCAGACATGATGACAGAAAAAAATGGATGATCCCTTCAAAGACACGCACATACACATACACATGCACATGCACACACACACACAAACAGACAAAATGACAGACCCTAAGTCTCCATGGAGCCCCACTGGAAATCATTCATGATTGGCTCCCATTGTTAAAAGGCAATGTCAAGCACCAGCCTGTGAGCTGCAAGATGACGAAGAGCAAAATAAACCACATTTGCCCCTGACAGTTCCATTCCAATTAAAAGGAAATGCACAGGATTTTTTTTCTTTAACCTCATCAGCACCAATAATTGTTTGTGTCATTAGCAGGGCTGGTGTTGTGCTGTTTATAAAAGTGGAGGAGCAACCTGGAAATTCATTCTCGCTCGTCATTCATCTGATTCAAAAAACAATTGAGTCATAGTGCATGTTTAGAATAATAAATTGTCAGGAAATTTCACCACTTGCTGCGGTGTAAACAATAAAATGATGCTTCATGTTAGTGTATTGTTCATGCTGACACACTGTAACACTGTCATGACTTAGAACGTAAGGTACAGTACATCTATATCCAGAGAATATTATATATGAATTAATGGACAAAAACACAATTTTTAACTGCTTTGTTAGTACAAACCGCAGTACATGTGCCAATCAGCGTGATGTATTGCATTAGCCGAGGCAGCAGTGTCACTGCAAGCTGTTTAAGTGGATTTTTGCAAACAATAGGAGAACACAACTGGGTGGAAGCACAAAGCTGCAGCATAGAGCGGCAAGTACAAGACTAGTAGGCGATTAGCGATAATGACAGCAGGGAAAAAAAATCAAAATGACGGCAGCTGTTATCCATTAAATCCTTTAAATAAACACTGGCAGGAAGTTTTGATGAGAGCTGATGAAGTGCCTGATGAAGGCAGAGAGGATAGGTGAGTGTATGGGGGGCTGGGGTGCACTTTAAGTACCTATGAAGGTGTTGGTCACATGTGAAACCCTGCTAATGGTATTCAGCCCAGTGATCAGCCACAGCAGGACCCCTGCTGCTGCCGCGCTGTGTGTGTGTCTGTCTGTGTGTGTCTTTTGTGTCCCAGCTCACTCATGAATAATTGATGATAAACCCCATAAAAATTACACCTTTAGAATCACAGATGAATACACTGGGGCTGGAGGGTGATAGGAGACAGAGAAAAGAGGAAGAGACGGAGCGAGTGAGACCCTGATCTCCCACCTTTGTATGAGTACGTCTTTGTTGCCACTTTCATATTTTACCACTTTGCAGTTGGAGCCTTCAGCAGTGGTTTCTGAAATGAAACTTAAAAGTACCGACACTATATAAACTCCACAAGGCAGTGATGGAAAATAACTATGGAGTAATGAATCAGCAGGGCAGGATCCCACATGGGCATCCTAATCCCTGCCCATTTAGATATTAATGAGGTTGAGGTTAGGTAGACCAGATCGTCCCCCACTCAAGATCTATATAAATCCAGCCGCAAAACAGATAGTCATCTGTCTAAATTGATTTGATTGATTTGATTTGATTTGAAAAGTTCAAAATATAGATTTTCTTTTTTTGACCTCCTGAATGTGGATGTTGGTTTAATAAATAGGAAAGTGACAATGAATAGGGTTGGAGGTGGGGGTATGTTTTGTTTAGTGTCATTTAAAGAAAAATACTAATGGAGTGTTTTCTACCTTTAATGCTGAGCTTAGTGGTTAATTTTGTTGACCACAGAACTGATGCTTTACCAAGCATCCCAAACACATTTCTCACCACCACCTGAAGTCTCTCTCTGATTTTTGCCTCCGCTCCGCTCGACCTCAGTCCAACTGACTAAATCAATACATTTACATGCTTGAATTTAATGGCAAAATTGGCAGCTGCACTTATTTGAAATTGGGGGGTGAAGGTAAATTCTGTGACAGCCGTGTATTTATAGCACCTTTCAGCAGGCCCATTTCATTCGGCTCTCTCCTGCTATTTGTGCCCTCATCATGAACGTGAGTGCTGTCAGCATGGCCTGCTCGCACAGTGCTATCAGTCTGTTTGCATGCTACAGATGTGCTAAAAAATTAGAGGGAGAGGCTGTTTAGGGCATCTTCCTGACACATTTCTTTTTATATTTTTTTTCTTTATGGCAGCCACATTCATGGCAGTAACAGCTGGCAGGCACCACACTGTCACAGACCATATTCCAGGAGGATTTAAGGGGAGATTAAAGTTAGTTGGCTTCCGGTGATTGCACAATGTATCATCTGCACATTTCCCTTTTTTTCTCCACAAGGGGGATGTGTAAAAAGATTTTGTGCATGCTATATCATTTAGCAGAAAACTGTGTGTAAACATTTACACCGCCCTGCTTGTTGAATATGAATGATTTAAGGTTAAGAGGCATTGTTAATTTTTCACAAGTACAAATTAATAAAACCCTTTTCCCGTGTGCCCAAATCATAACTGTATACAATCACAAACTATATTTAAGAGACAATTAGAAGACACAAATGAGAATGTATTTCATGTGCAGGTTCTGAGGTGTGTTATTACAAGTATGAGGGAGGCTCTTTAAATTTAATGAAGCTTCTGTTGTTTGTCGCCCGCTTCAGTCTGTTGAGAATCAACTAAAACATCTGTTCAGTAAGAGCTGGTGATGTCGAGTAAACAAACTTCCAACAAAGTGGCCCTAAAACTGCTACAGTAATATGATAATTTTAGCATTTGTTTGCTTCGTTTCTTTGCATCTGCTGTTTAAAAATTCTTAATGTGTTCCACACGGGCTGAGGAGTAGTTTGTGAAGGCGAATGTCAAACTGCAAAAACGGCACTGCATACAACAAACATCTAAAGCAACAGGCATTGTTTCATCCATATCTATGTTACCTGGCAATAAGCCATTCTAGCTGTTGTTTAAATCACATGAACTTGGATTTTGGCAGCTTTGAAAGAAAGATCTTAAATATAAAATCATAAGATAGTGCAGGCATATAGATATACTGTACTCGAGCAGCATTTTTTGATTAAAACCCCCAAAGCTTAACTGTCTGTTTTCAAAGCCCATCAAAGATGCTGGGATATAAAAAAAACTGAAAATGTGTTTTTCTACGATAGCAACTACTTTGTAATTTTGCTTTATGAGTTTGGGGGAACGTTGAAAATATTCTGATTCTGATTCTAAGTGGATAAATTTGGAATCTCTAAGAGAACCCAGGGCACCATTTAAAACATTAATAAAAATAAATCAATGAATGCAATTGACAAAGATGTTTTTCCTGAAACTAATTTCAGGAAAAAAAGGAAAAAAATCACTCCGTGCTGAAACACACTTTAAATGAACAGTGCTTGAGTCATAGTTGTGTTTCTGCCATTAGTTTCTCACTTCATTTGTCTTGTCCGTCCCTTTAATTTTAAGTTTTCTCAACTGAACCCAGGTATGCAGTAGTCTGCACCATAGCAGGTGTGTATCTTAAAAAAAAAGTTACTGCTGCATCATAGCCTATTCAGTCAGCAGCAAAGTCACTTTTGGGTCATGAGAAAAAAAGAAAAGGAGCATATTAGACCTATTTCCCACAACTGCACCTGCCGAGGGGCCACTTTATTAGTGTTACAAACTTGAGAACAAATATAGCACTGAATTAGTCAATAACAAATGCCTGTATTTCTCCCACTGCCCCCTATTTGACCCTTCTGCTGTAGATTTATGTGTCATTGACGGCCTTCTTTCCACACTGCGACAACAGACCGACAAGGCATCAATCTCTGGTCCCTAACTGAATGCTGCGGCACCGAACACCCACAGAGATGCCAGACGATCGATATTCAGAATACATTCCACTTCCTCCTGGCACAGTGTTAGCGAGAGGAAGGAGAGCAGACACACACACACACACCCAAGCTCACTTGTGCGCTCACATTTACACACACACACACACACACACACACACAGTGCCAGTACTAGGGAGGGCAGTGCAGTTGACATGTCAGCGTGCTGCAGGCGGCCAGCAGTGAGCAAAACCCCCTGTGGTGAAACCTTAAAGTGTCATTATTTTCCTCTGTTGCAGACACCACCTGCTTGGCTGCCATTTAGGATCTTATGCAAACACCATGCCCTTGAATGAAAAAGAAAGGTAACACACTTTAAAATACATGTTTATATACAGTATATATAAATGATTCAACGGCCCTTTTTGACAAATTTATGGGTGTGAATGCCAAACTTTTCTTTTCTTTTTTCGCTGGCTGCTGTTTAATAATAGGAAAGAAAAGGCAAATCAAATTCACATCTTAAACATAAGAGTGAAATTGACCAGAAACCATAACACCTACCCCAGAATCATACAAAGTAACAGGCAGTAGTGTTTGAATCTGTATGCATGTGCAGACGACAAAAGTTTCACAGTAAAAACTGGTGTTTTTATTCATGTGATGCAGCCTTTTCTTATCTGCAAACTTTTGCAGCGCATCGCTCTTTATGCAGGGTATATGTTATTGAGCTGCACTTTCTATCACCCCTGCGCTGTCACTATACAGTTTAAGAAAACACTTGACAAAAGCTATCCTACTATTCCCTCCTCTCACACTGCTGTGCAAGAGTTGAATTTCTGCAGACTTGATCACTGTGTCACAACAGATGGAAAGCTTACTCCAGTGAGCTGGCATCTTCCTCGGCTTTTACGCTTTTATACTCGGAACAAACTCAGAAATGTTTTTGTTACGCTCCAGTTTGGCTTTGTGGTGAGACTTTGTGGTGGAGAGGGTAACTTGCAGGCTATGTCTCAATCGTCCACCAATACCAACTGACAAAAAAAGCCAACAAAAAGCGTGTGGAATCTTACATAGGGTTTTAAATTGACAGCTTTGATTTGCCAAATAATCATTAGAATAATCTTCTCCACAACAGGTAATAATAGTAATAAAAAAAAAAACACTTGAAAGCAATGGCTGGAAGGTGGAATGGCTCTGGTCAGTCTTATCAGTGATAAAGTATTACATTCGTTTACCAAATTATTAAGACTACTGTGTTAATGTGTAAACATCTTTAATATATTTTAACTAGTCAAGCTGGAGCTGATTTACACAACTTTTTTATTCTGCAGGGAAGTTGAATCTATAACAATGCGTTATATTTTGTAAGCTATTTAGTATTGGCATGTAAAATGTGTGTAATTTGTAACTTAAACTACCAACCATTGTAGATGGATAAGTAGTATATTACAATATTATTATTATTACAAGCAGTAAAACAGTTAATGTTTAAAGGGAAATGATACTTAATTATTACTAATTGCCAGTGATGTGGCATGACCGTTCTCTTGGTTCTCTCTATCTCCCTTTTCTCTTGTTCCTTGTTTTCCCCTCAAGCACCAGAGATCATCTCCTCTCTCTCTTGCTTTGATCCCTAACAAACCACATCTGGAATAATTCCCATGACAGGAAACCATGGAAGCTAGTGTGACACCAGTGTGCACTTGTCTCTGAGGAATCACTCTGGGCGCACACGCGCACACATATGAACTCATCACCTCTCTGTCACCCGCCTTCATAGGAACCGCAGTACACAACAGTTTTAGAAATGCTCTGGAGTCTGAGCCAGGAGAATAATCCTAGCAATAATCCAAACCTTGCAGGCAGGCATGGCAAAGGTGACGCCGCTTATAGTCTCTGCTGGCTGCAAGAGCAAAGTTAGCCTTTGGTTAAAGAGCCCGGGACTGTTGAAACCACAGGGGCCGGACAAAGGCCAGTTGAATAAATGCTCCCTCTCCCAGTCTTTGGCTGTGTGGGTTCCTCCAGCACCACATGGGGATAAAATCCCAGCAGGGTCCAGAGGATTGAGGAATGTCATGCAAAGAGCAAGTTCCTCTGCTGATGGGGAAGATAAAAAAATTCAAAAATCCTCCTGTTTCAAGTGAAACAGGCCCACCAACAAAAATATTTCTTTATAATGAAAAATGTTCTCTAGCCATAGGCCAGTCAACATAAAAACATGCTTGGGCACAGTGGTGCTTTGAAGTAAATGCTAACATGCTAATAAACAAGTGCAACTTTTACCATCTTTGCCATTTAACATGTCAGCATGCAGACATTTGCTGATTAGCACTGAACAGCTGAGGTTGATGGGAATGTCATTAGTCGAAGTAGTGTACAGTTTAAAGAATCAGAACTGGTTTCACGCAAAAAAAAAAAAAAATGCATTCAAGTCAAGAACTTATAAGAAAGCTATCCAAAATATTTGGTATTAATTAAAAGAAGTGCTAAACAGAAAAGTACAAAAACACACAACCCCCCACTAATATAAATATCTCTGGTACTGAACAACCAAAGAACAATCCACATCCACCAACATGGCAGATACTTTCATATTTGTCTGTTATTTCGTCATTGATCATTGAGCTTTGCACATTGAGCTTTGACCTTGATCATCTTACAAATACTCCAAAGTGACCGCTGAGAAGTAAAGCATCTGCATCAGATTACACAGGCACTGTAGTAGAGAGAAATTCAGATGCACCTGGCTGTTGTTATCTTGTTGTTGCTCTCAGGCTAGAAACAAAAAAGCTCTCACTTGTTGACCATGCTGGTGAAAAAAAAAAACCAACAACTCCTGAGGTGCCTCATGACTTCACGATACTTCTGGAACTTTTCACAGGAGCAAGAGAAGGAAGAGGAGCTATAGGGAGGAAGATGGAATGTGGGTGTTTTTGTGTATTCCTCTCAGCTTAGGCAGCAGGAAAATGAAGTGAAGTGCTATTATATATGAACACACGGCTGTAATATAAGCTGCTCTCTTTATTTCAGTTGCATCAGCCGGCGTAGGCTGTCCTCCTCTCTCGCTCTGTGTTTATGCAACTGGTTATCAGATACGAGCCAGCCTTCTTATCATATTGCATGTCTCCAGGCAGTGAGTGGGTTCGCTCAAACTTTCCCCAAACTAAACGATTCAAACAGAACAGAAACTTGGAGTCCTCAAGACTCGTTGCCCGCTGTGTGAACCCCAAATGCTCAAATCCCATTTCTGCAGTGTGGAGAAACGGCAAGAAAAAAAAAGTGGAGGGAAGAAGATGAGCGCAGGGGAAGAGGAGGAAGAAAAGATGTTGGGGAGGAGAAGGGGGAGGGAGCCCGGCATGCTCAGTTGTCTTAGTAGATAAGAAATAAGCTCATATAGCTTGAAATCTCCCCGGATGTGCTTTCAACAAGGTGCATAAGCAGATATAAATATATTAATGGGAGCAGTCGCCACATTTATTAAAGAGGGAATCTGCCACATTTCTGTGCAGAGGATGGCACCCTGAGGGGTAATGAATGACACAGTGATTCATCTGGTTTTTGTGTGTTTGCATGTGTGTTGGTGTGATTGTGTGCGTGTTAACTACGACTCTTCAAGACATGCAGACATCTGTGAGCTGTCACATAGTTTGTGTGTCAGTCGGAGGAGGGCCAGATGTTTTGCCGCGTTTATGCTATCCGGCTGATCTTAACAGGAGAGCATTCTCTCGTTGTCATGTCATAGCCCCGGCGCATATTGTTTAATTAATACCCAATGTTCACTTTCAAAAAAGTCAAAAGAAATATACAGGCAGTAGTTTGTGTTTGTAGAGGATCGTCACAGTTCCCTGTTTTCCCCCCTCGTTATACAGGTTTTCATTTTTCTTTTGCAGCTTGCCTATAGGCTCCTGTATTATTCATGAGCTCCATATTGTTTTTGGCCTTTGCAGAATACATGTTTTCCCTCCTACATTACCTACAGCACACCATACATCCTCTGCCAGACTCATCTACAATTTAGCAGGGCCAAACTTCAGGATTACTGTAGATTACTTTGTTAATAATTTAGCTTCATTGCACTTTAATCCTATAGTGGCCCTACCATGTTCCCGGTGACCATAGGGGCGAGAGAAGGGTGTGTGCGTGTGACAGGCTGTGAACCAGACTTAATCTTAGCCATGTGATAATGGCACCTTCCACATATTCACTTCTCTTGCCATTTATGGCTTTTATTTGCAAAGTTATCCTTATCCTGAGGCTTTCTTTCTTTCTGTCCTTTATTTGCTTGACCTTACAGTGTCTGACACCGTGAATACCTTGTGAGGGACCACTGACAAGCTAACACATTTTGTTCTTGATGCTTCATGTCAAAGCAAATGCATGACAAGTCAGAAAGAGAATCTGCAAGCAGGAACAATGTGTGCACAGCAGTGCCTTGTTTCACGTCTAAGCTTCCGCAGTGGCGAGAGCCCTTGCTCGTCACATATAAACTCACTTTGTTATGTTCCATGAATTTGTTTTAAATTTGTTTTTCTTTACTAAAGTGATGAGGGGATGAAAGTCCTCTTGCCTTACAAATAAAAGTAGACTTTTCCACATTTTGTTAGTTTCTTCAGCTTTTTTCCTCACCTGTGCTTTCTGGCTCTTGCCCCCATCCACCCTGATATTATAAGTTGCAGATTTCTGTGCTAAGTAATCTACCTCATCAAATGCGGTGATATGCAAATGAATCGATTATAACATGACAGCAATAAGTGTGGCCCTTTTTATTCATCGTATTAGATCTAAAACCGGTGGCAGGCCTTGTCACATGCTGTAGAAATGACACTAAAGCCAGACATTAATGACTCATTATGCATTATGTGATTAAGACTCAACAGTCAGCATACACTTCTAAAATGTGTATAATACTTATCATTCATGTTGTGTAGAAACCTTATCGCCTTAATGTACTTTACCAAGGAAACCGATTCGAGTTTTTTTTTTTTTTTTTAAAGAATCACTTCATGGCTTTCGGCATTTATTTCAATAATAGCAACAAAATGGAAAACATGGGAGCGTGAGGTTTTCCATAAGGCACCAAACATGTAATCAAAGCACCATTTATGCAGAGTTCATGCATGAATCATTTTCTATTAGTCACCCACAATGGCTCACTGATACCCTCTTTGTGAGCAGGGTCAATGTCAGTTCCAAGGGTCAAGTTAATTATCCCATACTTGCCATCTGATTTTCATCCATCCTTAACCTTTGACTTTCCTCTTGACCTCCAGGACCTCCTACGAACCCCGATTTTCGCTGTGTGTGTTTGTGCTCGTAAACCCATTTGTGTTTGGTAACGCATCGGTGTGTGTGTGCTAAAGACCTGTCTGCGCTCCAGACACCGAAGCAGTTTCATTAGGATTGCTAGTTCCCATGAGGGGGGCACGTGAATAATTACCAATTAGACTGTTGTCAGGAGCTAGTGGTGCTGGTGGTGGTGTGGCACTATGGCAGCCATGCAACATTAGGGTGGGTGTGTGCATGCCTACGTACTTGTTTGACATGACTATTTATGTGTGTGAGTGTGTGTGGAACATTTCTGATGCCCTCCCCGAGCAGTGGAGCGTGCGGTTGCGGCTGTGAAAAACAGAACATTGTTTAATCTAATTCTTCAGTCACTTGGTGGGGTTCTTGTCAGCTTTGTCAGCTAATTATAAAGTAGCCACATGGATTACACACTCTTTAGTCTCTCTCATTACCCCCCCCATTCTTTGTCTCTTGTCTTTATTTTCTCTGTAAGAGGTGAGAGGGGTGCAACCAAAGACACGCTGACATCTCATTGAATAGCTGAGTGTTTTTAGACGGGGCGCTGTATGTAGTAAGTGGCCTTGTGTTGATGATTGTAAAAGCTTATTTGGCTGCCATGCCTGCGTAAGAACCTGCCACCAACAATCGGACCTTTCTCAACAAATACCCAACTCTGTGAGAGGCACGGCAGGTTTTTTTGTAGTCTGAAAACATTCTGGCAAGTGTCACGTTCTTGCCTGAGCTGAATGTTTATATACTTAAAAAAATCAATTAAACCTCATTGTAACATTTCAAAAAGACACACAACCTGAAAACAGTAGTCAGCTCTTAATTTCAGAACAGCTTTATTTGCTCTAGCAGTTTGCTGTTTATATACTATTTCCCTCTTTTATCTCAGTTTTCATTGGCTGCTTTCCTGGGTCTTATTCCCCATATCTGCATTCACTCTTTTGTTTTTATCTTATTTAATGCGTCTCTGGTACTTTCATTTTATTGTAAAGCACATTGTAATATTATTTAGGAAGGTGCTATAAAAACAGATTTTACTGTTAGTAAGGAGGCTTTTAAGGTTTATATTTTATTGCAATGTGAATCAGATAAACCATAATCATAAAACCAATCTCATAATAGCTCAGACGAGAGAAAGAAAAGATACTGGGTGTTTCTGCTCCTTTATCTTGCTTCGACTTATCATACAATATTTCCCCTCTACATCAAGTGCTGTATGTGGTGGTGTGCTGTAAACTTATTGTGTGAATGATTCATAACAGAAATAAAAATAAATTGGAAATGACAGACAGATTAAGGCCTTGCTAACAAATGGGGTGATGAAAGAGGGCAACGTATTCTTTTACAGGCTCCTTTATTCTCCCAGGATTCACCTGCATGGGGAAAGGGAGATATTACGATACAGTGTGGTCAAACTCGCCTCGCTGCCTCCTCACTTTCATCATTTTTTTTCTCCCCTTTCCCTCGTTTTTCATTCTGCTCGGCTCGTTCCATGACAGGGTGAGATGGGATGGGATGATAGGGAAAGAGGCGAGGTGGTTGGGTGATGGGTTGCATTGTCAACTCTCTATCTCTCCCTCCTCCTCTCGCCTTGTTCTGCTTACCTTTTTCTTGATCTCGCCACACCCTTTGTCTCCCTCGTCATCTCTTTTACCTACAGCTACACTGTTTCTCGCCCCTCTCTTGTTCTTTTGTTTCTCCTCTTACATCTTTCACTCCTGTCTTGGCTGCCCTGCTCTGAGAGATGAGAAGTACTTCAAAGACATAGGACGTGGAGAAAGACAGAGGAGGAGGAGAAACATAAAGCCGGTGCCTGACGTTCCTCTGTGGCCTGGACTATCATACAGTATATCTCCTAATTTACATCATATACATCTCCTCCTTTATTTTTAATTTTCTCACATTATGCGTTTCTCGCACACTCTCCCTTTTGACTTTGTCTACTTCTTATTTTAATCTTGTAGTCACAAATCACTGCCACCTTTACCTCTCACGCCAAGAAGTAAGTGTTCAGCCAGAGAGAAACTTGTACGTCAGAAAAAACATGACACTTGGACCCTTCGTCTCTTTCTGTCATATCTCTTATGACTATTTTCTCCTCCACTCTCTCTCTTTACATCATTGTGTCCAGCACCGGCCACGAAAAGCACAAAATACAACTTTGCCTGGGGTTCAAACACAACCATGAGAGGACAACGGTTGAAATTTTTGCTGGTTCGCTACTTCCCATACAGATTAAAGTACTGTGTCTTGACATCAAGTGCATAGATTGCAATGAAATATGAGAAAGACATTCATGGTACCCAGAGAATGAAATCTCCTGATCTACTGCTCTTGATTTTTTAAGTTGTAACATAGTTATTACAATGGACTGCCTTGGGATTTGGTACAGATATTGTAATGACTGCAATGACTTTGAGCACTAACTAGCAAATTTTAGCATTCAAACATGCCAAACTTAGATAGCAAACATGTTAAACAAAACATCCACTAAACATGAGTAAGTCAGCATTGTTGTTATGAGCATGTTAGCATGCTTATGGTAGCATTGAGCATAGAGCTTTGTTGTGCCTAAATGCAGCCTCACCGCGGGGCTAGCATGGCTGTAGACTCCTAGTCCTGGTCAATACTAGTACTAATACTTAACTTTGAAGAAGATGAACTTTTTTGAAACCTTTTTAAATTTAATTAAGGTAAATAACTGATCCCATTTGTTAAATTTTATGAAAGCACAAGTGGCTAGCAAGTATCTTAAATGTTGAAAATGATCATGGAATAGGAAAAAATTATTCTGTCCAGACATGTGATGCTAGCTTCTTGAGACATTGAGAGAGAGGCAAACAGTGAGAGAGAGGAGACATCTTGATATAATCAAATGAAAAAGCTATTTGAATTTGATGCACACTCTTCCTCAAGCTCAAACAATTACACAGAAATTCACCTGCGAGAAAAACAGGCTCAAACTTGTATTGCGTGTCGCCAGCCTGCATGTGTGTGTAAATTGAAGTTAAAGACATTGCTGCGGTATTGCTCATCACGATGTGAAATTGTGTGTGAGAGAGAAAATGATGAGTTTGGCTATGTGTTGGCTCACATGTGAGTTGGTGTGTGGCAGAGAGAGAGAGAGATAGAGAGAGAAAGTGCAAGTGATTTCCCCTGTTGGCTGAGCATGTCAGCCCTGTCAGGAAGTGAACTCATCTCCCAGTCTCACGCCACCGGCTGCTGCTGCCGCTGCTCTATCTCCTTTCTAACCTCCTCCCTCCCTCACGCATCTTCACTTTTCCTCCACAGCTCATGTCTAAGTCCGTCAAACAGAGAGAGAGAGACGAAGAAACCCACAATCACATCTAAACTTAATCGCCCACACGCAGTGGAAGACTGTGGAAGTCTGAGTGGGTTTGTGTGGTCGACAAAGTGGTTCTTGAATTCTCATCAGGAGATTTACAAAGTGGTGCAGGGGATTGCAGATTAACATTTCCCAGATTAGTGTGCTGCAGAAGGTTACTGTGACTTAAGTGCAAACTCCATCATGACTCACTACCAGCACAACCTTGAGTGGACCTACTGACCCAGTCCTCTGCTGATGCATCTCATGCTTTACGCTCTCTTTTCCCTTCTCACCACTGTATCTCGATGTATCATGAAAAAGCCCTGCAATTTAAAGTTTATAACAAATATGCTATATATATAAGTATTCACCTATAGTTAAGAGCAGTTTACTATTATCTTTTATATAACTGATAACTTGTGTGCGTGGTCTGAAGATTTGGCTGTAGTCCGAAACACAACCCACAACATCCCCACAAGATCTGGAGATCAAAGCTCTTGTTAATCTATGTCAATGTAATTTTATTATGGAAAATAATACTTCATACTTGCATTGTTCATTTAATGTAATGTACCACAGGTTGTGACCCAAAGCTGCAGTACTGTACATACATAAAAATGTGCTGGACTCGGCCCAGATTCTGAGGCCTTTTGGGCTTTATCCAAGTCAGTGGAGTTTGAAACTTTTGAAGAAATGCCTACCAGCACAATTTGTTGTAAAATACATAGCAAAAGATATACACAGAACATAGGGATGATTTTATGTGTCAATTTCTAAGAGAGATCAAGCTAAAAACTTATCCCCTGACATATCCCTTTACATGTCAATTGGAGTTGTGCCATAAGGCCGAGATTTCAATATATTCAGTCCTGTTGTTCTATGGTTTTATTTCTGATGTCTTATTTGATTTATTTGTTTGTGTCTGCAAGTGTCTGTAAGTAACTGCAATAAGTGATGGCGTGCCTTGGTGTCAGACTAGAACAAGGAAAAAACTAAGTTGACTGAACCCGTTGACCGTCCCAAACTCCTCTTTCATTTAACGATTCCTCTACTGGATTTAGGGGCTGTCACTATCAATTAACTTTCCTCACATCAGTCACAGCTGGAGAGGAACAAAAGGTTGTCTGAGGGGAGGGCGGGGAACAGATACATCATGTGGGCGGGAATGAGGGAGAAACCGAAGGAGAGGGAAAAGATGGCGATATATAGACACATACAGTATGCGCACACTTGAGGTTGACTGCTACAGTGATGTGGATGGTTGATGGCAGTGGGGGTGGCAGGCAGGGAGGGAGGGAGGGAGGGAGGGGGTTGGGTGGGTGTTGTATAATTTGATTTGGATTTAGTGTTGCTTGGAAGAATGACACAAATTCTACAGGGATTAATCCGGCTTTAATTCAATCTGGCCGCCACAGCCTGAAATAGCCCCGCTCCGGTCCTGCTGTTCCTCTGTGAAAGCACAGCTGCACCTGGCATGGGGTCTGGAGGTGGTGCATGAAGGTGTGTGTGTGTGTGTGTGTGTGAGCATAACAAAAATGTAATTGTGTTTTTAACCATGTATGGATTTGTCCTTGTCTGCAAGCGCAATATATGTGTGTGAAGAAGAGCGTTAATGTGTGTGCTGTGGTGGGAACAGTGAGAAGCAGGCAATACAGCTGCTGCCTGTGTTTGCATCATATGTGCACATCATATGAGCTCCTGCAGGATACCAGACTGTCAGTATCAAGTTGTCCAGGCCATGTAAACAGTGGTATTGTAGTCAGGAGCAGGTTTAACTGCAAAAAAAGACACAGTATGTGTTTCCATAGGCATGTAAATAGAAATAAAAAAGAAGATTTTGGGAGACTACATATTGCAGACAGAGTTTATTTGTTGTGCTGTAGTACATTAGCTGTGTAGGCCTCTCTCTCTCTCTCTCTCCCAACACCTGCCTCATCAGTACTGTTTGGCTCGTTGCCTACAAGCAATCTACAGTTCAACGCAGTCTCGTCTTCAAGGGATCGTTGTCTGGTGATTTGGATCCCACATCTGATGTTAAAACATTCCTAATCACTGCTGCTGTGCTCTCTTTACATCTGCACCTGTACTCAAAAGGCCTATGAAAGGAACAGGACTGGGAGTTTATGTTGTTATCAAAGCAGATGCATATACCATTTAAATGTTCTGACCAAACCAGAGCACACTGTGTTAATATTCATACAGCCTTCACAGTGAAAAGGTCCTGATATGTCAAAATGTTTAAGACAGTATCATCCACCAAAATAATAATTAAAAAAGAATATCTGAGGAGGTGTGCAATAGTAATAAGTTAACAGACCCTATCAGCATCAGAATCCAAATGTGTTTAGAGCCAAGAACGTTACATTCATAAAAGAAATTTTCTTGCTGTTTGCCCTATGATCAGCCAACGAGAGCTGGCTTTTGAACGCTAAACCGGACGACTCCCAGATAATAAATTGGTGACAGATGCTTCCAGTGAGATGACAGACGATAATAAGAGTATGATATATAGCCTGGACACCACAGCCAATGACTCAGTTAGAGATGGATGGGTAGAGGCAGAAAGAGAGGGAAAGGAAAGGATGCTTAGAAGAAAATATGTGACTAGAAACAGACATGAGCAATGCAGAGGGTATGGGAATGTGAGATTTTAAATGCACATTTAGTTGTTGAGCCCAGCGGAGATGGTGGGAGGTGGAGACGGGTAAATCGATAAAACATGGAGGAATGAGCGGTTAGGTTGGAGATAAGGGGTCAAGGGGTGAGAGGTCAAGCTTAGCATTAGGATGGTGCCCCCCTCGTGGCAACCCTGTCTTCTGGAAATGAGATTAGAAGGAGTATATTCTACTGTCTGTGCTTTACACAATATGTTTTGAGGCAAATGTATGTATTGCCATTTGCAATACATTTGCAAATGTATTGCCTAAATTAATGAGGCAACTTTTTTGTACGCGTAAGAAGTGCTATGTTTTTATATCACACGAAAGACTTTAATAATTTGAGTTCTACATGTGAAAAACCCACTTGCAAAGTTTCACAATTTTGTGGGGAGGAAGTACCTCAAGGTATGAGGTATTTGTGTGTTTTGGTGAGAAACACTGAATTTAAACAGCTGCGTCTGTTTCGTACGTTCAAGGTAGCTTTACTGTAAATAAAAGATGATGGGTCCTGAAGTTTAGCTACCACATCTTCCATGTGAAACGCAAAGACAAATGCCTTTAGAAAAAACAAATCATTTCAGCACCGTAAGTTTAATAAATAACAAAAACAACCTTGGTTACCACAATAAAGGGACTTTAATACTTTGCACTGTTTCATAGCTTGTTCTGTCACAGATCAAAAGGAAAAACAAACACTGCCCTACATTCTTAATGGGCCTTTTTAATTCCCATGTGAGCCACTCATGCTAAAACTGTTTATACTCGCTGTAACTAGGTGCTTTGGATAAAAGCTTCCACTAAATAGCTGATATTATGTTGCATTACTCACATTCGGATTCACCACTGCTGCCACAAATTAGGACACTCATTATGACTCATTAAGAATCTGAGTCTCACACTCTGGTGCCAGAGGCTTCATTTATAAAGATGAGCCTTATGATAAAATTTCATCATACCAGTGTTTGTCCACAGGAATTCATCGCAAATAATTTATTTATGAATACCGGCCTTGATGATTAATTTCACCAACCCAAAATACTTTTCCTCACTTTCACTATTACCACTGCCATGGTGCTGTAGGCTCCAGAGACGAGTCAGCAGAGTACAAACCAAAATTGTCCTCTAGTGCAGTTGATCAGACCAGTGAAGGTGAGCTACTTTGGACCTCTCTGAGTCTCAAGTAACTTCACTAGTGGAAAATCAGGGATTTTCCTAAGCAATACATCTCAGCCATGAATTCAAAGAGCAACCTTTCATTCTCAACCCTACTTCTTTTACACTCATCATTGAACACACAGTCACTAGGATCACAGACACTATTAATTAAGGTTATCAGTTACACCTGTGTTCAGCACTCATTCATGAGCCTGAGTGAGCACTCATTTTGATTGGTTGCTGAAAGTGGTGGAGAGTTTGGCCGAAACAAAGAAGTGTTAGCTTGGGGTTAGCAAGTCATGCTAAAGGCAGACAGCACACCTGTGGGCGCGGGGAGTGTTTTCTTGTGTGTCTTAATTCGATTCGATGCAGGGTGGGAGAACCAAGCAGACTGTACGTGGTCAAAACCGGGAGGATATGTGTTCTGTGAAGGGTGAGTGCACATTTCTTTAATAGTTTATTTGCTGAGTGTTGGCTGTTAGCATTCTCTTCATCCACAATGAGCGCTGAGTCATTGTACTGCTGGTTGTGTTTTTGCTACTGCACGTGACTCTTGCACAGTGAAAGTTGTGTCATTTAGCGGCTCAACTGAAAGGAAAATGGCCATTAATGTTGCTTTACTGTCGCGTCGTGGTTTATTATCCATTTGAAAATGTTTTCTGTGGCTTCTGACTGTTTGACATTAACAAATGCTGTTCTGTGTGTAGCTGTGCCTGGCTGTATCTTGTTGTATGGTGTTCTCAGTCTAAAGGGTGAGTACTGCTGTTTAACTGCAGTACATGATGAGGATTTTAGAATCTTCTTTTATGGCAGCATAATGCATAATATTGTTATTGGTTTTTTTTACACACATTGCCTTCTTCCTCATTTTAACTACCTTTAATACTATACTGTACTATCAGTTACATTTTAGATTAGACTTCATTGACCTGAATAGGAGTATTGCCCCTTGGTGGAGGTATGTGTGCTACTGAGTGTCATTGTAGTTAATTACTGTATTTGAATTTTTGCAAATCTTTGTAAATATAATTGTGGTGGATATAGTGCAGCTGATCTTCCCATTGCAGTTTCCCAAATCAGGTGTTGGTAGTTAATTGAGTTATTGTAAAGTACTCAGGTTAAAGTATATTTTCATACGTAGAATAAGTAGTCCCAGACTCAGACACACCCAGATTCAAACTTCCTCCTCCTGTGACTGCCCTGCTGCTGCACACTGCTCTCATATGCACTAACACACAGGCAGGTGTGCCTGGCCTCACCTCGGTGAGCTTCTGTCCTCTGGCCTGAAGCCTGCTGGATCGTCATAACTCATCACAACAACACGCACCTCTGCACACACACATAACACACACACTCCAGGAGTTTGGATGTATTTTAATCTTTCGCTCTCAAAATTTGTGTCTGTGTTTGTGGGTATGTGACTTTATTAAATCTTAGTACCTGCACACTTGCACTAAGTGTCTGAGTGCCCTTTTGTTGTGGCTAGCTGTATGTCAGTGCGGAGTGTTAGTACTGCATGGTTAGCTAGGCAACTTGGCATTTAGACTGCTGCTGATAGCAGCACCCTGCAGCAAGGAGTGTGTGTGTGTGTGTGTGTTTGCGTGTGAAGGCATATGTGTGTGCTAATCATGTCCCACGGTAGAAAAAGAAAGACGGCTAGTAGAGGAGACTGAGGACGCCCATTAGCTGTACAGCCTAGGGATTGTGTGATTATGTTGGAGGTGTGTGTGTCTGTGTGTGTGTGTGTGTTTATGTAAAGGTGAAAACTAATTTGTATCCTTGTGCTTTTGAGCTTGTGTTTGTGTCGCTGAGTAAGCTGTCAACTGCAAACATCAAACTGGAGAGCTAGTTCTTCTATGACTTAGTTTAATTTGAAAAACAAGATTTCAAGAATCAGATCAACTTAAACATGACTGGCTGCTTTTTCCAGATTTTGTTCAAACAAAATAAATTAAACTAAATGTAGTTAGTATGGATAAATGCATGATTCTGCAACTTCAGAGACTATTTTCCTGATTAAAGTTGATTCAGAGATAGATTTTCTTGTCTCCACCTCCAAACAGATTTGGGTAAAATTGTTCCCAAATCTATTAACTGCCACGTTTTCCAAATTGAAAATCAGCAGGAAAGTCTGATGGCAGCTCAGAGAGTGGTGTGTTCATCCAATTATTTTATTTCTTTTTATATTTTACGGAGGCTCTGCACATTGATCAGCATCTGTAAATGTGTGTCAGTTCATTGGGCCAGGAGAATTCTTATTTTTCAAGTTGTTCCTTGGCTTGCAGAAGATACACAATAAATGTCTTTATCTTAAAAATAACCTTAAATCAGACAACAAGGGAAACAAGAGGAGCTAACAAAGTGACTCCACTGGTAAGCAGAGCAGGAAATATAAAATGCAGGCAATTAGTGAAGGAAAGACTTTCCTGTTCAGATCATCAGTGCAAGCACTAAACTTTTACTGGTACTCTTTTACTGTGATC
The DNA here is from genome assembly GCA_016785225.1 of Psettodes erumei. NCBI lineage: Eukaryota > Metazoa > Chordata > Actinopteri > Pleuronectiformes > Psettodidae > Psettodes > Psettodes erumei. Next base: position 155,189 of record JAFBJZ010000898.1, on the reverse strand, counting down.
ATAAAAGGTCTGCTAATTCATACATGGCCACAGTGAGCAAATAAAAAAATGGAGGTGTCACTGTCCAAGGCAAAAGTTTTGTGTGTATGTGTGTGTGGGATTTGGTGTTGCTGTTAGGGTGTTTGCTTCCAGGAGGAGACAGGCTTTTTTTCTGTAATGGCTATTGACAGCTTTAATTGTAGCTCTGCTGACAAACAACTACAATTCATCCTCCTCTTCATTTACTCCAGTTAGCCTACGCTCCCCCTGCTGCTACTGTGTGTGTGTGTGTGTGTGTGTGTGTGAAGGACAGCAGTTTGTCTCAAACCAGCTGTTGCTTGTCGGACATGGTTATGGTTAGAGGTCAGAGAAGCAGTTGCGCAGGTTGTGTGTGTTCGATGCATGTGAGTCTTTGTTGCAGACGCTTCAGCGAGTTGGGAAAAGAAGAAAGAAAAACAATGAAAAAGTTCTGAGTGCAGGGAAAAAGAAATCATTTAAAATTCTTTTTGAACCCTGCAGCGAACGTCAAAACCTGCCTGTCTGCATCATTTCTCTTTGTCTTTTCTCGTCTTTGTCTGTCTCTGTCTGTCTGAGGTTCGCAGGGAGGTCACGCGACCGCGTCCCGTCTTTCTTCGCGCTCCGTCTTTCACGCTTGGGCAAGTCCTCGTTACAGGTGTTTGTATAAGATAGGAAGGAAAAGAGGGAGACGAAAATAAAGAATGCAAAACAGTTTGAGGCACGAGAAGAACTCTTTTTGAAATCTGGGTCCCAGGAGTGGATGATTGAAAAGCATTGACGCAGCCCCAGCGCTGTCGGGGTTCACACCGAGTTCACTCATGTTGATTTCAACTAATCTCGCTCCTCTTCCTCCGCCAGAAGACATTAGCAAGTCTCTCTTTTTATTTTTATCTTGCAAAAGCTGGGGTTCATCCAATTAGCTTTGGGAAATTATTAATCCAAAAGGAACTGGCAAAACATTCTTTCGAAGGAGTTTGTCTTGTAAAAAATTAGGAAATTACTTACCATTGAAAACAGATTTCCTTGGTAAATGCACCTGTGGAAATGATGTGATAAATTATTAAAGTTATTATGCTTTTTTACCAGGCTCAAACGTGGATTGGATGTCCTTGAATTGTCTTTGATACATTCGTCCATCATCACCTCAAAGAAATGTCACACACGCTGTCACTTTCTTAAACTCAGCCTTGTTTTAGAGCCTAAATTTTCACATTCAGGGAATCCAGTGCAGCTCTTTGTTCTTGTTTTTGACAACATGAAATATTAAAGACCAAAGCAAACAAAAACAGTGCAATAAATTGTTTGTTTTTTATTTTATCATTCCAGAAGCTTTTTTACTCACTAAAACCCTATTCTGATTTCACATTGTTGGGAATTTCAAAGGTTTCAAAGTCCCTTGGCAACCAGATGGAGATATACTGTAGCTCGCTTCCCCGTAAATTTGTATCTGCTAAATATTCCAGAGCGCCCGTTTCTCTCTGTCTTCTTGACCTCTCCTTCTCTCGCGCGATCAGTGCCCAAATTCCCATGCACCTCGCATCGCCAACTGCCACAGTTTGATGCTCCTGTCCTCCCTCTGTTCGTCTTTATCCCGCCTTCATCTCCCTCCCTGTCCATCCATCCATCCGTCCATCCGTCCATCCGGCTCCTCAGGGGGAGAGCTTTGAGGCTCTCCGTCCGCTCTCCTTTACCCACCGTCAAGCTGGTGTAAAGGAGAATCATATGGAGCCTTTGAACAGGATTCTGCACTGCTCTGGGTGCTGTATGTTATCTCTTTGTGTGTGTGTGTGTGTGTGTGTGTGAGACCAAGGAATACGTTTCCTCCCAGAGCTCCCTGAAAATCCACACGCTCAGCCATAAGGTAGTGGCACAGAAAAGAGGGGACCCTTGGGAGAAGTTGTGATAAAACACCTTCCTTCACCCATTTCCATTCAAATTTCCTCTCTCTTCTCTCACCTCCTCTCTCTCTGTACTGATGCTTTGAAAGAAAATGAAACACTGTAACATGAAAAGGAGTTTTTTGCATCCTCAAGCGGGACTCTTTTTCTTTGCTGTGTCTCTTGACTCAAGTCTGTTTCCTGTTGATGCTTTTTTGAGTTAACTTTATTTGTAACCATTTTCACCATAGCCATCTCACATTGCTAGATATCTACTGTTTATATGGGAGAAGTGGTTGACAGGATTAAAACAGGTAGAGCTGGTCTTAGGTGTTGTGGTGTGCAGCCACAAGAACGGAAAGAAAAAGGGCTGGTCATCACCATGAACGTCCCTGCTTATAGTCTGGTCTGTTTCTTTGGCAGCAAGTCCATACATACAACCATAGTTTTTAGTTTAGTTTTAGAAAATTTGGACCACTCTAAACTGAGTGTTGACTAAGTTGTTGCACAAGTGCCTTTTATGACAGCTCGGTCTCAAGACCCGAGAGCGATGGGAACTTTCCCCCTATTGAATGTGCAAGTGGCTGTTGAGCCATTGTCTCTTCTTCGACAAACAAAACCTCTTGAGGCATAATCCAGCTGTGCTCAAGCAGAACCCAGGCAAAATCAGACAGTGTTTGCTGGGAATAAAAGACGTCCACATGACAAAGACCTCGACATGAAAGTCGAGGTCTTGGGACTTTTGTAAAAGCAGCTTTGTTTGGCACTGCAGCCCGGAGTCTGCCTGACCGTGCTCCTCTCCTCGAACTCACAGCCGCCGACCGCAACAATGCAACTCTCAGCGGGCAGCGCAGATAGAGATTGCAGGGAGGAGAGGAAAGAAGAGGGAGAAGAGAGAGAGCGAGGATGAAGAGAAATGTGGAGGGAGGTAGGAGGAGTGAGAAAAAGACAGAGGAAAAAATAAAAGAAAGAGAACCAGTAAGTAACACACAGAGAAACAAAGGAACAGAGAGAGAGGGTGAGAGGGAACCAAGGTAACAAAGGCATCAGAAATGAGCAGCTTAAGAGCTTAGCCGGCATTAGAGATGCCTAATTTTCCAGTGAAACCATCTCAGCCTCGGCTGTACCGCGACAGGAGGCGAGAACCTCATGCCCAGAGAACAAGAAAGCACTATTTCATCATTTGCTTCTCCCTCTGCTGGCATTCATATATTTATTTATTAATCATGGCCACTCCATCATTACCGAACCCTCAGTGGCATTGAGAGATAAACAGTAAAACATTTCTCAAATCGTCTAACAGCAGCAGCGGTGGTGGACGGATACCAAGGCGCTGCTAATCAGCAGCAATTCTGTCAAGACTTCAAAACATACCAGCATGAGAAGGATAACTTCTTAGCATCAAGGGAGCACATGTCAAAGGAAATCTTCACCCCCCCCACTCCCCCACCTCCGCTTCTTGCCAGAGAAGTTTGAGCAAAAGACATTAACCTGGAGAGATACCTCACAGGTGATCAACTCCACTTTTTCTCAGATTTCATGTTTGCAGAGAGAAGCTGCAGCTTGAATACACTGCACACTTTGCAGAGGAGTATTTGAGGTGTATCTGTGGAGGTTAACAAGCCGCCGTCGCTCCTTTGTGCTTTGACCTTTTCCTAATCCCAAACCTCCAAGCAACGGATGTCTAGACTTAATAATAAAAGACAGGATTGCTGTTTGGGTTCTGCTGTTGCAAAAGCAGCGAGTACTCTTACATCATCTCATTTGTAGGCATATTTTTCAAGCGAGAAGGTGAAGGATGAGAGGGGGAAGTGAGTGAAAATGAGAGGAAATGAGGAGAAGGAGGAGGCAAGGAAAAGGCGATAAGAGGCGAAATGAGCAACGAGGGGAGGGCAGGGTTGGAAGGGATCGTAGATTAGGAAAAAGGGAAGGGACAAGACCCTGTACACTAAGGAGGGAAAGTGAGCTTCGCCTGCCAGAGCCAGGGGATGCCAAATGAATAAAGAAGACCACTAGAGTCTGAAAGCCTTATCCCCCCCACCCCCACCAAAATACTGAGTCCTTTGCTGCTCTCACAAGAGGGAAGGGAGCAGAGCGAGTTCACCAAAAAGTCAGAGCAGGAAGAGGGGAAAAAAGAAAGGAGAGAAACTGCCAAAGCAGATGAGAGGAAACCTTTATCTACATGTATGCTCTCTAAACCCATCCCGCTCTCTGCAAAACGGAGCTGTCTCCTTTTTGATTTGCTGTTTGAATTTTTTTTTTTTTCCGTGTGGGAAAACTTGTTTGGTAACCTCATTTTTACCCCTTCGATCCGCCCCGGGCGACACAGTGCGGATTAAGTCAAATGAGATGGTTAAAACAAAGCAGCCTTTACCAGGGAGGAAAGAAAGACGGAAAGACACGCACACACGACGCGTATTCTCCTGGTTTCATTTTGGACTCAAGTCAACTGCCAGATATGTTGTCTTTTCTAATTTGTTTCATTTTTAATCAAATGCAATGCAATCCTTTTATTTATTTTTTATCCTGGTGGTGTGCGATGTCGACCCACGCTGCTTAGCTGTTCAAAACGACATTTTGGATTCCCTTTAGACGGACTAAAAATGATTTTAAAGCATGAGCAATTAATGTGCTGATTATTTTCTCCAAGTGATTAATTATTGCATTTTATGAAATGCTACAAAAATAGTGGGAAAATGACCATTACACGCCTCAAAACTCGAAGCTGCTCGACCCTCACACAAGATGGAAAAAATCAGCAAAAGCTTTTTGGGGGGTTTTTGTTTTTGTCGCTTCATTAACTGTTTTGAGCACTGGTGTACTGATGCCGACCATTTTGTTCACTTAGGCCCATTCAAGCACTCTTTCTAAGGTTAAACCAGGACGTCCCCTGCATGTTCCAGATGGGGGGCTGCCCCGTCGTGTTTCTGCAGGCAGGTGGAGAGTAGGCCGCCAAAACTGGCGGGAGCAGCGCTGGTCTAACAGGACACACAATTCTGGTTCAAATAGGTTTGAGTTCGGCGAGGGGAAATGCAGCAGTTGGCCCGGGGGACGGTTTATCTCGGTGGCCCATGTCTGCGGAGTCAGACCACAGGCTCTGGAATCAGGACAACATGATGCAAACACAGAGCGATGAGATACGGCTCCCGAGGCCCCCGCACTCGTTTCCCTGTTCACTCTGTCGCCAGCTGTAGTCCCGTCTCTGTTTTCACGGTGGCCTGTCAGATTTGCACTAATCCTCAGGATGAAGATGCCAAGCAGCCTGTGGTGCTTCCCTTCTTATTGTGTCTCCTCCGCTCTCTCCGTCTGTCTTCTCCTTGACTTTGTCAGGGTCTCTCTGAAAGTCTGATCTCTCTCTCTCTGTCCCTGTAATCGTGTTTTCCTGACAAATCAGGACTGTGTAGGGTTGTGTTGTGTTGCAAGGCGTGTTTGATAGGGGTATGTGAGTCTGTGTGTGTGTGTGTTTCTTTAGAGAGATAAAGTTGGGTGAACAAGTGTGAGTGTGAGTGTCGCATCAACATGTGTGCGACAACTGATGAAACTGTCGAGCGTACATGTGTGAGATGGTTTGTGTATTTGCGACCTGCCACCTGGTTAACTCTGCTTTCAGGTGCTTTCAGGGCCAATTAACACTTCCCCTCTATAGTGTTGTTCCTCACAAATTAATTCATTAACAAATACGCTGTCTGTGCTGCTACATCAGTTTTGGCAGAGATTAATCTGTTCCAGAATTAGACTTAGCTACCGCCAAGTGAATGATGTTATAAAACCGATTAGTTTGTTGGAAATTCATTGTGGGCGTAATGAAGCTCAGCGGAAGTTCGACTCTGAAGACTGCTTACGTATCTGTCCAACTTTTCCTCTTGTAGGCGCAGCATCAAATGAAGGAATCTCTTAATATCTCTGAGATTATCTCACAATAGTCTCTCTTATATTGAGCAATGGTTACATTAGGGGTATCTACAGTGCAATTTGTCTTATGGAATGAAAACAGTTGGTGAAGTCAGTATTTCTGCCTGTTTGTGCATTATTTCAGCATGCACACTATAATCCAAAATAGAACAAATAAAGGTCAGTTCCTAATAAAGGTCAGGAAACTTTGTGGTGGGGGAAACAGTACTTACTATAATGGTTTGCATTGGAGAGAAATCATCATGTACATATTTGCAGCTTTATTTTCAAAATTCTGTTAACTATATAATACAATATAGTAATATAACAGAAAATAAAGACTTGCTTTATACTCCTGCTTCAATTAAAGGCATATATTAGATTTTGCCCTTGAGGTCAATAAATAACCACTATCTGAGAATGTATGGCACTGTTTACTCACTCTGTAAGCAAGAAAAGCAAAATCATTTTGATTTTCATTTGATTTTTATATCTGAATCCATGCAAAGAGTCTCCCCACCCCACGAGGATCCACTTGCATTGGAGAAAAAATGTATAAAAGTAATATTGCAAATATCAAATCAACCTCCAGCTAAGATTTGATTAAAGTGCGACACCTCCCTTGATGTGCATCCTCCTCAGCGAGCTCATCTCAGCAATCTCACCCCTTTCCCATCCTCCTCCCACTCACGTGCACTCATTAGCTTAGTTTTTCTCCCAGTTGTTTGCCTGTTTTTGGCCTGTCATTTGTCGCCAACAGAATCCAGGAGAAGAGCGCAATACCTGACCAAGAAAGGGAACCGCAAAACTATTTGCATAGGCCTCGGGGGAGGGTGCGGGGAAGGGTGGGATGGGATGGAGTGGGGTGGGGTGGGTTGGAGGGGTAGTTGGATAAGGAGGATGTTCTATTTCTGTCGGATCTGGGCTGGGATCAGTGGCAGATTGAGGCTCAATGCATCACTCAGCTACTACAAAGATAAATATATAATTGAAAGAGAAACAGAAACAGGGGGGTGTGGGAAGACAGATGTATGATCCAGACTCAAGTCCAAACCTTCAAGACAAACTGATGCATATCGTTAGCCAGTGATTTCTTCTCCTCCATACATACCTGCATGCATGGGTGTAATGTGTTCAGTGTGGGTGCTACAAAAGAATGTGTGCAAAGAGTATTTGACAACCACCATGCGAGTGTGTTTTTCATCATTGATGCATGTTTGTCTTGAATTTTGTGCAAACAAATTTGTTTACATCTGTGCTGATACGTGATTGCGAGCTTCTTGGGCAATTAAGTAGCATTTCCTGTCAGCGGCGCGTGTATATGTGCATGCGCGTGTGGGATGTGAGGATGCGTCGATGTGTATCCGTGGGCTTATTTACATGTGATCATGATAAAGATTGTGCGCACCCTGGTTGAAGGAAAGCAGTAAGAAGAATAGGGTATCAAGGCTGAATGGGAGTTGTATGAGGAGAAAGAGCGCCCCCGGGGCCAATAAACTTGCTTAATTACAGGAGGCCTTGTTAATTTAGTCTCTGGCAATGCAGAAGATCTCTCTCTTGCCAAGGAAACACAGCAGCAGCTGCAGCAGCTGACTCTTCCTTGAACTCAACGTGGTCTCAGCCAGTGAAAGGAGAGGCTTGACGTGTGCCTCTTGGCTTTTAAAAATTTTTTTATTTGGTGTAATATTTTGGGAATGCTGCTGTTTAGATGGATGAAAGCCCACTGGAAAGGTCAGGAGGGAGACAGAAGGGAATGGCATGTGTTCTTTTACAAGAGTGAGCATTTTTGATCCAGTTGTCCTCGCCAGCAGAAGCAAGAGGGGAAGCTTAAAAAGTCCAAAACAAGTAATGTCAGAAGGAAAAATAGTACCTGTCGGCCCTGTATGTGGGCAGGAATGTAGTCACAAATACTACTGCTAACAGCAACAACATAAGTTCTGACTCTCCCTCACAGCACGAAACACAACAGTCGGCTGTTTCCATTAAAATGTCGCACGAGTTTCAAGCAAGATCCTGAAATATTTGTAAAATGAAATGTTAATCAATCCATGTTTCCATCATCTCCAGTCATGCAAATATGTTTGAGACAAATTGACCAAATTCAGTAGAAGCAGATGGCATTGAGACAGCAGGAACATGGAGTTGTGTCTGGCTTGAACAGTGAGCGATACTTCATGCCCAGTCTTTTATTGTTGATTTTTTTTCAGCTTTCTGGCAAAGTGGGAGGCGTTTAGCAGTGACTTGCAGCATGCTATGACCAGGGATGTCTTAGTCAATCTTAAGCAGAAAGATGAACTGTAATGTGTAGAAAAGTTTGGTTGTTTTGTTCTATATTTCTGGTATTTCCACTTGCACAAACTGGAAACGTGGATGAAAATTCATACATCTGGTCTGGTTGTGCAACAGTAGATTTGTCAACCACATCGGGAATTGTAAATAGCTGTTGCGAATGGCCACGCTCGAAGACAGAGTGAAAAGCTGGTCAGCGGAGGGCGAGAGAGATGATAATGGTTTGAGTGTGGAAATAACAGAGCACATTTTCAGACAGCCTCCCCTGGAAGACGCACACAGTGTTGCACTCAGTATGTGCCTGTGAAAAGTGACAGAAATAGTTGTGTCGGAATGGAAAAAAAAGAGCTTGAGAGAGACGTTAAAGCCCCGACTCATTCCTGATCGCTGCGCAGCTGACCGGACCCGGGAACGACTAGAAAACAAAAACAGAACTGGTCAGGTGAGAAAGAAGATTAAAGTGCATAGTACATGATCCTGGTTGTTGGGAAAGGGAGAGATTTGTGTTTGAAGATTTTAACGGAGCAGAAACTCATCCCTCGGAGTGAGGAGTGGAGATGTTATTACACCCCCCCCGCAGATCAGGTGTGAGTTTTTATATGTAAGCGTGTAGGGAAGTCGTTTTATACAATATTGCTACACAAATGACCTGACTGTGAAATGAAAAGTGCGGGAAGAGGGAAGAAGAGAGGGATTTAAAATATAGAGGGAGAGTCATTGATTAAATGCTGCAAAGTGAGAGTAATTCTGTGAGCGCTGGGAATACACACACCACACTCCCTCCATTATTCATGCCCCTGCATTTCTCTCTCCACCTTCATCCTCTTCTTCTTTCTCTCTCACACTCTCTCTGTTTTTTTTTTTCCTCCACCCTCTCTCGCCTGTGAGCCGGCTGTCGATGAGCAATGATAAATTGCGGCCGGTTTGGAACCTGCGTTTACTTCTGTCATTATTCAATAACAGGTGCGGCAGAAATCAAGGCGGTCTGGCAGTTATTGTACTGCTGCTGGCGCCATGTGATTATTCTCCATAATTTACTTTACCACCCTGTCCCATAGAACCAGCGTTACGCTGAGTTATTTGGTCTAACTGGGAGAGAGGAGGGAGCTGTGGGTGTCCACCAGTTTGAGTAACTGCTTCACTTACTCAAACTCGAAACAAAGTGTTCCACTGCCGTCGATAATGACAGAGTTGGCAGAGCTTTATCAGGCGAGTGGTGTATTGTGGCAGTTATCTCTGGCAGCTTGTGCCGACACAACAAGGAAGTTGTGCAGAGGGCGTGCTGGAGATACGGGTAAAAGAATGGGATTCATTGAATGTAGATAAATTGTGTCTTATAGAGAAGAATAGTCCTCGAGATAGGTTGTGGAACTGATGACTAGCTTATAAGATGTTATTCAATAGTGACAATGCCCAGAGTCCAAGGTGAAGTCACAAAAAGTCAAAAAGCCAAATATTTCAAGTCACGACGACGTGCTATTTTAAAAAATGCGCTCCTGCAGTTAATGATGGAGCAGGAAAGGTGTCAGATTTACCACTCAACATTCTTAAGACAACCCACAAGCTGATTTAATTAGCTGACGACGTGCCCCTTGGCTGTAGGTACTGAGCGAGCGTGTCAAACAGCGCAGACAGAAGGCGTAAACACACAGTTACATCGGATGCTTGCACTCTTGCTGTTGTGCGTTTGGTTTTGGAGACAGAACCTTTGTTTGTTTGACAAACCTTCCATACCTTGCTGCAGTTTTTGAGCTGTGACTTTGACTCACTGTCTCAGTGCCTGAGAACATGTCTTGGGTATCATGACTTCTACATTAGTAGTCTCTACTGTCCCGGCTGGTTGACTTGCCATCCCAGGCTGACCCCCTACAGTGGGAGCAGATATGTCAGCCTGCTCAGCCTAAACTGCAGTGATATGTGGGGGATTTGTTCTGTGCGGAGCCCGCGGGCTGCAACCCGCTGACTTACACTGGGGCCGGACACGGCGCTGACCCACGAGGGTTAATGGGTTGGCAGTGGGAGGACACAGGAATTAGGCCTCTGCTACTAATTGCACACGGGACAGATTTGTTTAAATTGGGCGAGGGTGAGCCTGCAGGGCTCCACTGGGGGGTACTCAGCTGAACACGTGTCTGCGTCTGAGGAGTGTCACTGACAAAAGCAGGCCCGGGGATATTTGCTCACTTCATGGATATCTCAGAATTTGCTCAATTTATGATTACACTCTGCAGCTCAGGTCAACACAGCTGTAGCCCAGATATGCCAGATTGAGTTCAAGATGGACACAGTGGGTTTAGTAAATATGACCTGTTTTTGTTCACATATGGGAAATAAGCTGAAATGACACTCACAAGACAGTGCCTTTATTCAAATTTCCAACGACCGCCGTTTTACTTTTCCAGTTTTTGAATGTTTGTGGATTAAATTGAATACATATTTTAAAGGGGTTTTCCTGGTGGTTGTGTATGTGAGCTGTCTCAGTGGATGAGGTAATCATAGCAGCGAAACAGATCAAATTGCTCTCTCTTCCACAAATTGCACACTAAATACAAGTCTGGCTGTCCTCCCTTCTGGCACGTATTACAGCTTATTGTGCTGAATAGTTACTCTTTGTTGTTAGGCAACCTCTAGTGGTCATAGTGATTATGACAGGTCAGGTGATGTTGACTATAGAGCGGTAGAGCTTGCTGTGATTGGGCTTGGGTTGACAAAGCACAGGACTTTGACAGAGAAGAGTTTGTTCCCATTTCAAACCAATAGTCCATATCTGTTATCTATGTTTTATGTTTGAAAGCCCAAACCAAGATCATGTGTTAAACCCAGCCAAGTTGAGTTTGTGCCTAATCGGGACCAAACTGTGGCTGCAGCCACTGAATTGTTCCAAGCAGTTTTATATTAGGAAGTGCGAATTAGATGTACATAGTGACAAAGAAGGGGTTTTAATGGCTGCCATGTCTCCCCATTTCCACATAAAATTATACCTATGCTCAAATGAATCTCTAGATCTAGAAAGCCAGTATACACGGTAATAAACAAAGCAAATTAAGCTGGTTATTCAGAGCATATTATGGCCTCTGATTTGGCTTTATAACCACGTTCAGTTGTTCTCGTTCATAATATAAGTAACTAGTTGAATATGTGTTTTGTAAAAGTGATCTTGGTCCAGCTGTTGTCAAACAAACTCACTGAGTGCTGTGGGATCCCAGACGACTACGGAGCAATGACGTCACGCTGAGCTCTCACTGATTGGTTGAAGGATGGATCCAAAGTGATGACAGTCACGTGGTCAAGGCGACAGTGTAATATGTGATCTGATGCCTCTGATTGCGTTCATGCTTGTCCTGGCAGTGCATGCTGTTTGAAGCTGGAGGTTCCTTCAACAGATGCAGTCGCATCGCATCTCTGTCGCACCCCCCCCCCGGACGCTCTGTTAAGCCTGCTATCTGATGTGTTAATGAGGCCCTAACGAGACGAGGTCTGTCCAAATCTCAGGCAGAGAACCAGAGCGCCGGGCGATTTTAAACAGTGTACGGGATTAGCAGCTGGAAGGGTGATCTGTGAGGTAGGAGCGTGAGAGAAAGAAGTGGAGGGAAGGACGGAGACGAGAGAGAGACAAAGGTGAAAAGCAGCGTTGCATGTGTGTGCATGTGGTGTAAATTAGTTGTTGACCAAGTGTAATGTTCTGCGCTAATGACTGTAGAATATGAGTGGGTGGAAGGAGTTGACCCTGATATGAGACAAATAATGAGGCAGTTGTTGTGCGCACACTTCACCCACGCGCTTGTTTTAAAAAAGAAAATGGACAAACAAGCACCATAGTTGTCCACACTCTCTGAAAGATGGAGGGATGTCCTTCATTTCTCCTCCTGAAAATCTTGGGATCTCCCAGCAGATGTTCTGTTGCCCCGCCTCGTTCGCCGGTGGGATCCCACTAATCAATCAAGCCCATTACCACTGAAGTCTCATCATTTCCCCTCATCCCAGATTGATCAGTCTTTGATTTACTTGAAAGTGAACCGGAGTGACATTCGCCCGACTCAACACAACTGAGAGAGGGGCAGTAAAAGTTTTTTGACCTTCTGGTGCCCAAACTTTGGAGCATAAATTAACAGGAGCACTGGCTTCCTTTCTTTTAAACTGTCACCGCTGGCTTTGCTATGAGTCAAAGTTTGACAACTTTTGACTTGAGGTCGACTTGTAAAGCTGACAGCTGATTTCCGCTGTCCCAGTCTGAGCTACAGCTGAGGAGTTGCTCTCCTGCTTGCCTTCACACTCTTTTTGCCTTGACGCCATATGTTTCTTTTCTTTTTTTTACCAAGATCCCGTCTGAGGGATTATCTCGGATTATCCAAGAGTCTCGTCTTCGAGTTCCAATCCCACTTCTAGCTCCTTCCTCTGACTTCTGATTCCCCTCAGCATTCAGAAAGTTTTCTCTAAATGGTAGCACCTACTGCCATTGTGGAATTCAAAATGCACAAAGTTATGGGCTGTCTGTATATAAGCAAGATACTGGAGTTCTAAAGAGTGAAAATTGCATTAAGTCAAAACTCTTCTAAGTTAAGGAGACTACTGAATATGTGCTTACTGTTGTTCATTACCTTTATCCATGAAAAACAGTCAGCAAGAAACTTTATCATATTGTGTTTAACCATAGCTGCAAATATGGTTGCAGCAGCATATTAAAATCCCGTTTCTTATCCTGTGATCCATGAGATGCCGAAGGTCACTTTACGGAAGACCAAAACATAATCAAAAGACGGCTCGGATGGCTCGGCTTACGTGAGATAAAAATTAAGAGCTAAACTAAGACCTTCTTCTTTTTCCTCCATCCGATGTCACCTAACCTGCACGCTGCCTTTTTTTCTGCACACACGTTAAGCCGTTGCTGTGTTGATAGACCACGTATTCAGTGTAAACAAATTTGGTCAAGGACCTGACTCTGAGGTAAGAATATATTATTGTTAACAAAATGTATTAAGTGTCTCTAAAGGCCTGTTTCCATTGATACATACATAAATGTTTGTTATGTTAGGTTAGTCATTGATAACACACATGCTTCAGTAGGGCAACAAAAGAGCCTTTATGCCACACTGTTACTTATATTCTACACAATTTACCTTAAGTGTTCGTTTTCCAGCTGATGTTAACATGCACTTTGTGGTTACATTTATCTTCTTCATAAGGAAAATGTGCAGGAGAAAGCATATGAGGAGCCATATGAAAACGTGCAGGAGTCGTCTTGCCTGGTGGAAGTGACAGTGGGATTACGGGGAGCGGAGCTGCAGCAATCTGTCTCGTCGCTAACAGAACTGGGTCTCACGCCACGGCGCCACATGGGGAAAATTGTCAGAGAAGTGATCCCTTTTTAAGGATTTGCTGCTGTAATATTTAGGACAGGCACGCCAGACCGAAAGGTTTGTGCGTGCGCTGCATGACACGTTGCACTGTGCGTGAATGGGTTTATGCACATTATGCACAGATGCTTTATGCACACACACACAAACAAACACTGCAGATCTGCTTGAGGCTGGCATCCTGCTCACTCACGGGCAACCAGAGGCAGCTCCTGTTTGCATGCCAACTGTAACATACTTGAATTGTGTGAACTCCAATCCACTCAAGTGATTTATGCAAGAAATGTACAAAACAGTGGCCTGAGAGAGAGAGAGAGAGTGAAAATTTAATATTTATGACACCATAACACAATGCACTTCCACCAAGGCTCTCTCTTACTGTTTCTCGTGCTCTTTCTCTCTCCCGTTTAAATGATGAATCTGTTTTCCAAGGTTGCTGTTACTCACCATTGTTTCCTTTCTCTCGTCTGCGTACACCCCGTGCAAATAAACTCAACTAAGCAAAAACCGAACTGAATTTAAATGAACCGAACCGAAGTCAAACCAAACTAAAAGGAATATAAACTTAACTAACATTTTCCTCCACCTTCTATGTCTTTCTCTCGCTCTTCTTCTTGGTCTCTTGTTGAGAACTGACAAACATCCCGTCCTGTCTGGGGTTCTACCTCTGAGCTGACATACATGTGTGAACGCCAGCGTGATATATAGCCATTTCATCGTTCCCTCCCATATGAGGAATGAGGTGCAGGCCCTATACACATTGTATTAATATGTCAACTAGAGGAGCAGATAGGCAAACCTAATATACTAATGCATAATGATATGTGGAACTATAAGAAGATTGGTTATGCTCTGATACACACAGTAATGTGTCTTATACATATGTATGTGCAAACACCATTCACTCAAATTCATAGCAGGGACACAATAAGCAGTTAAGTTGTGCACAAATGCGTGGATATAGTGAATCTTAAAACATACAGTTTAAATAACAAACATACAAATAATATTTGGCTCTTATATTTTAAATCTATTGTTTTATCTACTCTATATTACATTGTGATGGAAAATAACCTTTGCACATCTGTTATCGTCTCTGTCGCCACGCTTGTCTGTTGCCAGTTTTTATCATGAGAAATCTTTTCTATTTCAGGTTTATGCTTGATCATAAAGAGCAGGTCTCAGATCCTTCACGTTGGAAACGTCTTACTGTTGTACGGGCCGTCAGAGTTCAGTCCCACACAGACAAGGGTGCGCGTCCATCGCTGCCCCTCGCTTAAATAAAGAGGACTGTCTCTTTGAAAGACACGGCGCTGACAGGGGAGCTGTGAATTGCATTTAAAAGAACTGTTTATGGTTTGGAGCCACTGAGTCACTGCCATTTTAATCACAGTTAAGAAAGAGAGAAAGAAAACTAGTTATCTGGCCAACTCCCGGCAGACAGTGTTTGTGGCTGTGACATGCACTGAACAAGAAACAAACACAAGTGGCTCATGTGCAGTGTAGAGGATAAATCCAACATCACCACACATGGAACATCGTTACACAGTCTGAGGTGCAACAATCACCGTGTGGATCTTAAGTCACATTACACCTCATTTGGAACCTGAAGCCAGATTTCATTCCATATTCTGATTGTGCTATGCTATGTTTAATTAGGAATTTATACACAGATGCAGTAAGGCATGGAAATACTTTATCACACAGAGTATACACACACACACACACTGATGCAATCATGAACAATGTACATTATTCTGATGCAGTCAATGGGACAGGCGCACAGGTGGATTGTGAAGGAAGACGTTTTCAGAGAAGCCAAAATACACAGTTGCCAGTTTATTAGATACAGCAACATAAGATTAACCAGTAGTTCTGGTTGAGGAAGGTTCTGATATTTGGATTTTGTTAAAACTGTTTTAATCTTCATGAACCAACTTCTTCCTTTTTCAGATTCATAATAATGTAAATATTCGTGTTTTGGAGTGTGGCTCAGACAAACCAAGACATTTTAATGCATCACCCTGGGCACTGGGAAATTTTAATGAGCATTTTTCACTTCTCTCAGTTGTTGTTTGTTTGATAGCTTTGAGCTAAAAGAGATCAGAAACAAATGCAACCCAAAGGCTAGCTATATTAACAGTTTCTCATGCTCGTTCCTTGATGTATCAAACTCAACACAGATCTTTTGAATTGTAAATTGCATAAAATTCTACCATTAGGTTCAAATGTGTGCGTGATTAAAATAAGCGTCAATAACCTTTGCTGTCAAGCCAAGTAAAGCCCCCTGTGTCCGGAGACCAGATAAAAAGAAATACCCAGTGTAGAATGAAATGCCTTTGTGAACATTACTGCTCGGTAATTGTTGTTTAAAAACCTTGCTTTCTCTGCTCAAGACGCCGCAGCTCTTCTGGTAAAGCTGCCACAGCGAATAAAACAGGCATTTACAGCTAAAGGACATCAGGATCATCAGTCTCTTTTATTAGACAACTTTTGAATTCAGTGGACCCTCGAAGCTTCAGAGCTTGTCAGAGCTCAGACTCCTGTCAGAGCCCAGAATTATGTTATTCAGCATCACTCTATGTCAGTTGGAAAAAAAAGAATAGTTTCCCACTTTCAGAAGGAGGTAGATTAAATGCAGTGGTAAATCTTCCACCAGGCGTATACTGTAGACACTTGCCGGGCCCCCGTGTGTACTGATATGTTTTTCCGGGTGGCTAATTAAATACCTGTCTTATGAGTCCTGATTATGGTAATCGACTGCCAAGCAGGCAGGTCTCTGCAGATCAGACTGTGGATGTCCTTGTGATTAGAAGTGTAGCAGAGCTGGAGAGAACCAGGGGCAGATCATTAGTAGGTCTAAATGTGGTAGCACCACTCAGGGGGCCCGATGATCACTCCTGAGAGGGAGCGGGGGGGCACAGAGAGAGGAGAGAGATTGAGGATTGCGTTTGCGTGCAGGCAGTTTTGTTCCCTGGGCCAAGGCGGAGCGGGAAGACGGGGGTTTGGGGGTAGATTAAACATCAAGAAGATAAGACATGATAGATATCTTTACTTGAGCACCTGAGTCTCACCTGATCCTGATGCCAAGCTGAGTTACTTTGATGCAGCTGACAATTCAGAGTAAGGGATGAACGCGCTGGTTTTCAAATGAGCTTTCATCGGCTGTGGTTTTGAATTTCCTCCTTATCTTCCAAATAGACGGGAAGATACCTTGTTTGTCCACGCACTCTCTTAAAGTCATGATTACAGTAATAACAAACTGTATTAAAGTTTGGAGAACAAATCTCTTCATGGACAACCTCCCTCTGAAGGCAGGGTCACAGGATTACGTCATAATCCAGGACCTGGTTTAGCCGCTATGCTTATTTCAACACATGCCAATTCTAAATGTATCACAAATCAATTTCCGTGCAATGAGCCCAGAACGTTTGGTGCACCTGCTCCCTCAGGTCTCTTGAGGCAGTTGTCCAGCCTTGGTTATTAATTTTGGTAAATTTTACTCAATTTAAAATCACTTGGAAAAAATCACTTTCATTTTCATGTACATCTTAATAGAATACAATAGAATTTGTTCATAATTATGGCATTCAGTAAGAGGCTTTAAAACAACATGCAGTTGTCTTCCTGTGTTTGGTACAGGGGAGAAGTCACAAAGAGAAGCTCCTGTCTGGTGATTTGACATTTATGTATTTGTGTAAGAAAAACAACTATCATTTTAATTCAAACAGTGGACGAGTGGTATAATGGAGATTACATTTTAGGAAATATGAGGTGAAAAGTGTTTGGGGCAATGAATGGTGTGGGATATTAGATGAGATTAGTTATGCTGTCATGGCAACACCGCCTGACCCTGATATTATGCAATATATGTGTATATGGTCATAACAGTAATACCTACATACTGACACATGGACACTTGTGTGTGTGTGTATCCCTGCATTTACAATCGCATCTAAAACACACAGCAACTGTCTGCTCCCTCCCCATCTGTCGTGCGCACACACACACACACACACACACGTAAATATGCGTGCATCCGGCTCCTGGACCCAGTGCTGTGCGTGTACAAGAGACCGCTGTGCTCTATTTGACATCATATTGAATTCGGTGTGGCTGAAGACAGGGTGTTTGCTGAGCCTAATTTACCTGGGCTACACCTCACACAGGGCCTGGGAGGGGCTGATAATTAAAATGGCTCGCTGCCGCTGGGGATGGAATATTCATGGAAGATTACCTCCACCCTCAAACATCCCTGCACTTCAGTACGGGGTGTGTGCACAAGCGCGCTTGTGTCTACGGAGTATGGAGTGCACACACACACACACACACACACAATAAGGGCGAGTGCGAATGGTGTGTGTGTGAGCATTATTCTAGATATTCATGTTTCGCGCCTGTGCGTGTTTTTTAGTAGCCGTCGTGATTGTGTGCGCGTGCGACCTTTCTCTCTCCCCGTAATGTAAAGTCATTATTGCACTGCAGAAGATATTTAGGCCAGTTTGAGACGCCACACACAAGATGAGATGAAAGACAGAGCGAGCGAGCAAGAGAGAGACGGACCGAGAGAGAAATAATGAAATTGACGGCCCCCGTGAGGTGATGACAGCAGACTGTCCTCACTCGTTGATGGATGACAAATGCTCAGTGTCCATGTCCATCACTGTCCCCGTTGCACATCTCTGTCAATACAGCACAAGTTAAACAGAAAACCTGTCCTTTTGGTTTTCATTAACTGTGACATGTGGATCTGTGTCTATTTACGTTTTAAACTCAACTCTGCCAGTGGAAATAAAAAAGGAGACATAAATATTTGCGGAGCGCTGTAGCTAAATCACTTTGGAATATTTGCATTATTTTTCCCCTAAAGTTTCTTAAAGACACCTCTTCCCTGACTCATTTCACACTGCCCATGATAGCTGTTTTCCATACTATGAGTCCTCATGTTCCTAGGAAAGATGAGCGCGTCCCTCGTGTGCAGATACACACTCCAGAAAACCTTGACCTTTTCTCCAAGTGCCGACTGGGCCGGCTCCTGCTCTCGGCCTCTCTCCTCCCTCCTCTCCGTCTTCTCCTCGCCTCATTAGGGTGAATTTGAATCTGAGGCCATTAAGGAGCATGAGAGGCGAGAGTCTGAAATGAGATGAAAACAGTGGGAAGGCAATAAAACAGCCTTGTTAGAAGAATTTTATTACTGTTTACTCCGTTCATAGTCTGGAGAACAGCCTGCGTCACACCAGGCAGCGGATCTATATCTGTCATGATGGAGCCACAGAAAAAAAGGGCTGCACTTTTTAAATTCATCTCATTTTTTATGCAGGCAATTTACAAAGACATTCTGGGCCATTTGCACTTATTTCAAAAACCAACAGCAGTCTTGTCTAATGTCTCATCCTTTGCTACAGTTAGAAATCCAGCAGCATATGACCTCACCGTGGTGTTTTTGAATGAGGATCTAAACTGCAGCATCTTTCATACCTGCGCTGATGCGGGCCTCGGCCCCTCCATTTATCATAATTCTGTGGCTTTGTGTGTGTGAGAGAGATAGAACAGCAGATGAAGACACAGAGCAGATTGAGCTATTTGTTATCGCAGCTTATCCCAACACCGGGATGCCTGCTATTATCCTGCCAACGCTGGGAATGGCGGGCAGAAAATGGAATTCTTCCCTCTGCTCTGTTATTTTCATTAGACTCTTATCCCTCCTCCTGCATTTTCTGACATATTGTGAATAATTTCCCCGTGAGCATTCATGGAGGTCGTGGAGGTGAGGGCAACAAAAAAAATTAAAAATAAAACTGGGAGAAAGGTGGCTGAGGGCAAGGTGGAAGAGGGGGAGGGGTGAGGGTAGCTGACATGCTGATAGTGAGAGATAAACATTTTTCTGCGGTTGTTATCCTGGGCGAGGTTGCAACCTCTCTGGCTTGTTGATTGTAATGTTTGGCCAAGGCGTTATCTCTCCACCACAGAGAGCAGCGGATACCGTCTGGAATATTAGCCTCACTTTAGCTGGGAAAAGACACTGGGATGCTCGAGCTTTGTTCTCCATAGGGCCGCGTGGGCGAGGTAGGGTCGTGCATGTTCTCCATCCTAAAGGCCCACGTGTGAGACGGTGAACACAAAGCTCCAGCACCTCAGCACGAATGAGTGAAAGGAAGATATAAGTATATATTTAGCTTGGACCCAAATGCGTGCCTTTTCCCTCCTGAGGTCAGCTCACACGGGGGGTTGCAAGGATTAAAGACAGCGTTGAAGTAGATTCATTATTTATTCATCCACTTCCACCTACCTCCACTGCACCACCTACTTCCCCTGTGGGCAAGTGCGATGCAATTAGATCTCTGCAAATGAAGACACACCTTATCTGGAGCTAACCTTTGATGAGGTGTACAATGGCAGGCATGAAATGTGCACACAATTAGTTACTAAGCAGTTTATAATAACTGCTGTGTGTGTTTAACAGTCGCTTAAAATACATTACAGGTTGTAGCGTGACGCTGTGTCGCTGCAAACTCTGTGGAACTGAATTAATGAGTGCGGGACTGAGTTGCGATGAGGCACAATGAGGCCAAGGGGGACGTTTAGCATCATGTGCGTGATGCAGTGGCATGTGAGAGGAGCTGGATGTGGGTGGCAAAGAAGAAGATGGCATGAGCTGCTGTGGATTTGTGTCAGGGAGTGATTTCATGTGCGAGTGGACCGTGTGCGTGTGATGATGGATGTGTGTGGCAGAAAATGAGGGCACATTATATTGCATGCAGCGGTGGCGTGAGCCCGCGACCGTCTCGGCACCCTCCGGTCAGGTGCCTCGCACTCGAGATTGGGTCAAGTCACCCCTGCTGAACAGATGGGGGTCAATTGGATGCACCCAGGCAGAGCCAGCCTAACCTTGAACACTGGCACTGGGTGCGGGTTACCTCTCCAGTTTACCCACGGCTCCCCCTGCCAAGTGGAAAAGCCGTGCCAGCCGCAACCGGCCCACCCCCTCCTGCCGTCCAATCTTCCATGCTCGCAGCTGCCAGCTACCCCCTAAGCCACCGGTCAGAGAGATAGATGAAGAGGGGGAGGGAGCAATGAGCGTGTGAGAGACAACAAAAAAAGAGAGGGATTGGCAGTAATAAGGATTTACAGAGAAAATGAAAGGAGAAAAGAGAGGTTGAGAGGCGGCGTGGTGGAAATGGGAGAGGGGAGATTGAGACTAAAAGAGAGGATTGACAGAGAAAATAGGATAAATCAGGGAGGATGTGTTTTAGTGTGGGGGGGCTCTTTAGCCCCAGTAGCTTGCTGGTAGGCATGCTCGCATGCAGGGCCCTCTTCATTATTGTATCCCACTGGCAACCATTGTGAGGCTTCTTCACGTGTGCTAATTGTTATGTGAAAAACTGCAGATAGTGGATTGTCTCAAACGTTACACTTGTCGAGATCTGCTGCAGGCAGACAACGGTAGAAAATGACAGAGAAGCCAAATACCAAATTTCCCTCGGGCCGGTTGTGGTAAGTGGAGAAAATGCAAAGTGCTTAATGACAAAGAAGCCAAATGCCAAGTTTCCCTTAGGCCTGCAGTAAGCTAAGGAAATGGTTTAAGTGGTTAAAACAGAAATTACTTCCACCGAGTGTGTTACAAAAAAAAGGTGGGCACTTAATAAAGGTTTTTGGCATGCAAAACACGAAAGGAATGTATTTGGTTTGCAATATTGATCCCATTTTCCACAGAAAGCAGAAATGGCCTTTTGACAAATCGGCTACAGCCCTCAGTCAGTGAGTCATTTCTTCATTCTGCAAAATAAATAAAAAAGTGGCTAAGCTGTCAGGGCGTCATTTAAGTCTGTCTGTATCAAGCAACTCTATCAGTTAGTCACTTGAACTGACATCTTGTTGATGATGTTCGTTAATAATGAAGATTAATACTGAAGGGCAAACGGGCGAAAACAGGAAAAAAGCACAGGTTACTTAGTGCCTAAGGTTTATCATTCAGAAGTCAAACAGCCTCAGGAAATCTTCTGTTAAGACATTCACATCCAAAATAGTTGCCAATAATTCTTCCCAGAGGGCATTTCCTCAAAAAGGACAGATGCAGAGAGAGAGAGAGACAGAGAGAGAGTCATCCCTTACAATGATCAGCCTTTTGCTGAAGCCAATCTTTATTTAAAAAAATATAGTGGCTCAAAGCTTCTCTTAAAGCTCCACATTAAAAGGCTGAGTAAGATGACTGTAAAAAACAACATGAACACACCAAACATGAGAGATGTTGGGTGTTTGCGGCTAGAAAATATCATAGGGTATCTGATCCAGACAGATTTATGAGCACGTGTGTGTGTGAGAGAGCGTAATGAGTGTCTGTACAGCAAACGTTGTTAAGTCCATTTAATTCATTGAGTCACACACACACAAAGACGTAAACACATCCGCACAATCTCCTGACATCTTTGTCAGTCATCATCTTCTCTGAATCCAGTATTCCCAGGCCCGGTGTGACAGATTGCAGACGGGTCAAGCACTTCCTGGTTTCTGCTCTGCTTCTCCTATCAGAGGCCACCATCTCATCTGACACGGGCGGCCCAAGCCTGTCTCGTAATCACATCAGAGAGCGAGCGAGGGGGAGTGACAAATCGCATTACAAGCACTGACTCACTGCAGTCATTGTGCAGCCTCGATCCCGCTCCCCGCGCTTGTCCGTATCTCTCTGAATGAAGATTCATGCTTCGGCCTGTGGGAGGAAGAGTAATGCGATACAGATGCAGGGTGTGTTGGTGTGTGTGCGTTCGTGTTTGTAGGTGTGAGCAGTCTATAAAGCCGACACTCGCTGGCCCACAGGCAGGTGGGAGGCTCGGTGGGTCGGTGGTTTACTTGGCCTGGTTTTGTTAAGTTGTTTACGTCATTTCTTATTCGCTCAGTAACTTTTTTATTTTATTGCTTCTTCCCAGCTACGGAGGTGGTGTCTGTGTATGTGTGTGTGTGTGTGTGTGTGTGTGTTTACATGAATGCTGATGGCTGGTGAAGTGATCTGATCAAAGCATGAAGCTGGGGGTAGTGTGCAGAGTTGGAGGGAAAAAGTTCATTTGAAGATGTATTTATAGAAATATATTTAAATGCAAACCTGCCTTGATGCATGCAGATGTAGTTACTTGTACAGCTGCAGTCCTACCTAATGTATGGGAAGGTTTAACAAATGATCATCTGTTATGAAAATAAAAAGAGAGAGGATTAATGTTAGCAAACTTTATTCATATGCTAACTAATAAGACCTTGTTATTATACCAGAGAGAGAGTAAACACACACATTTTCTCAATAAATTTAAACTGGTATTTCATTTATCGTGACACTGACTGAGAACATACCTTGTGGTTCACCCTTTTCTTGTTTCTCACTCTCAGGCCTCCTCCTGGAAAAAACATGACGTGGCAATAATTTGAGCATCACTAGCGATGCACCGTGAATGAAGCCAATCAAGTTCAAATCACTGTGTTTATAGATCGCCCTATTAACGCAGTGTCTTTGGAACATGATTACAGGGCTTTTAATGCACACGGGGCCCCAAAGTTGAGGGACAGCACCCTCCGTGGAACAAACAGGCAGCTCAGAGAAAGAGCCTCCCCTCCCCTCCCCTCCTCTACTGCATATTGATCTGTTACCAGTAGAGCAGTGGGACAACATGCATCCCTACCACCCCCTTGCCCGATAATCCAATACCAAGACACACACTGCGGCTCTGTGACACAAAAACACAACGCGGCAGCGACACGTGCTCAGTTAAATCAATGACTATCAGGTACACGCACGCACACACCCACACAGGACCGACCAGAAGATGCACTAAGAGCGGGCTTACTCGTGTTTGTCAGGACTCAGAGGAAGACGGCAAGATAGAGCTGGAGAGACGAGGGGAGTTGAGAGGCAGAGATTCTGAAGTACTCCGACAACGCTGTTTAATGAGCTTTAATTTCCTCTGATGTCCTAACATCGGGGAGCCAGGAAGTGCCAGGCTTACATCCCTGCATTGTGTTTTTCTCTGTGCATGTGCGCGCATGCATTGTAAATGGTTGGCCCGCAAATTACCGTAGTTAGAGCTAGAGTTAGCTTTTTTTTGTTTGTGTCTGTATATATTTATGACTCCATGTGTGTATTTATTTGTGTGTGTGAAAAACACGGAGTGTGTCTGTCTACTCAGGGGCATAATTACAGAGACTGATGTAAATAAAGTGTTGACAGTGTGTCAGCCGATATTTCCATAAGCGTTTTCTCTGTGATCGCGTTATTTAAATAAGGAGCTTCACTTGGTGCTTGTGCCTCAGTACTGTTGTGTGTGTGTTTGTGTGTGTGTGTGTGAGATGTATTTGAACAGCAGCATAGCAATGTCCCACTGCTGTAAATTCACCGCTGTCTTGCACAAATACAAGGAGGCTACAAATGATTGAAATGTGTACTTATTTACCTTAAAGACGTGGTGTTTGCTGCGTGCTCTGCCTGTGGGATAAACGCACGCAGAGTTTTACTCTGCTGCATCTTGATGAAATTACAAAGTGTGCTGATCTTTCGGTCAAAGCAATAAGAGCGACCGTTGTCTGGGTCCAGTTAATGTGCCACTAACCACCTCCGCAGTGCTGTATAATTCCCCAAGGCCTCAGGAGCCCACATTTGGCCTTTCATTGTGTCATTTGGGGCCGAGAAGGAGGGAATAATTTACCTGATCTGCATACCAACTCACTGTTCGCTCCCATTTCCCAATTTCTGCCTTTAGAGGTGACTTTTCCACAGCTTCTAAAGAAATTGTTAAAAAAAAAAATGTAATTGCATTTCCTGTGAATGCAGGTGGCAGGCACAAAGCAATTTGAAAACCAGATGTAATCTCAGAGCATATGCGTGGCCTGAAATGCATATGTACACACAATCATGCACTCACATAGCACTCCAATAGGATCTTGGAACCACATGAAAAGAAATATTTGTGATTGCGAACACGTGCCGCGCAAGCAGATACGAACAAAAACCTAGGAGCCAAAACGCGGCAGCTCATCAAAACTTTCAAAAATGAAAAACTGCTGATTTTTCCGTGCGACCCGAATTTGGCTTCGCACAACGCAGTGTTACATATTTAATGCCAGTGGAGGGTAAAGAAAGTTCAGCCAAAGTTTGTGGAACAATTTTTCATTCGCACACCTCAAGAAATCCCAGAGAGACGGCCCAATTGGAGAGCATGAATATTCTGCTTTCAATTTGCATATGTTTAGCTCTTCATCCTTTGGCCTGCACACCTTACATCACAGTTTACTAATCTCTCAGACAGCTCGCTATCCCCTCACCAGAACAAATGCCAACGTCGAGCTGTTTGCCCTTCTCTTCTGTTTGTACCCTGCTTCATAGGCTGTAGGTGTAATCAATTATGCAAATAGCGCTGTTGTCCCAGAAAAATTGAGCGTCGTCAGCTCTGGATCTCGCCGTTGGAGAGGAGAATTGAGGGATGTTGACACACCTTCTTACTTTGCATTTTTAAATAAAGCAAGGCTTCAACTAGCCACACATGCTTGGAGGTTGGGGTAATGTCAACAGAGTGATGCATGAAGACTCTTCCCTTTAAAGACTGACAGTCAGGCCAAGATATGATGAACAAGCAGTCCTTTGCTGGAGTGACAGTGACAGAGTCTGTTCTCTTTTACAAGCAGTTGTTAAAGTTTTGTATGCTTCAGAGAGCGTGGTGGTGAGAAAACGCGGTGTGGCCTGGAAACATCCCCAGGCGTGTTGAGTTTCTAATATCTGAATTGACCAAGTCGGTCACACAGGTGCACAACATTCGCTCGCACAAAGAAGCATGAAAGGACACAATCCCTCACTGGCTTCCCGCTTCTAATTCTGATAACACTGCAGCATTACAATGCACAACAACCAAACCATGGCTTTTTGCTGTACCGGCAATTATCATCAGTCATAACTGCAGAAAATAATGAGGTGAAGGCAGGATTCAAAGGCAGTTTAAAAGTACGTCAGGCTGTGGTGTCAGCTATCAGAAGGCCCAGCACAGTGTGATGCCCTCTGCAGCACCTTTTTTAACATTCAGACTGGGCCTCTAGGAGTGCTCAGCCAATGTTTGGTATGTTTCACCACAGTGTGTGCTGAGTACTCTGACAACTCTGACAAAGTTCCTCCATATTTTCTGTGCACATACTTTATACTGGGGCATCGTTTTCAGAGGGAAAAAAACCATAAACCCTTCCTGCTGCAATCATCTACACCTCACCCTCAGAGGCTCTTTTTTCCACAGCAGTCTATCAACTGTAATCTACCTCTGGTGATTCTTTTTCTGAGAGTGGCGAGAAAGATCTGCCATCTGTTAAACTTCAAGATAACAGCGATGCGAATGCCTCAGTTCTCAGTGCAGCCCAATCTATTGTAGTGTATTGATATGAGATTGGTTTGTACTGTAAGTGGACCTCTTGGACCCATGTCATCGCCAGCCTCCAACCATTATATTCATATTCATTTCTTTTCCTCAAGATCCAATCCTAGGGCAATTTGAAATCCTCATCCTCCAGCTCCAGGGAATAAACAGGGGTGATGCACAGTTTGACCCTGGTCGCAGACCCCCGGGAGGCCTCACATCGTGGCTGTCTCCTTCTCTTTTCTTGTCCATGCATATTTCTTTGTCCTCATTGTCCCCACCATAACCAAACAACCTAATTTCTGCTCACTGTCCAGCTGCTGCTGGGCCTTTTTCAGTCTCCAGCAGACAGCCACCCACAAAAATATGGATCTTTGCTTCTGATAGATCGTAATATTTTTCAATTTATATTTTAACTCTTTCTGTCTTGCAAGTGCTTACTTGTTATCACATTGCTCAGTGTAGATACACAGGGTGGTCAGGGTAGTATTAACCATCATGGCTGTCAGCTTTTGAGTGTCAGTCAGAGTTGCTCATTATGCAAATATAATGTTGCTGACATTGACACACACTAAAAAGAAATATGATTTTATTATTTTTTATTTTTTGCCAAATGAGCTTTTCATCCTTTTCTCTGACATTAAACAGCTCCTTGCAATGAGCGCTTGTTTGTCTGCATGAGCATTATTCTCCACTGATGCTCATTATGAGGTGCAGGGGTGGGGGGGGGGGTGAAGAGTTGATTTCTTGCATGTCTCTATGACTACAGTGAGTAGAAGGCTGAATGTCTTAATTGCAACAGTGAGGATATTATTAAACTACCTTTGATTTGCAGAGCTGGAATCTAATTTACACACCCTGCGCCCTGTATTAGGTAGCTGCACAATTACACAGTGTTCTGCACGCAATACCGCAAGTTTGGTATTCGTGTAGTGAGGCCGAACCCTGCGACTCAAAGCCTGGAATGAGGTGTTAATTTAAAACAATTGGAGCTGCAACAATTACAATTACATGCTGCATCTCAAAATATGTTGCACATTATAACACAGCCCATTCTTGTAGATGAGATATTAAAGTGTCAAGATATAAATTAATATTCAGAAATCTTCAGTAATAGATGTTTGTAAATCTTGTTTGACAGTCTAGCAGTGTGAAAAATATTCATCCATCAGTGCTACCTCTTATTGTAATGTATGAAAAGTGCATAGGTTAAACAGCCGATAATGTAATTACTGTTATTATGCAGTGCAGCCTGAGAGGTAACCATTTATGACCCGCTGCATACAGGAAAGAGTTTTCAGACACATGAAATGACCTGTTATGCACTTACATGCGCACACTTCATGTGCAAATATGTTTGCAGCCTGCAAGTGCAGCCTCGCACACACACAACATACAGACACAGACACACACTAAGGAGAGAGGGCTACTACTGCAATATAATTTGTCTCTTGTGATGAATTCCCATCGGTGTCTCCTGAGACATCCAGCCCATGCTGACAAACCAACACATTTTTCACTCTCAGTCCACCGCTTCTCTCTCTCTCTCCTCCTGTTTCCCTCATACTACACTGAATTGATTTTTGCCCTCCCCTCTCTCACCTTTCCTCCACGAGGAGGAGAAAAAAAAATCTACGTGGGCTGAAAATGTGGCGGCTGCTGGGATCACTCTGGTTATTAAGAGGCAAAATTTAATGCCTTGGGTCTGGCTGGTGCAGCCCATTTTTACACTGTGCTTCCTTTTCTCAGCTGGAGCCAATGAAGTGGGTTTTGCATGTTTAGCTGTATTGATTGTTCCCACTTTTGGCACATTTCCTGACATGGCCCCAACACCACTGGGCAGTAAATCACAGTCACAGTTAAAAAATGTGTTTTTTTCTTTTCCATATTTAATGATGAGAATGTCATTTAGATTCTAATCTTCCACAACTCTGAAGCTATAAAAGTGATAAACTGTTGCTCAACTAAATGAATCTTTGTAAAAGACAGAAAGAGAGACATCATTTTGTGCTCGGTGTCACTGTGACTGTGAAGAGCTTGAGAAATGAAACAACAGGAAAACTGAGTGCCGGAACGGCAGGCCAGTATGAAGGACAGGGAGGGGCACGGAAACGAGTGAGAGGAGGAAGGGTGCATCGAGGGAGAGGAGCAGGGACAGGAGGAAAGAAAAGATGGTTAAAGGAGCAAAATAGAGGTGAAGAACAAGCAAAAGAAGTCACAGTTGTTCCATTTCCTGGCTGTCTGAACTTGGCTCTGAAAAATTGGAAACAGTGGCGTTCCCTAATCTCCCATCACCTGCACAGAGTGTATTCAGCTGTCTGATAAACTGCCCTGCAACCCTGAACCGCCACACACACACACACACACACACACACACAGATTTAAATATAAAAGGACCATCCTGCTAAAGCAGGATGGGCACACAGACACACACACACACACACACACACACACACACACACACAGCTGCATCTGAACGAAGGCGGTTTGTGTAAACTGTATAATTGAACTTTATCTGAAGTCACGATGGGTTTTTTGCTATCTGTGTTGATATTGAAAAATACTGGCACAGTAGCAGCGGCGGCTGGAATAACAATCCTCTGGGAAAGAAAAAAAAAGATATCGGACTCAGTTCCTGCCGAGTGAGTCGCCACAGAGTCGGCCTGCTGTGCGTTGAGAAAATGAGCCTGCCGGGCAGATGTCGCGAGCAGCAGATCACACTGTATATTGTGATTACTCAGTCATGGGCCTTATCTGCAAACTGCCACATGGCTACTTGACAGTTGGCTTGGCCCTGCTTTACCTGTGTCTTCCTTTCTACCTCAACACCCCACTCTTTCTCTTGCTCTTTTTTATACCCTGTTTGCAGAAATAGTACTATATGCAGGTTTTGTAAATGCATGTAGACCCAGCCAAATAAAAGGAGTTCAGCAGAAAGCGGCATGAAGGCCAGTGACTATGTTATGGCAGTTACTTCTTCTGTATCTTTTCTTTCAGTCTTTTCAAACTCAAACACCAGTTGAATGATGTTCGAGCGCTGCTTGAGCTGACAGAGAGGCAATTTATAAGTTGCAGAAGAAGTGACAGAAGTCGGCAACAAGCTTTCACTGCCACCACGATGCATCATTGCCATACGTGCCGACGAAAAGGGATGAAAATTTTTATTTCCTTCACTGCCGATCAGAGCTGGGGGCCGATGAATAGTCATGGTGACTGCAGACAAGAGCTATAGTTCTTTTGGGGTTCTTCTGGCCAGTGTGAAAAGGGGATTTAAATTTTGTGTATATTTACATTTTTCTCCAGACCTTTTCTTTCTTGGTGTCTATCTAATCGCCATTTCTTCTCCCTTTTCACCCTCTGGTAAAAAAAAAAAGTAAAATCAAACAATGAGTTTCACAGAGGAAAGATAAACAACAGAGTTCCTCAAATTGATCTTCTCTGCCTCAAGCTATCTGATACTTTCCAGGTTAAGCTCATACTTAATGTAATCTAGTCTAACAGGACACAAAAACAGTGTAAGCGAAACCTCTGTGTGACCACTGAGTGTAACCACTGGGATAGTTTCATTTAAATAACTGTAAACACTTCCAATATTTCATTTAAGGCAAATTAGATAAAAGTAAATACAAACTTGTCATTTATCATCTGTCTTACTGTACTCTTGCTGGAGTGCTCCAACCCATTTGAAAATGACCTTGACAATAACACCACTATCCGTCGTACCGGGAACTAATTGCAACACAAGGGCTCATTAGCCAATGACAGTCATCCTCCCATGGGCCGCTTTACCCACATTTCCCAGGACGCGGCGCCTGGACACCCCTGTGACCCACTTCCCCAAAGAGGCCGGTGCAAAGACAAAAAGTTAGTCCACAACTTCTTGGTAAACTCACAAAGTCCAAATCGTGAACTATGACCTTTTCTCCGCTGTCACTTTCGTGCCACATGCGATATCCCCAGCAATCATCTAAAGTCTGATTTATAGTCAAACCACACATAAACGTTATTATCTCATTTGCATTAATAAAAGAAAAGTATGATTGTAATAAATTTACTAACAGATCACAAACAGGCTATTATAGAAATACTAATGAAGGTAATAAAAACAATCCATCCAGAGATATTGTTAGAGCGTATCTTTAATCTAATTTCATTATGAAATGTTGGTGTGATTAACGCCGGGCAGCTAATCATCTCATAAAGGGAACGGCGATTCTCTGCACACCCATCTGAATAAAGAAAAGAGTGGCACCCGCTCCCCTGCGTCCGTTTGAAACACTCCGTATCCATTATTGTCGCCACTGCTGTGAGTGTGGGGATGGGGATTTGTGCGCGTGTGTGTTAACACGACACATCAGCATGCATGCGTGTGTGTGTGTGTGTCAGTGTAGGATATATGTGTGTAGGCGTATATCCCTTTCAAAGACACATTAACACCTTTTCACTTGGCAGCGTTTACAGGGTCCCATCTTGGGAATATCACAGTTATGGTACAATACATCTGGGACTTGTAGCCCGCTGTTATCAAACACCCGCTCTCTCTCTACCACCTCCTCTCCTCCCCTCCTATCCCCCAACCCCCGCCCCTCACCTCCCACCACACTCCTTTTCACTCCTCCTACGCTTTTCTAAAATCCCAAAGGGTGTTGAAAGATTACTGTGACATTATACAGGAGGAGGGAGGATGGGCAGCAGGGATGTCAAACCTGAAACTACTCACCCTCCTAATTGTAACTTATACCACATCCACACGAGGGCCGTGTTCAGACAACAACTTTGCAATGAAACCCCCACCCAAAGCAGGGTTGTCCAGGAAATATAGTTGAACGCATCCTCATGACAGAAAAAGTAATTGAAAGAGTTACAAAATCCTGTTTGTGATCATAAAGGGTTGTTCTGTTGTTGTGGCACTTGATAGGTCTTTAAACACAACTGTGTTTTTCTTTGTCCAATGTTTATTTTGTCCTGGAAACACTGCGTTATGGAGAGCAGCAGTGTATTATAGGGAGAATGGCCGGAGCATGACATGCAGCTGAACTACACAACTGGACCTGAACTGGGAAGATTGTGCTTTACACGGTTCCACGGTCCAGAATGGATGTTTAAGCGAGAGTGTCTGCCCCCACTCATTATCAGATGATGGCTGTGGCAAACGGTTATGATGTCTGCTTTTGTGTGTGCGTACACTTGCATGCATGTATTCATGTATGTGCATAACCCCTCCCCCCACAATGCCTGAGAAAACAGCCAGGGAGAAAGAAAAGGTCAAGTGCCTCGGCTCCCTCCTCCCCCTCCCCCTCCTCCTCATCTCCTCTGTCTCTGATGTGTGTGTGAAGAGGAGCAGAGATGGAGAAGCCAGTAAAGCGCATGGGCATGAAATTGTCGCATGATAATAAACCTGCAGAAGTGGGCTGCATGTACATACATGAGCGTGAGGTCTTTTCTGCAATTGACACGTATTTACTGCTTCAACGCCCCCAACCCCTCAGCACGATATCAGGTTGTGATTTACATCTGATTTTTATTTCTCCTGGTAATTGTTCTCCTGATCAATAATGCAGGCAAACTGGCCGGGGGTCGGGGCTGGAGCTGGTGGTCAATACTGCAGGCTCACGATCGTGATCATGTGTTGACACACACACACAGGGCAAAAGGGAAAGAAACTGTTTTTGTCCAGAAACAGTTAAAACAGCCGTCCATGCAACTAATATACTAATAAAGTACTATATATACTATACTATAAACATAAGAAGGATATGCTGTAAATTTGCAGATTTGCCAAGTTGCAACTACGTTAATACTGAACATAGCAACGATTTGAATCTGTTTTCCATCTGATCTTGCAGAGCAACATCCACTCACAGTGAGCACCGCACGCCCAGTCTCTGTAGGTCCGCCATCCACTCCAGCCGCCACCTGCCTGATGGTGCCGGTGATAATAAATGTGCAGCTTCAGCGCTGATAAAAAACACATCAGTAATCCACACAGTTGCACAGGATGACATGTTGCTTAATTACAGTGAACATGGGCACTGCAGTGTACTTTGAGTAAAGCAAAACACAAACACTGTCCTGCTGTCTAAAACACTCACTGCTGTGTATTAATGTGTTTAATGTGTTCAATTAATTAATTGAAAAAAAATCCACTATTTGCACCTGATCGGGCACCACAACAGTACCCAGCTGTTAAAAATAAAAACAGTAACATAAAAAGATAAAACAGTATAGATTTGACGCATCTTTAAAGATTTGCATTTGGGTGGAGACGGGGCAGGGATGTTGGGAATTGTCCAGAGATGGACTAACAAACTGTTGGTGTTGGTCTTTTGGGATTTGGGTTTTGATTTGTCGACAACAAGGAGTGTTGGTGATGAGCAAAAGTGACACCACATTTTAAAATGAGGTGTTGCGGTGTGAGGCTTGGGGGCCATGCATGAGCGTGATGGACGGTAGGGGGGGGCAGAGTGAGCGAATGGAGCTGTTGGCCTCTGTCCTCGGTGAATAACGACCACAGAGGAGGACAGATGATCACGTTCATCAGCTCCCCAGAACTGAGCCTACCAACCCCCCTGCTGGGGAGGATCAGGCGGGCTGATGGCCCATAATCTGTGTGTGAGTGTGTGTTTATGTGTGTGTGTGGTTGAGTAACGGGAGAGCAGGGATAATGACTGCTATTGTTGATTATGGATCATTTAGAAAGGGCTGTGTGCAGTGTATTCACTGCATAGGTGTGTGTGTGTGTGTGTGGCATTAAAAGTACTTATTACATTTATTAGAGGAACGTTTTACGTCCAGCAGGTGCTGGGCTTGCTTTAGGCGGGAAATGAGGTGTGCTGACTCGCCTTTTCCTTAGCATGACATTAAAGTTTGAGAAGGAGTTAAAGAGCCGAGGTAGGCGGTACGTACTGAAAGCTGCCAAGTGCAGGCTCGGCATCATCAAGGCAATTCAGTGTTTTTTTTACAGGAAGTTTCAGCTTCGGGCTCCCAACTCAGCTCTGATCAAAAGCTTCAACTCTGAACTCTGCATCCAGGTTTCAGTCAGAAAAAAGAAGCAGCATTCCAATCCTTAAAACAGAATTTCACCTTATCGGGTCATTGTAAGCCTTGCTAGCATGAATAGCTCTTTAAACAGAAGAACAACATGTTTTTGAAATTATTTAAAAGAGCTGTTTACATGCTCAACAGTATTTATATGTTCCTTTTGCTGACAAGATCCACACTTTGCCCACGTGATAAATTAATAAAGGACATGTATTGGAGAGAGCAATCTGAATCTCCGGCAGTCTTGTCCTTTCAGCCGACAGAGAACACAGTATCGATTGGAGACTCAACCTGTGTTCACATCACTAGTTTTCTCTTCTTCCCTCTGCAAAAACGACAACCTGCTTGTCAATCAGCAATAAAACTTTATTGCTTTCCAAGCTAAACTGTGAGAGTGATCAATTCGGGGCAAAGTGTGCGTACCCTTGCGTGCGTTCGCTCGTGCACGTGGCTACGACAGCCAGATGCGTGGGGACATGGGGGACTTCCGAGTGTAGCCTGTGTGTTGCCATGATGCAAACCCTTGAAACAGCATTTTCTGTGTTTCAGTCCATCTTGCTCTCCCACCATCTGACAGAGCACAAACAAACTGAAGAAAATGCTCAATAATATTTGCTTGGTGCAGAACGCTATGAACATGTCTCCTCACTTTAAGTAGCATCAAATCAATGGTCCCCTGAGAAAGGAAGTGATTTCCATTGCACAAATTATTGCAAGTCAATTTGAGGACAATTTGTCTATTTTTTA
Organism: Psettodes erumei; assembly: GCA_016785225.1. NCBI lineage: Eukaryota > Metazoa > Chordata > Actinopteri > Pleuronectiformes > Psettodidae > Psettodes > Psettodes erumei. The sequence goes on along the minus strand of JAFBJZ010000898.1, from coordinate 121,619 downwards.
ATATCACTGTTTGGTGTCGAAGTCAGATATGTTCTAACTTTCATACTACAAATTTTGAGATTTTCACCATATACATTTTTAAGTACACACGCAGTTGAAGAATTTACCTCAATGGAAAATTTGCATTTTCTGTTTCGACAATTTTATAGCCCTGAACCAAGATTTTATTTTTCTTATTTAGCCGTTTGTCTTCCTGTGTATTAAAAGATTTCTAATTTATCTTCTGTTGTGTTTTGGATTTCGGTGGTGTGGCAGTATGTTTGCTACATTAAAATCATAGATTGCACCCCTGTGAAAACCACTTAGTTCAAAATAATGATTTTCATTTCAGGGCCGCTATTGTATCCTGACCTTAAAACCAAGGTAGTGTGATCGTTAAACCAGTGCAGGACTCTGTGGACAGATGAATATAATCGTCACCAAACTGTCCTACTAATCTATTGCTCCCCCATCTCCCGCCATCAAAGGACAGTCTGTATAAAAAATCGCACTGCTGCAGGACTGACTCCGTTAACTACAGCGGAAACATCTGGCGCGGAGATTTCAGGTTGCATCTCCTTGATAGGCCGACGCTCCCGTACTCTCGACTCCACACCCCACGTCATTGCGCTCGCCCGGTGTCAATCTCCTCGACAGAACCCTCCCCCGAGATATCAAATACGCCGCGTGGCTTCACCGCTTTCCGCACTAGTTGCCCAGACGGCGTCCGCTCCGGTCCAACGCTGAGTGCGTCTCTGCTGCGGTGCGTCGCGCGCAGGCTGGAGAGAGATGACAAGAGCCCCGCGGAACTGGCCAGACAAACATGGATCTCCGTAGAACGCTGGTTTCGGTGCTTTGGATATTATTGCTGAGCCGAGTGGAAGACTGTCACGCCGAGGAAGGTATGTTGAAAACATGTGCTCCGCGGTCCGGAGCAGGCGGCGCTGACGGACGGGCACAGGTCTCCGCGGCGGAGATAGTTTGGCATTTCGCGCTAGTCCTGCGATGGGAAGCAGGTGCGTGCTCCACGGTGACGAGGGGGCATTCATGTCGGCGGGACCGGGAGAAACACACTTTCCTACTGAAGTGCATCGCAAATAAACAACGTGTTTCTAAAAGCTATTCTGTGACTGATTTACGCATTTCGTGCTCCCGTGAAGTCAGAGCGTTACCGCAAACATCCGAACAAAACGATACTCTGCGAGTTTTGCTCACTCGGTTTAATCTAAGTGGTTTTACGAGACACTTGAGGACAATCAAACACCCTTACAGCTGTTTATTATCCACATCGTTCGCGTCATCCTGCTGACTGTGAACTTCAGTTGTTAAAATGTGTTCCAAAGACAACAACTGAGCTACATTTATAACATTTCTGGTCCCAAACAGAGCCACTGTCTGCTTAAATCTCCAGTTTTTCATTTATTCAGAAAGGAAAAATCAGCTTCTCAATGTTGGTGGTGGTGTGTGTGTGTGTGTGTGTGTGTGTGTGTGTGTGTTTGTGTGTGTGTACGCGTGCTTTTGTCACGGCATCTTTGTGCAACTGGTTTCTTTGTCTTGTCATTCACTTTACAGTCACTGATGCCGTGGTGCGGACAGGAAGCATTATACCACTTGTGTGCGAGCAGCAGAGGAACTGTACGCTTTCCTCTCTCCGTCTCTCCATCAGCATGAAACCAACAATCGCAGCCGGAGTGTGAGATTCACCGAGTGCTGCGTCGAGGTTTAATGCTGCTGTGGGACTTGGATTGCTGGCGCTTTTTAATTGGCACCAGTGCATCTGCACTGACGTGTGTGTGAGAGGGTGAAGGAGCTGGGAGTGTGCTGCTGTGATCCAACATCTTCTGACTGCCACAAACAAATGCCTTGCAAAAGCTGTGAAACTTCTGACTAACGCACAGTGCTGATTGTGTGTGTGTGTGTGTGTGTGTGTGTGTGTGTGTGTGTGTGTGTGTGTGTGTGTGTGTGTGTTTCTGACCGGTTGGCCCAGGTGAAGCCAGGAAAGTAATCACTTCTGAGATTGTGAAGTGGGAAAGAACATAATGGCTTCAGACCCACAGGCTCTTTGTAAAGAGGGGCTTTATTTTCAAGGCATAGCTGAGTGGTTTTCAGATACACAGGCATCCATGTGCGCACAAACATACTCACTGCCACTCACGCACTTGCACAGTAACCTATATGTACTCCAGAAAAGTACATTTGTAAGACATAAACACGACACAGCCATATGTCTGTGACATGCAAGGATGCACTCCTGAGAGACACACACACACACACACACACGCACGCTCAGGGTCAAATGCACACACTTGCATGACATGTACACGTTGCACTTGCATGCAGGCTTTCTTGTGAAACGCACACATTGTGCAGGCATGCACGGGTGATATTTTCTGGCACTCCAAGGCCCTTGTGTGCACGCACACACAGTTTTGCACTCCCTCGCGTGGACACACATGCACCGCCGCATCCTGAGCGGACTCACTGCCAGATTGATTTGGTTTCCTGGAATGCCGGGCTGCCCGATTTGGAGACTCGCTTTTGTTTAATTGATGTTGCGATTAATTGCTGTGAACGCAGTGTGCTCCTGCGGGCTGGCATTGGCAGCGGTTGTTCTTGCTGTTCATAAGGAACCGGGAGATAGGAAAACACTTGAGACCCCCCCACACACACACACACTAAAATCTCTGTCATCATGTCCATATTAAATAAAGGGGCATGTGTACCTGTCTGTTCTACTTTTCAACAGTTGTTTTTTTCTTCTTCAACAGTGTGTGAGTTTGACAGGATCTATGAAAGCCTCTGTTATGTTAATTTATAATATTTATGTGGCTCTTTGATCAACACCCATGACATTTTTCTTTTCTAGTCTGCCCGTGTCCCAATTATAATCCTTCATTAGCTTTTATTCATAGTTGTACACTTCCTCTTCTCTGCTAACATCTTCTTGTTTCTTTAATGTGAATCTTCGTTCCTAAATTGTTAGCACTTCCCTCCTTCTTGCTTTACTCTTTTTCCATCTCCCATCTTCCTGTTTCCCTTTGTTCTTCCCACCGTCCTCTCATGTCATCCTCCTCTCCTTCCTCTCCTCTCCTCCCTCCTTTTCTCTCTCCTCGCCTCCTGCATCCTGAGCTGACTTAGCAAACGCTCATATGACGGGGGGGTGAATACAGGCAGGGACGGGTCGTCCACACACGTAGTCAATCCAGCCACTCCCCCTCCCTTCAGGCCCCCTTTTCTCATTCCCCACGCCTCACCACTAACACACCTTGGCATCTCATCGGGATCCCATTTACTTCCCTTCTTCTCCCTCCCTCCCTCCCGCCCTCCCCTCACCATCCATCCATTCTGCAGCAAGCTGAGAGAGGGCACAAGCCCGGCGCAGAACAATAGAGGCAGAGTGAGAGCGGGAGAGAGAAGCGGAGTGATTGAGAGCGAGAGGCTCCAAAACTACAGCATAACCTGTGGGATCATCCCGCAGCTTCACCCGATGCCCCGTCGCGTCAGAGTCGCCGGGTGTGACCTCGCCGCGCCGAGTATCGGCAGACGAGTGTTTACCTGCAGCCTAGTTACGCTGATGTGGTGCTCTAACCTCACTTTGTCACCTGCAAGTTACACCTTACAGCTAACGTTTGCCACCATGACAGCTTATGATGCTGGGATCCAAATAGTTTGGGATAAAGTTCCAGTTGTCTGTCAGAAATCTGTCCAAAAAATGGAGCAAATCCTAACGTATGTCCCCCTTGAAATAAATGCACCCTTTTGCAACGTTTCTGAACTGTTTTGGAAAGGCTTACTTTAAAGATATTTAGGCTTCCTTTATGACTGTGAATTCTGCAGCATGCAAATCGCTGTACGTCTGTCTGTATCAGTGTTTCAGTGGCATTGCATGAAGTCTGATGGTGCCCAGTAAAGATTGTGGAGGTTTGGGTGCTGGAGGGATGTTGTACACCAGCCCACGTTGATCCAGGCGACTGCGGTTTTCATCCTGGCTCCACCAGTCGACCCCGTGTGTCTGTGTGTGCGTGGCAGCTCAGCATGAGGCAGATCACAGACGTTAGCTGGAAGTCCGCCTCTCCTTTTCTTCTCCTCTCTGCACTTTTATGAAACAGAGTCACAGAGGTCTCGGCGCGCGGCCAAGTCTTTTCTGCTCGAGACGAAACATTTTCAACTAACGTGTTCACATCTTCAACTCAGTTCCGACTGCCCTCGAGGAATTTTCTCTCACTGGTGTTTTTTCATTGACTTTTTGTTCGTTTGCACTTCTAAATTCTGATGTTCTGAGATGTGATTTGATCTGACCCTTCGGAGCTTCAAGCCATGCTTTTACCTCCCCACCATGACGACAGCTTTCCCACAAACATAACCTTCATCAGTAAAACTTCTTTCCTCAAAGCCTAACCAATCCGCACCTTTAAATATTCAGAAAAGGTCAAGACGAGTGAACATTTAATATTTATTTTGTCATGGTTCCGTCTGGTGACTGAGGTTCTGTTGCTGCTGTAGTTAAAGGTTCAGCATGACGTGCCATTCATGTGAGACACCTTGCTGCTTCTGTTTACCGCTGCCTGGAACACAAGTCAGATAAAGTGACTTTTCATTATAAAACTCCACTCATATATTAAAAGGAATCTCATAATTAGTATTTAGAGGTGACGTGATTGACTAATATTGGGTTTATCGGCGATTGCCAGTCTGGCAGAGAAGCAGCACTCCACCATAGCAGGCATCATTTGGGACTAATTGTCTGTGATTTATGCAGGCTTATTTCTGCTCCGCTGCCACTGCTGCTGCTGATTGCACTGGTCCATCTCGGGCTGGCGAGGACAGCCTTGGACCCGTGCGCGTGCGATCAGCGGACTGTGACCTCTGTGAATGTGAAAGGTCGGAGTGATTTGTGAAGATGGCAGGCGTGGCGCGCCGTTCTCCCCGCCGAGGCCTTCGAGGACGTTGTCATTTTCAGGAGAGATGAGAGCAGGGCGAATGCAGGAGAGAGGTGGAAGAGAAATGAATGGAAGGAGGGGAATAAAGAAAAAAAAAAGCATCACAAGCAAAAAAAAAAAGGAGAAGAGGCGTGTCAGGTTCAGGGGTGAAGAAAGGGGGGACGCTGAGCAAGGAGCAGTGGATGAGGGAGCGACAGAAAGAAAATTGGAGGGGAGTAAAGTGCAGGTGAGGAGGGAATTGTAAGCTGCCACCGCGGCTCTGTTCCACACCTCTTGCATGTTACATGGAATGAAACCGACCACGGGCCATGGGTAACAAGTCGGTGCAGCAGCGGCAGCTCAGTCAGATCCTTATTTACCTCCCACTCTGCCGGAACATATCGACTCAGACTGATAGACTGATGAATTACGTGTGTGGGAGAGAGAGAGAGAGCGCTCGCATCTATTGGTTCCCAATGGGGTCACCTGATTTCCTTTGTTCAGGGTAAGGACGCCGCTATTCTGCTGTGTCGGCAAGAATGAGCCATTGGAAAAAGGGAGTGTCTTTGTGTGTGTGTGTGTGTGTGTGTGTGTGTGTGTGTGTGTTAGCAGGTGTTTCAGCCATATTCACGGACAGTAAAGAAGGGTCTGCGTGCTGAATATATTGATGCTGCTGTGTGTGTGTGTGTGTGTGTGTGTGTGTGTGTGTGTGTGTGTGTGTGTGTGTGTGTGTGCGTGTGCGTGTGCGTGTGCGTGTGTGTGCGCATGTGAGTGCATGCACATTTGCTTGCACCTCCGTTCGTACGTGGATGAAAATTCTGCACTCTTTTAAAAATTTTCTTTTTGATGTTCATTTTGGTGCAAACCGTTGAGGCAGCTTCGCCGACTTGTTGTCGTTATGGTGAATTATAATGAAATACGATGAAATGTCATTAATTTGTGCAAGAGACAATTAAATTGTTGCAGCTGCAAAAGTAATTCAGCACCGAAACGCAAACTTGCCAACAGTATACAGGCTGAAGTCAGCGATGACAGCGGGAGGAGGGAAGCGAAAATACACTTTCAAAAGCCCAGCGGAGCTCAACAATTAGTGCGTTTAGATAAATTGCTTTTCATTTTCATTTCATTCCTTTTCGGATATTTCATAGATGATAATCGAGCAGTTGAATAATAAGTCGAGCGGTATATAAAAGGTGTTCCAGCTGTGGTGGGTTCACTCATGAGAGGTTTTCAACCGGCTGCGTGTTTTCACTTTATCAATGACAAAAATACTGATTCCTTTGGTCATCTGTAAACCTGCTTTTTCTCACTTAAACATTTGGTTTATAAAATATCGCCAAACAGTAAAATAAAAATCCTCTACCCCGAGGCAGGAAGACAGAAATCCTTATGTTTATTCATATAGAACAATGAGCAAACAATCACTGTTGCATAGACGATGAGTGGTGGATGGAGAGTCTTAAATCCACTGTGTGGAGGGCACGTGTGCTTCATGTTGGAGCCTTGTGCAAACATCTCACGGGCCTGTTCTCTAAAGGTTCTTCAAAGGTTATATGCAAACAAGTCTAATAAATACAACTGTGGAAAAAAGTTCCCTCCCACCCACACCGCCAGCATCTCAGGATGAAGACGTATTTCTGCCGGGTCTCTCCACACGTGATTCATCTTTGCCACTTTTGTTGGGATACTAATGGATTAGAGGAGTTTTTTGGCAGGATGTTGGGTCCTGAGGTGCCCGGCTGATGAATGTCACCGTCTTTGTGCCGGCGCTGCGGCTGTGCTCTCGGCAGGATTCGTTTCTGCTCGGGGCGTGTTCATCCAGAGTAAACACCGGCCGCGTTAATGCGAGGCTTGACGTGGGTGGGCACGTTGGGAATTGAAGTGACACCTCGGCGTGGCTCAGTCAGTCTATCACTCTCACACCCCCGAGCATTTCATTTAATTTCCTGTTTTGTTTAGGTTTTTTTTTCCAGCGGTGAAAACACTCATTTAGGCTTTGGTATGGAAAACAGATTTATTGAGACAAGCCAGTGAGACTTAGTCTATTTTATGTTTGGTCAGATTTACAGCTTCTAACAATCTGATAAATATGCCAAAAAATCTCCATCTTACTTGATGCTGAATCTGTTATTGCAGACCCCCCCCCCCACACACACACACACACACACACACACACAGCCACACACATGAAGACAGCTGTACAAGGATGTGTGTAAGTTTGTGTATGTGTAGAGGTGTGGTGTTTTAGCAGAGGTTAAATGTGTTACCCTTCCTTTCAGATGTGGACTTAGAGACCATCAACCTCAATTGAGCCTGGTTTGGACAGTGGCAGCACACCCTCATGGAGGTGACAGAGGTCCTGGGATGTGCCGACGTGCACACACACACACACACACACACACACACACACACACACACACACTTCTCTAAAGGATAAATGTCTTTGTGGATAGCCAACATGAAACTTTCCAAAACTGAGGAAAATGAAACTGGATTTAGTGAAGAAAAAAAAATTGAAGAAATAAAGTATTTTTGACAAACACAATTATGTATGAAATTTGATATGAATCCGACATGATGTGAACACAAATTAATACTTTACTAGACTGGTGGAATGGAAAAAAAGATATATTGTAAATTATTGATTGATGAAGCGGAGTTTACAATTTGAAACAATATTCGCTCATTTCTCTCTATTTACAGGAATCCCGCTGTTTTGGGCACAAGGTCATGTCTCACGCTTGTTGCCTTTGGATTGGCCGTAGCTGAGGGTTCCGTACAGTCCGATAGTCCAGATCCCTGTTACGTAACAGTGGTGTGAGCTGACAGGAGTGGGAGCTCGCCTGGCAACTACACAGCACACGTTTTAGACGAACACAAGAACCCGCGTCTGCTCGCTCACTCTCGTACACATGGATTCATGCATCTGACACACACGAACACGCACACGGGTCGCCATACCTCCATGACTGAACCCCGCCTCTCCCTCTGCTATCAGCGTGCCCCCTTCATATTTGCTCTGCTGCGTCAGAGTCCGCCTCACCGGCTCTGGCTGAGGCTGGCCTCTTAATGTGCTTTTCATGTCCGCTCGCCCCCTCTGCCATGTCTGACCTGATGACAGCATGTCAGGAGAACTTGTGTGTGTCGGTGAGGAGGAGAAAAAAGTCTGCACCTTACATCGAACGTGTTCATACATACACACATCACGCTTCTTCAGCCGCGTTTCTGTCCGTTGTCTCTATCCCGGTCCGATACAGACAGCAGAGTTTGTTAATGAAAGATTCATCTCTTTCCATACATTCCACTAAAACATTTTCCAAAGCTGGGTTATGTGATGTTTCTGCACACGCGTACAGAGAGACACAGTTGCAAGGACTTTCACAAACACAACAAACCTTAAAGATATGGAGTGAGTCAAGCTGCAGCTCTCGTCGACATGCTGCAAAAAAAAAATCCCCAAATAAGTAAAACATAAATACATACGGGGAGAGAGATGAGGACTGACTGCAAGTTTCAGGTGCTGGCACCAAACCCGTGGACATCTGAAAGTCAAGTGTTGGCTGCAGAACTGGGGTCTGTTTCACCTAAGCTGTTTCCAAGCCCCAGCTCGCGCACCCACCGCTCTGAAATGTTGGCGGCCAACATTTCATGAGCCATTATGGCTCCGCAAATGACTTTCCAAGTTCTGCAAGGCTCACACGTGTTCTCATGTGCGGGTCGCCAGCGTGCTGTTTGTTTTGAGCAGCGGAATTTGTTAAAGAGGCAACGAGCTCATGTTGCAGAACACGACTTTCTCGCAAACCCGGAGGAAATATGGTTCTCGTGCTGCTTTTTAAGTGCACAGGTCACAGAAACTCACTGATGACGAGGACTAGAATCAACCCACAGTCAAACACAACATCAGTGTTGTGTAAAAAAAACAAAACTGTAGCAGGTTAAACTAAAGAAACACCTTCATCCTTTTCATAAAGGAGTGGAAAAGAGCAGTCCAAAAAGACCACTGGTAATTTGGTGAAACTGACCTCAGAGACTCCGACAGTCCCTGAATGCACCACAGCAGAACCTGTGGACATTCCAACCCAACTGAGTGCAGACTGAGCGGACCATGGCTCGGCTTATTCTATTAAATGAAGGCGATGTCGAATTTGCACACGTCTCTTCCGTTCCAAGTTGCAGTTTGTCTGAAATCCAGGTGAGTGGCAGTCGAGAAACGGTCGCTGCAGCCGCTTCGAAGTACGATCTGCCCACGACAATCCATTTGACAGATTAAGTAAAACGTCCAGCGGAATGTGTTGGAAGTGGGATGTCAAAGATCACGCTGCGCACACAATCAGACGAGGACAACAGTGATTCACGACAGACACACACTGGCTGCCCAGCTGTGTTTTGTCCTTGTCTTTTCCACCCACCCCCCCCGGTCTCGCTCGGTGGTGGTAATGACCGTCATGTTGGAAATGTGTCCGGCTGGGCCTCGTAAACCATTACCCCCGTGCCCAGGAAATCCCATTAATCTCTCTGAGAGGCGTTTGACCTTTCAAACTCATTAACCACAGCCAGTGTGCAGACGGACGTGAGCGTGTACACAAACCGCAGATGCGCTCACGCTTCCTCTCGCGCACAAACGCACGCCGCGGTGCGCGCTCACTGGGGCGCGGGACGAACTTGGCATCGTGTACACAAACGCACACGTAGGTGAGGTGCGACTGCTCCGATGTGCAGTCTAACTGCCAACGTGGCTTTTAGCAACTTGCGGTCTCGGGCGGCCTGCCCCTCTTCATCTCCCTTGTCTCTCCCCTCCTGTCCTCTTCATGGCTGCCACACCGTGTAGGTTTGGTCAGTGACCTGGAAAATTGCCCGACCTTTTAATACGCGGCTTCCTCTGTGATGAATAAATACATAAATCGTGCGGCTCCGGCTCAGTCGCTTTTATTACACCCCTCCCTACCCCTGGTTCTCGCCGCGCCCCTCATCGCACCCCGTCATCTGCGCCCTCGCCACCCCGACACCGTGCATGAAAGCAGGGTGTCTTTGAAGAGATGGCCCCCCGTGGAGAAGACTGTCCATAATGAAAGGGTGTTAGTGACTGGGCCGAGGGCGAGAGAGTGTGGCAAAGGATGTAATGGGGCGAGCGGGCGAGGAACGTTAACACGCCAGCGTGGGACCTGCTCTTCTCGGTTTATCAGACGGCGAGGGCGGGAGTGCGAGAGCTTCGTAGGTGGCGGAGGATGTAATGTGGCGACTGGCAAGGAAGGTTAACGTAACAGTGTGGGACCTGCTCGGCTGTTTATCAAAAGTGCAAGGGAGGCTGTAATGGACTAAGTGGGGGGTGTGGGGGTGGGGGAGGGGGGCGGGTTGGTTGGGGGCGGGGAGTAGCAGTAGGTCCAAGTGAGGGAGGGACAGAGCAAATGAAGCATACAGAGAGCGTTTGTGGGGAAGTCGTCTGAAATTCTGGCACAAACCTAACCTGGCCCGATTCATTCAGCGAGCCAAATTCTGGAGTCCTGACCCAGCAAAAAAAAAAACTTAACTATGGGGTCAGGCTGCAGAGCTCTGAGAAGTGGACGCATGGCCAGGAGAGACACATAAATGTGTGGGAGGTATCCACAAGGCAAAACAGTACACAAGTAAGTAAGTGTGTAGTGTAGTGACAGTGTACAGCAGCACGATAACAACAATATATTTTTTTTGAAAATGTGTACAACTTTTTTTAGACTTGGTTAAATGTGCATGTGGTATGAGCAGTTCCTGTGTTTGTTGTGCGTGTTACCGTGCACATTTAGGAGCACGAGTTTGTTGCTTTGTGCGCCTGGTCGTGATTGCAATCAGAGTGTCATCAGTGCAGGGGTGGTGGGGTGGAGTGCGCTCCTGTTGTTTCTCAGCTTCCTCGCGGCTGTAAATGTCGCCTTCCTGTTTGCAAGTCAATTAGCCCGCCGGCAAATCAGCGCGCCATCCAGCCAATCAGTTAGTCCGTTAACCAGCTGGCCGGACCAGCGTCCGTTTAGTCAGGTGATCTGGCAACCCGAGCGACTGCGGAGACAGGTAGCCAGGAAGCCATTTAGCGAGGCAGCCAGCAGCCATCAATCAAAAAACTATTCAACTGATAATCAAGTTAGCCAGATGCCTATTGCCATTTTATGTTTCGGTCTGTCAGCCTGCCAGCCGAGCAAAGAGCGCGGCGTTTGATTAATCAGCCATTTCGGCGAGCGGCCAGCGGTTGTCGATCAACAAAACAGTGTGACCACCAGAGGCATTCGATGTTTGCTCCGTGTCCGCTCTGGACCCGCGTGGCACATGATCACGCCCGAGGCTTCAGTTTCCCTCCCTGTATATCAAAGGAGAGAAAACATTGTCCCCTTGGCGATATACGCTTTCAGCAAAGCAAGTCAGTCTTGCTTGTTTTGAGCCTCAGGTGCCAGGAGGCGACAGAAGCTGTACTTGCTAAGAAAATATGCAAATCAAGTTGTGGGAGCAGAAACTGTCAGAAGAGAAACTGCATGAGAGAAAACAAAGAGGGGAGAGAAAAAAAAATATCTTCACCAACTGTTGCGAGCGCAAACTGTGCGGCTCAGCTGGCACCCTGCGGCACCCGCACCCTTTTTTAACCGGGGCGCTCTCTGGCAAAGGTCTGGCTCCTCTCGCCAGCCAAGTGTGAAAAGTTTTCTGTGCTCGTTAGGCGGTGGAAACATGTGGTGTTGGGTTAGCACTGTGGGACTTAGCAGTCCAGGATGAAGGTTTCTGTCTCGTCCCTCAGAGCGACTCTCTCTCTCGCCTTCAGTCTCTCCTCTGTACGAGACAGCGAGCCAGTTTCCATTAATGTGATTTTAAATATAATAAAATGTAAAAAAAGATTTTCTCCCCATCCCACCTGTAATCCATCCACACAAACTCATATTAAAGCTGCTGCACATGAGAAGTACACACACACAGACACTACCACCACGAGCACATACTCCCCTTTCTGGGCTTGTAGTTTAAATGTGACATACATTTACACCCCCCCACCAAATGAATGTTTAATATCAAATATTGAAGAGCTCTTTTTCTCCCTCTGCAGCTTCAGCTCTGAAATCACTCCACGGTTTTTCAGCTTCTCCCTTTGGTCCCGCCCAGAGCTGAACACTGGCCCCGGTTATTCCGGCTGCGTCGGGGAGGACTGGGTGCACGGTGGCAAGCGCGCGTGTTTTAGCGAGAGTCGGTTTGTAATTGGTTTGCCCACCCCCACGCTTAGTGTGTTTGCTGTGCGCGGAGTGTTTTTGTGTGCGTGCGTTGGTGTGTGTGTGTGTGTGTGTTTGTGTGTGTTGGGCCAACCTTCTGCGGATGAATTGATTTTAATGGGGTTACCGAGGGTCGTTATGAGGGCAGTAGTGATGTAGGCATTTTCTTCCATTTTCTGTTGTGTAGTTTCTTGGTGCCTTCCGGTTTGTGCACTTGCTGTTTAGCAGGTGTTTGCATCTGAGCGCGCGATGAGAAAACTCTTCACGTGCCTTTTGTTTTGTGAGGTCATTCGCAGCATTTCCTCATCTTTTCACAGGGGATTATATGCGATTCATTCAATGTAAGTGTGTCCTCTCCCCGCGCACACACAGTAGCTCTCTGAAGGTTTGTGGGCGATGCAACGGCGAAGTGATCAGATGGTCCGGCTGGTTTGGAGCTGAGGTGCCTGGGATAGGCTTTCCAGGGCAGATGGGAAGGGATGCTTTTGCACAGGAAGTGGTGGAATCAAGTGCCTTCCTTCCTCCCTCCCTCTCCTCGCTCTCTCTCTCCCTCACTCGCTCTCTCCATCTGTCTCTCCCTCCCTCATTCTCTCATTCTGTTTGGCCTTCTCTTACTCCATCTAACCGGCTCACACGATTGAACTTGGCAGTGTTTCAGGAATTGAGTGGCTGGAGTTAATGGCGAATTACCTGCCCCTCTCAAGTCTCGGGTCTGTGTGTGTGTGTGTGTTCGGAGAGGGGGGAGAGTAATGGACTTTGCTGGAAGGTCATTTGAAGGAGTCTGCCACTAAAGCACTAAATGAAGCCTATTCATTGGCCAGGATTGTGCAGATTTACATGTGAATGCGAATGGGTGACCAGTCTTGTTTCCTGGAGAACTTGGATTTGGGTTTTCCCAGTCCCCTTCGACCTCCATGTGGGTTTTTGTTTGTTTAAGTATTAAAACTGAAGCGTGTGCTGCCGGATGGCGCGGCGCAGCAGCACCACTCAGACGGCACCGTATGAGGCTTTATGAGACTTGAGTTCATTAACAGACTATCGGTCGCAGAGAGAAATGCGTGCTTGAAGACGCAAATGTGGGAAGTGCGACACAGCTCCACCTCGCAGGAGTCGGTTCGTCGCTCGGCCTCCTTTGTCGCGGTTGTGCCTGGATTCCAACCGGTGATTTTTAACAAAGCCCAATCCTTCCATCTGAAGAGTCACTTACTGCGGACAAGCTCAGCAATCACGCCGTCTGGTCACGGCTTCAGCGAGCGCCCCGTTTCTGGCCACGCCATCTCATTTTGGTGTGGCTTGGTTTTGAGCACATCACTGATGCCTGCAATTTTATTCTATGCGTAATTGGCCACTGTGATAAATTGCTTCTGAACTTTCCCTTTAGATCTCGGTGTTTTTGTTGTCTGCTGTCCTGTTTTTTTTTTTTTTTTTATTACTTTTTTTCAACTTCTTTCGCTCTGTCGTTCTTTTCATTTCTCGCCAAGTCAGCTGTGGGACTGAAAAGCAGCCAAGGGCTCAAAATAACCAACAGCGGACAGAGTTAATAGTGCATATATTAGCACATCCTTGTAAACTGATACAATCCGCTTCTTATTTCTCACATTTGGAAAAGTCTCATAAAGTTCATGAAGGTGTATACGGCGTCCAAAAATACCCAACATCATCATGATATCCCCGCGCAGATTCACACCACTATGCACGCACACGTGCACGTCGTCACGTGTAGACAGCGTGAGGGCACAAGGAAAGTCTGCTTTTAGCCCGCCGCCCCCTGACAGCGGAGGCTGATGAAAAATTTAGTTCAGTTAGTCAAAGAGCGGCTTGAAGGGAAAGGCTGTTTGGTTTAGTTCCTCTCCTGTCTCGGGTCGCCGTGCGTCATTTCGTGCCTCTGATCCCTCCAGTTATTTCCTTTTTTTGTTTGGCCTCTCCGCTCGTATTCTCTTCATCACTTCCCGCCTTACTTGTGTCTCTCCTGCCCCTCCTCGCGTGCGATTCTGCCACGCCTCAAACGATGTAACCGCTGCTCGCCGGGCAGAGCTTTGCCTCTTGGCTTGAACTGCAAACCTTCTGTTCAGTGGGACCACGTGACCGCAGCAGTCGAACATGTTTCTGACCCGTGACTTGGAAGGGTTTGAACTGATATGGTCGTGATTAGGGGGCTACGCCAGGCCTTGTTGGCCATCGTGCGCTCTGTCCTCCTGAAAGCTGGTTGTGAAACCGTGAAGTGGCTCGTAACGCCAAACTTTTCAACTTAAGGTGTGGAAGTGAAGCTGCATCCCGGAGTCTCATGCAGCAGATTTGGGTTTCCTATTTTTTCAAATGAGTTTATAATATATATATTTTTTAAAAATGGTCTTCTCCCTTGTTCATTAGGCTGAAGCCGGTGGTCTGCTGAAATTGCAGGCGGACAAGGGCAAGCGGGGGAAAGGCAGAGAGGATGACGATTGAAATGCAGCTCGGAGAGGACAATACTGCATCTAATCTGTTTATACAACCTCACCTCCAGTCTCCCTCCTGTCTCCTCTCATTTCAAACTTGACAAACAAACACGCGCGCGCACACACACACCTTTGCATAAACACACGCCTGCACCCGTGCACACCCCTGCACTTTATGAAAGAAACAGAGGTCCTTCGCTTATCTCGCAGGTGAAATCTGGAAAAATGGAAGCGTTGCATTTGCATTTTAATTTGCCCTCAATCAGGCATTGTGTTTGGTGTTGCAGAGAAATTGCCTGGTGTTTGCTCCTCGTCCCCATTTATGGGGGCTCCAAGAGAGACGGGCCTTAAATTCAAATCTGCCTGTGATCACGGTGTTTGGAGATGAGGCTTCCTCTCTTTTTCCCCCCGCTTTGTCTCCTGCCCTCTTTTCCTCTGTCAGTCATTCTCTACAAGTCTGTCTTTCATCATTCAATCTTATAGAATAGAGTTCCTTATTATTTCTTCTTTGCAATACACACGGACACCCCCCTTTTCTCATTGCCGGGAGAGTGAATTCTCAGATTCCATTAGCGGCTCCGACAGTCATGGACTCACGACCCTGTTCTGCCCTCGTCATCTCCACCCTCTGTCATCCTCCCTCCCCCCACCTGCCCCAGCCCCTCCTCTGCCTCCTATATCTTCTGTCCTCCCTCCATCCACTCTGTGGCAGATGAAGGACCTCCGTCACACAAGCAAATGCCCCTGCCTGGATGGGCGTACAGTTGGTGCTGTGTGTGCAGCTGATGCGATAGAAACACAGACACACACACAGTGTAGGTGATCATATCGTGTACCGTATCACCGACAACACGCAGCGTTTGAAGAGACACGCGGTGCAACAAAGTTAAGTCGCTCGCAAAACTGCTCCTGTGAATAGGTTTAGACCCCACGGCATTGTGGGTGTTGTCCTCTTCTGTTGTTCTTTCAAAATCCAACGCATGAACATCTGCTCCGCTCAAGGTTTTCTCCCCGTGTCCACGCTTTTCAGAGCCATCTGTTTGAGGCGCCGACAGCACCCCACGATCAAATGCCTCTGTCAATCCGTCATCTGTGATTTGCACGCGAGGGTGCAAAGCGCCTGAAGGCTTTTTGTTTGTACAATGAGGTGTACATGCATTCTGATCAAATCCCCCTGCAAGTCGCTCCGGGTGTTCCGATTGGCCGCCGCTCCAGTCGGCCGTGTCGATGCGGCATCTCGCTTGACGGGCCCACGCGCACCCTCTGGGACGTGACCTTTTTGAGCTCGGTGCTGGGCGGCCCCGACTGTTCGATACGAGGCGTCAAGGAGGGCTTTAGAGGTCAAGACAGATGACCTTTCCCCTTCAGCCTTCAGGGAGCGGAGTCAACCGGGGGGCATTAAGCTGTTTGTGTGGAAGCACGTTGTGCGTCTTTGTAGGGTGTTTTACGGAGGGGAAAAGTGTGTGATTAAATTGTTGTGGTGCAGAAAGGCCCGAGTGTACCGTCTGCTTTGGCCTGAGGTTTATGAGGCTGTCGTTGCCGTGTCGATAATCATGTCAGTGATTAAACAGGCCAACTGCATCGCCTGATGATTCTTCCAAAAACTGAACAGGTTGGTGAGCCTGATTCTTCAGGAATGTACCAATAATACTGTAGATTACACAGTTTCAGGAAAAAATTCCACTTTGTCTTTCTTCAATTTAGAAATGCTTGTGTGTTTCTAACAGACCGGCGTCTCTGCTCTATTAGTCAGGGCTGATTATGGAATTACGGCGTTTGAGATAATATTGTAGGTGTGTATGTGTGTATTAATGGCCTGATTAGCGAGAGCCAAGTTGTCATGTTGATGAACTATAATTACCCGGGGCCCCATCTGCAGATTTTATCGCTCAACATGTTGCTTCGCTTGCTCACTACATGTCTGTCCCGAGGACACGGCGGCGGCTTGATTACCGCGCATATCCACGAGGTATGTGTAAACCAACACGTGTACCGATGCGCTTTCCAAAAGACGTGCGTGTGTGTGTTGCAGTTTTCCGCAGAGGGACCGGATGTTAACAGTGAGTGAGTCACTGCAGCAAAGGTGTCGAGGGAAAATGTGAGTGTGCGTGAGAGTAGGTTTGTGTGTGCGTGCGTTTCCTGAATGGCATGACGACGCAGCAGGAATCAGTCTGCACGTGAGTTTTTACTCCTGTCAAAATCAAACAAGCACAACTCTTCCCTGTTGTTGTGTCTGGCAGAAAGAATGAACGCTGTGCGCCTCTGTGACGAGTTCGGTGCCCAATCAATATACCAGATGAAAATCATGTGACCTTGAAACAACCTCCTTTCATAAAACACGTTTAAACACATGTCACATCTTTAATTTGAAAAATTTGTGACATGCGGTTGATCAGTGGACTGGCAAGATCACCACACACGTCCCCCCCCCACCCCCCACCCCCCACCACCACCACCGTCCACCCGGTGAAACCAGCGGCTGCCTTGGGCATTTGCGCCCGGGGACGTGCGGCGGCGGCGGCAGCAGACCCGTGGTTAACAGTTAGAAGAAAACAAGTAATTAGCCCCGGTAATTAAATCCTCCAGTCAGCCAGCCGTCCCGCACCGCCGAACCAGTCCTGCTTTCCTCCCCATTTCCATAAACAGTCACACTGGTCCATACAAAAATGAGGAATTAGCAGATTAATTCTCTTCTATTATATGTCTGGTGATAAGCACGCAAACAACTGGCTGTGCAGAAATTAAATGGGGTGATGGCTGGTGGGAGGATGAGGAGGGCGAGGCAGACAGGACAGGGGAGAGTTTGTTAAGTTGTGTGCGTACACTGCATGTTCGCCTGCCCCCTTTTGTGTTTGCAAATTTAGCATTTGTATGCGTTTGTGCATTCGTGAACAGACAGATTTAAGACGGGCCTACTGGCGCGCACTCACCTGCTTTCGCATTCTGTCCTGTTGGCTTCTCGTTTCCCCCCGGACGAGTCATCAGTAAGGGAAGTGCTCTTTGTCTCTCATTAGAGCGGCTCTCTGATTTCATTAATTACTGACCTACTGCTGCTGCGGTCTGGCACGACCCGGCGTTCAAACCGCTCACAGCTCACAGCTCACAGCTCACAGCTCTACTCCGCATTATTTATCTAAGGTCTTGGCTTGCAAATTAATAACGATGATTTCCCAAGGAGTCCTCCTCGGTGTATGTGTGCAATATTTGTGCGCTCACCAAGAATGGATGGTGCGCTGGACCCGAGGAGCTTCGCCCCCCTCCGCACATCCCGGCGCTTCCCTTTCAGTTCGGTTTAGTCCCCCCGATTATTTTTTTGTGTTTTTGAGTGTGGCGGGCCTCTCGTGGAGCAGCCGACTCGAATCCCGCTGATGAGCTCCCATCTGATATGAATCTAATATCGCCAGCTGCACAACCAGATCATTAAAGGGCTGAGTGAAATGAGCTCAGTGGCACTGCAGAAACCACGACAACAGCGCACACTCAGAACACACTCCTCCACACTCCTCCACACCAGAACTGCACCTTTCTGGTCTCGACAGCGCCACGGTCCTGGGGACTCCTCCGTTGGCAGACAAGATGCTATTTACACTGAATGTGGACTCATAAGAAGCAGGTTTCCTGTCCTTGAACGCACCCTGTGAGAGGCTTTGTCAGTTGAACGTGAAGAGGACATTTTTTTTGGCCGTTTGCCAAAAGGACCGACCGCGCCGTTTTGTTTTTGCTGTCAGTGTCCAGATGAATGGAGTGCAAACACCGGCTTTGAATCTGGAATCTGTCTCTGCTGCTGTTCACTTCCTGCCGTATCATCCTTCATCTGTCTGTTTGATCCAGTCCGTGTTCTCTTTCCATCCCCATTACCCTTCATTCCTCTCCCATTGTTTTTGTGTGCCATTTATACTGGACTTGTGTCAGAGTGGACAGGTGGTCTTTTTTTCTGGCCTATTGACTGCGATGACCGTCTCTTCTCCTCTGCCCCCCGTCCCCGTCCCCGTCCCCTTCCTAACAGAACTAGTTATGCAGCCTATTGACTGATTGGCTGTCGGACCCATCGATCCCCAAGGTCGCGCCGCTGGCTATTGACGGATGGTCCCACAATGTGCCTCCTCTGCCCTTGCGTCATCTTCTCCCGCTGCTCGCTCTTTACCTCACGTGGATTTTCTTACTTTTCTCCGAATCTCTCGTACCTCCCTGATCCATTACTCACCCCTTCCATCTCCGGTCCCTCCACTGTCCAGTTCATCACTCTGTCCCATCTGTCCATCCTTCTTTCCCTCCGTCTCCTCCGTGTCTGATGCCGCTATCGCTCACGATACGGTGGGGGATGGATGCCGAGGATAATGGACGCCGGGGACGCTGGGTGAGCCCGTGAAGGCTTCGCAGGGGCCGCGGACGTGTCGCTGACATGACTTGCGTAATAGGAAGAGGGCGAGCGGGAGTAGAGATGAATTGATGTAAAAGGGGGAAGGAGGGGGGATCAAAGAGGAGAGGCAGGGTGAGGAGTGCGTGCCTGAGGGCAGTTATCGACACATGGGGGGGCTTTTGGGGAAAAGATGAGAAAGCTGCCGGAGCGCTTTCTTTATTTTGTCCTTGAATCACACAGAGGCGCTTAATGTACCTTAGTCCCCAGCTGGGAAGTGGAGGTGACGCCCACCCACAGTCCAGCTGGGCGCTGTATCAATATATTACTGATACTGTACAAGGATCATCTAGTGCTGTTATGAAGCTTTAAAGGATTAGTCCACACAAATCTAAAAAAAAAGAAGCCATTATTCTCCCTTATCCCCCGGGGATATCGAGCTGCACGGTTAGTTTTGGTTTTATCTTCTGAAATGCCAACCCAATGAAATATAGATGATTTAATTTTGTTGGTGGTGTTGAAAAGATAAAAAAATTTGCAAATTGGAAAAAAAAGTCAAAAATGACAAGATAAGTCACAGAACGCAATGTGCGGACATTGTAGTCGACACAACAGGTCTCAGTACACAACAAGCTATCAAGTCTTTGTTAATAAACCCTCCCATTCCATTCCAGCCATACAGGAGTCATCCTCAAAGTGACTGCCACAGAATCCGGGGTGTTGTCCAGTCATTCTTTGGCTCCGTTGTTTCGGACACGTTTGGAAACGTGGCACCAGCGGAGCGCGCGGTCCAAAAATAGGCTGGAGCATATCAATTTAAGTGGGTTTAAAGATGAGATTATCATTTTGTTCTTGAAATGTGAAATAATCCACTCTCCCTGACATACTCACCAGATGGCTAATGCGCATGTATTAACCCAGTTTAACTGCTGCTTTTTCCAAACATTATACTGCTGTCACGCCCGTAAGATGGAGGTTATGTGAAATGAGTTGATGTGAGACTATTAGCGGAGGGAAGGCAGCCCGGCGGCCTGCCCATATTATGTCTTTTACATTACTGCCCATGGAGGCAGGGGAGCGTCGGGGTGAGGCGGGATATGAGTTTGAGAGCAAGGTAATGATGCTTAGCGCGTGCAGTATGTACGCGTGTGCTCTGTATATATGCATACAAATATGTACCTGCGGTTCTTCTCCCCCCTTGGGGAAGTGCCAGTCCCGGTGCTAAGTGCTGCAGGTCATGGCGTGGGGGTGAGGAGAGGCTCAAGTGACAATCACGCGCTGAGGAGCGAGGGGTGGGGGCGTATGTCGCAGACGGTCACGGGGGACGGACGGATGAGAGGGACCACGTCCCGTCGGAGATGAGACAAGTTTGAAAGCAGACTGAATGATGTAAATGTTTACATCATTGTTAAACACTGTGATGGAAGTGAACATACGCTCTCACACGACTGCCACATGTTAGAGAAACGTGTAAAATGAGGATAAAGCAGCCAAGCCAGCTTGGCTACGTCCTCCCCCTCCTCCTTGCTGCAGTCCGCTGTTTAAAGTGATGCCTTCTATAATTGAGCCGATGGCTGGTTCCCCCCGCGGTTGTGCGGTGTGTGCGTTAAGGCATGCATCTAATCCTAATCCCGTCTGTGAAATAATGCTGCTGATGTGTGTGCACTTCTCAGTGACTGGTTTGTTGTGCACAGCAGGGTGCAGGGCACCTGAACCTGGGGTGGGGGTGGGGGGGTGGGGGGGGTGAGGGGTCTGCACCACAAGAGAGAACAGTGTAAGTCATGTTTGAGTTTGGCTGGATCGTGCTTGCATGCATCCAGTGTGCACAGACCGCCTGTGCGCTCATTGTTGTATGTGCTGACCCCTAGTCAGCGGTGTGTACGTCTCATTCTTTCAGCTGTCAGTGAATAGAAGAAAGAGAGGACACGACAGAGCAAAGCGGGGGGGGACTGAAAGAGACGGGGAGAGGTGGATGTAGAAGAAGACGACCTAATTTAATCTAAAGTGGTTCTCAGATTGAACCGGGGGGAAAACAAAGTCAGCACAAAACCTTGGAGCTCCTCTGCACTTATGTAAGGCCTCTGCCCTCCCTTCTCCTCTCCTCTCCTCTCCTCTCCTCTCTCTCTCTCTCACTTATGAATAAGAGAGAGGCAGGAATGGAGGGAGCAAAAGGAAAAAGTGGAGGGCAGAAGGTGACTGCAGATGAGCAGAGAAATGTGGGAATAGGAGGGGGAAAAAAAACAGCGAGGAGGTGTGGAGATGGGAGCTACTGGTAAGGACAGAAGAGACGAGGGTGTTGTGAAGGATGAACACGATGAGAGAAGTCGCCAAACAAAAAGTTTTAACCTCCCTTTGTCACACGCACTGCTGTCCTCGCCTTCCCCCCATCTCCCCGTCTCTTCTTCGCTCTCTGCTGCACCAACATCACACTCAAGACTGTGGCCCGAGCGAGTGTGTAGTTAAATAATGCAGTCTGCGGGCCGGACTGAGGAGAGACTGAGGGAGGGGGTGGAGTGCATTATTCACCAGCCCTCTGAAAGGCGTGCGAGCGAGGCGATCCCGGGATTCAAACACACGCAGGCACGTGCACGCCGAACAAACAGCGTTCAGGCTGAGTTTTTGAGCCCAATCACGCGCGGCGCGACGCAGGCGCACTGACGTAACGCATGCTCGGGTCGAGTTTAACGACATCACTGTGTCTGGTGTGTGCGGATGTTTAAACGGTCCTCTGCACACTGAAAGTTTACTGCTCCAGCTTGTTGTTGCAACAACGGAACATAATTACGTGTGTGCGTTTGAAATTGTGAGAGGAATTTTCGTATACTTAACTCTGCCTTCAGTGACATTTTCAGTCCAGATTTTTCAGAACCAGTGACATTTACAGGCAAACAAGCAGGATACTTTTGGTATTTTAATTTGACATGGACTGCGTCAGGGCAATGTTCTTATTTGTTGTGCGAAATTATCCAACACTCGTGTGCGTTCGTACGGTGCGTACAGATGCAGCCGCGTCTGGAGCCTTCCAGTTCAACTCACCTCCACCCTCAGACGTGTCTGTAATAACCTGTGAGTTACAGTAAGCGCCTTCTCCTCCTCCGTTATGCAAGCGCGTTTAAAGCCGCCTCAGCGAGCGTTACACATATGTACACTTACTGCTCGACATCACGGCGTCGCTATGTGCTGGGCCACGTGCCCTGAACCGGGGCGTAGCATGCGGATGTCTGCTTGTGTAAGAGTCGCTGGAAATTGAAGTCAGTAATGTTGTTCAGTAAAAATGCAGTGGTAATGGCGGTTATTTATAAAAAAAAAACAAAAAGTTTTTTGCTAAGTTCAAGTCAAGGCCAGCTCTTCCCCACAAATCGCTTTTATCGGCCCACAGTGCCACAGTGCCAGTTTTTTACTCTGAGATGCTTTTGATTTGAAAAATGGGAGAATTTGAGGTTTTCTTGTCTCGTCGTGGGGAGGGGGCTTCAGGTGTGCAGTAGCAGGTGAAACCCGCCTCAACTGCTCTATTACAACGCTTTCTTTTTGCGCTAAATGATTTGTGTCAGGTTTAATGCCTCACATGCCAGTAAAATAGGAATGAGCGGCTCATTCCTCTTCTTCTCAGCGATCTACATTTAGAATTTCTTTAGCGTGCATGGATTCATCACCGTAGCCAATCCATTACTGAGACCAGTGGTGGCTAGTATTAGAGAGTTAGTATTCGTGAGAATCCAGCGGCAGCCACAGCCCAGCTGCCCGTCAGACGCGTCTCGTCTTTCACCCTCCCTCTCCTTTCCATTTCCTTTCTCTTCACGTCGTTCTCCACGAGATTCTCCCAGCGACGTCTGTGCGCCTGGCTTCTGTCACGTGGCGTTCTGCCGTTTTACTTCCAGCGCTTTGCTTTCAGTGCAGCGACCGCTCTTGAAGTGGTTTCCACAGTTGTCCCTTCGCTTAGCGCGGCGTCCATTCCTTAAATAGTTCTCCTCGTGCGGCCCACTTGTTCCCTTTGCTAAAAACCGAGGGTAAAGTGGCCTGCCTGAACCTCGGCCGACCGAGAAGAAAGAAAGCCGCTTCTGTGTGCCCTAAACGTTTCCTGATACCTTCAACGAGGGCTGCGGTTACTTTAGCAGCAGAGCTGCTGTTGATGTGCTACGAAGACGCCCCGTGTCTTTAGGTTTTTATGCGTCCCAACTGCGAACGACGCGGCGCGAACCGTGTCCTGCTTTGTGAAAGTCGGACTCTCGTCCTGGTTGCAGGTAAAGCTCTGTTCTGGGGCCCGTTCCCAGCAGCCCTTCTGTCGTAACAATGAGACCTGACAGCGCTCTCGCTGCCCTCACTATATCAATCCAGACAACCAATTACAACCTTTTACAAGACCCTACAAATGAAAATAAGTCCCTTTGGCCTCTGGTCTCTCTATTTCTCTCTCCTTCTCTCTCTGTCCAACTTCTTCTTTTCGATCGTTCCCATCGTTTTCCCACGTGACAGCCTGGGACAGAGAAAGGAGGGAAAGTGCCTCGTGGCTTGGGGACATATTGTAATAAAATGCCTCACGGGTGTATACGTATGCAGTAGTAGCAGGTATAAGCTTAATAGCGTCTCTTTTTCTTCCGTACGTGCCCGACTCATTTTTTTTCCTCCTCGACAGTCACTCCTTCGCCTGAATTTGCTTTTTCCTGCTCTCCATTTTTTCACCTTAAACACACACTCTTCCCTTTCGCACCCTCTCTGACTCACTCAATGAGTCTTTTCTCTCACTCCCTCAAGCACACACCCCCACTCACACACACACGCATTGACTTTATTCCCCCTGGAAGCGATTTGTCTTAACAGGTGGTCATTCAGATTCAAGGCTGGCACTGCTCGAGAGGTGGAAAGATGGGGAAACGGGGGGGAACTGAGACTTATGGGAAGAGGAGATGAGGAAGATGAGGTTGCGCAGGCTGGCAGTGATGAGAAAGAGGAGCGATGTGGTAACATTGTGCTCCATGGGATGCGTCTTTTACAGCTGAATTCATAAAGGCTGTCGCTGACTACCTCAAGGTCCTGCTGTAGTAGTGGCAGTGTTTCCTGCACAGTACTTCTGGTCTTGGATCAGTTTCAGTCTTGACAGCTAAAATTTCTTCATTCTGTGCTATCATTGTCTGGGTTTCTCCAAACTTGGCTGGACGATCGCAGCACTCTCGTTTTTAAGGCCCGCCGAGGTCGGTCACATGAAATATTCATTTTGGAATGAAAAGAAAGAAACGTAACGCATAACACCCGCACACCGGCTGCTACTGCAGGCCAGCGTGGACTTCAGGACCAGACTGCATGAACCTGTGAGGAGGAGACATCAGCCCCCAGATAAACCTCATCACACATAAACTCCCTACACACCTGAGCTTTCATATTGCAGTATATAATTTTTTTAAAACTAGTAATATTAGTTTTATTATTGTGCTTTAACGTAGATTTTTTTCTTGGGAAAGTTTTTCATTTCCCTCTCCACACATCCACGTGGAAGTGTACACACGTGACTTCACCTTTTACACTGGTAATTAAAATCATTAGACTTTTATTCAATTATCTGACCGGCACACGATCATCAAGTGCCATTCATCGAGCGACAATGTCAAACGTCAGCTAATTTCAATATGCATGCAAGGCCCCCTGTAGATGCATTATTGGTATCCTGACATCACGAGGGTGTGATGTAGGGAAGCCGCTCAACAGGAGCAAACGTAATTTGGCAGTGGCGGAGTGAAGGGGAAGACGAGAGCAGCGCACATCTGCACGCGGAGTCGTCCCGAATGACGTTAAATCTTCGTGAAGAGAGGACGGTGTTGGAGAGAGCCGTAATGGATGCGTGCTCTGAACCACACACCCCGTCGTCATGCATCATGTGGTTAATCGCACAGCGAGCAGCGAGTGAGTGGACAGCCCAGTCTCTTTACAGTATGTCGCATTACTGAAGTTGAAAGTTTAATGGCTCTGTTAAAAAGAGAGCCCGCTTTAAGTTAATGTGCTCTGCTGTTAGAAACGCAGTTATGGTCCCAGTGTGTGTGTGTGTGTGTGTGTGTTTGTCTCAGATGGTTGTATGTGTGCACGCGCACCCTGGATTTGTACGTGTGTCCGTTTATACACGGCATTTATCTTTTATGTGCCTGTTTGTGTTTTTATGTGACACTTCATATCCCCATCCATTTCTCCTTTTGTATCTGTCCTGCAGCAGCACCACTGTATGGCTCCTTTTGAACCATATATTATCTCCCCTCCCCCCTCTTGGAGCGTCAGGGCGGGTGTAGCGAACAGGGGAGATCATTCTTCATGCCGAGTGCCGCGACTCAAGCCTCCCCAAGTCCCCGCGTTCACACCCCGCTCCGGGGTCCTCCAGCCAGACTGTAAATCCCAACCAGCCTCAAGGGCGCGTTGATATTTCTGTTTCGGGGGAAGTGGAGAACCAGTTTACCTCCTCGGGGATCAACAAACTGCCCCCTGAAGAATCACTGTGCTACAGGTGTACTTACCTGTGTAGATTTCATTTTACATTTGCTTTCTGTTTGTTTAAACATGTGCTCCGTTCTTCTTATTTGTAGCAAGTGCTGTATTTTCAATTTTGGCCCGACACAAGTCTCCAGATTGTCAGAGCGTGTCTCCGGCAAGGGTTCAAGTCAAAGACAAGTCCCCAAGTCGTTAAGACAGTCAGAGTCTAGTCTTTTTAAAGGCCTTTGAAAGGTGGTTGGGCTTCCTGAACATTGGGGTCTGCTTCAGTCTAGATTGACTGATAATCAGCTCACGGGTCCCAGGGAGGGACAGCGGCACAACGCCAGAGCCCATCCTGCTGTGGAAGTGTAGCAGCTTATTGAGTTGAATTATGAAATGAGGCCCTGTCAATGAGAAGAAATTCAAATTGTCTGTTAGCTGGAGTTTGTCGTGACATTGTGCGTGTTTGAGCCAGGTTTCTTTGTCCATGATAGAAAGTCTCTGCACTATTTATTGATCGAGGCGAGTGGAGAATCGCAGTACATTTCTTTTTGTTCTTCCCGATAGTTTCCCTCTTCTTTCACATTAAGCACTTGGCCTTGGAAGTTTGCCTTTACACGCACACTTGGCTCGAGCAGAGCGAACGAAAACCCGCTGAACATAGCGGGGTAAGAGCTGGCTCAATGCTTCACAAAGGAAGAATTTTAGCGTTTGCCTCTTCCTGAATGCTGTTGGTGCACCAATAACTCGCCTGTCTCTCTTTTGAATACTTGACCCGAGTGCTGTAGATTACATCTCTCCCACAGCTGCGTCTTCCCTCGGTGCTCGCTTTGTGTCCTCGTCTCATCCTTGTGCTGTCAGCAAGGCTGAACAAGTCAATTAATACATCACGCAACCCAGAGGAAGATGAAAGAGCGGGTGAGGTGAGAGCGGGAGCAGCAGAAAGAGAGGCTTACACTTAAGAAACACTTTTAATGAAACCTCTCGGTGCGAAACAAAGAACAAAGCAAATCCAACTTTCACCTCCCACGCACTCAGGCGCGTACAGGAAGGCAGTGTGACACTGCAGCAGCAGCAGCGCCGCATCAAAACAGAAGATCTGTGCGTCCACGCTGGACTCTGCAGATCGAAAGACCTTCTAAAACTCTTAACTCTTACCTTCAGCCCGGCTGGTCCGGGCCAATCCTACCACAGCTCTCATCCGACTTAATCTAAAGGTTTGAATTTCAAGACAGGCACTGATCACCTTTGCCCCGTTCCTGTGTCAGTGTCGGTGCCTTCTCTTGGTAATTGACATGTTATTTGTTTTGTTCATCTTTTTGGAAAGGTTGTTCCTTCTTAGTTTCTGATGAAAAAGCAGTTTGACCTCCTCCCTTCGTTTTTAATGTTCCCTCCGTTGTGGGCCTGTCGTGTGTGTCGTAAAGCGTGCTCTCTTTGCTAAACCTCTCCATATAATGTGGCTGAATTTGAAAAGGCTTTGTGCGCCATCCCGTGATAACACTGTTTTTCTATCAGTCATGAAAGTCAGTCTGAATAGGTCTGACGATAGATGGACACAAAAAAAAGTAGCTCACAGATCCACGCTGTTGCCTTAATGACGGTCATTTAGGAAACCATTGAAAATGGCGTGATGTAACTAATGTGTCACGACGATTATTCAGAGCACAAGTCCCAGAGCTTTTGTTTCTTTGTCGCGTTCCTTCTTTAACTTTATCTCGCTCTGCTTCTGTTGGTGACCCTTGCTTTGCTTTTTCTTCCAAACTTTTTTTGAAACTGAAGGCCCATTAGTCTGTCTAAGCGGGCTGTGTTTATGGGGCTTATGTATTCTGTGTGTGATCATGGTGCCAGCTTTGACTGACTGCACACCGGTCCCTCTGTGTATCACCCAGTGTATTCATTTATTTGCACTTCATGTGCTCCTTTCTCTCTTCCTTTTCTTTGTCCGTCTCTCTCGCCAACTCAATGTTTCTTGGGCTTTTTTGTCTTTCTCTCTTTCATGTTGGCTCCCTTTCTTTATTCTCTCCGCCCTCCTCAGCTGATTATTTTCTCCCATCGTCTCAGCCCTCCTCCGTGTCTCTCCACCACCCTTGCCCTCTCGCGCTCTAATCTTCTCCAAATGCCTCTGTGTTATCAGCGAGCCACAGAACCATGCTCTGGGCGCCCTGCGGTGTTAACCCAAAAACAATAAGTGTTTCGTAAAGGATCTCTCGTGGTCCAGCAAGGCTTCCCTGCTCTCTAACCAAGGCGCCGATGCAAATCCAAAAAAAGGGAAGAAGAATGAGCTATTCACAGTCTTTGGCCTCTAAAGGGTTTGATTATCTAAACTGTGGTGACACTAAAAGCAGGTCTCTTTTTATGACTCTCAAATAGCGTTGCAGTGAAATCGTATTTATATTCCTCCCCTGAGCAGATGGAGACACAGCCTTGGGATGATGAAGAATGTAAAAGAACATGCCCTGGAAAGTACTTTTCCTAGATGTGAGTAATACACAGGTTTGTTTGAAAAGTTCAGCCAGTGTACTGACGGGTTTAGTGTAACATCTACAATCAGAACATCTCCGTGTCAGGGTCCGTAGCCTGCTTGTCAGAGTCAGAGCATGAGTCAGTGAGATTAAGGGGTTTGAGTCGTCACATCTTTCAGGGCCTACAGTGTGACTCAGACTGCCCACCGGGACGTCCACGTGTCACTATGTCGATGAGGCCGAATATTCATCACGTGGCAGCAGGTGTGAGATCAGACATTTCAAGCACGCCCGAACTGCTCAGGATGAACTGAAATGGTTACTTGTCAAGGAGTCTGCTGCCTACTCAAGACTGTGTTGTGCAGTATTTTATATATATATATATTTTTGAAAGGCCCTTACAAGGCTCCTCGTGTGAGTGAGAGTCAGAGCAGAAAGCAGAAGTGAAAGCCATGTAGCAAACCAAAGACAAGAGCCAACGTAACGCTTTTCAAGGACAAAAAAAAGTAGTTCTTCAAAGTGTGGGAAAAAAATCTTAGTCTGGTTGTCAGACCTGATTTTACCTCAAGGCTCTAGGTGCTGGAAACTCTGTGTGTGTGTGTGTGTGTGTGTGTGTGTGTGTGTGTGTGTGTGTGTGTGTGTGTGTTTGGGAGGGGAACTTTTTTAAGTAGACAGGCTTAAAGCGCATGGGTAACTTTAGTATCAGCAAAATCCTTTCAAAATGAGGCGATAATGCAGCTCGCCATATGTCACTACAGATGTTGATATTACATTAGAGATTAAGATAAATGTGCTGATGATGGCTTTCTTGTACGCCTGCTGCATACCATAGAGTTTAGAGTTTAAAACCAGCGGCCAGCTTCACGCCGGCTGCTCAGAGACACCCTGACTAGTGAACTGTGGCTTGTTGCTTTGTTATTTCAACTTTGATTGGGGAAGGATGCTAAAGTACGTTCTGCCCTGGCTTTCTGACAGGCAGTGCCAATTACAGTAATCATGGATTTTTAGCAGTGTTGGAGGAAGCCTTCTGGTTATTCACTTGTCATTGTCGGTGAAATTGTTTTCTTGGGTTTTTTATATCATCAATTGTAGAAAAATACGCTTAATGTTTTTCAATGTATTCCTTCAAAGGTCAGTTTTTTTTTGTTTTTAGACATTGTTCAACATTAAAGCATTTGTACATTAAAATGTTAAGGTCACACTTCACCTTTGTGAGTATCTTTGTCTAAATCATCAGTAATCCACTGAGCGTTCTTTAGACTCACAACACTTTCTTTTTCTTGTTCCCTGTCCATGGTGATGAAACCAGACTCACAGCGTCTCCTCGTTCCCTGTCCATGGTGCTGAAAGGAAAACGGACAGGAGACACACTTGTGCAGTATTATTTTTTTCCTTCTCTCCAAATGAGAGAGTGTCTCTCGACTCGTTCTGAAGGCTCTGTAGTCTTGTTTTGTCTGCAGTCTCTGGTGTGTCTTTTTCTTTACTGGTGACACCAGAGGATGCTAGGAAGCTCTTTGTCCAGCTTAACTCCTCAACAGATGGTATTAATGCACTTATCAGAGAATACATTCACCCTCCCCAGATTGTGACAAGCCTGCCTCAGTGTTAATGGCTTCTTTTCTGTCATCCCAAATGCAACATGCCGTGCTCCACTTGCCGTGTAAATTTCAGACCACGTTCTTTATGACTTAGTCTTTCTCCTCTTTTGTTGTCATGCAGATGAGGTGCACTGTGGATTTACTTATAAAACAAAGCATCCAGCTGCTACTCCCCCACCCTTTTTGACCTCTAACCTTCTGCTTGTCTGTCTTTTTTCTGCCCTCCCTCATCTTTTCCGTACAGTGGTGCTGCTGAACTCAAAAGAGACTCAGGCTGAGCTGGGCTGGACGTCCTATCCCCCCAATGGAGTAAGTGTACTTACTTGCATTTTTCACGCATTGTTTGTACTGTACATGTGCTCACTCACTTGCGATGCTCCATAGCCTCCTGCTTGCCTCACTCTGTCCATGCAGATTTTTTCCTTTTTCCTCCTCTAACCCATCCTCCCCTCTTTCTTTCTCTTACCTTGTGTTCCCTCCTCTCCCAGTCCCGCGCTCATCGTTACCATTAATCGATGGTGGTAATCCAGGCTAGGATAGCGGGGTGTCGAAACCCCGCCACAGAGATACTCTGCTGCAGATAAATGGTCCCCCCGCATCTATCGATTTGGCTTGTAAAAACCTTTGTGCTAAGTTATGACTGTAAGACAAATACAGGAGCCCCTTTTTTAAGGAATCTGCCACAGCCAGCGCAGTTTGTCACCCACTTCCCACCTGGAGGTTGGCCTTTTCATGCACAAACACGCACGCTCCCACCCGGCAGAGAGAGAGCACAGTGTGTTCCCTTTGATTTAGTCACCTTGGCTGCAGTGCAGTTTATCACATTACCATCACGTGTAATCCATTTTCACTGTCTGGTTTGTGTAAGAGATCCCTCTTTCTGTGTCCAGCTCACTTTTAGTGCTATGAAGTCATGGTGGCTCAGTAATTCAAATCGTGACGTGATCATTATCGCTCATCTGTTGGAGCAACACAACGCATCACAGTGGAAGTTTTCCCACTGAACGTACTATGTGTACTACGTAACTATGTGAAAATCTAACACAACATGATGAGAAAGAGCTAAAGACCCCCCAACACACACACACACACACACACACACACTGTTAGTAAAAATAAGGAAGCCATTCCTTCAGCAACAAGAAAAAGATGACTTTCTCTTTCGTTATCTTGTTACATACCTCACTTTTTCTTCGCTCCATCATGTCTTCACTTCACTTCCCTCTGTTGTTTCAACTTCACCGCTGCCTCTCCCTTTATCTCGGTCTCCTTTCTGGTCTTTTTTTTCTCTCCTCCTCTTCACTACGCCTCTGTATTTACTGCTCCTTGTCGTCCCTCCCTCCCCACCTCTTCTTTGTCCAGTGGGAGGAGATAAGTGGTGTAGATGAGAAGTACAAGCCTATCCGGACATACCAGGTGTGCAATGTGATGGAGCCCACGCAGCAGAACAACTGGCTGCAGACCGGGTGGGTGGCACGCCGCGGCGGCCAGCGCATCTTCGTGGAGCTGCAGTTCACGCTTCGCGACTGCAACAGCATCCCCGGTGTCGCGGGCACCTGCAAGGAGACTTTCAACCTCCTCTACGTCGAGTCGGACAGAGACCTCGGGGGCGTGACCCGAGAGGACCGCTACACCAAGATCGACACCATCGCGGCCGACGAGAGCTTCACGCAGGGCGACCTGGGTGAGAGGAAGATGAAGCTGAACACAGAGGTGCGCGAGATCGGCCACCTCAACCGTAAGGGCTTCCACCTGGCGTTCCAGGATGTGGGCGCCTGCGTGGCCCTGGTGGCCGTGCGGGTCTACTACAAACGCTGCCTCGCCACCGTCCAGAACCTGGCAGTGTTCCCCGACACGGTGGCGGAGGCGGCCTTCGCCACGCTGGTGGAGGTGCGCGGCGCATGTGTCAACAACTCCGAGGTGGACGCAGACAGCCCTCCCAGGATGCATTGCAGTGCCGAAGGGGAATGGCTGGTGCCCATTGGGAAGTGCAGCTGCAGCGCTGGCTACGAGGAAGGCCACAGCAGCTGTGAAGGTAGGAAATGAACAAGCAGAGGGTGGGATACATGAGTAGATGAAAAAAGATGGAAAAAAGAGGAAACAAAAGAAACAAGAAAGGGACTGAACTAAAGAACCAAATGAACAAAGGAATAGAAATGATTGCAAAGCAGATGTTGAGCTCGGAGAGAGAGGGAGGGAAATTGATTTGATTTGACAGCTTCAAGTAATGCTGATGGCTTTCACTTTTTGCTGGAATATAACTAAACTGTGAACAATTTCTCTGGTGTGAGAAAGTGAGCATCTAAAATAACCATTCAATTCCAGTGTGCATATTTCCTGAGTGCTAAAAGTTGTATTTTCTTCAAACAATCTACCACAGGAGTATGACACCCCTGCCCCCATACAGGAAGAAGGATACAGAGTAGAAGTCAATAGAAATACAGAAAAGCCTTTTTCACTCCGTGTCAGTCGGGGCTTGCCTTTGTCCAGCGCTGACGCGACGTCGATGCTGAACATTTGTTATTGATGTTACCTTGTTTCACACGTATGTCCATAGAGAGCTATCACAGGTATCGACGTGAGGTGTTGTATGTGAACCGTAAGGCTGGACAAGCTGAACGTGTGTGTGTGTGTGTGTGTGTGTGTGTGTGTGTGTGTGTGTGCGTGTGCGTGTGCGTGTGCGTGCGTGCGTGCGTCAACATGATGACTGACACTCTTCAGAGGGCCGTGTCACATTGTGTTTAGCACCACAGCCTCTCCTCTAACATCTGCATGTAGCTTGGATGACCTGCACATGTACAAACACACACACACACACACACACACACACACAGACCTACACCGGTGGGCGGCGTGGGGTGTTGCACTCTGACGTGAACACATTCAGACAGCACTTGAATCTTTTGTCACAACCCATTGCTCATACAACAGCTGCAGTTTGATTGCCTGACTCTTACTGTTAGCTTTCACACCCCAGCTTGCATTGTTGTGCAATGCAACGTGGGTGCTGGTGTCCATGGGCAGCAGACTGTGTGCATTGTAATGGAAGGGAAATTCAGTAGGAGTGGTTGATGGTTGCAATTGATTTCTGTTCCCGGAAATTATGTTCTGTTTTGTTTTGTCCCAGCAATGGCTAATTTTGTGTAAGTGACTTAGAGCTGGATTTCTTGTTCAAGCTGAGTCACTGATGATGATTTTGTGACACTAAATGTTAAGATCGTTTAATGACATAAAGACAGGGAAGTTAAAAAATCACTTCACTAATTGAATCAATAAAGAGCAGAAAGGAAGGGGAAGAAGACAAAATGAAAATGAAGCAGAGATGGGCCAACTTGTGTTGAGGCAAATGTACACAGTGCTAATCGGAGTGAAATTAGGTCAGACACCGGAGGAGTCTTAGTAGAAGTTTGATGCAAGATGTAAAGTCATACAGGTGAGGGGTTTGAGCGGAAGTTGAGGGTTTGCATGCGTATGGTATGCAAAAAATCCGAAATAGAAACAGTGTCAACAGAAAAGTTGGTAGAAACAGCTACTCTGATAATAAGTCATGCAGAACATTTGCTCTGCTGCAGAATTCCTTGTCCTCCAGCGAGTGTTTGACAGCCGGAGATAAGCACTGCTTACTGATATTGGCAGTTGGTCTGTGAGCAAACAAAGTGTGTGTCCACTGACCTGCCTGTTGCAACGCTACGCACAATAAAATCTGATGAACAGCTAACAGAGACACCGAGCGGAAAGTAATGAGCTCCAAGCGAAGTCAGAACACCGCGGGAAAGACGGAGATAAGGAGGGAAAGATAACTTCTAATGGTGACAGGAGAATAAGGAAAAACCCTTTTTGAAGGGAAAGCAGTGAACGGAGGAAAGGACAGAACAGGCGCGTCGCTTACGGAGACCAATGACAGAGAGAGACCTCATACTGTGTCATGGTCGGCTGGGCGACTGTCATTCTCTCTCTCTCTCTCTCTCTCTCACACACGTTGTGTATATGTGTCATATATATTATATTATGTTACTCACACTTTCCCTGTAGTGCCTCGTTGCTCAGTTCAGCCATAATGGTGTGAATATGCAGTGCCAACCCCCGACATCTCCCACTGCACCAGAGCTATTGATCAGCCGTAATGCTCCACTAAACTGAGGAATTGCGCTGGGATTGCTCTCTCTCTCTCTCTCTCTCACACACACACACATGCATTTGGTTTGATTTCATTCTGTGTGTGTGTGTGTGTGTTGCAGTCATGCACACGTACTTACAGGACGCACATGACTGACCACTGTCCAACATGATATAATGAATGCAAAGTGGGCAATCCCCACAATGTTACTATTATGTGTGTGTGTGTGTGTGTTTGTTTACAGTTTGCGCGGCTCTCTGGAACCACTGTGTGTCTTATTTACTCCTGGGTCTAATTGTGTAACTGAGCGAGTGCAAATGCGCTAAGTGTCTCCACGCAGGTCAATAATATTGAATAGCCAGTGAGTAGCTACTGATAATGGTGTAAGCAGATAGTGTTGCGCAGAGGAGAAGAGGATTATTAGCTCACGCTGCAGTCAGGCCCGACCCAGTTCACCCTGGATTACTCCAGAGTACCCTCTCCAGCCTTTTCTGCCATTTAAATGCTGATACGGGCTCAGCAGAATATCTCAAGAACTGAAAGTGAACTTTATGCCACACAGCGATGCAGCAAATAGTCCAATTTGTAATGCATCCAGGTAATGCATGTGATTTGATTGAGGACTGCTTTGTGCAAAACAACTGAATTATTGTCAACTTCTCTAAAACCCGAAGTAAGAATATGCTGTCCTCAATTCTCCGGGTTACAACAACATCAAATCTATGGAATGACTGGATGAGCAGGGAATATCCTGTTGTCAAGAAGAAACACTTAATTCCCAGTTGCTCAGCAGACTGGAAGACTGTGGTGGCACAGCTTCCAGTTGTGAGTGTGAAGGAGGATGCTATTGAAAATTAGCATATCCGCCCAGTCAGCTTCCGCTTGTGCAATAAAGGTACAAAAACATAAAAGAAGAAGAGGGGATTAAGAAGCACAAAACTCAGACGTGATACTGCGCAGGATCATCCTCAGCCCGGCGTTCTCTCAGCAGGACTCGCGAGCGTGCACGCGGCGCTGGCGCTATATATCTTGACCCAGCGCGCACTCACAAATTTGCACAGTGTGCACTCGCAGTGATGAGCGCGCACACATGTTCTCCACTCTCATTATGAAATGCCACCAGCAGGAACAGGCCTGGGGGGGGGATAAAAAGATTATGCAATAATTCACCTTACAAATACGCACGTTTCATGTGCATGTGTGTTTGTACGTCTTTGTGCGTGTTTCTGTCACACTCATGAGTTCCATCCTGTTCCAATTAAGGCAGACTGCTCTTTCTATATAATTACTGCGTGCGGCGCGTGCCTTCAGCAGATTCTCTTATTATCTCCGTTGTTTGCTGCGCCACAATCCGGCTCCCGGCACATTCGCCACCCTGCTATTCCTTCCTACTGCTCTCCCTCCCTCTGTAATTTATACCCGCCTTCCTTCTCCTCCCCCTTCCCCCTCTTCCCCCTCTTTATTTCCCTCACCCATTTACCCCCCCATGTGCTCCCTATGCTGCCAAAGATGTGTGCATTTAATTTCTATCCCACTGATTCATGACTTCCTCTAACACCTCTGTTAGTTTGTTTTCTTTCTCCCCTCCTCCACCTCCTCATCTTCTCTTTTTCCCCCCTGCCTCTTTATCCTTCTCCCTCTCCTTGCTTTTCAGTTGAGCTTGATATCCATTTTTCTTTTCAATATTCTCCGTAACATGCTGTTTCTGTCCCTCCGCCCCGTTCTCCCCGCCCCCTGTGGGGACCATGTGGCAGGGTGAGATGGGGTGAGGCAGGGTGAGTCAGGTTAACAGGCTGAAATTTGCAGAAGCTTGGAGATTCATCGACTGTGTGCGTGTGTGTGTGCGTTCGCGTTCGCTCCAAATTTGGCACCGGTGCCCAATCATATGTTTCTGAAGTCGCTCCCTCTGTTGAATTCATCCTCCCCACTGTCTGTTGTCCCTTCTCGTCATGTCCTCGTCAACCTTCCCCAACTCTCTTTGTCCCAGACAGAAGTCATTTCATATTTTCTTCTTTGACTTTTGTTTTCCTGAGCCCTCCTCTCCTTGCTTCCCTCCAGCTGATTTGTGCCTCAATACTAAAACTGCCTCTCAGAGCCGCAATCACTTCCAGCCTCCTACTCCATCCTCCAGTGTTCCACTCCTCTTTCATTCGCCTTCATTCTTTTATCTGAATTTTTCTTCTTTTTTTTTTTACCCCTTCTCTTTGTACCAGCTCTCCCTGGCTCGGTGCCACCCCTGCCCATCTGGTCCTCCTGCCCTCCCTTCCTCCCTCCCTCCCACCACCCTTCTCCATCTTTCTCCTCTCCAGCCACGTCACCTGCTACTGTTAGTCATCTCTCTCCCCAGCTTTCATTTTAAATAATTCACGCACTCCTGGGAGAAAGACAAATGCCTTCTTGTGAGCCCAGCCTCTGATGTATTTATTTAGCCAGCCTGCCATACAACAAGTGGGCTGACGCTCTCAGACCGACAAACCTTCGCACACACTTATTAAGATGTAGAAACATTCCCACATAGGCATACAGGCATTTATATGCGCGTGCTCATTTCCACCGGGACCACTGAAATGTCCCTTCGTTATTGAAAATGTGTGCTGGAGGGAGGCCAAGCGTTCACCATTCATCCTTCCCATTCCTTCATTTACCTAGGGAGAATGAAGCAAGGAGAGAAAGGAAGGAAGAAAAGGAAGAAAAAAAGCAGGACATTATGGGTATAGAAGGAGATGAAAATGTTCATGGCAAGGTGCAGGGGAAGAAAAATAGGAAGAGGAATACACAGCGTTGCAGAAAAGACCTGTCAGAGTTTTCTCGTGGTTGCGCTGTTTGTTTAGTCGCTCTGCATAAGAGCTGAATGCATAAAATATGAGTCGTAAAAACTGAGGATGATTTGAAAAAGGAAGACGGGTAAATTTAAGAGGGGGGACAGTGATAGAAATGGGAAGAAGTGAGTGTTGAATCAGAGTAAAGATGAGGAGGTTCAGGGGCTAAAGGCCAAAAACATAAACCTGAGCGAAGAAAGCTGATGTGGAAGAAGAAAGTGTGGACGAAGTGTGTGTGTGTGGGGGGGGGGGTAGAAGCAAATGTGAAGGGAGAAGAAAGCAGCAGGAGAGAACGATGGTGAAATGAATGGTGAGAGGATGGGATAAACCTGCAAACTCTCCCTCCTCCTACCACTTTCAATCTCCAACGCCAGACTCATGAATTAACCACGGCCGACATGAATGCATCAAAGTTAGAAAAGGTTGGCATCCCGCTTAATCATGTTGCTAACTCACCCGACATGACAGCCTCATTTCTCCCCGGCTCGCTCACGACCACTGAACTGAATCAAACATTTCGTTAAGGACGGAAATATCCAAGAAGAAAAACTCGAGCATACAAGAAAGTGATGGATATGATGCTAGTAAAGCATAAAAAAGTGGATTATTAAGACATAAAAGATAGCGTTGTCCCTCTTCCATATGGGTGCCTTCTTTCCTTTCCCCTTTTCTCCTCTGTTCTTTTTACTTTCCAGAGATTTTATGCTTTCATAAACAAACCACTACAGTATTACAGGAGACAGCTGCGCGTAACATTACTCTCACTGTAGGGGCTGAAATGAGTTGCTCTTATTTTAGCTGCTCATGGTTAAATTACAGAGTAGGAACCCAAAATGTAAACCCGGCATGGTAAGAAATTCAAATATCCCCCATGGAGAAATTGAGCTATTCAGCAGCAAATGGAAATGATATACAAATGAGAAGAGAGAATATAAATCAAAATGGAACAATGAGGGAAGATTAACGGTGCTGCTGATAAGTGCAGCGCCTTTTTTCTCCTCCTAGGGAACATATTTATCTGACTTGTGGCATGAGTTATGTTATTTCCAGCCAATGAGATCCTGCCTGTTTATTTTTTTACGAAACGCTCTCCACACTGAAGCAATCAGCGTTTTTTTTAAGGGGTTGAAAAAATTCTCCCTTACTTTCAGACTTAAATAAACCATTTAAAAACATTTTGATTAAATTATCTGGAAGAAAATGCATACACGAGCTGAAAACCATTTCTGGAGCTCATAAAAAGTTGACATGCTGGAGAGGACAGTCGTGCTTTGGACAGGACAGGGATGCAGATCTTCAGAGACGCTATCGGTATGCATCTTGATATGAAAGTCAGCTGATGGAAAGAAA
The DNA here is from genome assembly GCA_016785225.1 of Psettodes erumei. NCBI lineage: Eukaryota > Metazoa > Chordata > Actinopteri > Pleuronectiformes > Psettodidae > Psettodes > Psettodes erumei. The sequence goes on along the minus strand of JAFBJZ010000898.1, from coordinate 83,919 downwards.
ATCTGTATTTGCAGATGGCGTACGACTGACTTTTTGTAGAGTTTGTTGTGTTGATGAATCAAGTCTAAATGACTGAGAGTTGCTGATGTCTCGTGGCTTTGGGCCGCAGTCGATGAGGCGCGTCCGTGTGTGAACTCAGTCTGTGTAATTCCCTGTGAGGGACGCTGGTGCCCAGGACGGCCTACATGTGTTTCTGTGGGTTCGTGCGCATGCAAGAGAGATTTTGTTAAAAACTCGCAGATCTTCTCCCCAGCCGCCGGGGAGCACAGTACAAGGCGTGGAATTACACGCCGAATATATGCAGACACACACATGCGCTACCTCGGTAGCGTTGGGGCGCATTCCTCATCCCCTGTTAAAAATGATGTATTGTGGGTGAGAAGGCGGTGTCGAGCAATTGCCCCACTGTCCTACATTCACCTCTTTCCACCCCCATTCAACCTCCAGTAATAACTTTCCATCTGTTCAAAATTGATGTGGGATCAGTGTATAGATCTGTGTGCCCCCACTTAACCTTGGCGAAACGTACTTATCCCGTGGAAACGGTCGAAAGACGGCAAGCGCGCACCTGCACTTATTAGAAAGCAAGGCTCAACAGGAATGGCACTGTGGCAGTAATTATTTTTAACATGCGGGTCTCACTGTAGTCACAGGAGCAAAATGAAAAAAATCCTATCTTCAGTGTATCAGGACAGGCAGGGTCAAAGGTCACTGGATTTGCAGAATTGGTCCTGAAGAAGTTTTGCCTTCTGTGAAACAGACGGACTGCCGACATGTCGCAGTCATGAGTCGTTTGGCATGTGCATGTAAGAATCTTCACAATCAAAATAATTAAAATGCAATGTATGGAACTGTAAGAGACCTCTATAATTCAGCCCCATTTATCGCTGACCAGGTTCATATGCTGAAGATTATTGCTAGGCTTCCATTTTTTTGAACTCATACATCATGTACAGTACATTAGACCACATTTACACTTGAGCTCGAATTATGCTTTCTGCCGTGTCCATGTGATGTAAATGTCATCATCAGAGGGTGTATGTGAGGTGTGCAGGCATCCCTCCAGTCTTAGACACTTGTTTTCCAGTTTTTATTTATGACCACCGCATTATTACTCCACCATTACAAACTGAAAAGCATCTGAGTCATTTTTCTTACACACAGTTGGCATTTATTGGAAATGAACCTCGACTATGACGAGCTAGCACCCCCATTAATATGCTTTTGTACGAAGGTGGACACGTGTGTTAGCTGTGACAGGCTGTGATGCCGTCAGCGTTTGATGCTGCTCTGTGTATGAGACTGTGTGTGTGTGTGTGTGTGTGTTTGTATGTGCATGCACCGGCTGTCGTCTCTGTAATCACAGCTCGGCTCAGGGGCCCGCCGCGAGGACAGAGTGCCCGCCCCCCCGGCCCCACAGCGAGCCTGGCACGCCAGCCTGTGCCAGCTCGGTTACCCATCCCCCCACGTTCTTCATTTTGTTGTCATTTGTTGTCACCCTCTCCCTATCACGTACCTTCCCTCACACACACACACACACACACACCCGAATGAAAATGGATGGCATTTCCAGGGACACCTGCGCCTCTGTGCTCCAAATCCTGTGCCGCTCTACACGCATGCACAGTGCATGTATGTGAGGTTTGGAACACCCTTCTTTTTTACCTGCCTCTATTGAAACCCAGTGATTAACTTTAATTCCCCAACGTCAAGAAAAATGTTTTCTTTGCTGAAAAAGCTGAAAAAATCTGGTAAATTGAATAGAAAACACTTTTTTTTTTTCCGTTGGATTGAGAAACCGGTGAAGCTTTCTTGCAGCAATGGAAGTAAATGAAGCCTTGAAAGTTAATGCAAACAATTCCTACAGGAGCCCCCAACTGTTATTGATGACTGTACAAACCCTCAGTGATTACACCCTCTGATGCATTGTCAGGATGAGACTACACCAAGATAATGACCCAAAACAGGAGAAGAAAATAACTGGCATAGTCTCCAGACTGAAACCCCATCGAGATGACACGAGATGAACTGGACGCAGGGTGACAGACAAGAATCCTGCCAGTGCAACACATGTGCAACAGCGTTGGGATCGCCACTGTAGGGAAATGTCATGAGTTTAATCAGCTTTATGATTTATGATTCCTTTCTTTCTTCTTTATTATTTATTCGTTCTGTGTTATAATTTGTCAGCACACTGACGCATCGCACTGTGTACCGAGATTTCCTGGACACGTGCGGTTGCATACCCACACACTCATCTGCAGCACACGCAGAAACAAACAACGGCACATATGCGCGCTCAGGCGCGGGCTTACTCCCACTCTCTCACGGGTTTATGTGCGTTATTTGTCCGTAACCCGCTCCATCTGTTTCTGTCTTCATGCCGAACCGAGGCATTGCCTACCGCTCATTACACACACAGGCACGCGCGTTGTTTTCATGCGTAATCTTGCATAGTTCCATAGATACCTGACGTCCACATATTATTGAGACAACCCATAATCCCCTTGGATGGACAGGCTCATTAGCACTCAGAGGTACTCAGACAATCATGCATCAAAAGTATAAAGCCATAAATCTAGGCATAAACTTTGGTTAAATTGTGTTTGATATTCTTGCAGAGATGTGGGGGATTTTGTGTTCAAACTCTATCAATAATTGTTTCATGCCATCTTTTACAGTCACTGATGTGTTCCTTAGTCCTTGTCTCTCTCTCTCTCTCTCTCACACACACACACACACACACAGTGGGGAGCAGTGTGAAGTGATTGGCATCCTGAGGTGAGTGTTATGGGTGACATTTCCACTCTGCTGTGGTATAGAGGTGTCCTGCAGAGCCTCTGGTCTGCTGTCACACCAAGAGGTGGGGGGTTTGCAGGGCTGGAGACCGAGAGGGACCGAAGGGGACGGACACACACAGAGAGAGAGAGAGAGAGAGAGAGAGAGGATGGCAGACACAGTCAAATGGGTTATCACATAGTAGTAGCAGTATACATGCATGTAGACAGAGACACATTCACTTCATCAGTGCACATCCACTGAACATTCACCTAAACCCTTTAGAGTGCACGCCTGTCCTCCACCAAACCAAATCTTATCTTAAACTTCACCTCATCTACCCAGACACACACACACACACACACACACAATGACATAATTAAGAAGACAGCAACAAATCCAAATCATATTCACCTACATCAGTGATTCTCAAGCTTTTTTTACATGGTCCCCATCACCCCAACACCCCAACAGTTTTTTTTAAATCAGTCATTAACAGTGATGAGGTGTCTCGGGAACACATTTCTTTGTTTCAAGAGGAAACAAGTCAAAATGTTTACTAATGTGAATTCATAGACCTGTCACAACTTAAACACAATTCTTAACACTATAGTAGATCTCGTTACTGGTGAAAAACGTACCAACACACTGAAACTTTCTTCAAACTTAAACTGGTTCTCTCCAGAATAGCAAAGCAGAAATACCCACAACATTTTAGAGATGACAGCTTGAAAGACTCAGAGCTTTGTCATGTCTTGGCTTGATGAGGTTTAATTTCCTGTGATATCCAAACACCACTGAGCATCAAAGAGGAAAAATTGGCCGCCCGATCTGAACAGACGATCAGCTCTTTTCAGAAGTCTCTCTAAAGGATAAGAAAAAAAAGCCAAACTGTTGCTCCATAATCTCCCTTGTGTTTCTTTGAATAAAAAGAAAAAGAAGAAGAATTTTTCATTTGTCTCAATTATTTGTCAGCAAGGGATGTTGCTGGTGGGGTAAGCGCCGTTCGTTTACTCCCGTCTCTCTCCATGCTGGTCCAAGGGTTTGACCGAACCTCTGGGCCACGGCCGCCCCCTTGCTGTGTTTTCATACCCCCCTCCTGCTTTTAGTTTTTCTCTTTCTGATCTTTTTTTCACTCCAACTGCAGCGATCGAGGCTGAGTCAGGAGGCAAGCGCTGAAGTGTCTGATGCTGCCGTGCCTCTACACGGTGGATCCAAGGAAACACAATGTACTGAAGCCCAGGGGGAAAAGGGCTGCAGTTCATTTTACATTTTAAGAAGCCATTAAGGTTTTGCGGCAAGCCTTTGTAAACTTTTGCTGAATAACGGTCACAATTGCAACAAGTGACACAATATTGGGATAATGGTAAATCCAGGTTCCATTAGCCCTCCAGAAATTTGGACAGCTACACAGTACGTCTGTGATCGTAAGCAGTCCGTCTTCACATCTTCAGTATCCAGAAATAAATCCATGTATATGACTGCTGGTGGAGTTTTCACTGGCAGGCAGCAAGCGACTGACTTTCCCTTTTGTCTTGCTCACTCTGTGTCTCTCGTGCCGCTCATCATCCAGAACAATGTAAATCTACTGTTGAATTAGTTATTTTCCCTCCCTATCATCCATCACGCAGGGCACGCTGAGAGGGCGGAGCGGCGCCGTGAGAGTCACCGTGGTGCAGTGAACCGTCGTCGTGTTTGCACAGATTGAAAAATCGGACACGAGAAAACACAGGTTCACACATGCCTGCCCGTGTGCAAGTCTGCCAGGCAGCGCACACACAGACACGCACATGCACTAAATAAACGCACAAACCTTGGACAAGGAATTATCGGTTGATCTGCCCAAGCACGGCATACATGTGTACACGCGAGCTGCACATGCCAGTTTGTCCTCCCCGCTGTTGTCTTTATTTTGCGTCTGTGCATTCCAAGTCTAAGTTTGCTTGGATCTGCCCGCTGCGTATCTTTGTGTCCATAATGCATAGATAATACCTGGCTGCGAATGGACAAACAGACATATGCATGTTTGTCCACACAGATGCTCAGCGTCCTTTCTCATTACACATGGACACTCATTCAAGTGATATATTTATAGAAGCACGGTCGATTGCCCATATTGCACCTTTTTTAAATTCTGCTGCATATATTGTGTGTATGACTTGTCACATGACACACGCATGCTCAAACACACACCAAATCAATGGTGTGCGTGTCATGTGGTTTTAACTCGCCCTGCTGGTGGTGATGGATGGTGTGTTTATGATGCCCCTTTCCGCGCTCTGGATCAAGGACTGCGAGCATCATGCAGTCCGACAGAGAGAGGGACGGGTGGATCAAGGGATGACAGAGGCAAGGATGGAGGGAAGGAGGAAGGATGGATGGCTGGAGGGAAGGAGGTGACAGCAGAATGGAGGGATTTAGGGATAGAAAAAGAGAGACGGGGTGGGGAATGAGAAAAACGGGCCGCCCGCTTAGAGGGAAGGTCACAGTCAGCGGGGAGGGTTGGGCTCCTGCTGCGCCAGGGACGCGTCACACAAACACACACACACATTTTATGAATCCAAAAATAGTGCCACATCCTCTGCCGCTCTCCGGCAAGCATTAGTTACCTTTTCACCATTTTAGAAACATGAAACGCATAAAATAAAATTAAGATGAAGTGAGGAGTTGACTTGTTATGGAGGCCTGTGATGGATATTTATAGTCACGCCAGTGAACCTGACAGTCCATAGCGTCACTCTTTACCATCCTAATGCATGCGCACGCAAGCCGGCTGGCCCCTCACTGGGTTTATTTGTCCTTCCCCCTCGTGTCGTCTCATCTAGCCAGCCTCATCCATCCCACGCCGTTACTTTCATTTGGCACAAGGATAAATCTCATCCCAGTTTATGAGGCAGCAATTGTAAACCAGATAGAGGTAGATAGACCAGCCAGAGAACTATTAGATGGAAAGACAGACAGCAAAAGCGAAGCAGACTAGCTGCTAAATAGGAAGATGAATAAGTAGGCAAGGAGACTGCAAGACGCACATTTTTGTTGCTGCTGGAAAGAAAAAAGTTTTTGCTGCATGACTCGTGGGCATGGTGAAGACAGGATGGAAACAAGGCCAGAGTTTAAGTTGCACAAGCCTGAAAGAGTTGACAGGAAGTAAGGGGGACGAGGAGAAGCTGGACTCAGAGACCCTACTGATTAATACAGGCCCTAATGATTATTGAAACTAAAACTGATATTGGCCAATCAGCAGAGTCAGCACGTTTTTTTCCATTTCATGGCCTTTTTCCTTTACCTCCTGCCTTTTGCGCTGAGGTTGATTTCAACACACAGGCTGGAGTCACGGTTGCCTAAGAAAGGCTCTGTATGTGGTAGAGGTGCGGTGGTCATGGAGGCCGTGTCACAGCTGTAAGTGGCTATGAAAGAAGTGAAGGCTCCCGCTTGATATTTCCTTCACCCTGTCGACATTCATCTCCCGCTGGGTGAAGTTGGCCGGGGAGCAGAATCTCCTGTGTGGGATCTACTGTACTACCACCATCAGTGAAGGGAGCGGCCTTTTTACGTACAGTATCTTTAGAAATATGGTGTTTCCTTCAGGATAATTTTTTCTCTCTGTTGGTTCTCACAATGAAATTCCCATAGCTGTACTTGCCTTTATTTATTTTACATTTTTCAGAATTTTATGCTCTGAGGTACGCTGCATTTTCAGAATGAAAGGGTTGATTTCAGTGTTATTAAAGCAGGGCACAGCATAGTGCTAAACTCATTTTAGCATTGGTATTATTGTTTTATTCACGAAAAGTGGTTCCCATCCATATTCATTCTAAAGAAGTCGACCTCTGCTGTCTGTCTGCCAACCTGCCCTGCTCTCATGGAGGTGATGTCCCCTACCGGGATAGGACAAAATGTCCCAGCCCCCCCCGGGGGCTGCCTGAGGGGACACTGCTGACTGTTCCTGTACCGTCTACTGTGGCTGTCACCTGCAGGAAAGGCTCTGCCGGCACATCTTACTTAACCAACACGGGACAAAACACTCAGGATAGTGTACACTGTGAAGTCCTGGAGCATTTCTTTGATCACATTTAGTTAAGCAGCTGTTGATTTTCAAGAGGAGATTCCTTTGAAAGAAAATCCAAAATCAAATTCAAAATGTTAATTTACTACAGCAAATTTTATTCTGATATTTCCTGTGATTTTTGCATTTTTATCAACTACTGAATAACACTGGGTGAAATTAATTAAACTTTATTTGACTACGGCACCTGTGAAATGTGAACAAAAGTGTTTTAATTTTTTTGGGTGAAACACACTCAAAGTCAAATTGCGTCCTTGGACGTTGCTTTGACGAGCGGCGCCGGTCATCTCGATGAGAGCACGCTGCAGTGTTTAGTCTCAAAGTGCAGACAGTTTTAATGTCATGGCTGCGTGCGTGTTTGTGGCAGGCCTGCTTTGGCGTCCCCTCCATCTGTGTGCTTTGTGCTATGGTTCCCCAGAGGCCTTTACACACTCTCTGATGGCACATCAGAAGCCTCCACCTATAAACACTAGCATCAATAACTACTAACCCCCCCCCTCTCTCTGCTGGCTGACTGTTGTTTATATGGCTGTAAAATTCAATTAGGCTGCAGGGGAGCGGGCCGGCCTGCATTACTGCCTGCCAGGGTGACATTTCATTTGCAATGAATCATGGACCAGAGGAGGACCGGCCCGGCGAGCAAAACAACACTTCTCCTCCTATCTGTCGCCCCCCTCCCCCTTTTTTTCCCATCTCCCGCTCTGTACTTCTTCGCTTACTTTACACCCTCTCCCAATTCCTCTTGTGCATTAAGCCTTCTCCCCCTTTATTTCCCTCCCTGAGTCGTGGCGCTTAGCGCCGACCTCCAGAGCTCGCTCCAGTTTACTGTCCATGCAAATCTGGTTGTGTATTCACTTTTGCTGCTTTTATTTCTTAGTCTTTGCCTCTCTGTCTTTCTGCTTTTAAACCTTTCCCTGTTGTATTGCTTTCATCAGTACATACCTCCAAGCTACAGACCATCACAAGATCTTCCTTCCTTTCTTCTCCTTTCCACATCACGCCTTCCTGAGGAGTTTAACCGTGGCCGTCCTTTGTTCTCCCCTTACTTGCCACGTTTTGATTGAGGCCAGGACCTCCACGTTTTAGGGCCACTCCAGCTGCCAACAAAACCCCCGAAACAGGAAAAGAAAATGTCTCATCAAATTTTAACATGCATCACTTTGCCCGGCAAATACAGTGTCAGGCCACCGCCACCGCCAAAAGGGTTGGGACAAGGCCGGGACATGCCTGGGGACATGAAAAAGAATTAGATATAAGATTTTCCGAGAGCCCAAGTGCGGGAGCTTGCAAGTCAGAAAATGATGGATTCTGAGAGTTTCCCACCGTTACCATGCTGACTGCATTATTTTAAATAGATTAAAAAAAAAATTCTGCTTAAGACCACAGAGAGAACTGCCAGATGAGAAATTGCCTCTTGTGCTCATTAAGGCGATGTAAACAGAGTAGGATGAATGGGGTGGCATTGAGAAACGCATGCAATAACGCTCCAAATTAATGCATAAACTGCCTTTCTGATTACACAGTGAAGGGAATCTACATAAATCGAGGATAAACTGTGAATAATCTAAAGCAACGACATCCACGCTCAGGAGGTGGAATCGTGCTTATGAGAACACACCAGCGCTGGTGTGGTTCTGAATTCAATCTAGCAGAAACAGGCCTGGGACTCATTTTGTGTTCTGGCCAGGGAAACCCAGTGTGCACTATTAATAATGCACGTTAAGAGCTCTGATTTTAGCTCTGGTTTGTTCTTTTGTTCTCTTCTTGAGTACAAAGTTTGGGTGTTTTTTGGGGGTTTTTTGTTTTGTTTGATTGTGTGAGTCGGGACAGGAGGGCCTTTGTCTGATGATCGCACAAGTCAAACAACCCTGTCCTTGTTATCTGTCCTATTTAGAATCAGTAAAAGTTTATGGACCAACTGGTTCAATTTTGAGCCACAGTAGTTTCCTGTGAAATGTGCAGTTTGGGTCTGCTCACTTTTGGTTCTACCCCTTACTAAAGAGGCTTAACTGTTTGACTAAATTGAAATCATTGTTTCTAAATTTGGTTCAAACCAACTAGTCGTTTCAGCACCACCGTTGCTTGGCAGCTGCATGCAGTTGCCCGTAGAGGGTTGAATAAAGTTTTATTGAATGGAGTTGTCCCTCCAGGTGAATGCTCTGATGTGATGTGGTGTGGCACATGCGTTGCCTGTACTGTGTCGGTCAGTTCTTATAAGATACTAAACGCTCTCCTCAACACTTTATGTTCCTATAAAACTGTCCTGTATCCTGTTTACCGGCCATGCGAGAGTCATGGCACACACAAATGGCTACGAGTCCAGGTCGCTGCGGGGGAGGCGGAATCGAAGCTGAGCGAAAGCGGTGTGGGGGTGTCAGGAAGGGAAGGGACGGGTGACACCTCCGATAAGACTAGTTCAGGGAACGAACGGTAAATTCGGCGCCCTCTCCCACAGCGTGTTACAGTTCAGCAGGAGAGAGCCGCCGCTGACCTTCAGGTGTCAGTATTTGCATGTTATCGGGCTGGTGTGAGTGTGTGTGTGTGTGTGGTGTGTGTGTGCGTGCCTGTGTTGTTATATGTGCATGTGTATTTGTGCTCTGAACTCTGCCAGCTTAAAAAAATAAAGAAGAAAATCATTTTATTTTCCAGTTGAGATGTACCACGTAGATTGCTTTTATAATGCAGTTATCACCATGACGCACGCACGCACACACACACACACACACACATTTACAATTTTGTACTCCACATCATTCTCTCTTCACTTCTCCCTCACACACACACAACTACACACAAACTCGCACTAAACGTCCACAGCGAGTCCCCATCCCCATTCCCAGTTTAGAGACGGGCCCCGTAGGGAAGGTGATCTTTATTTAAATCCAGTTGTCTGTGCTCAATCCTAATCTCCTCCCTCAGAAAGAAGGGATATCTCTGCTCCGCTCTGCCTACTGATGTGATTTACACCAGGAGGGGGAGGGAGGGGATGGAGGGATGAAGGGGTGGTGGTAAAAGTGAGTGATGGGAGATGGATAGGATGCGGGAAAATGTTATCCGTCTTTGAGAAAGGCTGTGAACATAAAGGGAAAGGACTGCAAATGGAAGATTGGGACGTATCTGTGCATTTGTGTATACATGATGTTGTTAACCCAAAGCACCAAACTGACGCAGTGTGGATTAAAGATCAAAACAGGGTTTTGTACGAAAACAAAAAAACAAAACACTATTTAAAGTTCATGCATTTTCAAATTTGTCTTAAAACATGTCCATGTGTACAGCAATTCTGTTGCTGAACTTGAACAGCGACCTTTTCACTAAAAAGACACCCACATGATTTGTTTAAATGAGACGACTGAAGCTGTGAATAATCACAATATATTTTTGTATGGAAGGACAGCTTGGATTCCCCCCCCCCCCAGTAAAATGGGAAGCGGATTCTTCCATCAAAGATCTCCACTTTCTCCACAGATCTCCACAGCACCCCTGTTTGTTACATTCAGATAAGTCATACTTATCTGAATGTAACAAACAATGTATGGGAAGACGTGTAGTGATTTGCTGTAAGAGTGTGAGGTGAGACTCACTGTATTTCTGCATATTGCTGTGCCACTGTATTTCCTGTGTCCCCCTGTTTGATTTGTTTGAGTCTGCGTACATTGTTGTATGGATCACATCCATCAGTTATACCCTGGAGGGTATTTCTTGCGTGTGTTCTGCGACTGTAATTCAATTTGGACCGGCGCTCTGTGTGACACGCTCAGCGTGTTCTCCACTCGGCATCAGGCATTCTGCATGGTCAAACAGCATCACGCAGACAGTTCTTATTGCTCCTCCCACCCCGGCTCTCCGTCCCCTTGAGTCTCCTTTCAACTTTCTTTCTCTCTCTCTCTTATTCACCCCCGTGCTCGCTCCACCCTTGCCCCAACTTTCTCTCAGTCTTCGCCGCTCTTCTTCACCCTTCAGCTGTTCTTTCTCATAGACAAAAAAAGAGATAAGGTTTCCCCCCCTGTTCGAGGGCTTGGATCGATCCATCCTCAGACCTCCCGCCGGCGTCCTCGACTGCTGGGGCAAACCATTAAACACCGCATGGGGGGATTACGCCTCGCTCCTCTCTGCGCTCCTCTCGTCTTGTCGTCCGCATGCTTCCCCTTCGCACCCATGCCCCCGCGTCCTTCAGCTGTGGCGTGCGTCCTTATGTGTGCATTTGTCCGAGGCCCTCCCTGCAACTCACAGGAGGAAGATGCCAATTAACGCATGGGCACCGGGTTCTCTGGCTGACAGCCACTGTGCCTCTGTGCTCCACATGACTTCATTTCTGTGTGATCTGCTCCTCACAGTAAACTGCGACAAACCACATATAACCACAAAAGTTGGGAAACCGAAGTGTACGTGTGGGTGTGTGTATTTGACACCGCGGCCCATAAGCCCACCCCCTGATAAGATGAGTCAATACACAGTGTGAAAAAGGCAATAACCCCTGGTGGCACACCTCTTATCGCTCATCTCTTCTTCCCCTCCTTATCTCTCTCTTTCTGTCTCTCCATCTCTGTCTCTCTCTCTCTCTCTCTCTCTCTCTCTCCACTTCCACTCATGTGTGTCTTTAATCCAGAGCATACCTTGGTAAGAAAGACCATCAAAACAAAACGGAGGGAAAGAAATAGAGGGAGCAAATCAATAGAGGGGAGAACAGTGGGTTGACATGGTCGAGCTCTCAGGAGAGTTTGTGTGTCGGTGTGTGTGCGTGTGGCTTGTCTGATGCTGTTGGGAGTCCACCTTGATATGCAATGTCGCCTCTCGATCCGAGGCACTGACAAGTCTGACAAATGACGACAAACGTTAGTCAGGCAGAAATGCAAACACACATACATGCAGAGAACAGGATATTCGTACAGTATGTGTAACGGCACTAAGTTTTGCGTCACTGTCTTTGTGTCTTTACACGCTGTGTCAATGTTCCTTGTCTATCATCGTGTGTGTGTATGCATGTTTGTGTGTGTCTGTGTGTGGTTGGTGTCGTGGGATTTGAAGTTTTCCTCTAACCCTGCAGAACTCTGGATTCCTGCTGCCCCGCTCCCCAAAGACACATTTGTCACTTTGTCATTTGTCATTCTGGAGTCCCCACGGCTGGCTGGCTCTGCTGTGTGTGTGTGTTCTGCTGGACACAGCACAGCTGCAGCCCTCATTCTGGCCTCATTACTTCACACTTCACCCTTCTTCTCTCCGCCCAACTCGACATAATCGCCGTCTCCCCAGCTTTTCCCCCTCTTTGCTCTTCTCTGGCTCTCGGTCCTCTCCTCCATCTCCTCCTGCACCTTTTTTCTCCCTCTCGATGTTCCCTTCGCTGCAGTACACTTGGGTTTTCTCTGAAGCCCTCGCAGTCATGCAAAATAGTCTTTATTCAATTCCAACCTATAATTGGCCCATTTGCAGTCGTCTAAAGAGCCCCATGGGTTTTCAGCAGGGAGTGAAATTCAAAGACTTCCTGAGAGAAGGGAGAAGAGTTAAAAGACTGGATCGAATAAAGAGAAACATGGTGAAATGGGCCTCTAAATCTGCCAGTTCAATTCACCTGTCAGTCACTTCAGTGAGTTCAGTATACCCATATTGAAAGAGAATATTTTTTCATTTATGTTTGTGCTATCTAGCCATGCAAATTGCCTTTTTTTTTCTTCATCCACTTTTTAAGATGTCCATCTCTGAAAGATTTCTCTCAATATTTGCTTGGCCACAAAGTTCTTCACTGACAAGTGAAACCAACTGCTGATGACAACTGTAGTTAAATATGACCGGAGGGAAGTGAGGAAAAAAAAATTTTTTAGTCATTTGGGAAAAAACCCTCATTCACTGCCACAGTTATCGTCTTTTTTTGTCTCTCTCTTGCTCACTTTCTCTCTCAGGACTATGGCCATCACTAGTTTATCCCCCCCACCATCAGTGCAGGGGACATATTTAATTCATTGTGGGCTGTTTGTGTGTCTGTGTCTGCGATCTTATGTAGCATTTACTGTATTGGAATTATGATGCTGTGGATGTGTGTATGTGTGTCCGTGCATATGTGTGTATGCTGTAGGCCATCGGCAGCAGAAAAAGGGAAGGGGGGGTTCTAAAGGAAGAGGCCCCGGCAGCCCTGAAGAGCAGAGGCCCCAGTGGACACACACATGCAACGCACATGCAACACACATGCAAACATCTAAGGTCTTCCTAGATCTCCTCCTATAGCATAAAACTACCCTGAGGCACAGAGTAAAGGCAAAACTGAACATACGCACAACAGACATGTTCCACACGCTATGTTAAATCTGCCCCCCCCCACACACACACACTCATGCACATATGTACAAACTGGCAAGGGGTGTGTTTGCTCCACACGCCACAGATTAGCATGCATGCACGCACAGGGAATCACCCCTCCTCCTCCACATATAGCCTGGATGTTCCAATTACCCAGCTGTACACAAAAAGGCTCATCCATACTTTAAAACACGCGCACATCTCAGTTTTTACACGCCAGGTCCCATGACAGTCATTGTGCATTCACGGCATTGCCCTGCCGTCTTTATCTCAGGCGAAGCCTCCTCTGAGCCGCGTTGATGCCTGTCACAATCCCTTCTACTCGGCCTCAGTGAAATCTTCCCAGGAAAAATACCATCATTAGTTCCTCCTGAAGGGAGCTCTCTGCTGGGGGAAAAAAATAAGCGTGTTTTTGCGTTTGTTAGACAGTGGTCGAGCTGGAATTCCTATTCCACTCAATTTGAGGAATGAAACAGGCATCAAAGCTTATCGCTGGGCTCGTGTTGTGGCTGGAGGGCTCCATTCAGTGCTTGTAACTCTCGCTGATCTCCTCTGAATTGATTAAAGGAGGAGTATTATCATCATTTCTCCTCTCAGCCTCCATTCTCTGCCACGAGACAACAAAAGAAATGCCATCATCTTTGTGATTTATTTTACGTCCACGACCGGCGGCGCATTTTATCATTAACCAAGAAACTGCTCGGTGATTGCATCGAGCTGTCATAATGACGGCGGCGCCATTAGCGCTGGCTCCGTACATGACTAGGCTTGGCTGTGCGTTCGTGTGAGCGCAAGGTTTATAGACCATGCTAAATGTCCCTGGGATGTGAGCCACGTAGTATGTCCGCTGTCCGTCCATCTGTCTGTCTGCTCTCTGCAGCACAGATCAGCACAGCACTGATAAAGCGTGAAGATAACAGAGGCACTAGTCAAGGGCACACTCATCTCGCTCTCTCTCTGTCTGTCCTCCTCCTCCCGTATAGATTTCTCTGCCTTCCTCTCTCGCTCTTGCCTCATCTCTCATCTTAGTCTCTCTGCTCACCCATCTGTCTCTTTTTATGCCCACATTGTCATCTTAAGATTCCCCTCCCGTTGTTTTTATTGGCCCGGCCTCTCGCTCTCTCTCCTTTTCATTTTTATGAATAACTTTTTGCAGCCCAGGCATAGAGGTGTTAATTTATGGAAATCTGGTGTGTTGCCCTGCAAACGTTTGGCCACATCCGCCTCTGTTCAGCAAAGGTTACATCGTCTGGATTCAAGGGCAAGCTTGATGCTGTAGCCAACAATATTTCAGACAATAATGTGCTAACAGTTGGTGCATAGTTCGGGGGAAAGCCCTTTCCTGGTTTTACCTGAAAACACCCACATGCGCAGTGTGAGCTCCATTAGAAAAATGAGCGTGGTGGTGGAGAATTTTGCTGGCCAGCACAAAGCCGTGACCTCAACTCCATTTGGGATGAATTGGAGCACAAAGTGTGAGGCGTCGGTGGCCAACCTCCTCGCTTAATGCTCTTGTGGCTGGATGGAAGCAAATCCCTGGAGCCAGATGGAAAATCTTGTGAGGAGACTTTCCGGAATATTGGAAACTGTTAAAGCAGCCTGCTGTTGTCTGTGGTTTGAGGTGTCTGCCCAACATGTTTACATAGCTTTGGCCATATAGAGTACATGTATTTGCAGTTATGGATTATATGGTGGTGGCACTTTAGCACGTACAATAGTCAATAATAATCATGATGTGATACTTCATTGATTCCCGAAAGAGAAATGGTGTTTCTGTTTGCAGCGGGTCAGAGGTCAGGTTTGGTCACATGCCAACAGAACAACATTTTATGTATAAGGTGCAGTCCGCTGCATTTACATTGGGTTTTGGGAGAGCATTGACGGACTGATTGATTTTCGCATGCCTGTTACTTTATCGTACAGGCATGACTTAAACTGTAGCGTGTTCTCCCACTGCTGCTCCTGTCAAAGCTCCTTCTCCTTCTCTTTAAAAGTACACTCTCTTTTTTCCTCTGTTTACATCGAAAACTCGCATGCACCTTTGTGCTCAGGCTGAAGCAAACCCTTTATTATCCATTTGTTCTGAGGAGACTGGGCTGGACAGATGAAAGAGAGGAACAGGAGTGACTGTGTAAGCCTCTGAGATGAAGGGGGCATGTGGAGGGGGAGAACAGGGGAACAGTTGCTGCTTTGGAAGTCTCATCTGACTTTTAAGTAGCTGTCACACTATGAAATATCTGTCCGAGCAGATCGGAGAGCATCTTACCGAGTCAGGGTCGCTCGCTGTCATGTGGACCAAAACAAGATAAAAGGTTCTTTTTTGCATTTCAGCCTCTCGTATTATCATAACTCCAGATTTACTGCTGGTTAGTGATGGACAACACACCCTCAGTGAAGCGCTCGCTGTGAAGCACTGATGTTCATCTCCTTATATGTGCCTTGCGAGCAGTAGCCTTAGAAAGAGACAAAAGCCTGTTGCATGTCATCAAAACAATCACACACACACACACTGTCGCTCTTCCTCCTCATCTTTCTTTTAAATGTTAAATCACTCAACATCAGAGAGCGATGTCGAGGGCAGGGAAGCTGTGAGTCAACAACCTTCGGCTGAGAGAAGAGACAAAGATGGGTGGAGATGCTGACGAGAGATGCGACGCTGCTGAACCACTTGCCCTCCTCACAGGGTTTGCCTCTTTTCCTTCCCTCCTCCCACTCACCTTCTTCCCCCTCCTTCTGTCTCCCCGGCTGCTGCCTGAGGCGCTTCCTCTGGATCAGATCTGACTTGTCACGAGAGCGCAGTAATCCCTCCATTACAAGTGACCTGCCCAGAATGTGTGTGTGTGTGTGTGTTAAAGCCAATGTCTCTAAGGCTATGGCCTAGATTGAATTATTCATGAAGCATGCTTATTCCTTCTCCTTTACTCCCGCTTTCTCGCATTTGCCTCTTTCCATTCCCCTCACCCCGCCACCCCTCAGTTCCCATGTCGTCACCCCCCCCCGTCCTTGTCTGACCCTGCTGCTGGGTGTTAACTGACAGTCGGTCTCGCACCATGTCAGCATGCCTTGACACACTTATCTGTGATTGTTTGTTTCATGCACACATTATATGCTGCGCGCTGCATCCATACAGCGCCATCAAGACTTGCCATGTGCGTGCATGATTGGGGATGTGTGTGTGTTTGGGGGGGGCAGAAATCTTTATCTCTTGCTCTCAGTATGTGTTTAAGTCTAACAGACAGATATGTCGGTGGGGTGGCTTGCGGACTACAGCTGTGCCTACGCTCACCGAGTCACATTGTCATGGAGATACACAGAGAACACACTCGCACAAAGTTAGGGATGAATTTGGCCGACCCAAGTTACATCCTCTCATTTGCTTTCTCTTTCCTGTCACATTTTCCATTTGTCTACAGATTTGCTAGTTTGTTTTTCTGTCTCATATCAAGTGAATTGACTATCTTTGGATTTTGAAACATTGGTTAAAAGAAAATATGGACTTCAGTTTTTACTATTTCTGACATATTGTCGACCACTTAGTTAGTGTGCAGTGTGCACAGCATGTGTGTGCGTTTGCACACCTGCCTCCTTGTATGTGTGTGTACAAACACATGTGGCTGCCGTTTGCTGGTATTGATCTGCAGCGACCTGCGATCAAACACAATTAGGTGTGAGTTCTCCAGATTGTATATCGACATGTCTCCTTCTGTCTCTGCGGCTGTGCATTTGTGTGTGCATGCCAAATCAATAGGTACCCGGACGCTTCGCACACACCCCCTGTAGGTGTTGTCACACTGAGCTGACGCTCCACACATGAGCTGGAGCTGATGAACTACTGCTTGGCACACACATGGTTTGCTTTGTCACATAAAAAATGCAGCGTGTATGTTATGTTTCTCCAAGTCTGTTCTTCAGACTTCAGACTGCACTTTGGGGTTGTACTTGTCTGTGCATTGATCAGAATAGTCTGCATCTCAATCTATTATTGATCAACTGTGTGTGTGTGTGTGTGTGTGTGTGTGTGTGTGTGTGCATGCGTTGACAATTAGCATTAGGCTTGAATTTGGTAAGGCTTGAGGTTAGGGATTAGGGTTTGAGTTGGGCTGCTAAACAATGAATGGAAGTCCATCAAGTGTCCTAACAAGGAATGCGTGTACAGTGTACACCTATGTCTGCTCAACCACAGACCGGCCTCATACCTCAGAATAGCTGAGCAGCCCCCCTCCCTTCCCAGTCTTCTTATGTCAAATCCCCTGCCAGCTGTTGTCTTGGCAACCTTTGTTTACCCCATCATTCCAAGATCAATCTAATTGCAGAGCTCTGTCTGGCTCAGGACCCCCCCCCCCACACACACACACACACACACACACACACACCTCCCACCCTCTCTGCACTCTCCCTCCACCAGCAGCCAGTCACATTCACTCAGTGAGAGACAGGTATAAATTAAAGGTAGGATGGATGGAGGAATGAATGGCTCTTGTCGTTTATCGACCACTGTGTGTTATCTCTCAGCATGTTTTGGTCTTTTGTCTCACTGCATGCGTGTGAATGTTCGAGTGTGTGTGTGTTTTCTGGAACAAAATATGGTTTTGCCGTGCAGCAAAGGTCATGTATTATTGTGCTGTACCAGTGAGTGAATACGATAAGGTGTATTTCCATATTTTCCCACTGTGGATATGTTTTTGTATGTGTTTGTGTATGTGTGTGTGTTTGTGTGTTTGGCACTGTGTATGGTCTCATAGGTTTATGTGTTAGTGTGTGCGTGCATGTGTTTGGAGCCATGAGAAGGCATGTCTCCATGTAAGCTGGAAAAAAGCGCACTAATTCAGACAAAGGTGCTGTGCTTGTTGTATCCAATCACAGACAGGCATGACTCCTCTCTGTTTGAATACTACCCAGCAGGCTTTGTGTCCATTTGTCTCAGTAACTATGAGTGCGGGGCCCATTTAGAGTCATCAGATCCCATTCTAGTCCAATTATGTCGGCTCTCAGTGGTAGACATCATAGTAACACAACAAGCGTCTTGAGGAAATACTAATGAGGACTCTTCATAGACACAGTGGGATGCGCACACTCAAACACATGCCCAAACGCAAACCAGCCAAGCAGGAAGAAATGTTTTGGTACATAGAGTGGCGTAGCTGCACAGGCCTGGCAAAGCTAATGCATTAAATTAAATTAGCAACCTCAGTTAACAACTCATTACATAACGACAGCAGTTAAGGAATTTATTCATCCAATAAAAGAACAATGAGACCTCAACAAACAATATTAACTGTTAAAAGCTGTTTAATCATGTATAAGGGATGATTATGTACATTGTTATGGTTTGTGGCCTCCTGTGGTTGGACTCGAGGTGCCGCCTGCAATCAGCCAGCATCGGTTGCTTTGTCTAAAGTAATTTGCCGTAACATTGGACTAGCAACGCCGCTCGTGTTAATTGTTTGTGTTGGTTGCCAGTTCCATTTACGAGCACAACTGTGATATGATATCCTGAAGCCTGAGCCCATTTTTCAGCCACCGCTGCTTCCGGTGTGCGAGGCAGATCCGTACCGCTCCGGGCCGACGGTCCAGATCTGAACACCAGCTTCGACCCTGCCCTGCCCCTGCTGCTTCCTGTGCGCTGACCCCCAGCTCGGCTCCTTGTGTCTTCCCAGTGAGAGACTGACTCTCTTCCCTCTCTGAGAACTGCAGAGTCACCCTCATTTCCCACTGTGGGTTCTCATCTTGTAGAGAGAGACCTTCTTTTGTTACCCCGTCATATCTTTGCTGGTGAGTTGTCATTGCTGACATGTTCTGTCATTCTTCTTGTTTCATCTTATGGCCAACACAGAGGAAAAAGCAGTGTCAGATGTGCCGAGTTTTCATATAGAAGCTGCATTAATTGATTTGACCAGGTAATGGCAGCGCAACAAGCTGTAAAGTAAGCAAGCAGCTGTTTGTTTGTGTTAGACATTACTGACATTAGTATTAATTTGCTTTTGTCTGATGATCTCCCTTCTTTCAGCTCTCTTTTGGACTTATCCACTTCCCAAAGGAAATATCTGGCTATTAAGCTGCTAAATGCTCTGCTGCGTTCAGCTGCCAGTCGCTAGCTTTGTCTCTCTGTTATTTGGTGTTTTGGCAGGTAGTGCACGTCGGTAACGTCAGTGTTTTTTTTGTGTTTGTTTTTTTTTTTGGGGGGGGGGGGGGCGCGAAAACAGCAGCGTGCTTTGCGTGGAAACAATGACGAGAACACTGGGAGTGAACCAAAACATTACATCTGACCCGTAGTGGATGTAAAAATATTGATTAGTGGAGCTTTAACGCCAGCATGTCACAAAGTAATCCTGATATATCAGGTAGGTAGACAGTGGAGGTGGAGAAATATCAGATGTGGAGATGTCTCCTCAGCTTGAAAGTTGTCATATGGAGAGATTCAGTGTCTTTTCTGGGGTGCGCTCGTATTGCAGGGATCTCTGAAGTCCAAACGTCTGTGATTTAACAGAGTTGACATCTGCATCTTTTGAAGCCTTCTGTGTGTGTTTGTGTGTGTGTGATGTCAGCACTGTTTCCTGTCTTGCTCGTGTCACTTCCTCTCTAATAAACTGTCATACCTTCTAATCTGCCCAGCTGGCACTGTCAGAACATGTGTCTGGATGAGCAGGATAGAGATGCTATGTTTGTGTGTGTGTGTGTTTGCATGTGGCTATGTTAAGTTTATTTTCTCCTGTTTTATATCTTCATCTGAGGGCATCGGAGGAACAAGACTGATACTTAAAAGATTTTTAGGGCTGTGTTGATTTCCAAATGTTCAAATGAAGGCAACATCTATATTTACTTCAGTGAAGGATAGGAATTCATTTTGAACATTGGTATTGTGTCAGGCAAATGAGGTACTGTGAAAACATCGGCTCAGCAGTATTGATTTAGTATTGACTTTTTAAACACAAACTGGATAAACACATCTTTTAAATTGCAGTCTATCTTTGTTGATCTTTTTTCACATCAGTTATAAAAATCCCTTAATTTACCAACTGGTAAGTGACTGCAACCAATTACAGCACACTCCAGCAGACTGTTAAATCCTTTGTTTGTAATCGGTTAGTGTAATCTGTAGATGAGATTATTAGCAAATGATATGAATTTTAATGCCCAAATATTAGTTGGTTAAAAAGACCTCAAAAGACATCATGGTTCGCAGCATTTAATCTGTTAGCATGTAAACGACACAACAGAAAACCCAAAATAGCCAGTTGATGGAGGCATGTGTGGGTGAATGTGAGTTACATAAACGGGGAGCAGCTGAAGTCTGAGAAGTCCGTTTTTCTTCAGCCAGATGCCTAAATCAGAAACGTATTTGTGATGTGATGATATTTTGATTCTCTCATCCAGGACGCAATTTTTACAAGTTGTTTTTGTTTGCACAGGGACTCACTGTTCTGAATCTGTTTCCATCACAGTGTTGAGCAACTGTAATTCTCGCATACATTTTTCTTTTGTATCTGTAATTATTGTAATTATTGCCTGCAGGGAGGAGAAGTGTGCATGACTGCATTATTCGCAATCATTTTGTTTAGCTCTTTTAGTGAGGCAAACGTGGACTCCAGGACAGGAAGAGAAAGAAAAAGCAGAGAAAAGAGACACAGAGTTTGTGTATGTGTCAGTCTGAAGTGTCCACCACACATTTCTTTCCTTCCTCTCTCACATTACTGTTGCAGGTTTCACTTTGTCCTCTGACTCGCAGCAGGATGTCTCCAAAAGAAAATAAGAAACTAAACTTTTATTCCACCTTTTTTCTCCTCCTCCTCTTACTTACTCCACTTACTTCCCACCTCCATCCCTTTCTGTCCCCGCCACCTCATCCCACGTGGCTAAACTCGGGGGGGGGGGCTCAATTCCCTTTGGTCACGTTGCGGTCATGTCGCATCAGGCTCCAACAAATTGTATATCTGTCTCCCTCAGCATTTTGAGTTTACAACATTTCGCCTCCGGTGTGCGCACAACTGCCTCCACTGCAGATGTTTATTCGCTTCCCGTGGATATCTGTGTGGGCTCATATGCTGGATCTTGTATACAACAGCATGTCCTTGAGGCTCCAGACGGTTTGTCCCTGAATGGTAGAAATGGTCTCTGGCAAAAACCTTAGCCCTGCTCTTCAACACTGAAGTCTGTTTCTCGCTCTGTACAACTCAAATCGATTTAGTACTTTTACTATACTTTACTATTTCAGTCCCACATCTAGATGAGGTCATCTATGATTTTAGGACCTCTTGTTTAGATTACCAAATTCCCCATTAATTCTGCAGTTCAATTGTGCCAAATAAAGAGGCTGAATTTTGATATCTATGCAGTGGATTAATTAGTGACGAGGCATGTTAATCACAGTTCCTCAGCATCACTTAGCACCTACGTGACAAAATCACAACCCTAGCTTTCTAAAACTGGAACACATGATGTCAAATGCACTTAGTCTTATCACAGGTTCCCACAACGATGAGGAATTACAACAATGAATCTGATATTTCCGTATAATTATCAAACTGTCTTTAGGATCACCTCACTTTCACAACACACCACAACAGTCTGACAGACAGACGCATCCTAAACAGAAAACTCATTGCAGATACAAGTGGTTAAGACTATAGGTTGTTGGCTCTTTCATGGTGCAAATTCAAGGGTGTAAACAATATTAGGTGTAACCACAGACAAATCACTAACTCTGTGGCAACATTACAGCTTCCTGTCTACATCATCCAAAGCATTATGGGAACTACTGAGGTGTCAAACTACATGAAACATGCACTTTTGTTTTACACTATAAAAACATTTTTACATAAGATGGTCCTTATGTCCCTGCAACCATGGCACCCTGCTTTGCTTTGCACGTAGAGACAAACAATCCAGATAAATTTACATTTCCAAAATTAATCTATTTCATAAGGTGTCCTAGAAAATGTATAGTTGCACTGAAATGGCAGGTAAGTGTATTTTCTGTATAGTCTTAGCCTATCTTGAAAATAAGTGTATCTGGCACACCAAGCTGATACCTGCAGTAATTGTGCCATACGCCTGTAAATAAAAGGACGGAAAAACCAAATTACAGCCGTCTGTGGCTCAAAGGGTTAATGTCAAGTGATGTTACTCAGTGATCACTGATGGTGAAGACAAATAGCTCCTTATGCTCAGGGGTTCGCAGGGCCCTTAATGGGCTCTCCTGCAGCTTGAGGGTTGTATTCATCATTTTATCGCAGCTTAAGCCATAACACTGCAATAGAGTCGCTCATTACCATGGCAACTACTCACTGCACTCTGCCTACAATCCCCAAAGGTTCAACAGGGATCATTATTATTTTGCAACATGTGTAAAACTCATAATTTCCCTCACACATTCATCAAAGTATCTATTTCTTTTGACACCAAACCACGCCACGCATACTTATTTCATCTAAACCACAGAAATGGACATGCTACAAGCTAGCAAGGGGGAAATTACAATAAACAAACTGCTAGCTGTGTGAATGTTCACAGGTGCCAACGAGGAAAGTGGAAGCATATTTGAAGAAACTCAGCAGATTATTAAGTAGTGCAGGAGAAAGGTGGTGGGTGTTTCTGCTTCTGGGTTCATAGATGATTGCGTGTATGTGTATTCGTGTGTGTGTGTGTGTGTGTGTGTGTGTGTGTGTGGGGCACACGGATGTTTTCATTTTCGACTTGGATCGCGGCCGCTCCTCGGAGTCGGCGTGATCCCACTCACTCCCTGCTCTTTCCTCGGGGCACGCAGATAGTGAGAGGTATTAATGAAGAGAGCGGTGGGAGGGAAGAGGGTTAGCAGGCTCGGAAAGCATGTTAGAATGAGAGGGGAGATGGATGAGCAGAGGTGATGTGGTGGTGGTGGTGGTGGAGGGGGGGGTCGAAAGAGCACGATGGATGGAGGAGAGTAGGAAGAGGAGGTCAGCCAGGAGAGCGATGCAGATCAGCAACTGGCAAGAGGAGGAGCGGAGGGGGGTGGAGCGAAAAGGGAGGCTCAGATCCAAAATCCAGATCGAAACGTTTTTTGGCACACACCCCTGCCCCCAGCCACCACCCCTCACCCCCCTCCGACTGTCAGAACAGACTCAACCAGAAAGTAATCATGGTTTCATCTCTTCTAACAAAGTAGCTCTCGCTCACTGTCACTCCGGCGTCTTCGTTTCCTTCTTCCATCTCAGCCTCTCTCACGTAGTACAATCTAGTAGAGCTCTCTCTCACTTCTTTGTCCTTTTTAATCAAATAATATCGCACTAAATTGAGGAGAAGCAATAGGCATTGGAAATCTTGAAAATTCACTTCCCTTCCTGTACCTCTCTGCTCTGAGCATTTGCAGCATTTGCGTAAGCTCGAGCCGCCGTCTGCCCGAGTCGAGCCCGTGTGCCAGGACAGCCGGCTGATGTGCCAGAGGCGGGGGTGTCATGAGGACACGGCACAGCGGAGAGCAGGACTCGCGCATGTGTGAAGTTGGTTAGAGAAATGAAAAAGTGACAGAGGTGTGCATGACCAGGACGCAGAGCGGGAGTTTTTCGTTACAAGACAAGACCAGAAAGTACTCGAAATAATGAAGCCGAGGATCGGGAAGTTCAGCGTGCAGATGACTTAAGAGGGTAGTTGGTGGGAAAGAGATGTTTGTGCCTGTCTGCCAGGGCTGAGAACAGTGAAACACACACTCAACAACCCACACCTGACTATATTGACTAACCTACATGTTTTTTTTCAGTCCTGCTAGTCAGAAAGGAGCAGATACTGAGTCGATACAGACAGCACAATGGTTTGTTTAGAAGCTCAAAGAAAGCAGTTGCAGTGTTGTGTGCACTCAAACCTTATGAGCAACAGTAACAGACAACACAGATAATCCTCTCTTTGCCAAATTAATTGTCCACATTGTACTTAAATTAAAAAAGGTCTTTACAATAATGTTAGAGGACATTTCATTTAAGACCAGCAACCATTACAAACCTGAGTAGACTGCAAATGTTTCGCATATAACATTATTAAACACTCCCCTGAGCTTGCTCTGGTCGTTGGAGATGCTCAGATCATTGATTGAATTGGCTTAACAACTGTATTATGTGTCTTGCCTTGAAAGAGTGAGACTGAAGCTCTTGCCAAAGTTTCAAAATACATCTAAATGTAAAAGATTGGCATCAACATCAGAGCAACGCTGCAATTTGAAAAACTATTTTGCCTGCCAGAAGTGGTGAATGGTTGAACCGTTTCATTTAGCGGCACCATTCCCAACACAATGCAGAGAGACTCAGTGATGAGTTGATGGGGTGCATTTGTGATCCATTTATTTTGTGGCGAGTACACAAATGTCCTGAAGTGAATCATTTGGAAGCGCGGCGCTGGATCGATACTGCACACAGTTTTAGTTGCACGGACAAGAAGGACTTGAACTGTACAGTAATCACTGTAGCCTTTTCTTACAGACGTGCCCCCCCACAGTGCGACTCAGTTAAAAATACAGAGAGCGAGGCTTATATTGAACCTCTCGGCTCGCGTGCACACACACATAAAGACTCCTACACTCACAGACCACTTCGACTCGCCTCCCAGCGATGGTGGGCTCCACGTGAACCAACGCGATAGCAAGGGGGTGGGGGGGGGGCGAAAAGAAAGCAAAACAAATGTGAAGGGGAGGGGTGGCTACAGCGCTTCAGGGGAAGGACAAATCGATACGCTCGCGCACATAACACTCCCACGCAGCGGCTAAATAACGCTGCTAGTTTTGTCTTTCCTTCTCCCTCTGTGACCCCTGGCATCTTTACACAGCGCGTGGAAGAGTTTCTTCTTGCTTCGCAACAAGAGTTTGAAACAATAGTTTTACAAATTTACAAAACTGTTTCTGTCAGCCTTCTTAATATTAAAAAGCCTCAATATTATCAGCTTGCAAGTTCCCCGAAGGTCACATTTAATATTTTCTTTGGCTCAAAGCCACTGTTGTCCCATAGTGACACTGTGTTCAGTGTGGACAAGGTTTGCTTGGACAAACAGATGTTTTGTTGTGGCAGATGGCTGTTGCTAAGTTATTTACCAGCCATACACCAGTGTTTAGTTCGATAATTGGCCTCTTCCCTCACAGCATCAGTAACGAGGCAGTCAGAGAAGAACTTGGAGTCTTTCAGCAACAGCATCTGATTCCTTCAAAGTCTGTAGTCTGAGACTGAATACACTGAACTGGACTCACGGAGCAGGTCCTATTCCACTTCTTCCAATGTGGCCAAAACCTGTAGCCTCATTTTGCCTGAATTTTTGAGGAGACATCTGGTGTGTCCTCTGAAGCTCTCAGTATTCCACACACCATTCTGGGTTGGTCAGTGCTCTAATGATGCATTCACACGCTCCACTTAGATCCGTAATGCTGTGCAATTTCCAATTATCAGTCATTTACGCATATTCACCATACATATCATTAGCAAAAAAACCTTAAAACTTTGGGCCTAGTGAGGATACATCCATGCAGCCGTAGCCGTACGAGGCAACACATCACAGACACAATCTATTTATAAGAAAGTTGAGCAGAGGCAGCTTCACCATCTAAGTAGATCAGCGGACGTGCAGCGGGAGTGAATGTGAAACAGGCTCACACAAATGGATCGCCTGGTGTCAGTGTTTGATTGTAACTGGTGATGATAGCCACTGTGGTGTGAACGTCAGCCTGTTCTACCCGAAATTATGACAAGCGCTGTGGCTGTCTGGTCAGTAGGTTTTAACATCAGCCTCTAAGTGACTGGTTTGTCAGCAGGCTGCTTGACAAGCCTGATTTATCAAAAATGTATGTTTGACTCATATTTAATGAAGCAGAATAATGGCACGTAACAGCAGGTTTTCAGTCAACGTGTGCCAATACACATAACTCTCTGAATTACCTATTAATTATTAGGATTTTTGCTTCTTAAAAAGAAGCTAGTATTTATCTATAATTACCATGGCTCACCCCAAGGTCTTGTACTGGCAGTGTGACAAAAAGTGTATACAAAGAGCTAATTTTGGGGGTTGGGCCAAACACATATATCTTTTATGGACTTAAAAAAGGAGGACAGCCTTTGATTTGCAGCGTGTTCCCACTGATGCTTGTTATATCCAAATTTGTCCAAACTGTGCCTCCTCGCTTCCCTCCTTTTGACTGTTCCCACACCATTTTTAACTACAGTCTGACTGTGCAGCGAGTCTCCAGCCACCTGTTAGTCTCTTCCTCCTACCTGTTTCAAGCTGAGCCTCACCGACGCTCTCTGCCTGTATTAAGCAATGGCTGTTGACAGCTCTAAGTGAGGCAGTAAATAGCACGGCAAAGTGGGTCTCGCAACGTCTATCGCATCTGCTTGTGCGGCGTGATTTTTTTTGTTGTTCTCTGCTCTGTTTGAACATTTGGTTTGAGGCCTTCTCTTTTTTAGGCATGGATTTCCGGATGCACTCTGCCCACCTGAGACCCTACCAGACAATAGGATGCACACGCAAAGCAGGAGCTGAACACATACTCGCCACTGCATCCGCACACGAATGCGCACATGCGATGTAATGCTTCGCGAGTCACTTTACTCGATTACTCACTGTCTGGTTCCATCTGTCTCCACATGCTGCAGCGTCTGGACCATAATTCCAGGCTAAGACCTCGGCAGGGTAGTCAGAGAGGTGGTCTGCGTACGCGTGCTTCATCATGCCGGGAGGCAGATTGCACTCAGAGTAATGTGGAAAAGCTTCTAAGCAGCAACACAAACACAGCCATTCATAGATTAATATTTTAGATGAGTATTCTGTGAACTTTTTAAGAGGTTGTTGTAGGGTTCAGAACAGAACATAATGTGACAGATTTGGTCAGAAAATAGCTGCAGCCAGGGTGAACAGGGAAAACGCAGAGAGCATTTTTGAGCTATGAAAATACAAACAGCAGTAAAAGTGAATTTGGAAAACCAAGACTAATTTGAACAGAAAAAAGAGGGTGGGGGGGGGGAGTGATTTTCCTTTCTTTGCACCTTTTGCCTCTTCCCCACTCTCTTTGTCTTACTTGAGCCCCTCCCTTCATCCCTTATTTTCTCTCCCATAATTGCTTGACTTCTATCCCTTGACTCCCTGTGACGCCATGTTGCATGTCTTAATTAAGCGGCTGCTAAGAACGGGGAAGGCTCTAAGTGAATGAAGGGATGTATGTCGGGGGGGGGGGGGATTAATGAAAGAAGAGTCCGTTAATTACACAACAAGGTCAAGGCCGTTTTACCTTCACAGCTTAATTGCGGCCCCTGATTGTGTTGCGAGGCCTCATTTTTAATTCAAACAGCAGGCGGACTAAATGACGTTAATTGTCACTGTGTGTGTGCCTGTTTGAATGTGTGTGTGTGTGTATGTGTATGTGCATGTATTCATGTTGGCTTGTGTGAATGGATAAGTGTGTATCTGATTAGACAGTGCATCAGCTCACCTTTGACAGTGGGAGTTCAGAGCTGGGTTCCATTGTTTAACAGCTTTGTACATGTCTGTCTTTTGTGCATGTGTGTTGATATACTTGTATGTTTATTTTAATTTTATTTCAGCAGTCTGACAACATGGTATTTGCCTGTGTTCGCTTTGATTATTACATTTTTGATTTTAAAAAAAAATTGCATACAAATATTGAATTTCAGGTGAAAGTCAGATTTTAGAAATACCACTTTCAGTGCAATCACCCAGTTCTGGTGCATAATCAGTGGCTTATTTGCATTCCCTTCCTTCACATTCCATGATAATAATTCGGCCTTGTCTGTCACAGATAGACCTTTTTGATTGTGTGCTGCAGTGATCGCTCTGTTTTTGCAGCATGTGGTAATTTTGGGATGGTGGGAGACATAAAGTGCTGCTGAAAATCTGTTTAAATTGGTGCTATTTTTGAAGATTTTTTTTTTTACTAAAGGTCAGTAAGTGTTTGAGTTCCACAGCCCTAATGCATGATATCCACTGTTATGAATGTACATTTTGATCTCGGAAATGGAGCTCAGCCATTAAACCTAGTGGGGGGAGGGAGGGGTTAGAGGATCAGCCCACCTCATCCATCTCCTTGATAGGCCAACTGTTCCTCATCGCATGGGGTCTCACGCACTCTCACACACACAAAAGGTGCACGCACCCTCCAAAAAACATTTTAACTGTCGTATGCTCTGACCGTGACTCCCACTCACCAGTGAAAACACTTAATCAGCCTTATGGTCCAAGTGACCCCCTACCACTGCCTCCATCCATCTCTGCACCCGTACAGCTTTTTAATAACTCTGGATCAGGGACACCGGATCTCAAATGTCGCGGAGAATGAGCGATGAGCAGGGATTGGGTCTGGCTTAGCTGGTCAGCTGAGCATTACAGTGTAGACACCATTGAAACCCGTGTCAGACAAGAGTGTTTGACAGCTCAAAATTGTAAAATGAATATTGAGTCAAAGGTATGTATACCACATGATACATACTGTATAAAAGATAACTGAGTGTTCTTGAGGTAAAAAAAAAAAAACAGCCAAGAACAGGCAAAAATCAATGACTTTTATATTCATGAAAAGGAAAAATGATTCATGACGAGTTTTGACCTCATGGCCTTGGATCATACATACAGGGCCAAGGTCAACTGAGGGTCAAGCAAGTGCATTAGCGAGGCTTTTATTGTGCATACCAGTGTTTGCATCTGAGAATTAGTTTTACTTTAAACAGACAAGAAGATAGAAACATTTTTAAAAAGAAACAGAATAACAGCAAAGAAGTGAGTTGAATACTCACATTGTCAAACACATTTAAACTGAAACCAAGAGCTAAATAAACACCTGCAGTACAATACAGCAGCTCTGCGTTAAATGCTGCCTCACTTAGAGAATTGAGCCTTTGTTGAGACTAGTTTTTTTGTTTTGACTGGTGCATTTTGAAGTTATGTGGTTTTTTTTGGTGGCTGCATCATGTGATTTCCACAGTTTGTCTGCTTCATTCACACATCTGAATGAAAAAAATCTTCAAAATAAGGCAAACAGCATAAATTACAAAAAATAAATGAATGTAATAGCACACTGGTGTTTCAGCCCCTCCCTTGGCCAGGGTCAACAAAAAATAAAATTTGTTTTACAATGGTTGTATCTAGGACAGGACATTTGTACTGAAAAGTAATATAACGAAATTTGGAATAATCAGATGTTGTTTGTGAAGGGTCTAATGTTTGCAACAAGAATAAGCATCTCTAATCCTCGTGCTTCTTTTTGTGCATGCATGCACAAGCACGTCTTTCATTCACACGCATTAAGCACTAATACGCTGTAAAAGATGCACACAGCTCTCTTATAGGCACTCATATACATAATTACACTACATAAGCACATACAGATATGCGCCTTTCCCTATCCTAGTCCCCTCTAAGTGACTCTAATAGGTGTGTCTCCCAGGGTTGAGGAGCTTTCTGATTACCCTTGACCTCCTCTCGTTTAACAGTTCGACAAGATACGAGATTGGATGAAATGCTCTACAGCTTTTCTCTCCGTCCTCCTCTCCTCCACTACACTTAAGGATATGCGGCAGCACTCATCGACCTGCACTCCTGGGAGTCAGATTTATCAGGCCGATTTGTCTATACAGTATCTGGGTCACAGTCTTTATGAAAATGAAATGCAAAAAGGCAAATGAAAATGGCATGTCATTAGCAGGCGAGACTCTTTCAAGTTCCCATGCCACATTTGAATGGCTGATTCAAAAGAATCAAATGAAATCAGTGTGTCACAACAGACTGCAGGCTGGAGATTATGCTTGTTAATTTCCATAACCAGGCCATATTCAACACACACACACACACACACAAATGAGGGGTCTGCAAGAGGACAAAAAACAGTCTCTGTATCTTCCCTAATGTTTCCACCAGTGAATGTGATTAGCTTCTGATTGCATATTAAATGTTTAGGAAATGTAAGATCTACTTGCATGTGTCCCAATGAACTGAATGTACTCCATAAACAATCTTTTTTCCCAGGAGTACTTGCTTGCTTCTTCTTGGCCTGGGGGGGTTCTATTTGCATGTCACTTTTCAACAAAAACACAAATATTGGCAGAATTTTCTCTCAATACTTTCTTCATGACGTGTAACATACCCACAGTGCTGTCTGACATTCACCTGATGCATTTTTGTACCCGAAAAATTGAAAGTAGTGAAGAATGACATTACATATTGCCATTGCAAATGGGAAAGATGTAAGTGTCTAAAAGCTGTGCTGTGTGGATAACCTTCAGCAGCATTACAAATCAGTATTACTTCTCTTACCGAAGCTAGCATCGCTCTCAGTTTGAAGGAGGAATTGTATATTTGTGAAGGATGACAGACAAGAAGGAAGGTGTGCACACGTGCACGTACACAAACACACACACGCAGCATGACTGTTGAAAAAGAGCAGAACAGTGAATCTCATTTTGTGAGCACTCAACCTGAAATTGCCTGACGTTCGCATGCAAACATGTTTGCTGACTTGCGGCTGATACAGTTATGATGTAAATGCCTCAGTCGCTCCCTTCTACTGCTCAAACACACACACGCCAATGTAGTCACACCCACAACACATTACCCCAACATTAGCTTAACTGAACCAGTCTTCTGCTGCAAGCTGTTTCCATGCAGAGGGGGTATGTGCATTAAGGAGTGAAACTGTGTGTGTGTGTGTGTGAGTTTGGGACTGTCCATCTGGATGTGATGGTGGTGATGATGACTATGGGTATCAGTGGGACATGAAGGCTCAGAGCCTGCAGGCCACCTTGCAAGGCTTGACTGATCAGCACTACATTTTTTTCAGTATCTTCTGCCTTTCTACTAAATGTCATTTTGTCCTCTGTGTCTGTCTTGTCAGCCAGAAGACCGGGGGTGGACTGGCCACTGGGGTGTAGGGAAAGATTCTCAAATGGCTCTTCTCTTCCTTGCCAAACTGGCTAGGAATGGAGTGGCTAGGGTCCTTGATATATTTGATTTTACTCTTTGGTCTGCAATCTGCTGAGGCATGCTTGACCCGGTCTTGTCCAGTGCAATGATGATGTGCTTGTAAAAAATGAGGAGGCAGGTGTCAGCAAGACATCCTAAACTGCCTTGAAGGCCTGCAGCATCATCGGATTCGCTTTATACCACAAAAGAACATTGTTAGTGTTAAAATTACTGCCAAAAATGTGATGGAAAGGCCTGTCCATCTCAAAGTCGTGGGCTGAATTACATTAACATTAACATTGCATATGTGCATTAGCATTTTGACAAATGTCTCCCCCTTGTGTGTTAGTGCACGCCTGCGACCCTAATGTAATGTGGTTGCTTTTCCATGTGCACGTGTGCTTGCATGCAGGTGCCATGTTACTGGGATAGGCATGGACATAAATAAATGGCTGTGTGATCGAGGTAAATGGAAGCCATCAATCACGCACACGGGGAAACAAAAACAGCACATACTTCAACCGCTGGACAAGGCTGCCCATCCCAGCAACCTCAGGGTCAGAATCTCACGACTCGGTTCAGGTTTGATCATATAAAAGTTTGACTTTTTTGCCTTTATTCAATATTGACTGTCGAGACAGACAGATTTCAGACCCTCAAACAGTATGCGTGCTCGTCTCACTCTGGAAAAGAACAACAGCTTGATACCTCACGTGTTAATGAACCGTTCATGTGCATGTCTGTGTGGCAACAAGGGTGAGAGGGGGGAGGCGATAATGTCCTGAAATTGTTTCCTCGCAGTCTTTTGTTCCTCAGCCTCTGATAAATCCTGCGAAAATGATAGCTGGAGCAAAAGATGGGGCGGCGAATAATGGACAAAAAGGGAGAGAGGGTGGCAGAGAGCAAACACGATATGGGGAGGGCGGGTGGGGGGGGCAGCATTTGGCAGGGAGCAGAGCTGATAGCAGTCAAGAGCTATTTGAGAAGATGAGATGGGAGAAAGGTAAACGTCAGAGTGACACGGGTGATGAAAACACGGGAAAAGAGAAAGGGAAGGCTCTGTCAATAGTCAACATCTGTGTGTACGTGCTTGTTTGCCGCTTTTTGTGTAACATCACTGCCTCAGCCAAGTGAGTCAGTGTGTGTTCATAAAATACAGATATGTCCATCTGTCTGCTCTAATCATGTGTATGCATGAGATTGAGATTACATCTGTTTATTTTCATATTCATATATACAAGGCCTGTCATATCATTTTATTATCCCATTTCACATGGGATTACACGATACACCACCACATGAAACTATATAGGACTTGTCAATCAAAATGATTCAAACCACATATTCCCAAACAAAATACTGTGTTTCGCACATAGACCTTATATCTTTACCACCGTTGGATGAATTATCATGACATTCATGGTCCCCTGAAGATGAATCCTCAAGTGCCACCGAGACGTTGATATCTGTCGTTCTGAGTGAAAACTCTTGACAGCTATTGGATGGATTGCTGTAAAGGTTTGGGCTTCAGTCTTGTGTCTTTTGTGTGCGCTGCCCTGTGTGATGTACAGTATTCCTGTACACACAGCTGGGTAAAAGTACATTTATGTTTGGTCCACTTCTAGGTGATGGTGTATTTTGTGTTTCTGTCTGGTGGGCTGCCAGTTCCTTCCCATCTGACGCAAACAGTGCATCCCTGGCTGTTCTCGCTGTGATGTAACACAACGGCTCTTTGTTGTGTCCCTTCTGTTATGTAACCGCTCTGGTATTGTTAAATGTTCTGTGTAGAAAGTGTGCGCCTGTGTGTGAAGGCCAGGGAGTGAAATGTGGGTAACAAACGGTGGGCTTTCGTGAGTGCGTCACTGTGCATACGTGCTACATCTGGCGCATCTTTGTCAGCAGAATTACACGTCTCCGGCGTAAAGCCCGTACGCAGCACCGCTGACATTAATACCCCAGGTGGCATTGCTCGCCAGTTATCCTCCTGTGTTCTCTGTGTGATGTCAGCCTGTGGTAACCAGGGCAGAACAGAGAATAAAATGATAAAGCAAAGCGTTGACCTGAATGCCACGGCTCAGAGCTTTCTCCCTGATTACACTCGGAGGCAGCCGCCAGTCGGTGGGTGGACCTGAATGAGCTCTTTACTTTGAGCTAATAACAGGGATTTATGCTGGCATTCAGGGCTTGGTCCTATCTTCAAAGCAGCTAGACGCGCAGACAGGTTATGACACTGCGTGTAGAGCAAAAGAAAATTGTTGTCTCCGAAAAGCAGACCGTGGAAAGTAACACCAAATTGCATTTTTCATCAGTCACTTAATGTCAGTCTATAACACCAGAAAACAAAAGCCTGATTACAGAAGCTGTGATACTGTTATTCACGCAAAATATCACTATCTTAGAGTTTAACTTGTTTATTTATGTATCGTGTTTCTTGGAGAATGGAAATTGGAAAATGGTGTGCTTACGACACATTTCTTTGTGCACTACTTTGGCCATTACAAAGGCAGACAACTCTCTTAGGGTCTCGATGCCTCTGCACTCAATGATTTGTTTTCCTTTTCCGCTAAAGACCACCATCACTCTTACAAAGAGAGCAGCACTATCGTTTACCTGCACCCAGCAACCTAATAGAGCACCTATTGAATGTTTAATTCTATTCAAACGCGTAACAGCCGTGAAAACCGAAACTTCAAAATATGAAGAGAACATTCATCAGAGAAGCAGCAGTTGTACCCTGAGGCCAGAAACACTGATTAAAACAAGTTTTGAATGCAGCTTCATGCTTTAACAACTCGTACAGGTCATTGCTGTAAATATTATTTAAAAAGATGGAGGAAGAGAAACACCTAAATGACTCAGTCACTTCTCTCCAATTTGCCTACCTGTTGACTTAAAGGACAGGTGTGTGTGTGTGTGTGTGTCTGTTTGATGGAATGACTAATTCATTCAGCTGCCTATCAGCTGAATGAATGAGTATCAGAATCAGCATCAGCCACACAGAGTGCCCTGATTTGAATTAGATCTCTTTGAATTATTGATCTCCACCTGCTGGAATAACATCCTGTCTCCCTTGTATCTGTCCTTTGAACTGTCGCCTCTTTTTCATTTTTCTGTTGCTTGATGTCTTATAAACCTTTAAAAAATATATAAAAAAGAGAATTTTTGAACTACAGTAAAACTGCAGACACAAATCAATTATGCCGTCATTTGGCATCTGTGTGTTTTGGTCGTGTTTATCTGCAAGGTTCATTGTGTGTTTTGAGAGCTTAACAGTAAAGCTCAAGCTGTATTTGTGTGTATGTGCAACTGTCCGAAGCGAGCCCCATTCAGCATTATTAATATTAATTAATGTGTACTGTCAGGGAGGCAAAGAAACAATTCATTGCTCACATTTATTGTATTAAGTGTGTCATGATTTATTAATGGGTATGTTTTAAGGTTAGAGAACAGAAGAGGGAGGGGCAACTAAAGGAGAAGGGCAAGGCATAAATTGATTCTTGCCACAAAGACAGAAGTCTATTAAAGTCATTCAACTCACTGAAAAGTGGATTCTTTGGCTTTTTAGTTTTTGTTCTTTAGATGGTGAAATTGTTAGCTTGTCTCAAAGTGTCATCTTGATCCTGAATATTTTATTTTGACTTCTGTGAATAGATTGATACCACATTTTCCTTTCATATTTCACATTTCATCCCACCACCCACACACTCGTAACCAGCATGTGTGCAAGACAATGCTAGTGCTGCATATATTCCCACTATAGATGACCTCAGGCTCACTTACTGTCACTGCTCCCTCCAGCGGGTCTCATCTGTATGCATTGCATGTCGTTGCTTATCTATTTTTCTGCCTCTCTCTATCTGTCAAGCTGAAGGGGTCCATTCTCCCTCCATGTTTAATGTCCTTTCTTTGTACAGTGCGTTGCCCGCCGTCTTTCTGTCTCTCACACACCATCTGTCTGTCTGCTGCCGTCTCTGTCTCTCTTCAGTCTAGCACAGCAGTCGCCTCCTGTCCCATCCTCCAGCCCCTATAGGACTTGGCATGTCACCACGTATCTATATCATTGCACCTTGAAGAAATATGTCTGCATGTGTGCGTGCGTGCACATGTACTGCCATGTTCCATTTAATCGAGGCTCCCAGTCGGCACATCGGACAAATTGATCAGTTGGTTTGCCAGCTGTCCTGGCAGATCTCTCCTTCTGTCTCTCTAGTCCTTGAAACACCCCCCTCTCCCTTCTTCTCCCACCCTCATTTCCAGGTTGACTCATATACCTTGGCGATTAAAAGGCAAAGAAGGGATAGAAATCATGTCCACTAATGATTGGAGTGATGTTTCCTATGTATCCTCCCTTTTTCCACCCTGTTGGACACATCTTAGAGATTCCACACTCTCCCATTGGCAGATGGCTGCTGGCGCATTTTGATTGACGTGACCTTGCCTGGCATTGGCTGCTGGCGGCCCTTCGATGATCCCTTGCTGTGGAGAATGATGGGCAGCGCGCGGAGCCAGCTCCTTTTGTTATCTGAGCTGCACATATTGTCTTGATACACCCCTATCATTAGACGCACATTTCCAAGGTGGGCTGGCAAAAATGTGTATCCAAGCTGAAGTGAAGAGATAAATCAGAATTTGCAGCCAGCCACAAATACTGCTCATCTGCTTTTAGGCGTGATAGGTACAAAATGCAAAACCTATTTCTATTCTCATAGATCTATGCATAATTTTGCCTTGATTTGGGTTCTATTCATGCTTGATGTTCCTGGCGTGGTGAGGGAGGGATAGCAGCAGCACGGGTGGGAACAAAGAGGGCCCACTCCAGTGTCGCTTGACAGGGTGTGTGTGTCTGTTTCTGTTGTGTCTTCATGCTTGGATGTGCTGTGAGCTGAAAGCAAGAGGCTTTTCTCTGTGTAATGACAGACATTAGAAAATCGATTACA
Source organism: Psettodes erumei (assembly GCA_016785225.1). NCBI lineage: Eukaryota > Metazoa > Chordata > Actinopteri > Pleuronectiformes > Psettodidae > Psettodes > Psettodes erumei. Next base: position 47,937 of record JAFBJZ010000898.1, on the reverse strand, counting down.
TGATTCTTACAGCCTCGGATGCGCAGCTCTCAGGCATACACACATGTGCGCAGGCACAAAGCACACTCTTGTCTGAGCCGGAACAGGCTGGCGGTGCCTGTTAATCAGTGTGTGATGGGAGGCCTTTTCTGTGTGTGTGTATTTGTAATAATGGCTGATCATCGTGTTTGTGTATGGATGAAAGTAATGTCAGGGCAGCCGGTTTTGTGCTTGTCTTTGCACCTGCTGCATGTACCTCAACTCGCCCGTCTCACACTCTGGCCCGTCGTCTCCGGTCTCTGTTATTGACTGTAGTCCGTTGTGACACGGCGCCAGAGGTGGGAGAGATGGTGCAGCATTTTCTCCACTTGCTGCGTAGCCTGGTTTCAGACTTCCAAATCACTGCCCATATCTCAAATTTTGTCACATAATTCAATAGTTCTGCCGTTGCTGTCAGGAATGTGCGCTTCCCCAGTTGGAAACACAACCGAGCCTTTATTGGCAGCAGGCAACTCAGCTGATGGCATTTCTAAGAGCCAGACAGTTCAGGACATCTTAAAATTGGTTAATTGCTGTTCTGAATCACTGCCCGTTATATTCAAGCACAAGTAGAATACAAATTGAAATCCTGGAAACACAGGTAGCAAACACAGGCCACTGAAGACAACCCGTCTGGCTGCTCGCTCACCACGCATGTTGCACAACATAGTGGCTACAATTTCTGCCCCTTTCCCAACCAATGTATTCAACCTGTTTGTCACATCAAACATGGGATTTTTGAGACTGATATTGATTTTAGAAGGGAAGAAGACCAATATTTTTTTTTATTTTTGAGCTGGATTTTTCTACTGAAATTACCAGGCAGAGGTATTCTGCCTGGTAATTTTTGTAAAAAAGTAACTTTAGTTAGGAAAAGATTCATTACTTATACAATTCTTATTCTGTAATCCACTCATGTTATTATTAGTGCAAATCATCAGCACTACCTTATCTCCTACTGTCCCGCATCAACACCTGCTTGTGCTTTAATACTTATTTAACACCTGGAGAAGAAGCCTGTTGGAGTTTATGTGTTTTTGGTGCAGGGGGACAAAGAGTTTAATTAAGGAAATCATTTATAAAAAGGGCAGTTGAGAGAGAGAAGAACAGCGGACGAGTCGAAGACAAGATATTGAGGAAAAACCTGAGGACTGGGAAATGAATGAGAGAGAAACAAGAGACGTATCAGGAGAAAAGAAAGAGAGCAGAGCAGAGAGGGGACCGGGGAGAGCGTGTACCAGAGCTGCTAATGTAGACCTGCTGTTAAGAATACAGTCTCAGAAGAAGAGACCGCAGCATGGAGCGGCAGCCGGCTGCCTGATTTCACACCCATTATCACCTGCTACAACGGCACGGCAAGTGGAAAATGAAACTACAGAGAGGGGGAGTGTAAAATAACCAGTTTTATTCTCCATGCGCTCGTGAGCGCGTGTTTATGCAGCACCGGCCCATGTCACACGTGTATTAATAAGCCACTGTTACACGGCGTGTTTTCTTGCCGGGTGCACTGGGGAAGGTCATGAGTGCTTATCGCCCTCGCCCACGCTCTCACCTTTTGTTGTGTCTCTCTCTCTCTCGTGCGCAGAGGGAGATGTTTGTGAAGAAAGACAAGCAAATACAGTGGGAAATGTGGAGAACAACAACAAAGTTTGGGTTGTTTTTTGCACTTGCGTGCCTGCACATTGCCATGGCTTGTTTTCATTTGGCGAGCTGGTTCAATCCAGTAGAAGCTTTTGATGCCATTTGCCAAGGCCGCTGATCACACGTAATGTGAGAATTGTTTGTCAGATGGATTTAGCCAAAGTCTCCTCTACTTTTCTCCACTAATCCTATCTTTTATCTCGTCTGTATGCCCCTGTGGATTCACTGGCTTTATTTTTTTTTCTCCATTCATTCTTTATTTTCTCCCTTATGAATTGAAAGGGAGATTAGTATGTTGTTGTTAGGCTCTAAAATGCAGCTTTGCCGTTTCCATGCAAAGAACTGGAAATTCTTAAGTGATATAAGAGGGTCTTTTTATTTTATTTAAAAGAGCTTTAAAAGGTTTTCTTTTTTAATCGGGCTTTGTGGAGAAATATCTCATGGTTTTTAAATTTATTTTAACAATGTTTGATTTATGTGTCCACCCCCTCTTAAGCCATATTAACAGAGAAACTCCTCTAAATATGGCTTCTAAAGGGATTTCCCCTAAGACAAACAAATTAGGAATCATGGAATCACATTTCTTGGACATGTCTCATGTACTGCATTTGTGTGTGTGCTTTTTTTCCCAGCATGTCCCCCGGGGTCCTATAAGATGTCCTCCAGGCAGCAGGAGTGCTTCCCCTGCCCAGCCAACAGTGTTGCAGAGGAGGACGGATCCATGGTGTGTGTGTGCGAGGAGGACCACTTCAGGACTCCTTTGGACACTCCCTCTGCACCATGCACACGTAATAAGATGATATTTGTTTGTGTTGGGGTGTGTGTGTGTGTGTGTGTGAGTGGAGTGACCTTTCTCTTTTTCTCCTGGTACTCACTCCTATGCTGTATCATTTCATCCAGGCATTTTTGCATTAAGTGAGCAATTTCACATTTGTAAGCCCATCATTATCTCCCCCTCGCATTCAGCCTTTCGTATATCTGCTTTTAGCATTTGCCTCCATATCCATAAAGATCACTTTTTGCCTGGGGGGGTTACCTGTCCTTCACCCTGCATCCTTTCCTCCAATTCCCCTCTGCTCATCTCATCAAACCTCCGTCTGACCTGTCTCCCCATCTCCTCCTCATCTCCCCCAACCTTCACCTCTCCTTCACCTCACAGCTCTCCGCTCGCAATGAGTGTCATCCAAGTAAAAGAAGAAGTCCACCCAAAAACATTCCCTGTGCTGCGTTTAATCATGCCCAGGTTGCTGACAGGAATTAGTCTGTCCCAAAACAAGAGACAGGGTACTTATCTTGTCCTGCTCTGTTGATAATAAAGTAATTGTAATATAGTTCAAAAAAGTTGCACAGAAAAAATGCATTGCCTCAAAAAAAACATTATGCTTTTTTGTTTTTTTCCCTATAACAATGTCAGTTAACAACAGACATTTGTTTTCTTGATTGTGAGTCAAAAAGCAGGGTTTCATTCTGAATAAATAGTTTTAGATGTTGATTTTGATAAACCCAGTCTTTGTTTGACACATTGTGTTGTGTTGATCATCCGTACAGCATATACAGTCCTCATCATGTTATGTTTTAGGGTGGACTTTCCCATAACTGTAACCCCTCCCAACCTGTGCTTACACCCTTCAGTTTCATCCAACCGTATACACACATTATGCATCCTTCCACTGCAGCCATTTTCTCTGCCTCTTAACCTTTTATCGCCCATCCATCCTTCATTCCTCTGAACATTACATCCATATTACATATTCATCCAAAAAGCCCTCACCCCATTTTCCATTTTTTTTTCTTAACCCTGTGCCTTCTCTCCACATCTCCATGCACCCTTTCTCCTGCCATTACCCATCCATTTTCTGCTATACATCCATTATCCACCTTTTCTCTGGGCCAACTCATCTTTTTTTCTACCCCCTCCGTTCCTCCTCTTTGACCCCTGAGCACACACTTTCCTCCTCCTGCTCCCCCCTGTCTGTCTCCTCAGCCCGGCCGCTCATCACTCTTCTTTCCGAACACTGCCTCCTCACATTTTCCTCCCTCTTCATCCTCTGATCCCTGCACGTTATCATTTTTCTCACCTTTGTGAAACTGGAATCTCATCCCGCCGTCCTCGAGCGACAAACTACATAATCTGATCCCCAGTGACCACACATTATCTGTTCATCCCTCACCTCTTACCTTCTCTCACCCTCTCTCACCCCTTCTCCCCTACCAAATACCATTCTTCTCCAATAAAGATGCACTGCAAAGCCAATAAAACAAAGACCATACAGGGCAGCCTGATCGATTTCTGCATGGCGAACAGCCTGTTGATGTAGCTTAGTGATTAGATGGAGGAATAATGGGCTCAATATCCTGCGAGTACTCAGGGCAGTAAAACCATAGGGTCACTACGTCTGTCCGTGCATGTTTGTAAACACACACACACATTCACTTGTGTGTACATGCTTAAGTGTGTGGTCATACTGGCTTTTATGTTAGGGTTTTAATTACAATATTGATCGCTGAGCTCTGTGATCCCTGTGTGATAACATTTATAGCAGCCTAATGACCACATTAATTACACTATCGATTCAGTAATTATGATCATCCGCAGATTTGGCTAATCCACCGTATGTGTACAGACGGAGAAAGAGAGAACTCGAGGTATCTAGCATTAGACGAATAAAAGAAAAATGGAGAGTTGGCAAGATGAATGAGGTTTGATATCCACACCTTATTATCCCAACAATTAAAGAATAATGCCAGTGTAATTTTAATCTTTTCCCTTTGCCATCCATGCCTGTGACGCATCTAAACCCTATTGTGTTTGCCACAGCTAAAGCTGCTGCTGTTTCTTTGAAATAATAGACTCTTGATTGTTTTAAGAAACCTTTTGAAGCAGGTGAAGGAACACATTTCCACATGGTTTAAATAAGATTAATCTGGTAATACCTCCTAAAACACGTAATTACCACTGTGAATGGCAGCTATTTACACATTTTCCATTATGGCACACTGTATTTTTAAAAAAATATTTCTCGTGAAGAGGAAAAGTAAAACTTTCGAAACAGTGAAAGTAAATCTCTCACTGGGGACACCAAAATATTTCTTTGCATTTAGTTTTGGCAGAGTGGAACTACTGCTGACACAACTGCAAAGGCAATGACAATAGCATAATGACAGTAATAATAAAAAAAAAAGATACCTTAAAGTGGTGCATAATGTTTGCCAATGCATGTCTGTGCAAGAGGAAAAACAGTGGGAGCCCGTAATTCCATAACTCAGGTGGAAAGTTGCAGCAAGGTTTTAAGGGCAGAAGTGTCAAAAACAACAACAGATAATTGACTGTTCTGAAGCAAAAACAAAACAATAGGACTAACCATTTTCTTTCATGCATGTTCAGATAGCAGATACTGTTCATGCTACTGAAGACAACCCACCTTTTCTCATAAGCATGTCCTCTGTGGTGTCCTGGTAAAAACAGTTGGAAATCTTAACCTCTGCATTGGCATCTAGCTTGGGCAAAACCATACGCACAAATTGTTCAGAGGCAGTACATGCTGGCAAGAGCGTAGAAACGACATCGATGTGATGCATTATGTTGGAGCAGCAGTGGGAACGGATGGACAGGGCAAACGGAGACCGGAACGGAGGATGGGGAAGAGATGGGGGGCAGGAGGTGAGGGTTTTTATGAGACACTCCTGTTTGAAGATGATCAAGGGAACCTTCATGAGAAAGAGGCAGCGAAAGCATGAAAGTCGAGAGACGTGAATAAAAGGTCCAGCTGAGGCTACATCGAGTTTGTGTGTGTTCGTGTGTTCTCTAGGCTTATGCAACTCTGTGCTCCACGTGTGTTTGACAGCGGGACGCAGCTGTGGTGTTTGACGTGTCTGACAGCACGCACAGAACAGCACACCTTCACTTATTCATCGCACAGCACACACACACACACACACACACAGGGAGCCATCTAAAATTCATGGCCTTTAATGGACCTAAGCTCTGTGCCGCCTCCGGGTGCGAGGACCTGCAGGGATAGGCACAGATCAGTCAGGACACTGATTTAGTGATGAGGTATGGCCCTCCAGCCTGACATTTAATACAGTCCTTTACTAACTGGACTGTATATTTTGTTTTTATCTTCTTTGGCAAATGAAGTGGTTGATTAGATTTTAAATTACACGCAAAGCCCTGTGCGTCAGAAAGTGGTCTGAGGATGAATGATGTAATTTCCTGCAGATTTCATCGGCTTTGACAACACAAGTATAATCCAGAGATGCAATATAATTGTGCTGTGTTTTACTTTCAGAGTTCCACCACAAATTTTCACATAGTGGCATATCCCAACCCTCACATCAAATCAGATTCCACATCAAATCAGGAGAGTTAAAAGCGTTCCCCGTGGCAATCCGTCTTTACTGACTGGTGGTAAGAGGAGGTTTCATTCCAAAGACCAATGCTGGCATCAGTACATATTGGACAAACTTGTAATGCATGCACGTGTTTGCACAAGAGGCAATGCCACTGTAAACCAAGAATACACACAGATGAGATACACACCGGAAATATTTAACATGTCCTCAGTTTCCACTCAGCTCAAGTCTTATGCCCAAGTGTTTTCTTTAATCCCTCCTCCAGCTCAGCCCAATAATGTTTTTTTGTACCCCCACTGCAAAACCATGATGATGTCATTCTACTATATCAGGGTAACAACTCCACACTTCCAATCGCCTCTTCCCATTCGGGTCAAGTGGTTCTCATCAGAACAGTTGTTTCTTAACACCAAACACCAAATCCTGGATAAAACAGGATTATCGTGCAAAGTGAGCCCATGCAATCTCACTATAATACCCCAGTGCACCAAGGTTCACATCAGTCAAGTGAGACATCTCATGCTTCAGCATCATGAGGTTTGAGCAATCTTGGACGCCATGCAGTGGGCTGTGTTGCTTTTACAATTCCTATTTTGGCAATGCCCACCTTCATATTTACAGTCACAGAGAGTGGGAGTGGTTGTCAGAAATGCTGAGGTAAAAAATAACAGGCAAAACCAATGATTGCTCCTGTTTGTGCATGGCCTTTTGTATCCACAAACAGACGGTCAGAAGGATGCATATTGCAGTGCCTGCTCCTTATCTGTGTGTTCTCCCTTTTGTTTGTTTCCAAAAAAGACTCATACATCATTTAGACTGAAACAGTGAACCAAAATACAACTTTCCTATTCTTGTCTCTCTCAGGCCCCCCCTCCCCACCTAGAGATTTGGTGTACACCCTTAAGCAGTCCACGCTGATCCTGGAGTGGGCGGCACCATCCGACACAGGTGGCAGGGTGGATCTGACCTACAGTGTGGGGTGCCGGCGCTGCGTCGGGCAGTGTGAGCCTTGCGGGGCGAGCGTTGGCTTTGTGCCTCAGCAGGTCGGTCTGACGGAAAGGACGGTGACCGTGGTCAATCTGCTTCCCAACACCAACTATACCTTCACTGTGGAAGCCCTAAACGGAGTGTCAGAACTGTTGCCCAACAAGAGGTTCTACACGCAGGTCAACGTGTCAACAAGCCTTCCCGGTGAGTCGCAGATCTTCAAACACAGCTTCACTCTCGTCCGCACGCACAGGAGCATTTAAATTTGCAATGACAGTCAGGAAACAAACAACAGCTGGTCAAGAATGAGGTCACACAGCATTCCCAAAAAGAAATCATAGAAAATTTACTCAAGTGGGAAACAGCAGTACACTTGTATCCCTCCAAAATGCATTGAGCATTCACAATACATCATGTGATAGCTAAAAATGTATTTAAAAGCAGCCTGCCTTGCATATTTTTATTTTGAGCAACTTGCAATAGGCTAAAGTTTAAGGAAACACGACTGAATTTGCTGTCACTTTGCCAAGAGTTGAGGTAACATTTGCAATAATATTTGTGCTGTTTTACAATAAATTGAAACTATTATTTCCTTAACTCAGTCTAAGCTAGTTTTAAAGCAACTCATCATTCTATTTACCATAGATCTCTGAGGTTTTTAGAACATAAATTTACTATACCATCCGTGAAAGTGGGCTGCTTACCCCTACACATGCAAACACACACACACACACACATGCACACACATACACAAATTACAGGCAGTGTTTACATCTCCCTGTGCATAAATAGATGTATGTATGCTCACAAAGACACTGTGACCTTTGAATGTGCTTGTAATTTATGTAGATTCTCAAAACACATACAGCAACATACAGCACAGCCCACGTGGCATTGCAAACCAGTGTGCATCTGGTGTATCTGGAGTGACTGTTGTTTAGGAGCATGCTAAGCAGCACAATCTCTCATCGTGCACACCTCTCCCCCGTACTGACAGCGTGCCCGACAGAGCAAAAAGTCTCGCCATGATCTAGTTTTCATCAGCAGAAGTCTTCAGCAGGCCTTTTAGCCGGGGGCTTGGAAAAGCACTTTGCCAAGTGGCCCTATCAACCAGCACTGCAACAACACTATTTGGGGGAGCTCAAGTGTGAAAGGACCAAAACACACCCCCACAAAAATATAAAAAATGTAGAGGCACACATTCATACTTGAATGCCAGTCAACACTCAGGTATGCATAAATGCGTTTACCTGCCATACCCACTGCATATTTCTGGGAAAAAAAGCATGTTAACTCCCTTTGTTTGCAAATCCCTCATTTGAAAATGCTGAAAGAAACGTGTGAAGACTGAAGACATAATGAAGCAAAGGAAGTATGAGGGGAGTGGTACAGAAAGGTGCTGCATGAGGAAGCAGGTGATGGAGAAACAATGAGAAAGTGAGAATGAGTGAGAGTGTGTTTTTGTCACCGACAATTGGCACGATGAAAGAGAGGTTCACAACTGAGACTGTGCATCTGTGTATACAAAGAGGGTGGGTTTAAGTAGATTGTGTTGGGTAACTTTAATGAATGCAAGTGTGTCTCTTTCTGACCGATTGTAAATGTTACATAAATGTAACATCTGGATAGCATGTGTATAATGCATCAGATCCCTGTTCAGTATCAGTGACGTGTGGTTAAGCGTTAATACCACTGCCACTCTCCTAAGTTTGCCACTGCAGTTCTTTTTTAGAATAGAAATTTAGTTTTCGCAACAGTAATCATTCCTGCATTCATTCCACTAATGGCCTTTTTTAGACAAAATAAAGGCTCAGAAATACAAAAAAATAAAACTTAATGAAAACAATGAGCTTAACAAATGTAAAAGACACTATAATTTGCATGGAGTTGATTGATTCCATGTTATTTTGGATGTTTTGCTGATGTCCAGTTGAATTATGAGGCACCGCTGAGGTATATTGGTTCTGAAGATTTTTTTTTCGAGAAGACAGTATATGTTTGCGTTGTGTGTCGAACCAAGCCCCTTTATCTGCCATAGGTTGAAGTCTGTGACAGAGCGGATCATAGTAAGTTGGCTAACAAGCTATAACTTGCCCATCGTCAGCTTCCGAAAGGGATTTATTTACAAAGGGAGAAAAAAAACAAGCTCCTAGGTTAGAGAGGCCATCTCAGATAAGGCCAAACCTGTGGTGATTGTTTTTTCAATCCCCACTATTCTTTCAGCCTTTCTGCCTTTTATCTTCCTTTCCCTGTCTGTCTGTCATGTCAGCAGTTGCCATGGCATTGATTTGTGGTTATTATGGGGTATTAGGGTGTGAGTTGTCCCTCTAACCGTGTCATCCAGGGGGATTGGACAAGGGGTTAGGAGAGTGTGTTTGCTGGGGTTTCAGAAGACTCTTCGTGTCAGGGAGGATTTAGACTGACATTTGGTGTGGGGTGTTTAATGCTGCCTGTGTGTGTGTGTGTGTGTGTGTGTGTGTGTGTGTGTAAGAGAGAGAGAGAGAAAGATTAAATTCGTATTTGATTTTTGAAACAGGCTTTAGAATTACTTCCCGTGTGTTTCGTCTCTGCTTTTCTTAAAAGATGAATGGCTTCCACACATGACTAGCAGAGCAGGGTTCAGATCAGCAGCTAACCCACTGCAGATCGCATGAACCAGCTGACATCAATGAATTGCTGTCCCTTAGCAAGCCGGTCTACTAAACGTCACATTCCTCAACAACTACACAAGCTCCAAATCTTCCATCCATCCATCCATCCATTTTCTATTTTGCTAGCTTACAAATTTGGGAAGTCACACATACAGTATGTTGACACTGAGCGTATCAGCAAAATGGTATAATCATGTGTTTCTGTGATTGCAACCATAAATATTAACCCTAATATTAAGGTCTGACATTTCAGCATCTGTTGCCAGGGTAGACGACCGAAACTTAGAAACAGGACGATTCCTGTCAACTTTCAGCTCCTACTGCCCCAAACTAGTCTCATTTTTCCAGCAGGATAAAGCAGCCACATTTTAAAGCAGCTGATCAGAGCAAGTCAGGTGAGGCGGCTCATCTGCAGGACTAACGGTCAGAAATCCTGCACAACCATGTCCACTACAGAATTGAAAAGCATTTCTGCACAGACCTTGTATCCGTGCATGTGTGGGTGTCTCCACATCAAGACTTCACGTCATCAAAACTCACTGACCTTTATAAATACTGCAGCAGGGATTTGGAGCAAAGCTAACATACCAGCACACACGTACTCTCTCACCCTTGTTCTCGCTTTCCACCTCATCATCTCTTTATTACTTTCTGGTTTTTTGTAACCTCCTCCCCCCTCCCTCCGCTTCACGCTCTTCTTTTTTTACCCTCTATTTCCTTCCTCATTTCCCCCATTGTATCCTTTCCTGCTCTCCCTATCACCTCACTATTCTTAGATGGTAATTTCTCTCCCTCCACCCTTGCCTCTCCACCCACAACCGCCCCTTCCACTATCTTCCACCCGTCTTGGCATAATCACTACTTGGCCTCTTCTTCCTACCTCTCTGCTCTATCCTCTCTACAGCTCTTTCCCCCATCTTCTCTTACTGTACCGCATTTGTTTCTTTTGGGCACGGTAAGCTTGTTAGCAGCAGGCAGCAGTTTGGCTGGCTGATTTAAGGGCACAGTCGGAGTTGGGGGAGATAAGGTGCTATTAGGTGCTGTTTTATGGCCAAAAAACTGCAACCACACAGGTAGACACACAGGGGGATAAATTAGCAGCCATGCATATAAAGAGATTTTCTCTCTTAGTGGAGGAAGAGCATGTGAAACAGCATTTTAAATCTAGTGACATTTGTGCCCTCCATTAATACCAAATACAAATTGAATTCTTTAAAAGTATCCCCTCAAAACTGGATGCCTGCACATGCACAGTGCAGGATTGAACTTCTTCCAGACAGATGGGGGCTTTATCAGGACTCCCCAGGCAACCAAGGGGAAGGAGGGAGGTTTGCATGGTGTGTCAAGAATGGACGGATGGATGGATAAAAGGGAAGAGGGAGTGGGGGATAGGAACATGGCTGGAATTGCGTGAGGAGTTGGGGAATGTGTGGGTAAATGGGGGATCAATTTATCCCGGGGCTCACAGGGCCTCTTATCCAGCTGGGGATTAGGGATGCATATATGTGTGTTTGTGTGTGTCTGCTCTGGGTGCACCATGTGTGTATGACAGCACTTTTATGTGTGCTTTACCATGCATGCATGCCATACACCCTGTGCATTGCTTCACGCTTGATTTGTGTATGTGCAAGACAGGATGCGATAATGACATGTTGCCTCAGCATTGTTCCAGACGTATACTGTATGTGCATTTTCTGCGTATGTGTGTGTGTGATCGAAACACACTTGGGTTGAATATCTTGGCTCCTGCTGGTCCATCCAAAGCCCCTTAGCTGAAGCAGGGAAGAAGAGATGGATGCAGGAAGGCTGTAGAGACACACTGGAGGTGCGGGTCAGGGAGGAGGAAGGATTGGCATTTCAATATCCTGAGAGGATTACCGGCCAGGCTTTAGATGGCTGGTCCCCGTGGAGTTACATGGGCCTGGGAGATGGGGGAATAAAGGGAGGAGAGGAGAGAGGGATGAATATAGAAGTGGAGGGATGGGGAGAGGTGAGCAATGTGGCATTATGAGCAGAATGTGGGTGCACGGGAAAAGAGGCAGGGGGGTGAAGGAGCGAACACAAAAAGTATATGGATTACCTCAAAAATGATGTGCAAACTTTTTGTGTGAACTGTCTGGAGTTATCTGGTGCTTTAAACAAATCCATTCCGTGGGAGAACTGAATAAGAAGTATACTGTATTTACAAGTTCTTGTGTGCGAAGAGAAGTCAGGAGTTGAGAGGAGGACACAATGGTGTAGAGATGAAAGGGGAGGAAATACAAAGGGAAGTGAGAAAAGGTGAGACACGGCACCGGATGCATGGAGTGAGAATACAGGAGAATAAAGCTGTAAAGTTGAAGGAACCAGAAATTTGAGGGAATATGATGGAATCCTGCTGAGACAAGCTGGGTCAAAAGAAATGGCAGCAGCAGCTGAGGTGTTAGCGAGGGCCGGCCTTTCCTTGGCTCCTCCCACGTTTCCTTGAGCAAGGCACACAACCGAGTCACTCCTGATGTGCAGAGAACTCTAAATCACGTTAGACAGTGGCACAGGAGCTCTAGCATGTTGAGGGACTTACAAGGCACAAAACTGGAGTAGAGGAAATATCCAGACTTTTAGTTCTAAGTATTGGTCAGACTCAGGAAATTCTGGACCCTAAATTTCCCTATAATTAGACTATTCCTGCTGTCGAAACACAGGCTCAGTGTTAATTTTTTTTAACTCAAGTGAATGTGATCCTGATGGCATTGTCGAGGTTATAAACAAAACAGAAGCTACACACAAACAGAAAAATGGAGGTGGAACTGTGTCTGCCTCTTGATCCAGCACCAGGATTTTCTAAGATTCAATTCTGAGCCCACGTTTCAGTTCGTCTGTGTAAATATTAATACGTTTGAGCCCGAATTAATTTGGGATCACACTTTCACTGCATTGTGACAGAAAAAACTGTCAGCTTTTTTCCCCTTCCCCTCACTGAGTGAGTGCTTCTCAACTGTCAAAGTACAAAACTAGTACTTTGTCATTTAGTTTCCAATAGCCTTTTTTTCTCCTTTCACACCTCTTTGCGTTCCCTCCCCTCACCCCCACCTCCAGCCCTCTGCATGGAGGCGTTTGGATCCTTTTTGCCTCCTTAATTAGAAGTGATTGGAAGGTGAGGCTTCAGCAGGCACCAAATGAATAGAGTCATCAAGCTACTTTTCAGGACTATAGCCCAGCCACTTAAGACGCTTTGTCACCCTGTGATGGAAATTTTAATTGCCTACCTCTTGGCTTATAATTGGAGTCTATGAAGAGGCACTCTCGGGTCTTTAGTACGTGTGCTCTGTGTGTGGATTTACAGGTTGTTTCTTGTTGTTCGGGGAATTGCAATGTTCACTTCAGAGCAAAAACAAAGCTTAGAGGTTGTCTATGGCGCACACAATGTTATCCCCATAATCAGAGTATTATGCAGGGCTTGGGGGCTGTCTTTGATGCACATCTTTTTTCTCTCTTTTTTTGCCAAAACCCTCTCAGGAGGGGGGAGAGAAACAAGTTAAAACACAAACTTCAAACTTCAAAATCATCGTTATCTCTCATTTTCTCTGACTAATACCTTGTGAGGTCTTTATCTCGCCTCTGTTGACAGAGCTTGGCTGTGTTTGTATGTGCGTGCCATCTTTGTCCTTTTTTATTTTATTCTGTTGAGTATGTAGCTGGAGGGGAGGGGAGGTTGGTGCTGACCTGCTGTGTGAGAGAGCGAGGGAGGGAGGGAGAAAGTTGTGCAGCTGTCTGTCTGAATGATGGCGTACTGCTTTTTGATGCAGCAGTGGGTGGGTGACAGACCAACATTGCACCCAGCATCTTTGCATCACAGCATCTTTTTTCATTGACTGTGCCTCTTTTACATAATCATCAGTTGTATTGACAGCATAGGTACAGCACATTTTTACGTCATGGCTCAGAAAAGACACACGCTGTCTGCTGGCCCTCTCACAGTATGCGTGCTACATGATCATTCCCTTCTCTCAACAAGTTTTCAGTGCACTTGAACTATGTCAGTAGTAATGGAAAGTGGATATATGAGCATGTATGGCTGTGTGAGTGCATGCATTTCGTCTCCGTGCGAGGATGTCAAGGCAGATAGAGCTTTCTTCACCTTCTTAGCCAACCTCCTGCAACAGGCTTGGGTCAGCCACACAGTGTTTGTGTTTTTCTGTGTGTGTGTGTGTGTGTGTGTGTGTGTGTGGCCTGTGTTTTTATTTGTTGGAGGCTCCAGGCAGAGGCTGTCTGGCTTAACAGACATGTCTTGATCAGACCATGCCTCAGCCTTGAGGCTAAAGCACACTGAGCCCAAGGAGTGCTCAGAATCAGTCAGTGTGCAGCTGTCAGCAGCAGTTTAAGCAGGGCGGCCCCAGTCGCCTCTTCCCCGGTGGGAGCATGAGACGCCAGTTTTGACAGATTTGTAAGCTGCAGAGGTTCAGTCAAAAGGTTTGTAGGTAGGGTGGGGAGGGGGAGGGACTCGTCATACAACGGGTCCCCATGTTTTCATCATTTGGTTGGACCAGACAAAGATCTTTAAGGTCAGCTTGTTATCAGTCTTTAATTGCATGTATTTCTACTTGTGAAAATGGTTCACCATTTCATTGCAGGCTTAGATTCAGGACTAGGTGTCTCTGTACAGCTGCATTATTTTGATCAGGTCCTTTTGAATAATATCACACACTGAGTTTCTCTTTGTCCCGCTTGCTCGTGCGCTCCCTGTCCTGTTCTCTCGCCCACCCACCTACTGACTGACACATTTAATCAGGCTATCACTGAGACTTTCTTCTCTGTTAACGCAGACACACAAGCTGAGATGCACGCACACACGCGTAGTTTAGATGGAAATGCGCCCTATCCAGGTGTCTTCCCTGTGCCATTCCTCCCCCTCACAGATAAAAATATCCAAATTTGTGTGTTTGTCTGGTTGTCTATGTGTGTGTGATGAGACTCACACCCTCTAAACACCTCCCTTCCCATTTTCATCCTGTACTGATATGAATGATAATAACCACAGATAATACCTGTCTCTGGCTGCATCTGCTCACCTCGCTTCTGAAGCTGGATCCTGGATAATATCATCTTTCCATTCCATCTCTCCCACTGTTGCTCTTTCCTTTGCTCCCACTAATTGTGTGGATGTATGTATGGGTATTTAGGATGAGGCATACAGGTGGTTAGATGCAGATACGACAGATTAGGCAGCGCATGGTGAGCGGGGATGGGTTGCCAGATAGCGGCCCACTGCCGGGGCCAGGCTGATAGCCACAGATTGAAACAGCAAGGCCCACTGCATTGTAGCTGCTCTTAAATACAACAGGACACAATCACATTAATCACCTAGTGAATAGTGAGTACTGCATCTTTCCTCCAGTGTTGACAAAAAATGTGATGCTGTAAGATGTGTTTAGATATTGTGTTTGAATCTGAAGCAAGGTTGCTCTCTGTCGTTTCACAGCAAAATGTAATTTTGCAGTGTCCCATCTTTCTTCTTCCGTCACGGAGCTGCTGCACACCTGTTCTGTGTGCTTTCAATTTAGCCACTACAACGGACGCTTTTCTTTAAAGTTTGCATATTTCACAAAAATGCTACTTGAAAGCAGTACTGGATTCTGGGTTCAGATAGTCAGGTGTCTGTGAACAGAGTATTTAAATAATCTGCTGAGGAACTACCATAAATCGAGTGGTACTTTGTCAATTTTCTGATAAGCTTTTTGCAATCATCAAAAGTTAAGCTTGTAAAGAAACTTTAACGACGTGCACATCCACATGCGCACATGACAGAAACGCTTGTGGCAGTAGGAGTATAAAAAGCCTCAGTTGTAGTCAAACCAGAAGCAACTAAGTGTTGCCACTCCCCTGCTGTCAGTCGCACAAATCACTGCACCATCCCATCCCAAACTCTAGGTATTAGCCAGGGGTGTTGTGTCCAGAGGGAATGGCACACTTACTTCCTGTTAACCCTTTGAACACGTGGAAGGCGATACAGATGCAGCTCCCTGCACACCTTATAGCTTTGCATGCTCTGCGATCTCGTCGTTTCATTCCGAACACGCGTGTCACTCACCAGCTTTAATATGCATAGGCACACAGGAGCGCGCAAAGTTGCCCGTGCGGCAGAGACTTTAAGAAGAAGAACAAACGAAACCCCCTCCTGACAAGATGGATGTCATCTCAGCAGAGGCACAAACAGGCCTGTGGGGAAGAGCCGACTCCCCCGAGAACAGAGATGAAGACAGAGCTGTGTCGGGGAAATGGAGAGAAAAGGAGATTGAGCGATGGTGAGAGAATTTCCAGAGAGAGGACCCGTGGAAAAGGAGGAGGAAAGACGTCTGTGGGATGTTCAGCCATGCTTCTGCTGTTGCCCCCCCGGGGAGAGCAGCTCCTCTGCCTGTCTCCTTTGATAATGAAACAGAGATGCCAGTTGCACCTCGGCTGCCTCTGTCCACATGGATGCAAGAGCCTACAGCAGCAGCTGCCATTTTGTGCCAAAATCAGTTTGTAGATCTTCCTGCCACCAAGATCTGCACACAGAGCCGCCACATAACCCTCAGTGTCTGCAGAGAGACGGGATCGGGTCCTGACACCACGGCCTGAAGTGGAACTTTGTGCCGAACTCTGTTTATTATACTTCCTCATGCCTCACTTTTCGCTCTCATCACAGTGTCCCTTTGAAGTTTATAGAGCATTATCTGTGTCGGTGATTGGTACGTGTGCCGCGAAGCTTTATACTGGATCTTATCAGAAGCCGTATGTCTTTGTGATGAGTGCCTATCAGTGTGTCTGCTGTGTGATTTCTGTTTTATGATGAGGCTTTGAAAACATCTGCCGTGTACTTCCGTCGCGGAGCTGGAGAGGCTTATTGCCCACAAGGCCATCACCCCCTCTGTATTACTTGTGAGAATCATTGTGCAATTGTGTGTGTTCTTTTGCGCGTATGTGTACATGTGTGGGTGCAAAAGCCATTTCAGATGGCTGTCGGCATTGATTTCTTCCTCTCAAATACGGACCGAGACCCAACACTACCCACCGTTTGCTGCTGTATACCTTTGCTGTGTGTGTGTGTGTTGAAGGATTATACTGCATTTATGTCTTTTTGTATGGACAGCTGAACTTTTGTATGTAACATATATGTATCGGAACCTTTAATATCAACATAGTAACAATTGTTCCATAATTGTGCCCAAATTGTTCCCAGATAAACTTAGAGTATTTAGATTTACAATGTTAGAAGGCATATTCTGTGAGTGGAGAGTCCAAAATAAGTGTACAAATATTAAATTGTTAAGCTCAAGGTGGCTGAAAGATTGAACCTTTCTCATCATTCCATGAAGATATTTTCGAGATGAGTTGCTAGATATCAAAATAGTAGAAGTAGTAGCAGCACCCAATTGAAAATCTGGTGCATTTTTAAAAAATAATTTCACAATGAAATATGTTTTGAAAGCTACAAAGGAAAGCTGCATCTTCAGGTTTCACTTCCACTTCAATGCGAAAGTCGGATTTGTAGTGAATGTCTCAAGGGTTTAGAAATTGTACTCTCAGCTCAGACACTGCTTGTTTGTCTGCCACTTAAGTTAGAGCCCACTTTTTTGCAGCTGCTGAGGTGGAAACACCATTTTAACCATCACATTACTTTTGTATTAGAGCCTCGAGGTGATTGCATGTGTGTGTCAGTGGAAAGACCGTGCACACCTGTGTTTCTTTTATCTGTCAGCTTGAGCTGTGATGTGATCTGGAGTTTGGAGGCAGGCACCAGCATTATGCATAATTCAGCACACAAGGAAGGAAAGAACAGCAAACAATAGCCTGCAGTTGTTGATGGGGAGAGCAGTTGACACTGTGTTCTGGGTTTAGTATGTTAGACAGAGGTTCTCTTTGCGTTTGGGTGGCAGGGGCTTTGAGAAGGACAAGGGGGGTCTGGTGGAACTTCCTTTCACTCTTAACTGTCATCTTACTCCCCTGGAGATCATTTCTCTTTTCTTTCTCTCAATTTCTTTTGTTTTTGTCCTTAACCACCTGCTGCTCTCACCTGTGTACTGTACACTTTCTGTGTTCTTGCTTTTCATGAACTGTGGTAGTCATTTTTTCATTTTCGAGGATATGCTGAATGTAGTTCCTCTACCTCTATATGCTGTATATAGAATAAATGCCTTTACATATTTATTATTAATATTGATATTAATCATCAAGAATAATTTCTCAGCTTGTTTGTTTACCTTCCTGTATACTGTTCATTAGCATATTTCCTTGTCCTTCAGCACTTTCATTTTTACAGCGTCGCTCCCCGACTGTGTATGCATCTGTACGTTATGCTGCAGTCACACTGCGTGGAAAAATTTCTTCGAATGACTTGTAAGCACCTCAAAGCAATGTGCCCGTGCTTTCCAAATGCCATTACATGGCATGATTACAGTTTGCTGCACATTTTGAATGTCAATGATTAGCATTTTTAAATAGTTTCACATTGGTTACGTGTCTTTTTTTACTTGACTATCATAATCATATGTAAAATTGAGCCATAATACAAATAACACAGCGACTGCTGTACCTGAAAAGGCTTAATGGTTCTAAAGCTAACTGGCTTATTTACATATATTTTCAAATAAATAACGAATGTTAGATTACACATTATTATTTTTTATTATTACTGTTCCTTGTGAGTACTGCATAAAATACACACCTTTCGTCTATAGTACAAAAAGTGTGAGAAGTCACCATGAATAATGGATAATACCTGTGTTTCCAGGGACATCAAAAACCAGACAGATGGAGATGGACAGTGGGTGTGTTGAGTTCATCTTTGATCTGCTGCCTGAAATGACTGTATTATCCTTCTGTCTGAGGGGATGGCTGAAGAAGCTGCACAGATGCTGTGTGCGTGTCAGTGTTTGTGGTGCACTTTCCTATAGTTTTGGTTATGTGTGAGTGACAGGCAGAACATATTCATTAGCGTCGCTCTTTTCATCACGGAAAGAGATGAATTGGCGGTTAAAAGTCAGGAAAGAGATGAGCGGCAAGTGGCTGGAAGGTGGCTGGAGGGAGAATGAGAGAGGGCAGGATAAAACCAGATGAGAACAGAAATAGAAAAGGACAGAAAGATGCAGCAGGAAATATGGAAAAGAGACTTCAGTGCCAAGGATCATGTCTATGTGAAAGGAGGATATTAATGGCACCGCTCCTCCCAAACCTGAAGGCCTTTTGACTAAGTATTTTTGAGTGACAATCCATTTTGCTACTTCGTTAAACATGGAATAATTAGTTCTCAAGCAAGGGTGGCTGGTGCTCAGTGATTATCATATGTGCCGCCTGTCACTTGCTGACAGAGAAACAAAGAGCTGGTCTCTCCTCTGTAATGAAATAGTTTGCTGTGAGCGAGGGCTATTACACTGCATCTAAATTTGGAAAGCTCTTTACTGATCACTCATCTTCTATTTTGCAAACTGTATGGTGATCAGTGAGCGGCGAGATGTCATCACCGCGGGATAAATTTCACTGCAGCTCCCCTGGATTGAGTCAGAAAAAGTTCTGAAGTCGTTTTAATTGAGAGACTCTGGGAGTTCAGATTCAGCACGTCTCCATCGGTTAGTCTCGTGTCGATACAGACTTGTCAGTCAATCCATATCTGTATCGATCCATTGTCAGTCTCAATGTGCAGACCCAGGCTCTGTTCAATGCTTTGCACACATACACACACACACACAAACATATCCACATTCAGACAAAGAAAATGTACACAGAGCTTCCCCATCCATGGGGAACGTGAGTACGGAGAAGCTGTCTGTCTCTGACACATCTGAGCTTCAATAATTCATCGGTTACCTACTCCTGTCCTCTATCTTTCACTGTCTTTGTTCCTCTCCTCTTCTTATGCCTGTGTTTGAGGTTCCCATCTGTTCCTTTAATGCCCACAACCCACTTTTTTCTACTGGCCATCTGAGATTACAATATCCTTTTTCTGAGAAAATTCACCTTGTAGAAATATCACTGTACTGTATTCCTCCCTTGACCTTTACCTCCGCATTCAGACTCTGTGGATCAACCGGAAATACAGTGCAGCTGGAGACTGTTTCTCATGTCCACTGGAAAACTCCCGTAGCTACTGTATTCATATTGAATGAAAGTGGAATCCCAAAACTCATCTCTCTCCTTCCGCTCTCTCCCTCCCTGCAGCACCGTCTCTGATCAGCGAGCTGCGAGCAGAGAAGATCGAGCAGAAGAGCATAACTCTGGTGTGGCGGGCGCCCTCCTACCCCAACAGCAGCCGCACCGAGTATGAGGTCAAATACTACGAGAAGGTAGATCCACTGTTGCATCATCACCTGTCGTCACTCGTCAACACTTTTATTCAGGCACCCAATCATCATCAATTTTATGCTGCACATTTAGTTTCATTTTTACACTCAGCAATTCTAAGTATAATACTCCACAGTATTTCATTAGAGTCGCAGAAGAAGCTGAGTAGTTCTAATTAAAAGTAATGTGTAAAATTCATGGTGTGTCCCTTTCATCACAAACTGCTTGTCTATGGTAAAAGTTAACAACCCTCAACAGGCGATATATATTAGTATTATTCAGACTGTCACAGTACAAATTGTTTTTTGCGTGATTTGTTGTGATATTCACTTGGTCAACCAACAACCAGCAGTGGTGTTTTCACATAATATTATCCAACCTCATCCTCTTTTTTTTAGGGCATTTCGATGGCCTGTGATGTGAAAAGACAAATCCGCTGCCACATTTCCTTTGGCCTTTATGGATATCCATTCTAATTTGATCGGCGTCATCACGCTCATTTTCCATAGCACTTAGTCAGATTGTGCCAGTCCCGTCAGCAGTCATAGTCTTCACAGTAAATCTGTCATGCATGTAAATCACAGCTGTCGACTCTCGCGCTTCTCCATTTACATACGCTGCATTTTCTGGCAACGGCGGGTCTTCGCATTTAGCTGTGTCACATTCTCACCTATTTTAACAGCTCCTTCTCTTCCCAATGCTGTACCATATTTAAAAAAATGCTGCTCCTTACTGCTAAACTCCCACATCTTTGGAAAAAAAGGAAAGATCGTGGGGGGGGGTACTTGAGAAAAGAGAAATGATAACAGGAGATGTAGCACTTTTTGAAAGGATGAGATGCTGGTCTGATAACTGAGGGAGAGAGAAGGTTGGAGAGGGTATTAGGGACAGATGAGGAGAAGATGACTTGGTGATAAGATACTTGTAAGAGCACAGCAATAGAAAGAAATGAATGAAGTTGCTTTGTGAGACGAGGCGCAGAAGAAAAACAGGAGGGAAACGGATGGAGAGAGTTCACAGGATAGATGGAGAATAACTGAGATTGAGATGGAAAAGTTGTTGAAAGGCCGTGAAATGAAAAGGCAATACAGCTACACTCTCATAAATAGCCTATTAGAGTATAAAATATGGCTTTGCTTTGTCATTTTGTAGCCTTTTTCTACTTTTTTCTTTGCCACAGCGCAACTTTACACAGTAACTGTAGTGCTTACTGATATTCAAAAATAATTTGTTACACGTTCAAAAACACTTCCAACATATGACGTGTTTAAAAGGATCCTACCAAATGACCCATGTTGATGATGAGAGTGACTAACAGGGTTAATGACTAATAATGATTCATGTTTATTCATAACTTGACATTAGAACACGTCATCTGTGAGTTTCACTCCCACCAGTCTCATGCCATGTTTCCTCTCATCCTCCTCTGTTCCTATCTCCTATTTGTAACATATTAGAGCATGAACAAAAGTAAAGACACCAGTCATGCCAACATGCTAATTTTTTATCCTGAGTGGGATGTGAATGTCTTTACTAGATTACATGGCCACGTAGCCACATGCAATTGCCGCACATGAATGGACACTCAGAAATATACCTCACCACTTTTTCTCACTTTACTCAGGATTTACGCCTTCTTTTTTACCACTTTAACGTAAATCAGATTTATCACAAAATCTGTTAAAAATGCTGAGCCTTAATTGGAGTGGTCTTATTGACATGCAAAGATACAGGCACGTAAGTAACACGTAACAGGCTCTTGAGAGAAGGCAGCGATAAGGAAGGGCTCACAGCAAACAGGCAAAAACAAACAGACAGGGGGAGTAATTATGGTAATGTGCGTCACCTTCTCATTGGCCCTATTGTGCCCACTTGTGCGGGGTGTTTCTCATTTCCACAGAGAGAAACTGATGAGCACCATCTTCGGTTTGTTTTCCCAAGACCTCTCTGATGAGGAGACTCATACTTTCATTACTGTCTGGCTTTTTCATTATTTATTTCCAAAGCAGAGTGATGCTCAGTTTTGAAAGCAGGTGAAAGAGGTCTAACCTCTTTAACGTGTCTTGGAACTGTCTGACACTTTGAAACACTGCTTCTCTCTCTCAGTACTTGAAACTTTACCAAAGCCCTTGATTTGGTTACGAGCCCAGCTTTACAAAGTGTGCCTTGGAAATGAACAAGGCGCCTCGCAAATGGATTCCACCTACTCGTCTCACTCCTCCTCCGGTTTCTCTCTCTCGCTCTTTGTTTTCTCTGTCTCTCACTTCTCACTGTCTGCCTCTGCAGGAACAAAAGGATCAGAGTTATTCGACTGTGAAGACCGCCGCCACACGGATCAGTGTCAACAACCTCAAACCTGGCACCACATACGTCTTCCTCATCCGCCCTTTCTCTACGCCGGCCTCCTCCTCCTCCCTGTCCTCCTCCCCACTCTCGTCCTCGTCTTCTTCATCCTCTGCCTCCTCCTCCTCCTCCTCGACTTCCTCTGCCTCCTCTTCTTCATCCTCCTCCTCTTCGTCGTCATCCTCCTCCCCGCCGCCCATCGACTACGGAGCGTACAGTGCTCCCCTGGAGCTGCAGACACTTGGCGAGTGTGAGTAGCTGTTTTTTGCCTCCTCCCTACCTCGTCCTCAATACTTTCTCTCCTTTTGCTTCGCTCCCTCCTCTCGACACCACCAGGCAGATTAGGATGGGGGGTGGGGGGTTGTGTAGGCACCTGGCCAGCGCACACAATGAGGCGTTCTGCTAGTGTGAGAGAGACAGGGAGAGAGGAGTCGGGATTTGACTCTGTCTGAGATTATGTGCGAAGATTCAAGATTTTAGCAGTAAGCTGTGAAATGGTTGATATTGCATCCCTCAGGGTCTGGTTGGGACTTGTTGTGTGCTTCTTTCTGTCTGTGTGCATTATATGCCCCGTACTTTTCGTGAACTCTTTGGCTTGAACATTTTATTTTGTTGAGCAGCTCGACCAGGGATAATTTGTTTATTTTTGAGAGGACGGGCTTGCCCGCTTCTTTGCTCTGCTTTAGGGTGAGAGGTCTTTGTTGAACAATAGCTTTTTTTAGTTCATGCCTACTTTTCTTCATTTGCCTCAGGCTAGATCAAATGTCAAATAAATGATGACCTACATGCCAACTAATGCAGCAATCTCTAGTGACCATGTATAAAACACAAAGAATTTAAGGTAGTTATCAGCAATACACCATCAGCACTGGTTATGGCATTTACCTGTCAAGTGAATATTGCATTAGGAAAATATATATTGTTGATCATAAGCAGTCAGTGAGTTGATTTTTAGAAATAGCTGGCAGGTGCAGCAGTACAAAACACAGGGGGAAAAACATAACAAGCCTGTTCACATTTTAATGGAAGTTCTTTGGTAAGATGCTGAAGATCACTCATCATATTGGTGAAGATAGAGACCAGCTATCACATGTTCTGCTGTGTCCCAGGATTGTATGAAAGCCAAGGCTCAAAATTATTCTCGACCGACCAAACTCTGGTTTTGACAGAAGTAAAAATGATCATAAATTCAATGGTGTTCAGCCTCTATTGTTGAAAACTGGCATCTGCTGATAATATATAGTGCGTTCCACAAACACAAGGTGTTGCGTTATTTATATTCCTCTGGTGTCGGTTAAGAAAGTATGTAAATGTTTCAAAGTGTAATATTAATGGATCAAAAGTAAACATTAATAATGGGAAGTGGATTTTGAAAATAAGAAAATGTCCGTTTACCCTCCACTCTAAGGAAACACCTATCAAATTAATTTGGTTGTTAGGGTCATCGCCTTGTAATTTCCTCTCATCTCCTGTTGTTGTTCACTCTTAATAAACTTTAATTGAATATATGTGCACTGCATAAGTCGTTGAGTAATAAGAGTGTTTGGTCATTTCCAGTGGCTCTGGCGTCCAGTGAACAGAACCCGGTGGTGATCATCGTCGTCGTGTCTGTGGCCGCCCTGATCATGCTGCTCTCCATGGGAGTCGGACTGCTCATCTGGAGGAGGTAGATACGCACACACACACACACACCGTTTCCTATGGTTCCTGCTGTCATCCTCAGATTTTAATATGTTTAGCACGTTACACAAAACACACCGACATGTGCATGTGTGCAAACACTCAATCATCGTCTCAATCATGTACTCAGCCAAATGCGACATGCTGCTCCATGGTAATCCAGATTACAGTAATCCAGTGATAGGAGGAGTTCCTCTGTGGAGGGAATATGCAGTGACAGCGAGAGAATGGCCAAAATTAAGCGGTCACCATTCACTGTCAAAATGGTTAGAAGTACAAAGAAGTCATCTTGATAATGGTGCTTTATGCACTGGGGGGTGGGGGGGACACGGTCAGAACCTTCTTTGATCTTTTCATAGCTCTTTGCTGTCTAATTAGTTTTCACACAGAGAAGCAGGAATTGTAAAACAGCAATGCAGGGAGAGAGGTTAAAACAGTGTCACTAGCATAACAGCTGACACATGTAGAAACATAGTTTGCTTCACCGCTCGGGGCGTTGAAGGAGCTCAGAAGGCTTTTATGCTTTTTATGCTTTCCAGAAAAGATGTGAAGAGGACTAAATATATCTGCTGGCGAACTCACAGGTGACCACGCTGACTAGCAGTCTGGTACACTCAGGTTAAAATGCTGGGTCACTTTGGGTTAATTGGAAAACCAAAGCTCGAAAAAAGACAATGAATCTAAGCAAACCAGTACGCACAATAATAGAGTTAAGTGGGACAGTGTAACCATACATCCCTGAACCGTGACATCGATTTTCCCGGTGATTAGTGGATATTGTGTCACGTTTTACAGCAGTTACAGACTTGTGGTGACAACAGTACCTGTGAATTGGAGTCCATGCTGTTAGTAGCATTAGCATGAATATTTGCCCATGTTTGACCACATAATGTTGTAGATAACTCATATATATAGCATATAGCGTATAATACCAAAGACAATATTGTAAATAACATGAACAGACTTAAGCAAAAGACTCACAAAACAATGTTTTAAAAATAGAATAAGAATTTAGTTATTTAGAGTTATTAAACCAACATTTGTACTTTACTACTTTCCGCTGGTTCTTGTAGCAAGTAACACATAAATAAATTTCTTTTTTAAGTTTGTGATACCACTAAACTCAAAGTCAAACAAATCGAACAACCAGTTAACCATTTTAGCTTAATACGCCGCTCTTCTGTGACATCTGTGACAGGCGTTTTAAAGCATCTTGCGTACTGCGCTGTCTGTATGCCGCCTCATACATGGATGTTTTATTCAGCCGAGCAGATGAAGAGGGGAGAGTGCATTTCTGCCTGCCGTTCCAACCACTTTGCTCTTTGACTCCTGTCCAGTTCTATATTCTGCCAGCTCGCCTCACACACGCCCACACGGAAAGACACACACATACTCGCGCAACTCATACCATATCCTCCATCACACATGCAGGCAAATGAGTAGGGTGCACATATCTACTCCCACGCAGTTAACACTCGCACAGCCCGAAACACAATTGCTTTTTTTCCCTGTTTCATTTGGCTGGCGTTCAATTGATGTTTATCAAGAGATATTTTCAGATAGGCCGTGGAAGCACTTGTTTGCACAGATTGTGTGCATTCTCTTTCGCATTCCTCTACACACAGAGATCTACATCAGTGCCACTTCTCAGCTGGATAAAGTAAAGCATGCTTTTTCCAGAGGTATGCCTACCTGTGTGAAGAGGGGATTGTGATAAAGAGAGCACCAGACCAAATCCGGATACACACAAACAGCGCATTGACAGAGCCTATCAGGTGTAGAAATGGCTTCTATTCATTCACAGCAGCACCATACAAACTGGGGCTGTCAGTCACACACCTCTAAAGTAATACATGGGAATAGCTGTGCACACACCATGTGTAGGAAACAGCACTGCAGCAGAAAACACAGGATATGCAAAAATGTATTTAAATACATTCTTGAAAGTCAGCATCTTCCCATCATGCACAGCGTAATAGTGAATAATAATGCTTATCTTTCTCTCCTTTATTTCACTGAAAGTGGTCTCCATTCTTCATGGCTGCTGGACCATTAACCTGCTCTTTATGTTTTGCATAGAGACAAAGAGGGAATGGCTTGATGCCTCAATTACTATGCTCTCGTATTTGCAGAGACAGCCAGCTCCCGGGTACGGCTGTAGGGTTTCAGTGACATCGATCTGCCCGCTCGCACAGACACATGCAAATGAGTCCCACGGTGCACGTGCGCAGACACACACACACAAAAGCATGGGCACAGGCAGTTGCACACACTTAAGGCAAGCATTTACATTTTCACTGGGACGCTTTGCACAGCCCACTTCATCAGAAAATCTGGCTTTGTTCTGTTCTTGTGTCAGCAGCTCTAAAGTGTGGGTGTGGATTGGTTTTCCCTCTTGTTAGCCTCCTCTGTCCCTGTCACTCTAAATTCCAAAATGCACTCTGAGCTTTCTATGCAACGTCACGCATTACTGTGTGTCGACTTGCGGCATGGCAGCAGAATGAGCCACCATCCTATTATCCAGTATTTTTGGCAGTTGAGTAGCATTTTTTATTCTTAAAAACCACGCATACTTCTCTTGTTAGACGATGCTATGTCTTTTTTATCTTCTTCTGTCTTTTCTGACATTATATAGACCTGAGTCCTGAGTAATGTCTTCAAATATCTTGTTTCATCTGACCAAAAGTCCCAAACTCTACTTACTATCATAAAAGGATTAACAAAAATGTATTTGCCATAACTTTTATGTAATCCCTATTTTTTTTTTTTACTATGCAAAAGATCAGCTGGTGGTTAGAATTGTTGCTGATTAATTTTCTGTTGATTGACTAAAAGGTTATTTGACTACTCTCACTATGTTTCACTTCAGCCTCAGTATTGTAAAAATAATAAAACACATCTTCTAGTGAGCCACATCTTAAGAGTCCTTAATGTTCAAATCAAGAGGGAACAACACCAAATATTCAAAGTGCAGCATTGCATATTAATTTTTTGTGTTCTATAATACTTTATCCTATCCTGTGCAGCCATACTTTGTTACTTCTGATGCTACAGGTGCCTCTGCCCGAGCCCTCACTCAGTCATAGACATGAGAAATCAGTCAGAACTCTCAGAGTTTTGGGTTGTCTTGCATTTTCCTCTCTTTTAAACTTTATCTTGACAATGTGTCCGATCACATACATGTGTGCCTATGTGCGCACAAACACACACACATACAGAGTCCATTGGTGCCTGACAGAGTTTGATAGAGCCAGAGTTCCAGGGCATTGCCCAAACATTCTCCAGGAAGCTCAGGCTTGAGTGGTCAGTGCAGTGGAATTGTTTACCCTTCACCGGCCACACCAGCATGCATGTGCGTGTTGTACGTTTGAGTGCGTGTGTGGGTGTGTGTATGTCTACATCTGGTAAGGGAGTTACAGGGTATCTGAAGCAGGTGATAGAGGGATCAAGAAGAAAGGAAAAAAACAGGAATTAAAGCAGAGGGTCATTTCATAGGGCCATTGACTCTTGGCAGCACAGTAACAAAAGTGTGAAAAAATGAGACGATGGAGAGATGGGTAGGCCGAGAGAAAAGGTCTCAAGCACAGTGGTGTAGGTTCCTGTGTCTTACACAGATCAGTGCTCTCGTGTCTCAAAAAGCCCACCCCACCCCCCACCCCGGTCCCCGCCATCGGAAGCACACATCTTCCATTTTAAATGTGAAAGTTTTCATTCCAGGGCTCTGTACCTCTTTGGGAAATAAGTAGCCATTTTTTTACATAAGTCAATAATTTATCTTTTTTGATTCTTATTTGTAAGTATTGACCTGTTCATATTCTTAACCCATAATAGTAATGCAAACTTTAATATTTTGAGCAAAAAAGGCTAAAGTTAAAGTGGCTTTATGCAATTCCCTATTTTTTCATGTATTTTGCCTCACACCTCTCTGTGCTGGTCCCTGATTCCTCTTTTTCTGACTTTACCTGTCAGCTCGATTCTATTCCTGCTCTCTCACCTGTTATTCATGTTATTTCCAAAACTCTGCTTTATTTTAGAGGAGGTTTAGAGACGGATAGAGAGTCGGCAGTGAAAAGGCTTAATTTACATGGCACCCATTCCATTTTTTGCTTTTAAAGTTCTCTCCTGAGAACACAAAGGAGTGGGCTGCACATATGATTTACTTGAAAATGAGCAAAAATTGGAATTAGCAGCACATACGTAGGGCAAGGTTGGCACTAATTTTGTCTGTCGAAATCATGTTGACATCCAATTCTACATGTTCATCTAATAGTCATATGGTAATATAATGAAAAATGCTAAGTATTTTTGTTTTTACTTTTTCCCCTTAGATTTCTTCAACATACATACTGTGAGCTGTAGTGAATTAGGGCACAAGCCAATTATAAAGTTTTGGTTCCGTTTTTTTTAAAGAGGGGCTCTATCAGTTAAGATATCACATGATACCACTATACATCTCTTCCTGTGTTTCTGCATTTACTTCCCAATGCTGTTCTCCATGCTCTGTGCCAAAGCAGGGATTTAGCCAACTACTGGCAGCTAAGGAAACTGTTATCTCTGCACATAGTTTGCAAGAAATATGATTTAAAAAGTTCATATATTAACACACAAAAATGCACTTTGTAAATAAATCCTGGACATTACACTGTGGCTCAGTTTGTTCAAGTAGCAAAAGGACATTATCCCAATTAACCATTAAATCATTTAAAGCATAATATAGAAGACAGGGGATAATATCCAATATTTTTGTTACAGACAACATTAGTTAGTTTGTCACAAAAAAATTAGAAACTATTATTTTTTATTTCATGAATTACTACATTCATGCATTCTAAATGGAATGCACTAAACTAAGAAAAGAAATTTGTGCCAAAATGAACATGTGATGAGACCGAGCTGGCAGTGAGACAGTTTGGTTGGAGTCGTGTGTGTTTTGGCATCCACTCATTCTTTTCTGCCATCTGGTTCTACTTATTTAAAAGTTGGTCCAGAATTCTTGTCCAAAGTGTTAAATTGGACCCAATTTTGGAGAAACAAAAACAGTATGTATGATTTTATCATTTTTACATTTTTTGGCAGCATCCATCATTTTCCAGTGATAGCAGTGATTAGATTTGAGAGTAAGGAGACAAACAATTAAAAGTTGTGTTGACTTGAAATAATGGAAGAGAGCCAGGACTGACATTGGCACCCCCCTACCCCCCACCCCTGTTTTCTTCCCAGCAGTGTCTGCTCGAGCTCCTCCAATGTAACTCCTGCTAGTGTGGTGCTGCTCTCGACCTCCTTCTCCACTCTTCCTCCTCCTCCTCCTCTTCTTTCTCCTCTTCCTCCCTTCACACAGCTGATGCCCAGGTACACTGGCATGCCTGCACTCCACGACCCTCCTTACTTTGTTTCCCTTCTGGTTTCTTTCTCCCAGTTGTTGTACCATCTCTCCTTTCCTCCTTTGGTTCTTTTTTTTCCTTTCTGCAGCTTTTCCTCTACCAAGAGAATGATTGGCCCAATTCTATTCTATATCCGCAGTACTGCACTCTGCCACCAAATAAAATGAACTTAAAAGTTTGATGGAGACTGTTACTGTTGAGTTCATACGCGAAAAAGAAGCCACCCACCAGAAAGAACTACTTTGCATTTGCCATTTCATTTTTGTCACATCTGTGACATTTCAAAAGAAGTAATGGAAATGGTATCAAGTCATGGGACTTTGCCTTCATGCAGCCCTGCCAATTATTCATCTTCTTCCTTATTTCCTTTCTCGAGGGCTTGCTTGCCCCCTTATCTCCTTGCTTCCTCACCTCATCTCCTTAAATTTGTTTTTCAGTGGTTTTGTTTGGTGTTTTGCTCATTTGCCTATTGTCATTCCCTTAACTCATCCTGTGTTTTCCACCACTGCCTTGCTTCCTCAATCTGCCACATCCCTTCTTATCCTGCACTCCTCACTGCCATCCTTTCTTTCTATGTTTCCTTGCTTCTTGCTCTGCCCCAAACTGTATACTTAATGGGCTATGCTGTGTGCCTATTCAGCTGTTTCTCCTTCCTTGCATACCCTTCTGCCCAATTATCCTCTTACCTGTAACCTCTTATTTTCTTGTCACTTCCTCCTCTCTTCCCTTCTTACATTTTTTTCCTCAGTGATTTATCTCCCCATGTTGGCTTGCCCCCTTGCCATGTTCTCCATTTGCTCCCTTTCCTTTCCTTTCTCCCCTTACGTCTGTTGCACCTTGTTCCTCTTGGTTCCATCGTGCCCCCTGTCCTCATCTCCTCCTGCTCTCTCCCCCTCGCTCCCTGTCCGCTGTGCTTCCTTATCTATTAATTCTTGTCTCCTCTTCCCTGTCTGGTATCTCCTGCCCTTAGGATCTGTGCTGCGTGTGTCTGCTGGTGTGTTTTGACAGACAGGGTTGCGACCTTGTCTCAGACCCTGCTGCTACACAGGCTCAGGGATGTGTCAGCCTCACCCTCGATTACGTCTCCTTGCGCTCACACTCGCAGGGACAGTCACATGCAAAATAACACCACCCTTCTAAGCACATGCACGTGGCCTTTGCACATACACATTCATGCACAGACGCCACCCATAAATATTCACGTGTGTGCATGTGGAGAAGGGAGCCCCATAACACACACACACACACGCAATGTAAGTCCATCAGGCTCTCTGTGAACACCCACTCAGCGGTGCACCGGTTCTGTGTGAAGTGCTGATGTGTTCTGACATTCACATTAACACACGGCTCCCTGAGCAGATACACTGTTCACTCTAACACACTGATGCATGCACATGTGCACAGGTCTCCAGACACCTGCACGATTGATTCTCTGTGTACAAAATGTGCACCTCTGTGTCACTTTTCCTCAAGTTCTAACTTTGCATGTTGCAATTGTAGCTTCTGTGCCAGACTGGCTGTGTCTGTTTTTGTTTAAAGTCCCAAAAAGACTGACAAAAAACCTCTACACGTGTGTTACATGTTCATTTGTTAATATGATGCATGGAGATATAAATACCTGTCATATACAGAAAAAACACCAAAATGCTGCATAAAACTGTGAAAACTTTTTCAGATTGTAGCTAAAAAATTCAATGATCATGATTCTCTGTATTCATATACTGTATATCTAGTTTATATTCAGAATGTATTCTATCAGCACCCTGTTTGTCAGAGGAACCTCTGATGTAGTATAGATTTTTACCATCAATATTTTCTCCACTTCCTTGGCTTTATCCCTCTTGTCTTGTCTTTTATCCCTCTTTCTAATTTGAGTAAGCACGGTGCTGGCCAGCCACAATGTCTGTTCATCACTTGTTAATCTGTCACTTACAGTGTGTGTGTGTGTGTGTGTGCAGGAGCGTGTGTGTGTGCTATGCGTGTGTGCATCTGCCTGTGTGTTTGTGTGGATCGCGTGAGTCTGAGCACGACGAGCCAAGTTTTCCTCTAAGCCGAAAAGCCATCAGCAGTCAGATCATATAGAGAGTTCTTTCCTCTCTAGACCCCCTGTGGTGGCAAGGGATAAGAGATAACTGTGTGTGTGTGTGTGCGTGTGTGTGCGCACTTTGTGTGGAAAGTACAGTGGCCTGTGTGTATACATGTGCGTTCATCTCTTTCACAAATAGTCCGTCGGGGTGAAACAATAGCATATCCATTCCAGGGCAATCAGTGTGTGCCTGCGTCTCGTTCAGTCAAATCAGCCAGGATTTCTACTTATTCAGGCTCAGATCTTTCTGCTGCTCATCAGTGCCACCGCATCAGGGGTCTTTCTGAATGCCGCCCCGTATCCTTTCCATCTTCACCATCAGTGCTCTCGTCTTCCCTCGCTCTCATCTCACAGTTATTGCACATTCTATATAACCCATTACGTCGCAAGATAAACAGCATCTGATGCTTGTGTTTGTTTGAGTCTGCCAGCTGGGATAAAAATGCTGTCTGATGCCAGTCTTTGTTTCTCTTTGTAGACAATGCGGCTACAGCAAAGCTTCTCAAGAGGGCGATGAGGAACTCTACTTCCAGTGTAAGTGACAACGGTGATCACTGTTATAACAGATATGTAAACTGTGTGTGTTTGTGTGTTCAAACCTTGAAGATTAGGGGGGTGGGGTCTATCAATGAATGCTTTGTCTTTCTGATTCCAAGTGCCCCAATGCATGTGAATACACACATGCATGTGCATTACAGATGACTTTTGAGGCATTAAGTAATGCCACAGCATTAATTCTTAATTTTGAGTGTGTGCGGAGTTTGATGGAGAGAGATGGGAATCAGGAGGAGGGGAAAGACAAAGAGCTAAAAGCTACAACGAGGCAGGCAGCAGCAGAGTTTGTTCCCCCAAAGCACGATGTTAAATTTTGTTTTTGTTGCATATGATGTTAGACAAGGTCGCTCTGCTCACAAATCTCTCAATAGGCTTTTTGTTTAACAGTGACAGACTGGAAGAATTTTGACATATGATGCCGTTTGTGCATTATTGTGCATGCCACAGCTTTGCTTATATGGTGGATGCATGTGTGTTTTTAGACTTCCCTTTTGTGTGTGTGTTTCTGTGTATGCGTGTGTACATGCTCATTTGCGTTGTTTAATCTCCCCAGCATGCTGAGCCCTCTGGAGAGGTTTGGAGCACTATGCCTGATGAATAATGAGCCGAAGCCATGCGGCTGGGAATTAAATCTGCCCAAACATAGACATGCCAAGAGCTGACAGGCACGCAATACACACACATTTTTGGCCTGCTTTTCAAACACACGCGCACCTCTTCTCTGTAGAACATGGGCATTTTTTTGTCCTCTTTATCAACACACACTCTCCTGAATCCGCTGCCTGTTCTGCGACTGTGAATGCAGTACAACCTGCAGTCACTGGGCCGCAGGCCTGCCTGGTCCGAGAACAGGATATGTGTCAGGTAGCGAGCGTTATGTTAGCCTGACTTTTATTTTTTTCCTCCTCCCATCTGTTCATCTTGCCAAACTCTTAAAACACATTCCACCACCATATATTAATGTAGAAAGACGAGGGAGGAGAGAGGATGAGTGAATAAATGAGTGTGCGAGTATCAGGCAAGAAGGGAAATGAGTGCGTGAAGGGCAAAGTAAGTGAGGAGAGGGATGGAGTGTGAAGTGGTGAGTTGGCAGAGACTGAGAGACTCATCATAAGTGACACTGCTCAGAACATTAGGCTTATGTCACAGTTTGACCTAGAAACATGCAAGGGGCTGGGGGTGGGGTGGAGGAAAGGATGAAGACTCATCCGCAGTCTCCATTAGTGGACCAGTTTTAGACAGCATCCAGTGTCTGATTGCATGTGGAAGAGAGATAAAGAGAGAAGGGGTCTGGGGAAATGAATGAAGAAAGACAGTAAGAAATGATGTAGGGTTTGTGGCCTTCTCTCTACAAATGGAAATATTTGGGGCCGAGTAGTCTCACTCTGTGCTCCACTGAAGATTATGCAGTGAAGTGTGATATGCTTCTCTTAGTCGCTCATGGCCATGACACAGTTAACCCCTGAAACTAATCAGCCGCGGAGCCAATGAAGCACACATCTGTGTTTGTGTATGTGTCAAATATGTGTGTAAATTTTTTGCAGCCAATTTCAGCACATACTGTTCATTGTATGTGGCTTGACAGCACCCTTGTGTGTGCGTGCATGTGCGTACTGTACAGCTGGTTTTTAAGCTACAAGAGCGAGTTTGAAACCAGCATTTGAGAGAAAAGAGTCTTCGATCCTCCACTCAGCCCTGGCCTTGAATAGAAAAGGTTTCATTTGCTTCATAATTGGACTTTTGGCTTTATTTGTCTATGTGTGTGTGTGGGATCAATAAGCCGTTATGAGGCAGCCAGTATAGGATTCCTCAGTTCGATCTGGAGCTGTAATCACATTTCAGAGCCTCGGCCCAGTTCTTTGGAAAACCACCAACCTTTTTTCCAGGAAGATTAGCCATGACATGTAGTAACAAGGGTCAAAGGTCAACTAATTGAAAACTATACTTCATTGGTTTAATAGTTATTGGCTCTCTGCTGGCGAGTTTATTTGGTAGTTGTTAGTGTTCGGTAAATACAATGGGCAGTTGATAAAGAAAACAAGAGGCTCACTGAGAAGGCAAGTAATGTTGGTGTTTTGTTGGGTACAGTCAAACAGTTGGGGTCAATACCTCTCACAGTTCTAAATGTCAGCTGAAATTTCCTGTAGCTGTGTCTCATTAATGTCACAGTAGTGATTTTGTAAAGGCCCTCAGAAGAAATTAGGCAAAGTAATCAGGCTTTTTTTTTCTAGATTGGATAGGGCAACATAAAATGAAGTTTTTGACTGATGGAAAACTTGTATGTTAACAAGTTGTGTAGATCACAATACATCCCTTTTATACTTATGGGCTATTTATAAATTGTCCCATTGTGATTTGAGGGCTTACAATCATTTTTTCAGTGTTATTTTAATATTTTTAAAATCATTTTTAGCTTTCTCTGTCTCAGAACTTTAATGTCTGTTGTGTCCTATATGTGTTTTAGTGAGATAACACTTTCTAAGAGAGCAGAAAAGACAAAAAGCCTGTTGCAAGAGCCTTACGATCTGACTAAAGCCTTGCGGAGGAAACCCAAAGTCGGATTTGAGCACTTTGATCTCAGTTTTTTTCCTCTGCCTTTGCACTTTGCAAGGTCAGAACATCAACAAGAAATGGAGAATTAGATAATTTGTGAATACATAAATGTAAGTGTTTTGCTTCTTTTGGGGTAAAAACCCCCTGCATCCTAACAACATTGAATCACATTGAATCTAAATAAAAATCAGCATTATCAGTATTTTCAGGCTGTGTCTGGCTAAGAAAACTTGTTAAACATGTCAAACTCCAATATTTACAGCTGCCCCACAGTTACAGTGGATTTTAATGGCAGAAAATGTTCAGCTATTTCAAACATCAATGGTAAAATTCTAGTATTGATTTCGGTCTCTGGATCCAAGAGCGAGGGCTTCTTCCTAGACACACCACTTTGGTCTGAAGTTCAGCAATCACACACAGGGAGAAATTCTTTGTTGCAAGAGCCAGAGTTACCAATTTCCCCACCGACTGCAGCCTCAGTAGAGCACAAAGCAATGGAGACATGAAGAATGATTTTGCTTTGTGCTGAGAGAGTGTACCACTGGGGCCACAGACATATCTTTATCAGCTGTATTTATTTGCCCCTACACAGTTTAATGCTATGTGAATCTGCAAGTGATTCTTTTTATCTATTTGTGTTATCGCGTGGAAATTTTTGCTGCTGGACCTCCAGAACTTTATCATGTGTGTACAAACATGACCATGAATAATGAGGAAGTCTCATGTAGCTGTCACTTTTTATACATTATTTTGAGAAGGTTGCTCTAGTTTGTGTGTTTTTGTGTGTCCATGCCCATCAGTTAAGATCCCAACACGAAGGACCTACATTGACCCAGAGACGTGTGAGGACCTGCTGCAGGCCGTGCATGCCTTCGCTAAGGAACTGGACAACTCAAGCATCAAGATAGAGAGAATTGTGCACACAGGTACAAGATTATACAAAGACTGCTGCACTTCACAACCACTGGGGAAACCCAAGTTCTTTTTCCCTCAGAGTGCTGACCTCTAAATAAAGTATTAGGAATATTTGAGTTTTGGTGTTATATACCTTTCTGGCCTCTGACTCAGCAGCAGCGAGCACATAATGCAACAGTAAGCCCCAAGGGGAAAACTTGATTTGATTCATGACAACCTACACTGCTTAAAGCAAGCTGAATTTGCCACACTGTTCAAGGTGGTAATGATTTCATTTATGCGAATGGCAGTTTAGTAATACACTGTATAAAAGATGACAAAATGAACATTTTTGTCATTGATGAACTTGACTTGGTTGGGTGCTTATAGCTCAGTAAGAATTATGAAGTTCCTTTTTCTAAAATTGCGATACAAGCAAAACAATTCTTCACCTTGCTCCCATTTCTTCGTATCAAATATGAAAACAACAGCCTGAGCAAAGGCAGCAAACAGAGCAAGGAGTATCTACAGTTGCAGCAGTCTTGCAGCAACTGGAGGTATTTTTGCACCTAAGACAAACAATCTTGTAACTTACTAATCTTTGCCAAATCCGAGCTGGCTGCTACATCTGCCTTGTATCTACTTGATGTTCCACCATTACCCCTGTACCCTATCTCATCTTTGATCTCTCTCTGATCCCTTTGTATCTCATGTCTCTCTCTCAATAGTGTCTGTTCATTTGCGTCATCTCATTTCTTGTCCATGTTTTTATTTCTCTGTCTGGCTCTGCTCCAACCTTTCTCCCCAGACTCCTTGCTTTGTCTGACCCGCTATTCATTTCTCCTCACTTTCTTTTGATCTTTGTGTAGATACCACTCTGTATCATCAGTCTGTCTTTTTTTTTCTTCCCCTCCGCTCTCTGGTGGTTCCTCAATCAATAAGGATCATGACCTCTGTTTCTTTATCTCCCCCTACAGGCGACTTTGGGGAAGTGTGTCGTGGCTGCTTAAAGCTGCCCAGTAAGAGAGAGCTGCCAGTGGCCATAAAGACATTAAGGGCTGGCTGTTCTGACAAACAGCGTCGCTCCTTCCTCAGTGAGGCTGGCATCTTGGGGCAGTTTGACCACTCCAACATCATCCGACTGGAGGGCGTCATCACCACCGGTAAGAAGGGAGGGAGGCAGACCAAGCGGAAAGCAGAAGGTGATAGGCTGTTTGGGAGTAAGGCGATGCCACTGGGGAAAGGATGGAATTACACAGCCGAGAAGGTGGAGATGAAAGGAAGCACAGAGGGGGGGAAATCCTGGGTATGCACGGATCAAAGGAAGAAATGGACAGTTTGACCAGCTCCGGTATCATGACAGGGGTTCATCACCTCCATTACCAAAAGATGTGAGGCCCTCGGAAAAGGAAGCAAAAAGTAAATAAATAAGGGATTTACAAGTTTGACTATTTTAATATCACAGCTACAGAGGGCTCATTCCCTATGGTGAAAGTACGGAGAGAGATGGGAAATAAACTGGAGTTGGAGAAGAGACGATGGACAGGAGAAGGGAGGATCGGAGTAGAGCACTGGGACACTCCCACCACTTTAATATCACACACATGGAGGGGGTCACTGCTCACAGTGAAGAGGGCAGGACGGGAGAATGGAAACAGAAGAAAAAGGATGAGGAGTAGAGAGTAGGGTGGAGGGATGGATGCTGTACGTTAGCAGTGACCAAGCTACATCAAGGCCCATTTTCCACTGACAGATAGCAATTGTGGTCCTGGAGCGAAAACAGGATGGAAAGAGGGTAGGGGGAAAAAACTTGAAGGGAGGAGACAGAGGAAGGAGACATGAGAGACGGAGAAGATGAGGTAGAGGTTAATGGGAATGGCAGGTGAAGGGAGAAGCTTTAAAGAGTTTGTGAAGTTTTTGTTACTGTCGGAGCGATGCTCAGTGGTGTGTTGTGCGTGCGTGTGTGTGTGTGTGTGTGTGTGAGTGAGGGCACAGTGCCTGGACACACTCTGTGCTCAGTCGGATGGCAGCAGATGTGCAGGGTACAGTAATTGGTGCTAGAGACCCAGCGGGGTCTTGAGATCCACTCCAATCTCTTCCACCATCATGTGTGCGCACACGCACATGCACACGCACACACACACACACACACACGCGCAAAAGCAGTCCCATATGCCCACTTCTCTTTTACTATTATTGACACACACACCTGCTTGCTTGCCTCCTCACTTGGCATGAAATCACACATCCGTTGCACACAAACAGGACACACACACACACACACACACACACTCACAAACAGGACACACACACACACACGCATGCATGCATACCCACATACTGTTAGACTACAAATCACCTGCTTTACATCACTTACCCCCGTGCCAGATCCTCACTCAGCCTCCTTTTGTTGCTCCACCACACCTAGCCCCCCTACAAACAGCATCCACCTCCTCTTGCTAATCTCCCCCTCTCCTTTACAACTGTAATTCAAGGCCACAGAAAAACATGGCTGTGTCCCATTAGCTTGGAAAGCTTCCCCCTTTTCTACTCCAACCACTCGCTCCACTTTCTTTTTACTGACAGGATTACAGGAAATGGGATTATAGGTAATGCAGCAAGGTGATTTGTTACCTGCCAGGAATATCATTTCAAGAAATACTTTTCACACGCCCCACCTCAGGGTAGAAACACAAAGAAAGTGGCAAGGCCACTAGATGTGTGGTTGCTGTGACACTGCACAGTCAGAAAGGTCAATGCAGGAGCTCTGTTTGATCAGATCAGTAAAAAACCTCTGAGTTCCACTTACTCATAGTGAACAGTGTACAGTTTCAGGTGTGATTGGTGACCACTCACAGTTCATGTATTTGAACTTTAGACTATTCATCACCATGAGTTTCATATCAGAAACCTGATCGAGTCCATAAAAGAGGCAGTTTTGCCTCACACTTTGAATCAGCAGAGTACAGTAAAGTTCAAGCATTCGCCTTCAATATGTATTCAAATTATGACTTACGAGTGTGAGTGTATGATTGTGTAAGGCAACAGGCAGCCCTTATTACTTCACCTCCACAGACACACACACACACTCCCTCCCTTTCTCCACATTCATGTCAGGATCTGTAAGCTCATTTGACATCTTCTAAAATAGAGTAAGTTTTTTTTATCAGGTAACAGTGTGACAAAAATGCTCCATGTTTGCAG
This sequence comes from Psettodes erumei, assembly GCA_016785225.1. Classification (NCBI taxonomy): domain Eukaryota; kingdom Metazoa; phylum Chordata; class Actinopteri; order Pleuronectiformes; family Psettodidae; genus Psettodes; species Psettodes erumei. The sequence continues at coordinate 9,292 of JAFBJZ010000898.1, read as the reverse complement.
CCAAATGTATCTGGCATGCAAGTCACTTAGAAAGAGTTAAACCAGTAATTCACTCTTCAGCTTGTATTAATGACGTGATGGCTGCCGCGTTATGGCAGTCACTGCACTGACTCACGGTTCTCAAGTGCTGTTAGTCCTGCTCCCAGTTATACTGGCAAACCATGAATTGTACAAGACAAAGTTATCCTTTTTTGGGATATGCCCGCACAGGCTGGCTCAGGGCATGTTTCTTAGATACTATGTTGTTTACAGCACTATCAAGCTTTACTTGACTGTATCAACCTCCCATACTCCACTCCTCCTTTCTCCTTGTTTCCTCTTTCCACCAACTGCTGCAGTCTGATTATCCTCCTCTGTGCACTTCATATCACTGCTGGATCCCTGCCATCTGTGCCTTGGCACACAGGGGGTGTGTGTGCGTGTGTGTGTGTGTGTGTGCGCGCGCACGTGATTGCATGCATCTACTGGGCACACATGTAGTGTATATGACCGTGCATGCCTGGGCTCTCTTGGCGTACGTGTGTTGCCGTGCACAGATTGGGTATGTATGTATGGATGGATGCGTATGTGTGAGTGTTTGAGGGTCATTAAACTTGCTGAGACACTCAGGGTAGCACACAGGTTCTCCAGGCTCCACCACAGTTCATTGGGTGAAGAATGGCTTTGCAAAATGTCTGCCGTGCTGCCAAGTGGACGAGACTCCCTTTAATCTCCCCCTCCCTCCCATTCCCTCTGTCTCTTGTCTCTATTACCTCTCTCCCTTTCTTTTTCTTCCCCTCAATTCCCACAATTTTACCCCAGGTTCACTTGTTCATATGCTCTACTGTGTTCCTCTCTTTCTCCAGGTAACACCATGATGATCATAGTGGAGAGCATGTCTAATGGAGCCTTAGATTCCTTCCTTAGGGTAGGTGTTTTTTGCATCGGTATTTGTGCATTTATCATTTATCTTAAATTTATATGCAAATTAAAGCTTCATTATTGTTATCTTCTGCTTTCACAAATGAGGCATTCTGTTCTAATAATCCTAAATTCACTATTCACTGTTATGGTGCAGTCCTAGGGCAGCAATACTTGTGCCTATTACCGTAATACGGAAACATAACATAATTAACAGCACAAATGGAGTGTTTCTGCTCAAAGATGCTGTAAGCTTCTGTAAACTGTTATTGTGCCCCTCTGCTCTGTGAACCACTGCAGCGTGGTTTATAATGATATGAATTAATGGCCTGTTTGTTTTTATTCTCCAAATAAAGGGATTCAGCTCAGTAAGCACAACATTGAACTGTAGTAACAGATGTGTTAGGTTTTTTTTTGGTGGGCTATATTCCATACACTCCCCCTTCCCTCTATCCTGTCCGCTGCATTTTCTAACCTTCTTTCTTCCTTTCCCCACACCTCTGATAACCCCAGAAACATGAAGGCCAGCTGAGTGTAATGCAGCTGATGGATATTCTGACCGGAGTGGCGTCAGGGATGAAGTACCTCACTGAAATGGGCTTCGTCCACAAACGGCTGGCCGCACACAAGGTAAAAGGAGCAGCTGAGAGGAGATGATAGCAGAGAGAGTGCGGGATGATGCACGTCTCGAGCTGTTGGAAGTTTCTGTAGGTGAATTTGTAGAATTAATTTGTACTTGTCTGCAAACATCTTTGAGAATCACTTAGGTGGATGTTTGTACTTAATGAGAGTTTACTGTCAGTATAATCTGTTTTGTCAAATCCAGGTTTTCTTTACTTTTTTAACTGCAAATGCAGTGGTCACCTAGGGGAAAATGAAGAACAATTCCATTTGTTCTTGTAAACAAACGATTGTCCCTGGTGCAATAAGAGCTTTACCCACCAGGGTGGTAAACACTCATGCTGAGATTATTTCCCCTCCAAATGTAACCAGTGTTTAACAGTTTCTCAATCTCAGGTGCTGGTTAACTCCAACCTGGGTTGCAAGGTGTCCGGATTCAGACCACTTCAGGAGGACAAGATAGAAGCTATCTACACCACACTGGTAGGAGAAAATCATAAAGAAAACCTTGTGTGTGTGTGTTTGTGTGTGTGCTGCCAGGTTGTCAACTTTGCTGGATATTTTACGTTCTACCTTCCTAATTAATGGACCTCAAAGTAGAACAAAGCCTGTAGGTATGAAGTTTACACATGTAGGGGTGATATTTTTAATAAGCCTTGAGCAGATGAGAGTTAACACATGCCATGTCATTTTCAGTTGAACTCATGTAATTAAGCTTTAAAAAAAAAAAAATGAAAAAAAAATCAGTAACTTATTTCCCTGGATATTTTTGGGTTCCACTCAAGGTTAACCAGCTCCTCTGAAGATTCTTTTGATCTTTTGAAAATATTTTCAGAGCTTTTTTCAAAGAGGGTATTAAAGCTTTATGTTTTGTGAACTCTCCACACCCTTTTACTCCATGCCTTACCTCTCCTGTTCTCTCCGGCAGCATGGAGGGAAGAGTGTGGTGCTGTGGACCGCTCCGGAGGCCATCCAGTACCACCGCTTCTCCTCGGCCTCGGATGTGTGGAGCTTTGGCATCGTCATGTGGGAGGTCATGTCCTATGGAGAAAGACCCTACTGGGATATGGGCAACCAGGATGTAAGTGGGGAGAAAGAGAGAGAAACTAGGGTGCTTTGCAGTAATCTCTTCCAGTTATTGCCTTCGTCCTCTATATTGCTCCCTACATTTTTTAATTTTAATATCTGCACTTTACCAGCCTCCAACACTTTTTCACCTCCCTGCGGTTTTCTTTATCAATGAACACTGTATCCTTGCCCAGCTTGGATCTTATTAAAAGAAAGCCGAGGAGCCACAGTACCTCTGAAAGCTTTTGCAGGGCCTAAGTCCCCCTCTTTAAGTCTGCATCAGCCCCATGACCAATCCTGTTTTCTTGAAAGGACGCGTTGACCCCCTTCTTGTGGCCTCCGCCTGTCCCTGAGTGCCACCCTCCTCTTAAAAGTGTTAAAAAACCCCACTGAAAAAATTCAGCCTCTTTCAGGAAATATAACGCGCTCACTGTTTGAGGGTTGGGGAGATTGTTCAGTCGATTGGACCCAGCCGCTCGTCACTTGCAACCTATTATTTCCAAGTCAGTGTGGGTGGGTGGGTTCACTGTTTTTGCAGGTCATCACGCCTACCTCTTTGTCCTTCAACACACCTAAAAAAAAGTTTTTTCAAAGAAGTCATACCTATAAAGTGCCGATGAAAGCATGATGCAAGAAAGAGACGAGGGGGCAGATTATTCTTTGTCACTGTTTTTCATTTTACTGCAGCCAAAAACACACCAGGACTTAAGTGACATTGAGAAATTTGAGAAGGTATTTTCATTCATCGATTCCTAAAGCTTCATCACGCTAGTGCCCCCTCAAATTAATGTCATTAGAAAATAATGTGTACACTTTATGCAGGCAGGCGCATAGTTAAAAAGCAACGGATGATTAGCATGTTCCATTTTTGAATGTCCAAAATTAATATGCATGAGTTATTCAGTGGGCACAAGAATAGCAAGCTTTTTAGAGTCATTTTTTTCCATTGCCCTTTCACAAAGCACAAGAAAGTTTCCCCTCAGCTGCATTCATGTTATCAAACTTTCCAATAGAAGGGGCAAAGGTCAAGCTTGTAGAGTGCCGGGGATATTAATCTCTTTTAAATTGATACATTATATCATAACGGAATTGTTGCTTGGCCTGTCCACCTGTGATCCAACGTGCCCTTTACCTACCGGCTTTGATTAAACGGAAAATGTCAAATGCTGAAAAGCATTTTATGAATGCTCTTTAGTGAGATAGGAGCTAAAGGGGCTGAGAGGATGGTGGAGTGGGGCACTGGGTGAGTGGGTAGGCAGACAGAGTATTTTGGGAAATGCTGCTGATGGACGTCATTTTAGTGACCATGCTCCAACTTTATTTCCTCCTTTTTGGAAACTGTATTTCTCAGAGTCATTCTGGAGGAGGACATATCGTAGGCCCCCAGATATATTGAGAGGAAATCTCTTGAGAGGTGCTAAGTTGAATGGCTTTTCGAATGGGCAACAATATTAGTTTGATGGAGGAACATGGAGGAAGTCTGGAGGCATGCTCTAAAGCTCTGGTATTTGAAAGCAGTGAGGATACACAGGACCAGATTAAAATTACTGAGCAGAGGTGAATCAATTCCTACTCTCATATTGTATTGAGTGACTTATCTTTTAGAGTGGGCCACCTATCATGGCAGCATTGAAGAAAACATTGGCTTTTATTATTTTATCTATGTGATTTCTCTTCTCTTCACTTCAAACCTGCTCGGGTTGTTGTTTTCAATCCAAAGGCCTACAACATATTGTATTATCGGAAATTAAAAAGTTATGAGATGATTTTCTGCTGATATGACCCAAATTCTGTGGTAACCAGTCAAATATCCTGTGAAGTGATGCTAAGTAAAATTGAATATCCTGTGAAGTATCCTTTCCACTCCCACACAGTTCGTCAGTCATGAAAACATTCATGTTGTTCAGTTTTTGCAACAATGTCTTTCTTTTCTCTCTGATAATAGTTGGGCTGCTTTCTGTACGGTTCTGTTTTCTTGTGTCTTTAGTCAAGACCTTACCACAGATTTGTATTCATTTGGCATTGTTTGGCTGAGCAATATTTCTGTGAAATCCTGTTGCAGTTGGTGCTAGCCTGTAAGATGACCTTAAAGGGATGCTGCCGTAAAATAAGGTCAATTACAAAAAGCAAAACCGTGCAATGGAACCTTGTAGGGGTGGTAATTAGTGACAAGAGAAAATGAAATTCCAGCAATTGGTTAATCTTATTTATCCAAGTAAGATGAAGGAAGTAAGTGAGGGATTCTATTCCTGAAAACTAAGCAACTCCACTGTAAAGATAAGAAAAGGTTTTACGTACCTTACTCAGCTTTTTAAAAGTAGGACAAAACATTTCCATATGTTTATTCTCTACGCCTTCCCTTCCCTACCAGCCACAAACATGCTGGCGGGGAAATTAGTTACTGTATAAGTAAAACTACAATACTAATTCCAAAATGTCGAAACCTGTTATTGATTTCCTCCTCCTGTATGTAGGTGATAAAGGCCATTGAGGACGGTTTCAGGCTGCCGGCTCCAGTTAACTGCCCCCCACATCTCCATCAGCTGATGCTGGACTGTTGGCAGAAGGAGAGGACAGAGAGGCCCAGCTTCAGCCAGATCCACTCAGCCCTCAGCAAGAGCATTCGCTCCCCTGATGGCATTGGCTCCTCCACTCTGGCACGCAGGTATGTTCTGGTAATGTACTGCTGGATCAGTAAGTAAAAGGATGGTTGTGTGCATTCATTTCTCTACATTTCCTATCTCTGAACTTTCACCCATGTTTCTTCTCCTTTAGGACCCTGAGTTCATCCATTACACTAGCAGAAAGGCCTCTCCCTTCCTTCCCGTCCTTCAACTCAGTAGGAGAGTGGCTGGATGCAGTGGACATGGGCAGATACAAGGACAACTTCACTGCTGCAGGATACTGCTACTTGGAGTCCGTGGCACGAATGACCGTACAGTGAGTGGCTTTATGCAATACTGTCGCTGTGAGCTTTTATTTCCTGTTTTGAAGAATGATGTGAGGTGAGTGAATGAGAATAGATAATTGTAGCTACTAATCTGGAACAGCAAAAATAAATGACTGACTTAGTGGATAATCTTTTTCTTGATATTGGACTATTAGAGCTCATTTTTGCACAGAAACCTGGAAAGCTGATTCTCATATTATTAGAAATCACTCACTCCAGGCAATGATGTTGAGTCCATTAAATTTCACATCCATCCAATTCATTTCAGTAAATCTTGATTTCTGTGTCTACAGGGATGTAATGAGCCTAGGTATCACTTCCCTAGAGCACCAGAAGCTGATGCTGGCTGCCATCCAGACCCTCAGAGCCCAAGTCATCCAAATGCATGGCCGTGGCGTGCAGGTCTAACAGTTGGTGCATGGAGTCACACTTGCTGCTGCAGACACATGATGGGGTGGAGAAGAGGAGGATGAGAAAGAGAGAGCTCTTCCAGACTTGAGGAAAGATGAGCAGATCTTTCAGCTAACTCCACTCCTCTAATTACTCCTTCCCACGCTTCCTCATGCCTTCCTTGATCCCTTCCTTCCTTTTTTTTTAACATATCCCCTTGGACGCAAGCAGTATTCCTATTGCAAGTGGGGAATAGCAGAGTGATGTCATGTGATGTTTTTGTGTGACCTCTATCTGCACTTTGACCTTCAACAACTGTGTCAGTTCCATCTCGCTGCTTCTGGATCTGTGCATAAAGTCAAATGAAACATTGTCTCTAGCAGGACAGGCTCTATCTGAAGCTGACCTCTGAGCTGCCAGAGAGACTGATATATGCTATGCTGCAAACACACCAGTTATGGACAAGAAACATTTACATTTTGGGTACAATTTCCCTTTACTGCAACATTGATTCACTAAAAACAATATATTGTCAGAGGCAGGAATTCTTTTACTGGCCTTGGATCAAATAACTCTCTCTTCAGAACTGGCACAGTTGATTTCACATCAAACTGGAACTTATTTACTACGAGGACACAGAATCATATTATACAGTACATCTGCACAGATCTCATATCAGATGGTAAAGGAACACTGAGGTGAAGATTATGATGGATAATATTAAACATGGCTGGAATGTAACCTTTGGTTTCAGAGCAGCAGCTTAAGAAGTCTGTGCTGTCCCATATTAAGGGTCAAGGCAAGTTTAGAGAGGCAGATGAATGAGCAGGTCTAGCATACTGTATAATCCAATATACAGTAGATGCTCACTGGGGGAACAGAGCTGCTGTAAATTGTGAGTGAGGAGACACTTGACTTTGAGGAACATCAGCCCACTTTTTCCCCTCTTTGGGGCCACTGATGGTGGAAAAAACTCTGCAGAATACAGCTGTGAAGCAAAGGGTCGAAAACATGCGTCTGATTGTTCCTTCATTTGTCGTACATTGCCGTCTTTTTGCTTTTTTCCATGCAATTTCTTTTCTCTTTACTGTATTTTCCTCTGTCTGTGCTCTCCAGGTGTTTTCTTTGTGCACTTAAAACATCCTTTTTCCCAGATAGCCTGCTGGATGTCGTCTCAGTAACAAAATTCTCCTCTCCAAAGGCCCTCTCACTACCACATTTAATGCTTTTTATAGAACTCGAGCCAACTCTGGAAGATGGCTCGATTCAGTTATTTATCCATATTTATTTATGTTTGCAGACTTTCAGACAAACCTTTCCAGAAAAGAGGTTTGGAAGGTTTATTTAAATTATAGTATTTAAAAAAGAAATGTTAAGCAAAGCAGTTGTCTTCTTGTTTAGTTTCTGTTCAATTTGTTGTTGCTTTATTATATATGACTGTGAGTTTATACTGGAACAGATGGCTTATTTTGACAGGAAGTGAGAGGAACGCTGGAGGATTCTTACTGTCAGCACACAGTATCTGTGTATTCTTAAACACCGGGTTTGCTATAGTTGATTTTAGGCCACTTATCACTGGATTTGCTGTATACATTACAGTGTATGTATTGAAGTATGGATACAGTATTACAGAATGTCATAAAGTTGTGTGTGTTGGGGGGATTCTTTTTCAATGTTGGAATACCATGCATTGCATTACAATGTGGCTGAACTCCAAGTTAACTCCCACAACTCTGTTTGTACAGTGATCCGCCCCTTGCCTTTTCTGTCCTTTTCATTGCCGGATATTTGTTTGTCAGGGCATTATTTGATTCTCACATCTGCATAACAGAGGGTGCAGACATTTTTGACCAGAATATTGTAACTTCTTTGTATTTGGTATAATGAGTTTTTTGAGATGAGTTTTTTAAATTACTTTTTTGTTCTTTCTCCTCGTATGCTCCTCCCTCCTTTAATATGGCCTTTTGGCAGTTTTAACACCTGTTATCCTATGCAGTGTTCATAAGTCAGCGTCCTTTGATGTTTTGGTGAGTTTTAAAGCCATTTTGAATTTCGCCATTTTTTCGCATTTTCGCGACATACCGCGGTATGTTGTCTTTTTGCGTTTTTCTGACACGTCATAATATGGCCTTTTTGGCAGTTTTAACACCTGTTATCCTATGCAGTGTTCATAAGTCAGCGTCCTTTGATGTTTTGGTGAGTTTTAAAGCCATTTTGAATTTCGCCATTTTTTCGCATTTTCGCGACATACGTATGTCGTGTTTTTGCATTTTTCTGACACGCCTTAATATGGCCTTTTTGGCAGTTTTAACACCTGTTATCCTATGCAGTGTTCATAAGTCAGCGTCCTTTGATGTTTTGGTGAGTTTTAAAGCCATTTTGAATTTCGCCATTTTTTTTTCATTTTTTCGCATACATATGTTGTATTTTGTTTTTTTGACCGTTTTGACACGCTCATAATATGGCCTTTTTGGCAGTTTTAAACCTGTTATCCTATGCAGTGTTCATAAGTCAGCGTCCTTTGATGTTTTGGTGAGTTTTAAAGCCATTTTGAATTTAGCCATTTTTTTCGCATTTTCGCATACATACGGTATGTTGTCTTTTTTTTTTTTTTGACACGCGTCATATGGCCTTTTGGCAGTTTTAACACCTGTTATCCTATGCAGTGTTCATAAGTCAGCGTCCTTTGATGTTTTGGTGAGTTTTAAAATTTCGCCATTTTTTTTTTTTCGAATTTCGCCATTTTTTTCATTTTTTTTTTTACATACCGGTATGTCAGCGTCTTTTTTTAAAGCCATTTTTTTTCTGACTGCACTTTTTATGGCCTTTTTTTGCAGGCAGTTTTAACACCTGTTATCCTATGCAGTGCTCATAAGTCAGCGTCCTTTGATGTTTTGGTGAGTTTTAAAGCCATTTTGAATTTCGCCATTTTTTCGCATTTTCGCGACATACCGCGGTATGTTGTCTTTTTTTTTTTTTTTCTGACACGCCTTAATATGGCCTTTTTGGCAGTTTTAACACCTGTTATCCTATGCAGTGTTCATAAGTCAGCGTCCTTTGATGTTTTGGTGAGTTTTAAAGCCATTTTGAATTTCGCCATTTTTTCGCATTTTCGCGACATACCGCGGTATGTCGTCTTTTTTGTTTTTTGACACGCTGTAATATGACCTTTTTGGCAGTTTTAACACCTGTTATCCTATGCAGCGTTCATAAGTCAGCGTCCTTTGATGTTTTGGTGAGTTTTAAAGCCATTTCGAATTTCGCCATTTTTTCGCATTTTCGCGACATACCGCGGTATGTCGTCTTTTTTTTTCTGACACGCCTTAATATGGCCTTTTTGGCAGTTTTAACACCTGTTATCCT